>CM065806.1:190569706-191813412 GCA_033398695.1 Orobanche coerulescens | reverse complement strand
TTGTTCGTTTCGTTAGTCTCCCATCTTTCTTTTACTCCTTTTCAACTCCTTTTCTTTTCATTCTTTTTCATCTTTTTCGACTTTTCTCCTCCTTTCATCATTCGTATATATTTTGATTTTTCTCGTCATTCTTCCATGACGCTTTTCTCGTATTTATCCCCTTATATCATTCTTCTTTATTCCATTCTTATAACATTCTTCTCCCCCTTTTTGTTATCAGCAAAAAGTGTAAATAACGATAATAAGATTTGATAATATGATAAATGCATAAAAGGGTAAACTCCCCCTGACAAAAATCTCGCGTAAAAATAATACACCCACTGAGTAAAATACTAATTGATTAAATTTTGGGGATCCAACCGAAAGTCGGTCGTTTTTCATTAACATAGACGATGTTCGGAATAGTGGTTCCTTTAGGAATCCAAACTTTTTTAATTTTAATCGTCTGTCGTGGGCTTTTACAATTTGAAATGTGGTGTCTAATTTTTAAACATTTGTCACAATGGGGTATTTCGAAATTTAAAGATTCGTTTTTAGTATGCGGTTTGAATCCTAACCCCTGTTTGTTTAAAGTAAATTTTTGAACCGATAACATTTGTTCAAATTTATCATTACCGCATGAAAATTTCTTTGTCAAAATTTTAAGTTCGTCTTGAACTTTCAAAAGATCATTCTTTAAAATATTTTTGTTTTCAAGGCATTGAGAATGATCGATCTCGACAATTTTCCCTTTTTCGAGAATTTTGGAAATTTCAATTTCCAATAGTTTATTTTTAGATTGGAGGGATTTAATTTCGGATAAAGCATTTTGAAAATATGTATGTAATAATTCGAATGCTTCAAATAATCCGACTTGAGAAGACGTACTAACCTGGCTTTCGACGTCGCTTTCATCGAATGATCTTCTTGCCATGCGTGTGAGATTATTTTGATTGATGAAATCTTCGTCCTCGTCTTCGTCACTCCACGTGGCAATTAGAACTTCCTTCTTTTTATTTCTCGACAATTCTTCGCGAAGTGGCCTGGTTTGCCACATATTCGACAGTTGTTGTCGAATTTCTTAGATTCACCCGTCTTGATGTCTTTCTTTCTCCGGTTTAATAAGTTTGAAACTTATCAATATTCTTGGCATAATATGCCGATTCTTCATCACTTTTGTCCACCGGGATTTCTTCTTTGCGCGACATCTTAGCTTTTAAAGCTTTTGATTTTTCTTTCGGTTTCGGCTTTGTGTTTTGAGATTTAAGGACTATCTCGTAATTTATTAGTGAACCAACGAGGGCACTAAAATTAAGATTATTGAGATCTTTCGATTCCATAATCGCCGTCACCGTGCCGTCCCATTCTCGAGGTAGTGATCGAAGGATTTTCTTTACTTTTTCACTACTTGAGAGAGGCTTTCCATAACAAGCTAATCCATTTGTAATGACCGAAAATCGGTCGAGCATGATAGTAATGATTCTTTGTCTTTCATTTGGAATAGGTCGTATTCATGTAGGAGCATATTTATTTTTGTCTCCTTGACTTGAGACGTTCCCTCATGTGTGACTTCTAACATCTTCCAAATCTCTTTGGCGCTATCACAAGAAGATATCCGGTTGTGTTCTTCCGGATTTAATGCACAATATAATAATTGTGTGGCTTTGCAATTATAGTGATCGTTTTTCCAATCCGCATTATCATACGCTTCCAAAGTTTTTAGAGTTTCGTTCGAGTTCGTCGGAATTTTCGGACCTAGAAATATTACTTTCCATATCTCGATGTCGTAAGCTCGAATGAATATAAACATCTTCTTCTCCATGTCATGAAGTTAGATCAGTCGAAAAATGTTGTTCGGTTCAAGGCAAGACATTCGACCGGGACAAATTGAAACGCCATTTGGATCTTCTCCTCGGATGTTAAGCCATTTCTAGGAGGTACCTCTCTGATAGCAATTGTTGGTGCGATATCGGCTATACGGGCTATTGTGCGGAAGTGTATTTAAATGTGCGGAAAATAAATCGACACAAGATTTATAGATGTTCGGCCAAATGTGCCTACATCCTCTCTTGGTATCTTTTTCTATAGGATGAAGATCAACCTCTGCACCTCTCTTCTATCGTTCGAGGGATAACCGTTACAATCTCATCTTCTATCGGTCGGAGATAAACCGTACAATCACTTGTCTTTTTGTCGGTCCAAGTTAAACCGTTTTCCTTTTCTATCGGAAAACGAATCAACCTATCTAGCTTTCTATGGGTACTAGACAAACCTCACTCGGATATAGATTGCGATTCTAACAATGCCGGATCATTGATCCTAATAACACCGAATCAAATCTTATCCTTTCTTTTTTCCTCCCGTGTATGAGTTTTCATGTATCACACTCAAACTCTTGACAATATAAGCTCAAGTACAACAACTAGAATTATTACAATAATATCTCAAGTATGAATGATTTGTTCAAGGTTGTTGTGTAGTTTGATACCAAATGGTTTGGTATTTATAGCCATTTTCCTCCAACGAGCCGTTAGCTCCATTTGACTCTTTAGCGTGCACTAGCCTTCCTGCGTAGCGTAAGTTCAGCACGTTACGTACGTTATAGGTACCCTATATCGTACGTTATCAGCTTCCAGTTTCATTCCAGTGGCTTTCGTTTCTTCCTTTATGTACGTTGTTACTTTTCATTACGTACGTTAACTTTCTGGTGTAGCATACATTAAGCCTACATTGTAGCGTGCATTAACTAATATATCCAATGCATGTGTTTGTCAAAATGTCCGTTGAGTCCTTGATTTTGACCCGGACTTTTCCCAACGTTCATTTGGTTTGAATTCTGAAATCCTTCATTACGTACGTTAGGCAATCCCCATTACGTACGTTAAGCGCCTTCGATAGCGTGCGCTATATAATGTATATAACGTGCGTTAAGCATGAATATTCCAGCTTTTTGCGTCTTTGACTTCTTCGTTGTTTTGTTTCGCTTCCTTGTTGTTTTTCTTTGTTTTACAACTTAATCATCAAAACTCGATAATGAATATTTGGAATAAAATATTCTAACAATCTCCCCCTTTTTGATGATTACAAAACAACACCTTGAATGGAATAAAACCTGCAAAATATAAAATATATATATTTTCTGAATCAAAGTTTTTGGCTTTGTTCGTTTTGTTAGTCTCCCATCTTTCTTTTACTCCTTTTCAACTCCTTTTCTTTTTATTCTTTTTCATCTTTTTCGACTTTTCTCCTCCTTTCATCATTCGTATATATTTTGATTTTTCTCGTCATTCTTCCATGACGCTTTTCTCGTATTTATCCCCTTATATCATTCTTTTTTTATTCCATTCTTATAACATTCTTCTCCCCCTTTTTGTTATCAGCAAAAAATGTAAATAACGATAATAAGATTTGATAATATGATAAATGCATAAAAGGGTAAACTCCCCCTGACAAAAATCTCGCGTAAAAATAATACACCCCCTGAGTAAAATACTAATTGATTAAATTTTGGGGATCCAACCGAAAGTCGGTCGTTTTTCATTAACATAGACGATGTTCGGAATAGTGGTTCCTTTAGGAATCCAAACTTTTTTAATTTTAATCGTCTGTCGTGGGCTTTTACAATTTGAAATGTGGTGTCCAATTTTTAAACATTTGTCACAATGGGGTATTTTGAAATTTAAAGATTCGTTTTTAGTATGCGGCTTGAATCCTAACCCCTGTTTGTTTAAAGTAAATTTTTGAACCGATAACATTTGTTCAAATTTATCATTACCGCATGAAAATTTCTTTGTCAAAATTTTAAGTTCGTCTTGAACTTTCAAAAGATCATTCTTTAAAATATTTTTGTTTTCAAGTCATTGAGAATGATCGATCTCGACAATTTTCCCTTTTTCGAGAATTTTGGAAATTTCAATTTCCAATAGTTTATTTTTAGATTGGAGGGATTTAATTTCGGATAAAGCATTTTGAAAATATGTATGTTATAATTTGAATGCTTCAAATAATTCGACTTGAGAAGACGCACTAACCTGGCTTTCGACGTCGCTTTCATCGAATGAACTTCTTGCCATGCGTGCGAGATTATTTTGATTGATGAAATCTTCATCCTCATCTTCGTCACTCCACGTGGCAATTAGAACTTCCTTCTTTTGATTTCTCGGCAATTCTTCGCGAAGTGGCCTGGTTTGCCACTTATTCGACAGTTGTTGTCGAATTTCTTAGATTCGCCCGTCTTGATGTCTTTCTTTCTCCGGTTTAATAAGTTTGAAACTTATCAATATTCTTGGCATAATATGCCGATTCTTCATCACTTCCGTCCACCGGGATTTCTTCTTTGCGCGACATCATAGCTTTGAAAGCTATTGATTTTTCTTTCGGTTTCGGCTTTGCGTTTTGAGATTTAAGGACTATCTCGTAATTTATTAGTGAACCAACGAGGGCACTAAAATTAAGATTATTGAGATCTTTCGATTCCATAATCGCCGTCACCGTGCCATCCCATTCTCGAGGTAGTGATCGAAGGATTTTCTTTACTTTTTCACTACTTGAGAGAGGCTTTCCATAACAAGCTAATCCATTTGTAATGACCAACAATCGGTCGAGCATGATAGTAATGATTCTTCGTCTTTCATTTGGAATAGCTCGTATTCATGTAGGAGCATATTTGATTTTGTCTCCTTGACTTGAGACGTTCCCTCACGTGTGACTTCTAACATCTTCCAAATCTCTTTGGCGCTATCACAAGAAGATATCCGGTTGTGTTCTTCCGGATTTAATGCACAATATAATAATTGTGTGGCTTTGCAATTATAGTGGTCGTTTTTCCAATCTGCATCATCATACGCTTCCAAAGTTTTTAGAGTTTCGTTCGAGTTCGTCGGAATTTTCGGACCTAGACATATTACTTTCCATAGCTCGATGTCGTAAGCTCGAATGAATATAAACATCTTCTTCTCCATGTCATGAAGTTAGATCAGTCGAAAAATGGTGGTCGGTTCAAGGCAAGACCTTCGACTGGGACAAATTGGAACGCCATTTGGATCTTCTCCTCGGATGTTAAGCCATTTCTAGGAGGTACCTCTCTGATACCAATTGTTGGTGCGATATCGGCTATACGTGCTATTATGAGGAAGCGTATTTAAATGTGCGGAAAATAAATCAACACAAGATTTATAGAGGTTCGGCCAAACGTGCCTACATTCTCTCTTGGTATCTTTTTCTATAGGATGAAGATCAACCTCTGCACCTCTCTTCTATCGTTCGAGGGATAACTGTTACAATCTCGTCTTCTATCGGTCGGAGATAAACCGTACAATCACTTGTCTTTTTGTCGGTCCAAGTTAAACCGTTTTCCTTTTCTATCGGACAAGGAATCAACCTATCTAGCTTTCTATGGGTACTAGACAAACCTCACTCGGATATAGATTGCGATTCTAACAATGCCGGATCATTGATCCTAATAACACCAAATCAAATCTTATCCTTTCTTTTTTCCTCTCGTGTATGAGTTTTCATATATCACACTCAAACTCTTGACAATATAAGCTCAAGTACAACAACTAGAATTATTACAATAATATCTCAAGTATGAATGATTTGTTCAAGGTTGTTGTGTACTTTGATACCAAATGGTTTGGTATTTATAGCCATTTTCCTCCAACGAGCCGTTAGCTCCATTTGACTCTTTAGCGTGCACTAGCCTTCCTGCGTAGCGTAAGTTCAGCACGTTACGTACGTTATAGGTACCTTGTATGGTACGTTATATGCTTCCAGTTTCAGTCCAGTGGCTTTCGTTTCTTCCTTTATGTACGTTGTTACTTTTCATTACGTACGTTAACTTTCTAGTGTAGCGTACGTTAAGCCTGCATTGTAGTGTGCATTAATTAATATATCCAATGCATGTGTTTGTCAAAATGTCCGTTGAGTCCTTGATTTTGACCCGGACTTTTCCCAACGTTCATTTGGTTTGAATTCTGAAATCCTTCATTACGTACGTTAGGCAATCCCCATTACGTACGTTAAGCGCCTTCGATAGCGTGCGCTATATAATGCATATAACGTGCGTTAAGCATGAATACTCCAGCTTTTTGCGTCTTTGACTTCTTCGTTGTTTTGTTTCGCTTCCTTGTTGTTTTTCTTTGTTTTACAACTTAATCATCAAAACTCGATAATGAATATTTGGAATAAAATATTCCAACAATCTCCCCCTTTTTGATGATTACAAAACAACACCTTTAATGGAATAAAACCTGAAAAATATAAAATATATATATTTTATGAATCAAAGTTTTCGGCTTTGTTCATTTCGTTAGTCTCCCATCTTTCTTTTACTCCTTTTCAACTCATTTTTTATTCATTCTTTTTCATCTTTTTCGACTTTTCTCCTCCTTTCATCATTCGTATATATTTTGATTTTTCTCGTCATTCTTCCATGACGCTTTTCTCGTATTTATCCCCTTATATCATTCTTCTTTTATTCCATTCTTATAACATTCTTCTACCCCTTTTTGTTATCAGCAAAAAGTGTAAATAACGATAGTAAGATTTGATAATATGATAAATGCATAAAAGGGTAAACTCCCCCTGACAAAAATCTCGCGTAAAAATAATTCTCCCCCCGAGTAAAATAATAATTGATGAAATTAAACTTTGGGGATCCAACCGAAAATCGGTCGTTTTTCATTAACATAGACGATGTTCGGAATAGTGGTTCCTTTAGGAATCCAAACTTTTTTAATTTTAATCGTCTGTCGTGGGCTTTTACAATTTGAAATATGGTGCCCAATTTTTAAACATTTGTCACAATGGGGTATTTTGAAATTTAAAGATTCGTTTGTAGTATGCAGCCTAACCCCTGTTTGTTTAAAGTAAATTTTTGAACTGATAACATTTGTTCAAATTTATCATTACCGCATGAAAATTTCTTTGTCAAAATTTTAAGTTCGTCTTGAACTTTCAAAAGATCATTCTTTAAAATATTTTCATTTTCAAGGCATTGATAATGATCGATCTCCACAATTTTCCCTTTTTCGAGAATTTTGGAAATTTCAATTTCCAATAGTTTATTTTTAGATTGGAGGGATTTAATTTCGGGTAAAGCATTTTGAAAATCTGTATGTCATAATTCGAATGCTTCAAATAATTCGACTTGAGAAGACGTACTAACCTGGCTTCCGACGTCGCTTTCGTCGAATGAACTTCTTGCCATGAATGCGAGACTATTTTGATTGATGAAATCTTCGTCCTCGTCTTCGTCACTCCACGTGGCAATTAGAACTTCCTTCTTTTGATTTGCTCGGCAATTCTTCGCGAAGTGGCCTGGTTTGCCACAGATTCGACAGTTGTTGTCGAATTTCTTAGATTCGCCCATCTTGATGTCTTTCTTTCTCTGGTTTAATAAGTTTTGAAACTTATCAATATCCTTGGCATAATATGCCGATTCTTCATCACTTTCGTCCACCGGGATTTCTTCTTTGCGCGACATCTTAGCTTTTAAAGCTACTGATTTTTCTTTCGATTTTGGCTTTGCGTTTCGAGATTTAAGGACTATCTCGTAGTTTATTAGTGAACCAACAAGGGCACTAAAATCAAGATTATTGAGATCTTTCGATTCCATAATCGCCGTCACCGTGCCGTCCCATTCTCGAGGTAGTGATCGAAGGATTTTCTTTACTTTTTCACTACTTGAGAGAGGCTTTCCATAACAAGCTAATCCATTTGTAATGACCAAAAATCGGTCGAGCATGATAGTAATGATTCTTCGTCTTTCATTTGGAATAGCTCGTATTTATGTAGGAGTATATTTATTTTTGTCTCCTTGACTTGAGACGTTCCTTCATGTGTGACTTCTAACATCTTCCAAATCTCTTTGACGCTATCACAAGAAGATATCCGGTTGTGTTCTTCCGGATTTAATGCACAATATAATAATTGTGTGGCTTTGCAATTATAGTGGTCGTTTTTCCAATCCGCATCATCATACAATTCCAAATTTTTGAGAGTTCCGTTCGAGTTCGTCGGAATTTTCGGACCAAGACATATTACTTTCCATAGCTCGATGTCGTAAGCTCGAATGAATATAGACATCTTCTTCTTCCATGTCATAAAGTTAGATCCGTCGAAAAATGGTGGTCGGTTCAAGGCAAGACCTTCGACCGGGGCAAATTGAAACGCCATTTGGATCTTCTAACCGGATGTTAAGCCGTTTCTAGGAGGTACCTCTCTTATACAAATTGTTGGTGCAATATCGGCTATACGCGCTATTTTGCGGAAGCGTATTTAAAGGTGCGAAAAATAAACCCACACAAGATTTATAGAGGTTATGCCAAATGCGCCTACGTCCTCTCTTGGTATCTTTTTCTATCGTATGAAGATTAACCTCTGCACCTCTCTTCTATCGGTCGAGGGATAACCGTTACAATCTCGTCTTCTATCGGTCCGAGATAAACCGTACAATCACTTATCTTTTTGTCGGTCCAAATTAAACCGTTTTCCTTTTCTATCGGACAAGGAATCAATCTATCTAGCTTTCTATGGGTACTAGACAAACCTCACTAGGATATAGATTGTGATTCTAACAATGCCGGATCCTTGATCCTAATAACACCGAATCGAATCTTATCCTTTCTTTTTTCCTCTTATGTATGAGTTTTCGTGTATCACACTCAAACTCTTGACAATATAAGCTCAAGTACAACAACTAGAATGATTACAATATTATCTCAAGTATGAATGATTTGCTCAAGGTTGTTGTGTAGTTTGATACCAAATGGTTTGGTATTTATAGCCATTTTTCTCAAACTAGCCGTTAGCTCCATTTGACTCTTTAACGTGTGCTATCCTTCCTGCATAGCGTACGTTAAGTACGTTACGTACGTTATAGGTACCCTGTAGCATACCTAAGATGCTTCCAGTTTCAGTCCAGTAGCTTTCGTTTCTGCCTTTACGTATGTTGTTAATTTTCATTTCGTACGTTAACTTGCTGGTGTAGTATACGTTAAGCCTACATTGTAGCGCGCATTAACTCATATATTTGTTGCATGTATTTGTCAAAATTTCCGTTGATTCCTTGACTTTGACCGGGACTTTTCCCAATATTCATCTGGTTTGAATTCTGAAATCCTTCATTACGTACGTTAGGCAATCCCCATTACGTAGGTTCAGCGCCTTCGATAGCATGCACTATATATTGCATATAGCGTGCGTTGGGCATGAATATTCCAACTTTTTGCGTCTTTGACTTCTTCGTTGTTCTGTTTCGCTTCCTTATTGTTTTTCTTTGTTTAACAACGTAATCATCAAAACTCGATAATGAAAATTTGGAATAAAATATTCAAACAATTTCGTGTTATGAATTTCAGGTTGCGTTCATCCGGTCGAGCGGGAACTGGAGCAGTACGAGGATGCTGGCCAGGGTTTTTGACGTGTGCAAATGAGTCCTTTATTTTAGTTGTCCATTTTAAATGTTTGTTTTCAAACTTGTAAACCGATAGATATTACTCGCGAGTACTTAGGCATTTAAATTTGGAAGGTGTATTGTATCCAGAATTTTGTTTGTGATTTTCGGTGATGTCTGGTTTACCGATCGTACGTTAATTTTCGTCTTGGTTATGTGTGTTTTCTCGCTAACCGAGATGGTTACACGAGCGGTATTAATTATTTAGCCTAGTGGGTCCCACGTAGGGGTCCACTGTAACACCCCCAAGTTATTCAGGGTATATTACAGCGCCGTGAGCCCCGCCGTGGGACCCACAAGGCTAAACATACGCGGAACTATAAAACTTGACCGAGAAGGTCTACATACAATGGAAAGAAAGACGATACAAATGGTATTCAAAACCATAACCAATGAAACCAAATACATCACCGCACAAATCAATACCTCGGCAACACAGGCCGGAACATCAAGGAAACTGAAATACAATACTCGAGTATTTAAAATCCATTCCAGTACAACAACACTGAATGGAGGAATCCAAAAAAAATAACCGGAGACAAGACATAGTATCACACTTGCCCATCATCTTCATGCCGACCCGATACCCGCCTGTCCGCTCTCCTGGAACCTGAAATACATAAAAAGTATTTTCCCCATAAAGGGGTTAGCCGTCGAATAGCTAGTGCAAGTATATCAAGTATGAAACATAATACTCCTCGACAATAAAGTAAATGTAACCGTCAATTCATCAATGTAAGACTAGTATTCCGGAATAACTAAATCTCATAACATCACATCAAGACGTATATGAATGCCGTGGAAACGGTTCGTTCATATCATCCGTCATCAATACATTTATGAATACCGTGGAACCGCACCAGAGGCTACGGAACCCTCAGAGGACCCGTCGGCCCGTCCCGGAGTGGTTAATTTATATTATCCATGGAATCGCACCAGAGGCTACGAAACCCTCAGAGGACCCGTCGGCCCGTCCCGGAGTGGATATAAATAATCATGCCATTAATATTTCATACTTTCAAAGTCGAGAACGCACATTCATAAATATATACTTGCCTTGAATAGTCAACGACGCAACGAACCGAATGGAAAGTCACCGACGAATGCTAGGAACCATCGAAACCGAACCTAACGATTCGAAGAATACAATCACAACCGATTCTAAACGAATACGGAATTGGAATACACCCGGAAACCCGCCTACGATTCTTGTATATTCGTATAAAAACGACAACGAGGGCGGACCACAACCAAACCCTCTCGATTTCGTAAAAATCACAAAATATACCATGAATCCGTAGGAAAACTAAGAATACCAACAAGATTAATCATATACATCATGAGTTACTCAGCAAAACGGAATGAATCGGACAAAAACGCGAAAATCTCCAAATCTCCCCAAAAGTAGGGTTTTAAAGATCTAACCTTGATTCGCTGGATCGAAGGATGTTATAGGATGATTGATCGGTGATATAAACTCAGAAACTTCATGGATTTGTTGTTTAACAACATGGCTTCATCTCCTCCAAAGCTCCAGCCGCGGACCGAAGAGAAAGGAAATGGAAAATGAATGAAAAAGTGGCTGCTTTGTCATTTATATACTGGGCCGGAACTAGCGTGCGCTAGCCTTCCCAGACTAGCGTGCGCTATCGGCCAGTATCGGCCCAGCACTCTCGGCCATGGCCCGCATGACCCGGCACCACCGACCAATACTGCCGACCATGACCTGTCCGCCCGACCCCCGCTAGCGTGCGCTACGGCCGGCAGCCTGTGCGCGCTAGCCGACCTGTCCAGTGACCTATGGACTAAACAGCTCGCCCAGGTAACGTACGCTAGTCGGCCGACAGCGTACACTACCCCTGCCGGTTAGCGTGCGCCACGACCGACAGTAGCGTGCGCTACCTGCCGATCCTACCCGAGTCCAGAACCTCAGGACCTCTCCGCCCAGACTCGATAGCGTACGCTGGGCTGCTCAACGGCGTGCGCTACACCTGCCGAAGAAGGCAGCGCGTCGACCTCCGGCCAGAAGGCGTGCGCTACGCGGTTCTCGCCGTGCTCGCCGGTCAAGGCCCACCATCGTCCGGCCAGAACCCGCAACCGTCCGGTCCGTCCCGCAACCGTCCGGCCAGTGCCCGACCACCAGGGCTCGGCGACTCGATTTCCGAAAACGTACGGAACGAACACGACGAAAAGTTCGCGGACAACATCAACGACCCGAAATGAAAGCGTAATGTAATAATTAGTCATACGCGACCAAGAATAATGACACCGAAACGAACTCGGATGTCAAAAAGTGTAGAATTAATCATTCTCAGGGTGACGAACGGTCCCAAGCGAGTCGTCAAAATGGACTTCCGCCAAAAATAGAAAATTACCGGAAATCAAAATTACGGGTATTACATTCTACCCTCCTTAAAAGAAGTTTCGTCCCGAAACTTAAAACAAGTAGGGAGAAGAAATATCCCGCTAGGAAAAACTCAACGAGATACACAAGAACCGAAAACTTACGCCCAAACGGCGAATCATCAATATAGAACACAACAATACATTACCCGAAGGTCAACTAAACTAATGCCGAAAGAGATACGAATCACAATGCCCGAAGGCTCCAACAAAAATACCAATACATCGCAATGGCCTGAAAACCCCTAAGCCGAAGCTATGTATCACGATGGCCTGAAAGCCGAACAGCCCAAAGCTGTAAATCATCACAATACAGATTCTCAAAGAAGCAAACCTGACTGTCGGACATACCCCTCGGCGTATGAACAGCCAGCCGCAAATCGTCGGACATATCCAATACAACATGGACTACGAACGACCAAACAATAAGGCTCAAGAGAGACATCACAGCACGCCCGATCCAGAAATGTGTCCGTGCACATGTCCACCCCGTATACGGAATCCAGAATATACGTGTGACAATGTACCTAATTAGCCTCAAGAACTACGTCTCGTGTGCACGGTCCAATGCGGAAACATCCACGCATGACCATCGAGTGCCTGGCTAAAAATCCTACACATAACCAATCGGCACGCAAACATGATTCCAGATATGCCATGATACAACATGACAACGAAACTCAAAGGATAAAATACCCATTACGGATCATACGACTCACCAAGTGAACGATGACACACAAATAATGAAAGATCGACACGACCAACGATATTCAAAACAACCATCCTGGGATCAGAATCCCTAAGGACCGATTAACACGGCAATAACCACAACACCACAATTCGGGATATCCTTCACCCTCAACGATCACAAAATTACCGAGTTCACCAGAATAATAGTGTGCTGCCTTGAGTCGGACAACACAACAATAATAACTCACAGATGGGCACTATCCTCGGCGATCCCCATTCAATATCTCGATTGTCTTCGAACGACCAATCGATAACGACTCAACGGATGGGAACTATCTTCGACAGTCCCAATTCAATAATTCGATTACCTTACAACGGCAACTCGATAACAACGGTACAACGGATGTATCGGCACATTTAAATCAGTTACCGATAATGAAGATGAAATTCGAATACATCAATGCCTTCAATCGGCCGTTTACGAACAACAATAACATTTGGCATAATTTGTCGACGGGTGTCGTATCAAACAATCCCCTGATATCAATACAATCATAAGGAGGCCAAGTCTCGAAATGATACACACATTCATACACCTACACGATAACATTAGTCTCATTGATTAGTACGAGTATAAAACTTGCCTTGATATCAATACAACGAACTGTTACCAATTCAGTTGATTTCGTCTTACGAATTCCTCAGTCTCGACCAAGTTAATCTACGAACCCTTCAACCTTAGCCGCAACACAACAATCATAATTCACGATCAAACATCATATCTTATTGTAAAACGAAGGATTAATAATCAACAGGTTCGATGACGACCAATATCAATACCACCAAACCACAAACTCAATCGTTTCACCATATCTCGACTAATCACAGTCTAAACAATCCAACTCAGACACTTACAAATCCTGTCCACAATACGAGTCGAAATATGATGATCATATCAGCAACCAATTAGGACCAATAATAAGGGTCTAAATGTTCCAGACTCAATTCTTAAATACGAATTGATAAGGTTCCCTTCTCGTAAATCCATCGTCAAAATTTACTTATGACCGTCATCAATTCGAATCATCCGACTGGTTCAAAACAATAGATAATCCTATTAAAAAGGTTATCAAATAGTCCAATCATTCGACTTGAACATTTGCTCCATACGTATGGGCTTCCAAATTCAGAGATGAATAATAGTCTCATCAACTCATAATCACATTCGTATTCCTATACGAATATTATTTCAAACACATAGTTTAGCTCTAGATATGAATATTCCATATTCATTTTCAAAACATCAACACTTCAAAAAAAAAAAAATTTCATCACCTCGTATAATTCAAGAGTTCTTCAAGAACACGAAATATCCGAAATCTCGTTCAGAACAACATATCCGAGGTATATATCTCCATGTTACCATTTTCTTTATCATGCCATTCATACAACCTTAAGAATCGCAACGATACCGTTATCATCATATGAAGAAGATCTCAATAATCATATCAACATCCGAAATCTCTTATTACAATTCCAATAAATCTCGTATAACATTAACACATGATACCACAATTGTAACACCCCAGATCCTCCTTGTAATATTACACGCCGTAAACCCTTCTCACAAAGATTTACCAGGCTAAGCACAATTTTCCACGTCATTTCAAAAATGCCAAAAAGACCGATGACGGTAATATTTTTCAAATACTAAAAAAAATCATTTTCCAAATACTGTCAAAACGATCAAGGCCAAAGTGCCAAAAACTCAGTTTAGGGAATCAGTTGTACAAAATAAAATTCAGTTGGCAAAATACAAAAAGCCATTTCAAAATACTCACGCAGCGGATAAAAGTACAGTCCAATTTATGTATTTACATTGAAATAAGACGAATATCAAAATACACGATTCCCAACATACTCCCTCCCAAGTAGTAATCCTTAAAAAAAACGAACCACTATCAAAGGGATACGAGGATTACCTTGTATGGACGAACCACGAAGAAGAATAATTGAACTCCATTCCAAGAATCATCAAAAACTTCAAGAACAATACTTAAATCCGAGCTCTCCATCTTAATCTTGTTTAAGAGAATCATCTCTCAATGTTTAGGAACTTCAAGTACTCCCCAAGGTTCTCTATATTGGCTGAATGAAGGAGAATGGACAAAATGCCTCTCAGCACTCGTCTATCCTCTCTATAAAACACATCACTAGCGCGCGCTAGACCTTATATTTAGCGTGCGCTATAGGACTAGAGTGCGCTATCCTTCCTTGATAGCGTGCGCTATCGGGCAGTCCAGAAGCTACTACATTTATTCGAAACTCATCTAACGTACGTAATGCCCATGCATTAGCGTACGCTAACAGGCGTTGACTTGCTACAGTATCGTGCCCCCACATGCCGAAAGCATCCGCGATTACCGGGATTCCTTTGACCGATATGGAATTAGCGTGCGCTAATCATACGGTTTTAGCGTGCGTTAGCTCTAAACGACAAACACTCGCTGACCTTATCTGGACACGCGTCGAACATGGCCGGGTCCACCCGCCGAAAGCTAAGATTCCATTATTGGCGATATGATGTTAGCGTGCGCTAACCAACATGCGTTAGCGTGCGGTAACTGAATATAAAAGTCAGCCTAGGCCTACCTGCCGGTCACCTTCCGGAACTAACCCAGCAAGTCGTTACGTACGTTAGGGGTCCTCCTTAGCGTACGTAACCGAACCTCTTAGCGTGTGCTAGGTATGCACCGTAGTGTACGCTAAGTATATATCTTAGCGAGCACTAGGCATACCCTGTAGCGTGCGCTAACGTAGCTGTACTTAGCCATTTTCCGCTATTCTCTACCAACATCTCGACATACCAAACGATCATACGGCACAATGAATACATATATGCATTCAACAACATTGTCATACGTTCACATCATCCTCAAGCACAATTATCCATCAACGACATCCAACAAATAAACGAAAAAAAAATATATCCGAAAAATCAGGGTATTACACTCTACCCCCCTTAAAAATAAGTTTCGTCCTCGAAACTTGCAATCGCTCGCACAAACAACATTTCAACGGAAATTCAAATTCACCAAGAATTATCGAATAATCCGAACAACATACTTACAAATCTGTGAAGTCGAAGATCTTTCGTGATACTAGCATGCGACTTCTAAACAAAGTCTCGACATAATACCGATACACACCAATATCGCAATTAGCAACTTAACAAAATCTCAAGGAAGAGTTCACGTCCATGATCACAGCCACGATTCTTCCTACTTTCAGCCAACATTCTGAAGGGCACACACGTGCGTGAGTATAATCCAAATCGCACATTCTCGAATTGACCAATTCCCAAGAATACCAAGCTATAAATGAAACGATTAAGAAAAAATACAAGAAGAGTGAGAGGACTTACATGTACCGGTCGCACTGTGATGATGGCATAGTAGTGATACTGTGGGCAAATGACGACTCAATCGACACAAAAGACCGACAACCTAGGTATCCATAAACCTAAGCTCTGATACCATATTCTGTAACACCCCCAAGTTATTCAGGGTATATTACAGCGCCGTGAGCCCCGCCGTGGGACCCACAAGGCTAAACATACGCGGAACTATAAAACTTGACCGAGAAGGTCTACATACAATGGAAATAAAGACGATACAAATGGTATTCAAAACCATAACCAATGAAACCAAATACATCACCGCACAAATCAATACCTCGGCAACACAGGCCGGAACATCAAGGAAACTAAAATACAATACTCGAGTATTTAAAATCCATTCCAGTACAACAACACTGAATGGAGGAATCCAAAAAAAATAACCGGAGACAAGACACAGTATCACACTTGCCCATCATCTTCATGCCGATCCGATACCCGCCTGTCCGCTCTCCTGGAACCTGAAATACATAAAAAGTATTTCCCCCATAAAGGGGTTAGCCGTCGAATAGCTAGTGCAAGTATATCAAGTATGAAACACAATACTCCTCGACAATAAAGTAAATGTAACCGTCAATTCATCAATGTAAGACTAGTATTCCAGAATAACTAAATCTCATAACATCACATCAAGACGTAAATGAATGCCGTGGAAACGGTTCGTTCATATCATCCATCATCAATACATATATGAATGCCACCAGAGGCTATGAAACCCTCAGAGGACCCGTCGGCCCGTCCCGGAGTGGATATAAATAATCATGCCATTAATATTTCATACTTTCAAAGTCGAGAACGCACATTCATAAATATATACTTGCCTTGAATAGTCGACGACGCAATGAACGGAATGGAAAGTCATCGACGAATGCTAGGAACCATCGAAACCGAACCTAACGATTCGAAGAATACAATCACAACCGATCCTAAACGAATACGGAATTGGAATACACCCGGAAACCCGCCTACGATTCATGTATATTCGTATAAAAACGACAACGAGGGCGGACCACAACCAAACCCTCTCGATTTCGTAAAAATCATGAAATATACCATGAATCCGTAGGAAAACTAAGAATACCAACAAGATTAATCATATACATCATGAGTTACTCAGCAAAACGGAATGAATCGGACAAAAACGCGAAAATCCACAAATGTCCCCAAAAGTAGGGTTCTAAAGATCTAACCTTGATTCGCTGGATCGAAGGATGTTATAGGATGATTGATCGGTGATATAAACTCAGAAACTTCATGGATTTGTTGTTTAACAACATGGCTTCATCTCCTCCAAAGCTCCAGCCGCGGACCGAAGAGAAAGGAAATGAAAAATGAATGGAAAAGTGGTTGCTCTGTCATTTATATACTGGGCCGGAACTAGCGTGCGCTAGCCTTCCCGGACTAGCGTGCGCTATCGGCCAGTATCGGCCCAGCACTCTCAGCCATGGCCCGCATGACCCAGCACCACCGACCAATACTGCTGACCATGACCTGTCCGCCCGACCCCCGCTAGCGTGCGCTACGGCCGGCAGCCTGCGCGCGCTAGCCGACCTGTCCAGTGACCTCTGGACTAAACAGCTCGCCCAGGTAACGTACGCTAGTCGGCCGACAGCGTATGCTACCCCTGCCGGTTAGCGTGCGCCACGACCGACAGTAGCGTGCGCTACCTGCCGATCCTACCCGAGTCCAAAACCTCAGGACCTCTCTGCCCAGACTCGATAGCGTACGCTGGGCTGCTCAACGGCGTGCGCTACACCTGCCGAGCTAGCGCGCTCAGCCTCCCGGCCGTAGCGTGCGCTACGCCGGTTCCTGTCATGCCTGCTCGGTCAGTGCCCGCCATCGTCCGGCCAGAACCCGCAACCGTCCGGTCCGTCCCGCAACCGTCCGGCCAGTGCCCGACCACCAGGGCTCGACGACTCGATTTCCGAAAACGTACGGAACGAACACGACGAAAAGTTCGCGGACAACATCAACGACCCGAAATGAATGCGTAATGTAATAATTAATCATACGCAACCAAGAATAACGACACCGAAATGAACTCGGATGTCAAAAAGTGTAGAATTAATCATTCTCAGGGTGACGAACGGTCCCAAGCGAGTCATCAAAACGGACTTCCGCCAAAAATAGAAAATTACCGGAAATCAAAATTACGGGTATTACATCCACGACGCTGTAATATACCCTGAATATCTTGGGGGTGTTACAAAAGATGGTATCAGAGAACTAGGTTTATGGATACCTAGGCTTGTTGGTTAATTGGGTCTAGTTGTGTTTTAATTTGCACATCATCATCACGCTGCCATCATCTCGGTACTTCCAGTGTTCGTAAGTTTTCCTTACTCTATTCTTTTGTTTTCTCGTACCGTACTTCTGTTTCTTGAACTGTGATTATTTTCCTCTCGTACTTATCATCTAATTGCTTTTGCTACCTTTTCAATATCATACCTTTCGAGTTGTTTTCCTCTCGTATCGTACCTTCTCGTCGGTAACTTTTCGGGTCACAAGGGCGGAGTTCAGCAGAAATCTCAGTCTGCTAACTTTCCTGCGGGCACTTCGACTCATTTTTCTGGGACTTCTTGTAATATCCTGAATTTTAGGAATACATACCGACTAAATACGGGACTTGTAAATTTATTTGAATGTATTAGAGATACATTTATGGTCTTGGAACATTTAAAATAAGAAATGGATACAAGAAATGTTAGTAGAAAGAAGATTGGACATTTTCTCGGAGGTGTCGTGGAAAAGTATCAACTTTGAAAAATCACCACGGATTTTTGGGTTGTTCGAAAATTCTGAAAATTAACAGTATTATATAGATTTGAGTTAGCTTTCTAACGGTTCAAACGGCGAGCCAATCGGAGTTCGGACGAAGAAGTTATGATCAAATTAGTGGAAGACTACCATCTGTCGGGCACTGTGCGTCACTGCGTGCGTCAGCGCCCGACAGGCTTCCGGGAATCCCGCGCGAGCGAGGCACGGGTCGTCACTCATAATGCCTAGTCATGATGCTGTCTTGACCAACTAACGGACTTTGAACCAAGAAAGAGCGGCCTTACCTTTAAGACTGTCCCATACCACTTATCGATACCTATAAAAAATTTACACGACTTAAAAGGGCATACTTTCATATCATATATTGGAGATTTTAATATCCTCCAAAATGCTCAAACACTCAGCGAATCTGAGCAGCCTTGTCCAGGAGACGCCCGATAGATGTTTGATGAAATTCCCCAGAGAGTCTGTGAATTCCAGTCTGGATTGCCTCATTTGAACTCGATTACCTCTCAATCGGTAAGTTATTTTACGAATACATCATGAGCAGATTATAAATAAAATCCATATAAGTATAAATCTTGTTTGGACCATAGGTATTGAGTCAGAATACTTGGATAATATGAACCGTTTTATAGTGAGTCAGCCCTGCTATTTTCAGTCACTTCCAGCAACATTTGTTTTGAAGTTGATCGAGTTGTCTAGTTTGAACATGTATATCTTTGAACCTGCAAGTCTGTTTTTGATAAAATTTCATGAAATTTGTACCCGAGATACATATTATCAAAAATAAGTTATTATTTTGATTTTTATGAACTGTTTAGACTCCTGTATTTATCAATACATTACTGAGTCAGCTCTATAATTTTCGTTTGTATCGAACGGGTTGAATACCTTATATTTGTATTTAAGGATGGAAAATTTAATAATGATGATTATTAATATTTTTCTATATGAAAATCATGAGTTTTCAAAATGGATGACTTTGGAATATTTTTCGTATTTAAATAGTACGAAGTTTTTATTCGATCAAATAATGGTTATATCATAAATACAACCGAAAAATATTGAATATTATTTTTATATTTAAAATAATATTCTGGAGTTTTAGTAATGAACTTGTTAAAGTTCGGATCATCACTTTTGAGAAAGAGGAAAACAAAATTATAAAATTGGGATAGCCGTTGATCGTGGAAATCGAATGTCGTAGTATACTGTTATTGATATTGGGATATAAATATTTTGTCAAGGTGTGGGAATCGAACCTCGGGACAGATTTGCTTTACCGACCCGGCTATTTGAGGCAAGTTGTTACTTGTTCAGTTATAGTGTTTCGATAAGTAATTTCAATTACATGTCATAAGTATTATGTGTTCTATTGCATATTGACGAATGTATAAATGGAATCATGTGAGGATTGTAGTATACAGTAGATGTTGTCGATCATATTGGGATATTCTTGGTCGATGAGGTATGTTTGGAAAGAATCTGAACCGAGGTATGTTCTTATGGTAAATTCGGGGGGAATCCGAATAGAGGTATGTTTTTGTGGTAATCGTACATGAATCCGAATAGAGGTATGTTTTTGTGGTAATCGTACATAGAGGATTGTGTACGGGAGAGTATTCGGTATTAGGGTATTATACGGTATTGTTGTGATATTGGGATTTTGACGAGAATCGTTGGATTAACCGGGAGTGGTAAGGTTATAGTTTGTGGTCATCATTCGCACGATGCATGACATATGATTAATTATGTTTATGTATTTGCGGTTATTTGTTGGGCATTATGGCTGACCCCGCTGTGGGACTTGTTTTTCAGGTATTGAGGATGTTGATGGTAGCAGTCGTGAAGAGATGAGGATCCCGGATGATACTGGCTATGGAATATGTTGAGGAATCGTGGATTTGATTGTTTATATTTGTAAAATGTATATTTCGAACGATATTCTTATCCGCTGCGTAAATACTTTTAAAATGGCTTTCGATATTTTGCAAACTGAGTTCTTACTTTGTAAAATCGATTCCCTAAACCGAGTTTTGGCATTTTGGCCTTGAATGTTTAAACGAGATTCTTATGACGACATTTGGTATTTGGAAAATGATTTTTTTTAGTATTTAAAAAATATTACCGTCATCGGTCTGTTTGGCATTTTTAAAATGATGTGGAAAATTGTGTTTAGCCTGGTAAATCCTTGTGAGAAAGGTTTACACCGTGTAATATTCCCAGGAGGATCTGGTGGTGTTACACTTCTGGGGTACTGCCAGTGCCTCCACTCGTGAGGTCAGATGTTTTAACTGTGGCCGGCCGGGCAATAGGAACCGGGAGTGTCCTCTTCCGCCGTTGAATTGTCATACTTGTGGCCAGCCGGTCCACAAGGCTTCCTTTTGTGGTTGTTTGGGGCAGACTCTCGGTGCCCAGGCTTCTTTTCCAGCGCCTAGGGAGCCAAGTGTGAACCAAGGGTCGTTTGCTCCGCAGTCTCCACAAAGTGTCGGCCGAGGGAGAGGTCGGGGCCAGCCCACTATAGGGGAGCTTCCAGTGTCTGTCTCTGCTCATCCGCGTGTATGAGATGAGGAAGGCCAATGATCCAGTGGCTACCCTGGCTACAGGTACCGTTCATATCCATTCTCATTCTGTCAGTGTGCTTTTGGATTCTCGCGTTATGCATGCGTTCATCTCTCTAGAGTGTGTGCGCTGTTTGGGTCTTGACTGTTTGTCGCCTTATGAGTTTCATCGTTAAACTTTCTAGCGGTGATAGGATCATTGGTGATCGGGAGATCCGAAATTGTTTTGTGGTTATTTGTGAGAGGGCTTGGCTCTATAATCTTCTTGTTGTGGATATTGAGGGTGAGTATTTGATTCTCGGGGATGATTGGCTCGATCGGTATGGTGCGGTCGCATGAGGATCATCACCATGTTAGCCGAAGACGTCACCAATCACTCTTTCACGGGACGAAAGAGGAAACCATAATTTCGTAATTAACGCCTTAAAGGCGATGAGACTCCTGTGGAAGGGGTGTACTGGTTATTGGTGTTACGCCTTGAATGCGGAGGATGGTGGAGAGTTTTCATCGATCCCAGTCGTTAGTGAGTTCCCAGATGTCTTTCCTGACGAGTTGTCGGGGTTACCACCGGACCGTGAGGTTGAGTTCATTATCGAGTTAGAGCCGGGTGCGGCTCCAATTTTGAAGGTGCCGTATCGTATGTCCCCTTCCGAGATGGCTGAGTTGAAGAAGCAGTTGAGTGATCTTGTTGAGTTGGGGTATATTCGACCGAGCGCTTTGCCTTGGGGTGCACCGGTCCTGTTTGTGCGGAAGAAGGATGGTACATTGCGTTTATGTATCGACTATCGCAAGCTAAATAAAGTGACAATCAAGAACAAGTATCCCTTACCAAGAATTGATGAATGGTTTGATCTGTTGCAGGGAGCTGTGGTATTCTCGAAGATCGATTTGAGATCGGGGTACTATCATCTTCGGGTCAGGGTCTTGGGTGTGTATTGATGCAGCATGACAAGACAATTGCATATGCGTCGAGGCAGTTGAGGCCATATGAGCTCAATTACCCTACTCACGACTTGAAGTTAGCGGCAATTGTTTTTGCGCTCAAAATCTGGCGTCATTATCTCTTTGGCTCTACATGTCAGATTATTACCAATCATAAAAGTCTGAAGTACATATTCACTCAGCGGGAGTTGAATATGAGGCAAAGGACATGGTTGGAATTGATTAAGGATTATGACCTCAAAATCCTTTATCATCCGGGCAAGGCGAACGTCGTGGCAGACGCCTTGAGTCGGAAACCGGTTGTGTTGCGGACGCTAGAGATATTTTGTAACACCCCGAGATATTCGGAATAATTACAGCGCCGTAAACCCTTTAGGTAAGGATTTACAAGGCTAATTTAAAAGAAATGTAAATATAATCCAATCGTACAACTGAAGTTCAAAATACAGATTTGGTTCAACTGATCCAATGACTTAACTTATACAACCATATCGAAAATGACATTATTAAAACATACGTACTCGAGTACTGAATGAACCAAGAAGCTAAATCACAATATCAAATAAACATCAACCACATCACTGAGGCATTTCATCGTCCTATCGGTACTGTGGTTGCTTCCCCGCTCCTCGGCTACCTGAACATCAAAACAATGTCCACCCCCGAAGGGGTTAGCAAAACAATGCTAGTACAAGTATCATAATACATAAATCATCAGTGCATCATAAAACATGCAAAACGGACTTCCGTCATCGGAATCCAACGATGTGAATCCTCACGATTCCATCAACACAATACAGGGTAATCCAGCGATCCAGCGCCCTTGGTATAGATCCCCATGATGATCCCGTCAGACCAACGCATGGTGGACATTCGATCCAGCGCCCTCAGCATAGATCCTCATGACCCCCTCAGATCATTTATATCATAAACCAATCAATTATGCATACATATATGCATTTCAATATGTTCATCAATACGAACAAATAACAACGAATACCACGAGAATCTAACGAAATAAATATCATATTCGTCAACATGAACAAAACCATATGCATGATCAAAGTTCCAATATAAATCAAACTCAACATATGATACTTGCCTCGAAAATGGCAAGAATGAAATACTCCACAAATGACACGCGTCCGTATGCCACCGCCCCTCGATCGTCCCCTATGCAAGGCTCGGACCTAAGAAATAATAAAGAATTCCTCTCAAGTCGTACGAACGTCTAACAATCCGGTTTACGGCCACAAGCTCTAAAAATGAATTCTGCCTGAACTACTTAGCGCGCGCTACGTACTCTACGTAACGTGCGCTAAGCCTTCCCGTTAACGTACGCAAATAATAAAGTCTAGCGTACGCTAGCTGTGTACAGACAGTCCTCTCTGATCAGCCGACTGTCCCGCCTGATGACATAACGTACGTTATGTATCAAACGTAGCGTACGTTACTCATTCCCGATAGCGCACGTTAATATACACATCTTAGCGTGCGCTAACTGTGCATGGCAGTTTACTACTGGGCAGAAAACTTGAGCTAAAGGTGATGAAACTCATGAAATCTCCAGTGCTAATACAAGCCATCTCCGTGCATAACATACTCATACGGTTTGTGAAAGATCTTTACGTATTAAATGACTATGAGATACAAGGATACAAATAATCATCACAACACCATAATTCATCTTGATCTCGAGAAAGTATTCTATGTTCCCTACGTCCTACGTTCCAAAACGCATGATTCCATTATGTAAAACATCACAACTTGATAATCTCCACCTACTGGTCATAATCGGTTTTGAAGATACATGAATATGCTTAGGAGTCCATATACTAAAAAGGTTCAATGGTTTATACGATGAACAAGTGCCGAAACGTCCAAAATATCCTTCTAACACATGATGTTCGACTACTAACGAATTTAACTGACTAGATAATCATGATCAAAACGTCCTTCATACTAGTACTCAATATTGGTGAAGATTCACCTACCTCAAAGTAGTGAAGAACAAGGAGGAATTCGAAGCAATCCAACGCCAAAGGCTTGAACACCAATCCCTAATGATCTATAATCTTCAACTCGAGCTAGGATGCTGATATGAAGTGTTTAGGATGAAGAGAGTGACTCTCTAAGTTCAAGAATTCGGATGTGGGAAGTGAAAAGTCTGAAAATATGAAAAAGGATGTTGTCCTATATATAGAAAGTGGTTATTAGTGCGCGCTAGTCCCTATTCATACCGTGCGCTAACGGCTACTGACTACACTGTACTCAGCATTTAGCGTGCGCTATCCTCACATGAGTAGTGTGCGCTAACGCGTTGACTTGGCTTTTTTCCCGAAAGCCATCCAGGTTCATCCCGACACAATCCGACCAAGATCCCCGGCCTGATCTCACCTACCAACACGTCTCAATCATATTGACCACGTATAGCGTGCGCTAAGGTTCCTTCACAGCATGCGCTATGGATCCAAGTTAGCGTACGCTACACTTAGTCGATAGCGTGCGCTACATGCGCAGAATCACAATTTTAAATCACATTCATGAAACCATACGCTCAACAACACCGGATTATGAAGTACGGAGAATAATACTCAGATCAAAATACAATAATTACAATATCACAAGTTCCAAATACATAGCAGAAATCTCGGGTATTACATCCTTCCTCCCTAAAAAGAAGTTTCGTCCCGAAACTTAAGATGAAAACAACTCTGGATATCTAGCCTTCATACTGTCCTCTGTATTCCAAGTGGCCTCTTCAACTCCGTGTCGTGACCATTGTACTTTAACCAAGTGTATTGGTTTATTCCTCAATTGTTTGATCCGACTCTCAAGTATCTTGATTGGTCTCTCTTCGAAGGTGCTGTCATTAGCTATCTCGATCTCGTCGAAATCAATGACGTGACCGGGGTCCGGTACATACTTCCGCAATTGGGATACGTGAAACACACTGTGAACGTGGCTCAGCGATGGTGGTAAGGCCAACCTGTATGCTAAATCCCCAACTCTCTCGAGGACCTCAAATGGCCTGATATATCTCGGACTTAGCTTACCTTTTCTCCCAAAACGGAAAATCCCTCGTGTAGGAGACACCTTTAATAGTACATGGTCCCCAACGTCGAACTCTAGAGGGCGACGACGTACGTCTGTATAAGACTTCTGTCGACTCTGGGCAGTCAACAGTCTTTCTCGAATCAAAGCTATCTTCTCTTGAGTCTGAACTATCAATTCCGGTTCCGTCCCGATCAAATCCGAAGAATCATCCCAGCACAGGGGTGATCGACATCTTCTCCCGTATAAAGCTTCAAATGGTGCCATCTTAATAGAAACATGCCAACTATTATTGTAGGTGAATTCAATCAACGGCAAATGAACTTCCCAATCAGTCGACCAATCTAAGGCACAAGCTCTAAGCATGTCTTCTACTGTTTGTATAGTCCTTTTGGACTGACCGTCCGTTTGGGGATGATAAGCCGTGCTAAAGTTGAGCTCAGTCCCCAAAGCCTTGTGAACTGCCTTCCAGAAGTGCGACACGAAGTGAACATCTCGATCTGAAATAATGGTCTTCGGCGTCCCATGCAATCTGACTACCTCTGCAATGAATACTCGCGCCAATCTCTCGGGTCCCAAAGTATCTTTAATTCCTAGGAAATGAGCCTACTTGGTTAGTCGATCAACTACAACCCAAATCATGTTCATTCCCGTCTTGGTCCTGGGCATATTGGTGATGAAATCCATCGAGATATCCTCCCACTTCCACTCAGGGATCAGAAGCGGCTTTAACATTCCGGCAGGTCGCTGATGTTCAATCTTAACTTGTTGACAAGTCAAACACTTCTAAACGTACTCTGCTACGTCCTTCTTCATATTCCCCCACCAGAAGTTTTGTTTTAGATCTTTATACATCTTACTGCTGCGCGGGTGAATAGAATAAGGCGCGCTATGAGCTTCCTTCAGAATTGTCCGTCTCAAATCATCAGCATCGGGAACGCAAAGTCGACTCTGAAATCTCAGAACTCCATCATCTTGTATCACGAATCCTGGGGCCTTTCCTTTCTTTACTTCGTCACATAACCGAAGGATCAGAGAATCGTTCAACTGCTAAGATTTGATCTCCTCGACTAGTGATGAAGTCAGTTCCATCACATATAGTTGCCCTTGGATTCCTGGTGCCCATACATCAATCCCTTTGCGGATTAGTTCCCGTTGAATGCTGGTTTGGGATGTAAGTGCTTCCAACACTCGAAGAGAAACAGGTTTACGGCTCAATGCATCGGCTACTACGTTTGCTTTACCCGGATGGTCAAGGATTTCCAAGTCGTAATCCTTGATCAAGTCCAGCCACCTTCTCTGCCTCATGTTTAATTCTTTCTGACTGAAAATTTACTTGAGGCTCTTATGATCTGTAAAGATCTGACAATGAGTGCCGTACAAATAATGTCGCCAAATTTTCAAGGCAAACACCACAGCTACTAGCTCCAGATCATGAGTCGGGTAATTAACCTCGTATGGTTTCAATTGCCGAGAAGCATAGGCAATCACCTTATCCTTTTGCATCAACACACATCCCAGACCCTGATTTGAAGCGTCGCTGTACACCATGAATCCATCAGTTCCATCTGGTAACGCTAATGTAGGTGCTATCGTCAATCTCTTCTTAAGTTCATCAAAACCAGCCTGGCAATTCTCATCCCACGTGAACTTTTGAGTTTTCTGTAACAGCTGAGTGAGCGGACGAGCAATTTTGGAAAATCCCTCTACAAAACGGCGATAATATCCAGCAAGTCCCAAGAAACTTCGGACTTCTTTCATGTTATTAGGAGCTTCCCATTCCAAGATTGCTTCGACTTTCTTCGGGTCCACCTGAACTCTGTCAGCTGATATCACATGCCCAAGGAAAGTTACTTCCTTAAGCCAGAACTCGCATTTGGAAAGCTTTGCATACAGTTGTTCCTTCCTCAAGATGCTCAAAACCACACGCAAATGCTCGACGTGCTCCTCTGTGTCTTTCGAATATATACAATAAGATTCGATGGCCAATCTCTCCCTCCTATAGACACTGGAAAATCTCTGGCTTCTAGGGTTCCCACAATTTTCTCTCCGCTCGGCAAACCCACAACATATGGTTCACAATCATACAAGCACGAGATTTTCAAACGATTAACACAGTTCAAAGATATAAAAGAATGCGTAGCTCCTGAATCGAATAAGACACTAACTGGTTGCAAAAGGATCTGAATCGTACCTGATGCAACAGCTGTGTTCTGATCGTCTGACTTCTTCATTTCGTAGATACGTGGAGGGACGGACCCAGCGCTAGATACTTCTGTTTTCCCAACATTCTGCTGCTGGAAACCGCTTTGCTGCGTCTGGTTTACACTAGTGTCCTTCGGAACTGGTACAGGAGTGCGAGTACCAAAAGATCGAGTCGCATTTCCACAAAATGTTGCGCGATGCCCTTCCTGTCCGCACTCGAAACAAGTCACAGCAGGCGCGAAACAGTCACGTCGAACATGCCCCACTTTGCCATAGTTATAACATTTCTTCCCTGCGTCTGAAACGGTTGGTGCTGCCCGGAACTTCTTTCCACCTCGAGAAGGATGCGGAGGCCTCCTGGATGAATGAAAAGAGGACTGGCCCCTGCGAGGCCCACTACTATTATTCTCCGTGAAGTTGCCAGCCACTTTCTGCTTTTTTGCTTCCATTGATTTCTCTACTGCTGCCTCTTTCATATCATAGGCCAGCGCCTTGTCCTGATACTGTCGCAAAGTGGTACATTCAAATCCGGACATATATTGCTGAATTTCCGGCTTCATTCGCATGTCAAAATGGAAAATCCTCTCTGCCTCGGTCCTGACCAAGTGGCGCACATAAGTCAGCTGGTGATTAAAGGTCTTAATCACGTCTCACGCGATGCCTCTGAATTTTGTGGTGAGAAAAACTCCCGGACTCGGGCCTCTCTAACTGGGCGAAGACAATACTGCGCTTCCATCATTAATTTGAACTCCGTCCAGTCGACATTATGCTCCTCAGGTCGAATGGCCTCCCACCAGTCGAAAGCCTCCCCCGTCAGAAGGTACTGGGCGACCGGAACCTTTCTATCGTTGGGACAGTTAATCCCCGCAAAAATCTTCTCAAACTCCTTCAGCCAGTGATCCCAAGAAAGCGTCTCAGCAGAACCGTCAAATTTCGGAGGATGCAATTTGATCACCTCAGTAAGCCATTTATCTCCCCGATTATCCACGTTATGCTGCTGTCCCATCGCCGTCTGCATGCGATCAACAACTTGAGCAAACTGGTTTATCTGAGCAACCACCTGCTGAAGTACTCCCGGCACATTAGGATCTGCATTATTATTTGCTGATCCCTGTTGTCCTCCGGAATGGGAATACGTTCGACTAGCGGTTATTTCCGGTGTAGACACCGAATCTTCTTGTCTCACATTTCCACGTCCGCGTCCACGACCACGTCCGCGTCCACGACCTCCTCTCAACATACTGTAAACACAAATACTCAATATCCAGGACAAACTTTCTAAAAGAAGGTCCATCAATGTTCACAAAACATGAATTAAATAAAACGGTAGTATTCGAGATTAGGAAACTTACAACCACGGTCCACATGATGATGCTGGCTCAGCAGTGATGTTACAAACGACCAATAATCAAATAACGTAAATAGACCCAACTGACCCGACTGCCAAGATATCCATGAATCTTAGCTCCGATACCATATTCTGTAATACCCCGAGATATTCGGAATAATTACAGCGCCGTAAACCCTTTAGGTAAGGATTTACAAGGCTAATTTAAAAGAAATGTAAATATAATCCAATCGTACAACTAAAGTTCAAAATACAGATTTGGTTCAACTGATCCAATGAGTTAACTTATACAACCATATCGAAAATGACATTCTTAAAACATACGTACTCGAGTACTGAATGAACCAAGAAGACAAATCACAATAACAAATAAACATCAACCACATCACTGAGCCATTTCATCGTCTCCGTTTGTGGTTGCTTCCCGCCTCGGCTACCCGAACATCAAAACAATGTCCACCCCGAAGGGGTTAGCAAAACAATGCTAGTACAAGTATCATAATACATAAATCATCGGCATCATAAAACATGCAAAACGGACTTCCGTCATCTAATCCAACGATGTGAATCCTCACGATTCCATCAACACAATACAGTAATCCAATGATCCAATGCCCCTTGGTATAGATCCCCATGATGATCCCGTCGGACCAACGCATGGTGGAAAACCCATCCAGCCGATCCGGCGCCTCAAAGATAGATCCCCATGATGATCCGTCGGACCAACGCATGGTGGACATTCGATCCAAATACCCAAGATAGATCCTCATGACCCCCTCGGATCATTTATATCATAAACCAATCAATTATGCATACATATATGCATTTCAATATGTTCATCAATACGAACAAATAACAACGAATACCATGAGAATCTAACGAAATAAATCTCATATTTGTCAACATGAACAAAACTATATGCATGATCAAAGTTCCAATATAAATCAAACTCAACATATGATACTTGCCTCGAAAATGGCTAGAATGAAATACTCCACAAATGACACGCGTCCATATGCCACCGCCCCTCGATCGTACCCTATGCAAGGCTCGGACCTAAGAAATAATAAAAAATTCCTCTCAAGTCGTACGAACGTCTAACAATCCGGTTTACGGCCGCAAGCTCTAAAAATGAATTCTGCCTGAACTACTTAGCGCGCACTACGTACTCTACGTAACGTGCGCTAAGCCTGCCCGTTAACGTACGCAAATAATAAAGTCTAGCGTACGCTAGCTGTGGATCGATCCTCTCTCGATCACCGATCGTCACTTTGATGACATAACGTACGTTACGTATCAAACGTAGCGTACGTTACTCATTCCCGATAGCGCACGTTAATATACACATCTTAGCGTGCGCTAACTGTGCATGGCAGTTTACTACTGGGCAGAAAACTTGAGCTAAAGGTGATAAAACTCATGAAATCTCCAGTGCTAATATAAGCCATCTCCGTGCATAACATACTCATACGGTTTGTGAAAGATCTTTACGTATTAAATGACTATGAGATACAAGGATACGTATAATCATCACAACACCATAATTCATCTTGATCTCGATAAAGTATTCTAAGTTCCCTACGTCCTACGTTCCAAAACGCATGATTCCATTATGTAAAACATCACAACTTGATAATCTCCACCTACTGGTCATAATCGGTTTTGAAGATACATGAATATGCTTAGGAGTCCATATACTAAAAAGGTTCAATGGTTTATACGATGAACAAGTGCCGAAACGTCCAAAATATCCTTCTAACACATGATGTTCGACTACTAACGAATTTAACTGACTAGATAATCATGATCAAATCGTCCTTCATACTAGTACTCAATATTGGTGAAGAATCACCTACCTCAAAGTAGTGAAGAACAAGGAGGAATTCGAAGCAATTCAACGCCGAAGGCTTGAACACCAATCCCCAATGATCTACAATCTTCAACTCGAGCTAGGATGCTGATATGAAGTGTTTAGGATGAAGAGAATGACTCTCTAAGTTCAAGAATTCGGATGTGGGGAGTGAAAAGTCTGAAAATATGAAAAAGGATGTTGTCCTATATATAGAAAGTGGTTATTAGCGTGCGCTAGTCCCTATTCATAGTGTGCGCTAACGGCTACTGACTACACTGTACTCAGCATTTAGCGTGCGCTATTCTCACATGAGTAGCGTTCGCTAACGCGTTGACTTGGCTTTTTTCCCGAAAGCCATCCAGGTTCATCCCGACATAATCCGACCAAGATCCCCGGTGTGATCTCACCTACCAACACGTCTCAATCATATTGACCACGTATAGCATGCGCTAAGGTTCCTTCACAGCGTGCGCTATTGATCCAAGTTAGCGTACGCTACACTTAGTCGATAGCGTGCGCTACATGCGCAGAATCACAATTTTAAATCACATTCATGAAACCATACGCTCAACAACACCGGATTTTGAAGTACGGAGAATAATACTCAGATCAAAATACAATAATTACAATATCACAAGTTCCAAATACATAGCAGAAATCTCGGGTATTACATATTTATGTCTCAATATGGGCTTCAGTGTGATTTGATCGAGTTAGGTGTCGAGATGTTGTTGCCAGGAGTTGTTGGGCAACTTTGTGCTTTAGAAATTTCATCGTCACTACTCGATGAAGTTAAACTGAAGCAGTTGGAGGATCCGATGATTACTCAAATCCGAGAGAATGTGCTTAAGGGAAAGTCTCCTGGATTTGTGATTCATGAGGATGGTGTGTTGAGATTCCAAATTCGGCTTTGTGTACCGAACGACTTGGAATTGAGGCAGAGTATTTTACGTGAGGCCCATGTTACGCCTTACTCAGTTCATCCTGGTTCGAGTTAGATATACAAGGACCAAAGGAGTAACTTTTGGTGGAATTATATGAAAGAGGAGGTCGCATAATTTGTAGCGAGATGTTTGACTTGTCAGCAGGTCAAAATAGAGCATCAGCGACCAGCCGGGTTGTTGCAGTCGCTTTCTGTTCTGGAATGGAAATGGGAAGATATTTCGATAGACTTCGTCACGAGCTTGCCGAGATCAAAGTCTGGTATGAATATGGTGTGGGTGATTATGGATCGTCTGACCAAGTTGGCACACTTTCTGGGCATCTAGAATACTTGGGGTCCAGAAAAGTTGGCTCGTGTATTTGTTGCGCAGATTGTGAGGCTTCACGGTATTCTGAAGTGTATTGCGTAGGATCGTGATGACCTTTTTGTATCGAATTTCTGGTAGGCGGTACATGAAGTGTTCGGTACTCGGTTGCGTCTGAGTACTTCTTTTCATCCTCATACGGATGTGCATTCGGAGCGCACTATCCTTACATTTGAGGATATGTTGCGTGCTTGTGATCTCGATTGGAGTAGTGATTGGGAGGAGCATTTGCCGCTGATCGAGTTCACGTACAACAATAGTTGGCACGTGTCGATCAAGATGGCACCGTATGAGGCGCTTTACGGGCGGCAATGTCGATCACCGATTTGTTGGAACGAGTTATACGATTTGGTCGGGATCGAACCAGATATCGCTTTGGAGACGAGGAAGAAGGTGGAATTGATTTGGGTCAGTATGTTGACGGCTCTGAGTTGGCAGAAATCCTATGCTGATGTCCACATCGATCTTTGGAATTCGAGGTGGGAGACCACATTTTGCTAAAGGTGTCACCGACGAGGGGAGTTTTCCATTTCGGGAAGAAAGGAAAGTTGAGTCCGGGATTTATTGGGCCCTTTGAGATTCTAGAGAGGGTCGGCGAGTTGGCGTATCATTTGGCGTTGCCTCCGGCATGGAGTCACGTCCATAACATTTTCCATGTTTCTCATCTGAGGAAATATGTTCCGGATCCTAGTCATGTCATCGACTATGGTGAGATCGATATCGCTGATGATATTACCTTCGAGGAGCGTCCCTTGAAGATTTTGGAGCACCGTGAGAAGCGAATGAGGCATAAGACCATTCCATTGGTCAAGGTGCAGTGGTCGAGACATGGTGTCGAGGAGGCAACTTGGGAAACCGAGGATAGCATGCGTGCTAGGTACCCCGAGTTGTTGTTTCTTAAGTTTCGGGACGAAACTTATTTTGAGAGGGGAAGAATGTAATATCCGCATTTTTTTCTTTTTTTTTCCGGTATTTTTCATTTTGGTGTATTTTTCATTTTTAGTGACTCGCTTGTAACTGTATTGATATTTCAAGAACATTTAATACGGGACCTTTTGTCTTTCGAATTTGTTTCGGACTTGTTTTACTCAATTCCGCATTTAATGTCATTTCCGTCGCTATTTGGTTTGATTCTCATAATCGTTGTTCGGAACCGCCGTTTCGGGGTTGCCGTAAATCCATCTTATGTCATTATGGATTATTGACGGTTTGTTTTCCTGGAAAAGACCTGTCTTGTTTTGATTTTTGAAACTAATTGATGCATGTACTATGAAATGTGTAAGCGAATGGTTTGCCTGAATTACTTGTACTAGCGTAATTGCTAACCCCTTTGGGGACCCGTTTTGGGGAAATTTGTGTTATAAATTTCAGGTTGCGTTTAGCCAGTTGAGTGGGCACTGGAGCAGTACGAGGATGCAGGCCAGGGTTGTTGACGTGTGCAAATGAGTCCTTTATTTTAGTTGTCCATTTTAAATGTTCATTTTCAAACTTGTAAATCGATAGATAGTACTCGTGAGTACTTAGGCGTTTTAATTTGGAAGGTGGATTGTATCTTGAATTTTGTTTGTGATTTTCGGTGATGTCTGGTTTACCGGTCGTACCGGGTGTTTTATTTAATTTTCGTCTTGGTGATATGTGTTTTCTCGCTAACCGAGATAGTTAGACGAGTGGTATTAATTATTTAGCCTAGTGGGTCCAACATAGGGGTCCACGGCGTTTTAATATACCCTGGATATCTTGGGGGTGTTACAGCTTCATTGACCTTATCTATGGTACTGATGACATTCATGTCATCTACATAGACGACTACAATCATGAATCCAGCATCTGGTCTTTTTATGAAAATACACGGACAGATACCATTGTTCTGGTATCACTTTCCAATCAAGTATTCACATAAGCGGTTGTACCACATACTTCTGGATTGCTTCAACTCATACAGCGAACGATACAACTTTACTGCATAAGCGCCCCGTGGTTTAGAGATACTTGATTTGTGTAATGAAATCCCTTCGGGGACCTTCGAATCGATTTTTGTATCTATATCCTCATACAAATATGTTGTAACCACATACATAAGTTACATGTTCAGTTTTTCAGACATTACTAGTTTGACTAAGTAGCAGAAAGTGATGATGTCCATAATGGGAGAATACGTTTCCTCGTAATCAACATCAGGACGCTATGAGAATCTCTTTGCAACTATCCCCGCTTTGTAACATGTGACCTTATTCTTATCATAGCGCTTACGTCCAAACACCCATTTATGTCCAACTGATTTAACGCACATGGTATCGGCTCGATAAGGCCAACTATCTCAAGTTTAGCCACCGAGTCTACTTTAGCCTGCATTACATCTTTCATTTCGGCTAATCGGCTCGTCATTGACATTTAGAAACCGACCGCAGCTCTACATCATCGTCTTTAATAATTTCTTAAGCGACGGAATAGGCAAAAGCATCATCGATTACGGTGGACGACTTATCCAACATTACATATTCACTCGTACTTGCATTGAGCTTTCTTTATTCTCCGATATCAACAAAGTTTCCGACACATCTGTTGATCGTTCCATTATTTCTTCAAGGATATATCCGTAGAAAGACAGAATCTCATGTGATGGAGTCACTGCATTGATAATGGGAGGGTTTTGTGCCTCCGCTCCTCTTCTCTTCCGAGGTTCGGTATCCTTTCTACCCAGTGGCCTCCCCATCTTTCGAGTAGGCATAAGAGCAGTCGAAGTAGTTGTAATATCCGGATTTATTACTGTGTATTTCATCTGTATTCAAACCCTGTATTATTCGGATTTGTGGTCTTGATTATTAGAGTATGATATTTCTTGCATTGGCATCCTTGTACTTAAGTATAACAACATGCAAATTTTCTCATGCAAACTCGTGATAGCGCACGCTAAGAATGTAGCTTAACGCGCGCTATCGGCTATTACTAGCGCACGCTACGTAGGTAGGAGTTGCGTGCGCTAGACACTGAATTATTGAGGTAGGCGGCTAGCACATGCGCCAGCTGGGACATGGGTCCGGATAAGATTCCCGCGGACGAACCTGGACAGAACTGGAGTCAACGCTTATTAGCGCTCGCTAAGCATGTATTGTAGCGTGCACTAATTAGCTAAAGTGCAGAATATTATAAATGAGACAACAACCCGTTTTGGCTTTCATTTCCTTCGTCCATTCTTCATTCTTGAGAGGACAGAGAGCTATAATCATCCATCTAACACCCTTAGAACACATCTTATTGATCCTTGATTATTGGTTATCACTTGTGAGTGATCATTGAAGAGAAGTAACACCTTGGAGTGACACATAACCAACCGGAGTCGGATTCAACCTTGTGGTTCAGTGATTTCGTCATATTAAGGTATGTTGATTCTATCTTCTACTCTAGATTCGTGTTATGGAGAATTAGATGATCATGTTAGCAAATATTGATCTTCTTGGATGAATTATTCAAAGTACATCATGTTTGGATTATTGAGATGAATAGGCCTTAAGTACCTTGATTATGAACATCATGATTCGAATCTTATTACAATGAACAAGTAGAGGAAGCTTCTATCATTGGTAATCCGAATCTAGTAGGTGTTTTCATAACAATCATGGACTTGACTTTTACATCATTATTGTTAGACGAATCTATAAGGTTGATCATGGAAGGATTTATTTTGTAAAGATGGAACATTATTCAAACTTCAGAGTGATAGTTTTCATTGATATAAAGGTGTTGATATGAACCGTTAAGCCTTCCGAATTATCGCATGAAGAATTTTATTTGAAATGGATTATGGTTACATAATAGTATACATATTCTTGAATCCGAAGTTGTTGTTATCCGTAAGATCATTCATAGCCGTATGAACATGATATTCATGGAGGTAACATGAATTAACACTGAGGATTTCATTTGGTTTGATCATGTTGAGATCCGTCTACTGCCCAGTAGTAAACTGCCATGCACAGTTAGCGCACGCTAAGCTATATAGATTAACGTGCGCTATCGAGCATGAGTTAACGTACGCTACGTTTGGTACTTAACGTATGTTAGGCAATCAGACGAGTCAGTCGACTGATCAGTGAGGTACTGACCATGCATAGTCAGCGTACGCTAGGCTTTGTTGTTTGCGTGCGCTATCGAGTAGACTTAACGCACGCTACACAGAGTACTTAGCGTGCGCTAAGAAGTTCAGGCAGATTACATTTTATGAGCTTTTGGCCGTAAATCGAATTGTTAGACATTTGTACGATGTGAGATAAATCCTATATTATTTCTTTTGTTAAAGTTCAAGCTTGTTACGTGATTGGTTGAGGGGGACGACTTTCGAGTGTTCGTTTTTGTGGAAGTATTGTTCTTGTCTTCAAATCGAGGCAAGTACCTTATTTGTTTTATGTATTGATGTTATACATATTGTCGTGTATGTATGTCGTTGTTGTTTGTCCACCTCGCGTTGGTCCGACGTGATCATCGGGGGATCTATGCTAGCGTGCGCTGGATCATCGGACGGGTTTTTCCACCACGGGTTGGTCTGACGGGATCATCGTGGGTTCTAGGCAGTGAACGCTGGATTGTCGGAATTACCATGTGTATGTTATGATATCTTGTTGTGATTATCAGTTGTGTATGTCATTTATGAGTTTCTCGTAGGAGAAGACTCGTTGGTATTCTTGTCGTTTACGTTATTATTCCTCGTGAGATATGAATAATATGTTGTGGTACTTGTACTAGCATCGTTGTGCTAACCCCTTCGGGGGTGAACATTTTGTTTATGTTCAGGATCCAGGAGAGCGGGAAAACAACCACTAGAGCTGCATGATGACGAGGGTGCAGAGTGATGTTCCGGCCGGGTGTATTTGACTGTTGTTTGTTGATTATTTCAATAAGTACTCGAGTACGTAGTCGTTTATGATGAATTTGAATTTGGTGATGTATTAATAAGTTTCCGTTGAATAATTGTATTTTCAGTATTGTCATAAATGTCGTATCTTAATTCAGTTACTTCCATTTATTTGTACCTGTTAGGGTCTGTTCAATTCTTCAGCCTTGTAAATCCTTATGTAAAGGATTTACGGCGCTGTAATATTCCTGAATATATCGGGGGTATTACAGAATATGGTATTGGAGCTAAGATTTTGGATATCTTGGCCGTTGGGTTAAAATAGGGGTCATTTATGTCTTTTGAAGTAACTGGCCGCGAATAACATCACTGTACTGCCTACGTCTTCGTGCGGGCGGTGGTTGTAAGTTCCTCAACTCTATCTCGTCCTTTACATGTTATATTTCCTTGTACTTAAGCATTCGAACGATATTGTTTCTTGTATATTGAGTATTTATGCTTACAGTATGTTGAGAGGCGGACGTGGACGTGGTCGCGGTCGTGGACGCGGGCGAAGAAATGCTGAAAGGGAAGCATCGCCTTCTAATCAGGCCAGTCATAGCTCAGGCGAGCCATAGAGATCTATCAATAACGAACCGGAACCTGCTGTACCAGAAATCATTCGTCAGGTGGTGAACCAGATGACTCAGTTCGCCCAGGTCGTGGACCGAATGCAAGTGGCGATGGGAATATAGCAGGGAGAGGGACAACAAGGGATCCCGGACATGGGAAATCGAGGTGATCGATGGCTGCAAGAGGTGGCGAAGATGCAACCACCCAAATTCGACGGCATTTCTGAGACTCCCACCTGGGACCATTGGTTGAAGGAACTGGAGAAAATCTTTGCCTAATTAATCGCCTGCACGACCGAGAGCCTCTATCGCTCAATATTTTCTCGATAGGAAGCGTCCGAATGGTGGGAAGCCATCCGGCCTGTACACCATGATGCACATTGCACAGACTTTAAATTGAAGATGGAAGCTCAGCATCGCCTCGTCCCGTGAGGGAAGCCAAGGTTCGGGGTTTTTCTCCGCTCAGCCTTCAGATGTTCCAGTATCGCAGGCAGTTAAGACGTTTAACCAACATCTGGCATTTGTTCGTCATCTGGTCAGAACAGATGCAGAGATGATGATCCATTTCGATATGAGTATGAAACCAGAAATCCAGAGGTACATGTCCGGTTTTGAATGTACCACACTCCGTCAATACCAGGATAAGGCGTTGGCATATGAGATCAAGGAAGCAGCTATAGAGAAATTTTCGGAAGCCAAGAAGCATAAAGTCTCTGGTACTTTTACAGAGCACAAGAATAGCGGGCCCCGTAAGGCCCAGTCATCCTTTCACTCTTTTAGGAAACCTCCGCACCCAGTTAGGAGCGGAAAGAACTTCGGAGCAACATCAACCATGAAAGATGTCACCAGGAAATGTTTTAACTGCGCCCAGACGGGGCACTATCGACGGAATTGCCCCCTACCTGCCGTGATTTGTTTTGATTGTGGACGAGAGGGACCTCGGGCAGTGTTCTGTGAAGAGGTTGCAAAGTCTTTAAGAGCCCGTACCCCACAGCCGGTCCAGAAGGAAGCCAGTATCCAACAGACGCAGCAAAGTGTTCAGATGCCTCAAAATTTTGGCCGCGGACGAGGCAGAGGACAATGGGACCGAAAGGGGACAGCGAGTGCCGGATCTGCTCCCCCATGTCTGTACGAGATGAGGAGGACAGAGGATCAGGATGCTGCTGTCGCATCAGGTACTGTCCAGATCCTTTCCCAGCCAGTTAGCGTTTTATTCGATACAGGAGCTACGCATTCTTTTATATCCTTGTCTTGTGTAAATCGTTTAAATATTTCTGGTTTTCATGCTTGTGAACCTTATGTTGTTGGTTTACCGAGTGGAGAGAGGATTGTTGGGAACTTAGAAACCAGAAATTTCCCTGTATCATTTGGAGGCAGAGAGTGGCTCTCAAATTTGATTGTAATAGAAATGCAAGGAGACGACCTGATACTCGGAGACGATTGGCTTAATCGATATGGAGCAATTGTAAACTACCGAAGGAGGAACATCTCGCTGATCGCTGACGATGGTTCCGAAATTCTGTTTGAGGGATGGAAACCGGGAAGCTCAGGAAAATTGATTAAGGCGATGAAAGTCACAAATTGTCAAACAGTGCATCTTGACATCGGTGCTATGCAATGAAGAAAGAAGACGAAATTGTGGAACTTTCATCCATTCCTGTTGCGAACGAATTTCCATATGTATTTCCTGACGAGTTACCTGGACTACCTCCATGGAGGGATGTAGAATTTACCATTGAGCTGGAACCCGGAGCTACACCAATTTCTAAGGCGCCGTATCGTATGGCACCTACTGAGATGTACGAACTGAAGAAACAGCTAGAGGAGTTATTGGACAAAGGCTATGTCCAGCCAAGCGTTTTGCCTTGGGGAGCGCCAGTTCTTTTTGTTCGGAAGATGGATGGATCGCTTCGACTGTGTATTGACTATCGAGAGCTGAACAAGATGACGATTAAGAACAAGTATCCGTTGCCACGGATTGATGACCTGTTCGAACAGTTGCAAGGAGCAACAGTATTTTCTAAAATCGATCTGAGATCAGGATACCATCAGCTGAGGATTAAGGAATCTGATGTTCCAAAGTCAGCATTCAGAACTCGCTACGGACACTATGAGTTTGTAGTGATGCCGTTTGGTCTCACTAATGCACCTGCTGTATTCAAGCAGTTGATGAACCGAGTGTTCATCGAATATTTGGATAAATTTGTGGTCGTGTTCAATGATGACATTCTGGTGTATTCTAAGAGCCCGGAAGAACATGCGCAGCATTTGCGGATTGTATTAGAACTTTTTAGAAACGAGCAACTGTACGCCAAACTCTCTAAGTGTGAATTCTGGCTAAAGGAAGTAATGTTCCTCGGCCATGTGGTATCAGCTGAAGGAGTCCGAGTAGATCCTCAGAAGATCGAAGCGGTTTTGGATTGGAAGCCTCCAAAGAACGTGAAATAAGTCCGAAGTTTCTTAGGACTTGCTGGGTATTATCGTCGGTTCGTGGAAGGGTTTTCCAAAATTTCCCGCCCACTTACTCGACTCCTGCAGAAAACTCAAAAGTTTGAGTGGAACGAGTCGTGTCAGACTAGTTTTGATGAATTGAAGAGGAGATTAACGACATCGCCAATTTTATCACTTCCACAGGGGACTGGAGGATTCATAGTTTACAGTGACGCTTCGAACCAAGGACTCGGATGCGTATTGATGCAGAATGCCAAGATGATCGCCTATGCTTCACGACAGCTGAAACCTTATGAAGTGAATTATCCAACACATGATTTAGAGCTTGCAGCAGTGATTTTTGCTTTAAAGATCTGGAGGCATTATCTGTACGGGACTCACTGTCAGATCTTTACGGATCACAAGAGTCTCAAATACATCTTCAGTAAAAAAGAGTTGAACATGCGGCAAAGAAGATGGTTAGAGCTGATCAAGGACTATGACTTGCAGATTTTGTATCATCCAGGCAAAGCGAATGTAGTGGCCGATGCACTCAGCCGCAAACCTGTTTCTATTCAGATGCTGGAGACGCTGACCTCCCAACTTAGACTTCAAAGGGAGATGATTCGAGAAGGAATTGAAGTGTGGTTACAAAGAATCAAAGGACAACTGTGCGTGATGGAAATAACTTCGTCATTAACCGAAGAAATCAAATCTAGACAGGCAGATGATCCTCTGATGATTCGGTTACGTGATGAAGTGATCAAAGGGAAGGCCCCCGGATTCGTAATCCATGATGATGGAGTTTTGAGATTTCAGAACCGACTCTGCGTACCCGATGTCGATGTTCTGAAACAGACAATTATGAAGAAAGCTCATAGTTCGCCCTATTCTATCCACCCGGGCACCAGTAAAATGTATAAGGACTTGAAACATAATTTCTGGTGGGGCAACATGAAGAAAGATGTAATGGACTATGTTTCGAAATGCTTGACTTGTAAGCAGGTTAAGATCGAGCATCAACGGCCTGCCGGAATGTTGAAGCCGCTCCCGATTCCTGAGTGGAAGTGGGAGGACATATCGATGGACTTTATCACTAGTATGCCGAGAACCAAGACTGGAATGAACATGATTTGGGTGATAGTTGATCGTTTAACCAAATCGGCTCATTTTCTAGGCATTAAGGACACGTGGGGACCAGAGAGGTTGGCATGAGTATTTATTTCGGAGATAGTTCGATTGCATGGTACACCGAAGACCATTATTTCTGATCGAGACGGCCGTTTCGTGTCTCACTTTTGGAAAGCAGTTCATAAGGCCTTGGGGACCGAATTGAATTTCAGTACAGCTTATCACCCTCAGACTGACGGACAATCCGAGAGGACCATTCAAACGGTGGAGGATATGCTGAGGGCTTGTGCCTTAGATTGGTCAAACGATTGGGAAGTTCATCTACAATTGATTGAATTTACCTACAACAATAGTTGTCATGCTTCCATTAAGATGGCACCATTCGAGGCATTATACGGGAGGAGATGTAGATCGCCCCTATGCTGGGACGATTCATCAGACTTGATCGGAACAGAACCAGAGTTGATCGTGCAGACTCGAGAAAAGATAGCCTTGATTCGTGAAAGGCTGTTGACCACCCAGAGTCGCCAGAAATCTTACGCAGACGTACGTCGTCGCCCATTGGAGTTCAGTACTGGAGTCCACGTACTTTTGAAGGTTTCTCCTACTCGGGGAATATTTCGTTTCGGAAGGAAAGGAAAGCTGAGTCCGAGATATATCGGACCATTTGAGATCCTTGAGAGAGTTGGAAAGTTGGCATACAGATTAGCATTGCCACCGTCGTTGAGCCATGTTCATAACGTATTCCACGTATCCCAGTTACGGAGGTATATACCCGATCCTAGTCATATCATTGATTTCGGCGAGGTAGAAGTTGCTCAAAATGGGACGTTTGAAGAAAGACCGGTCAAGATACTCGAGAGTCGAGTTAAGTAGTTGAGGAACAAACCAATCGTTTTGGTCAAAGTTCAATGGTCACGTCACAGAGTGGAAGAAGCCACATGGGAAACGGAAGATGGCATGAAGTCCAGATATCCAGAGTTATTTTCGTCTTGAGTTTCGGGACGAAACTCCTTTTTAGTAGGAGAGTATGTAATATCCAGATTTATTACTGTGTATTTCATCTGTATTCAAACCCTGTATTATTCGGATTTGTGGTCTTGATTATTAGAGTATGATATTTCTTGCATTGGCATCCTTGTACTTAAGTATAACAACATGCAAATTTTCTCATGCAAACTCGTGATAGCGCACGCTAAGAATGTAGCTTAACGCGTGCTATCGGCTATTACTAGCGCACGCTACGTAGGTAGGAGTTGCGTGCGCTAGACACTGAATTATTGAGGTAGGCGGCTAGCACATGCGCCATCCGGGACATGGGTCCGGATAAGATTCCCGCGGACGAACCTGGACAGAACTGGAGTCAACGCTTATTAGGGCGCGCTAAGCATGTATTGTAGCGTGCGCTAATTAGCTAAAGTACAGAATATTATAAATGAGACAACAACCCATTTTGGCTTTCATTTCCTTCGTCCATTCTTCATTCTTGATAGGCCAGAGAACTATAATCATCCTTCTAACACCCTTAGAACACATCTTATTGATCCTTGATTATTGGTTATCACTTGTGAGTGATCATTGAAGAGAAGTAACACCTTGGAGTGGCACATAACCAACCGGAGTCGGATTCAACCTTGTGGTTCAGTGATTTCGTCATATTAAGGTATGTTGATTCTATTTTCTACTCTAGATTCGTGTTATGGAGAATTAGATGATCATGTTAGCAAATATTGATCTTCTTGGATGAATTATTCAAAGTACATCATGTTTGGATTATTGAGATGAATAGGCCTTAAGTACCTTGATTATGAACATCATGATTCGAATCTTATTACAATGAACAAGTAGAGGAAGCTTCTATCATTGGTAATCCGAATCTAGTAGGTGTTTTCATAACAATCATGGACTTGACTTTTACATCATTATTGTTAGACGAATCTATAAGGTTGATCATGGAAGGATTTATTTTGTAAAGATGGAACATTATTCAAACTTCAGAGTGATAGTTTTCATTGATATAAAGGTGTTGATATCAACCGTTAAGCCTTCCGAATTATCGCATGAAGAATTGTATTTGAAATGGATTATGGTTTCATAATAGTATACATATTCTTGAATCCGAAGTTGTTGTTATCCGTAAGATCATTCATAGCCATATGAACATGATATTCATGGAGGTAACATGAATTAACAGTGAGGATTTCATTTGGTTTGATCATGTTGAGATCCGTCTACTGCCCAGTAGTAAACTGCCATGCACAGTTAGCGCACGCTAAGCTATGTATATTAACGTGCGCTATCGAGCATGAGTTAACGTACGCTACATTTGGTACTTAACGTACGTTAGGCCATCAGACGAGTCAGTCGGCTGATCAGTGAGGTACTGACCATGCATAGTCAGCGTACGCTAGGCTTTGTTGTTTGCGTGCGCTATCGAGCAGACTTAACGCACGCTACACAGAGTACTTAGCGTGCGCTAAGAAGTTCAGGCAGATTACATTTTATGAGCTTTTGGCCGTAAATCGAATTGTTAGACATTCGTACGATGTGAGATAAATCCTATATTATTTCTTTTGTTAAGGTTCGAGCTTGTTACGTGGTTGGTTGAGGGGGACGACTTTCGAGTGTTTGTTTTCGTGGAAGTATTGTTCTTGTCTTCGAATCGAGGCAAGTACCTTATTTGTTTTATGTATTGATGTTATACATATTGTCGTGTATGTATGTCGTTGTTGTTTGTCCACCTCGCGTTGGTCCGACGGGATCATCGGGGGATCTATGCTAGCGTGCGCTGGATCATCAGACGGGTTTTTCCACCACGAGTTGGTCTGACGGGATCATCGTGGGTTCTAGGCAGTGAACGCTGGATCGTCGGAATTACCATGTGTATGTTATGATATCTTGTTGTGATTATCAGTTGTGTATGTCATTTATGAGTTTCTCGTAGGAGAAGACTCGTTGGTATTCTTGTCGTTTACGTTATTATTCCTCGTGAGATATGAATAATATGTTGTGGTACTTGTACTAGCATCGTTGTGCTAACCCCTTCGGGGGTTAACATTTTGTTTATGTTCAGGATCCAGGAGAGCGGGAAAACAACCACTGGAGCTGCATGACGACGAGGGTGCAGAGTGATGTTCCGGTCGGGTGTATTTGACTGTTGTTTGTTGATTATTTCAATAAGTACTCGAGTACATAGTCGTTTATGATGAATTTGAATTCGGTGATGTATTAATAAGTTTCCGTTGAATAATTGTATTTTGAGTATTGTCATAACTGTCGTATCTTAATTCAGTTACTTCCATTTATTTGTACCTGTTAGGGTCTGTTCAATTCTTCAGCCTTGTAAATCCTTATGTAAAGGATTTACGGCGCTGTAATATTCCTGAATATATCGGGGGTGTTACAGTAGTAATCCCACCACTAAGACCAATGTCGGGGGCATAATTTCTTTGGGAGGCTAAACATTTCTCTATCAATGGGGCTTAATATTGTCGGAGCATTCACAGTGGGAGGTAGATCTTTTCACTTTCGCAGTATCATTAAAGTTGTCGGGCCTTAAATGTGTAACTTTCTGAAGACTGAGAATACTTTGCACTTCCAGCTTGGATTGAGCAATACGGGGATCTTGATGAGGTAAAGAGGGAGCACATCAGACAATTTCATGTTGTTCAACCAGAATCGTTTGTTTCCTCTCTCCCTCTAACAACATGAAGCTTGTCTCAACAAAATGACAATCTATAATCATGCAATAAACAAATCTCTTGTCAATGGTTCCAAATAATGAATAATTTTAGGCGACTCGTAGCCAACATTTATACCTAATCGTCTTTGCAGACCCATTTTAGTATGCTGCGGATGTGTAATCGGCACATAAACTGAGCAACCAAAAATGGGTAAGTGTGAAATATCAGGCATATCAGTTACCAACTGGTATGCACTAAACGAATGATTAGCAGTTGGTCGAAAGTTAATAAGTATAGCTGCAAGAAAAATTACATAACCCCGGGCAGAAATTGGTAAATTGGTGCGTAATACCAATGCTTAGGCGATAAACTGTAACCGCTTAATCATTGTCTCAGCAAGGCCATTAATGAAAGTGGGATATGAGATGTTCAACTTCAATCCCAATCGACATGCAATAGTCGTCGAAAGACTTCAATGTAAACTCGCTGGTATTGTCCAATCTTAATGACGAGATCGGAAGGTGGTTAGCGCAATCTTAATGAAGAGATAGGTCGTGTCGTACACATCCAGAAATATCAATTTCTTCTGCCCGACGACACGTCCGAGGACACGGTCATGTCAAAATTAATTACAAAAAAATACATAGACTTTAGCCGATGAATAGGTCTCTTACTACTGTAATACCCGATTGTAAATTCATTCATTATCATTCAGTAAATTGTCACTCAGTAAATTATTTTTCACTCATTGATAGTCCTTCATCATTCATGTTCGTTCATTGTGTTCACTGTTTGGCGCATTTGGAACCTTGGATCAGTTATCATTCGCCTTTCATCATTGTTTGAGGTTCGAGTCGAGAATATTATCATTATCGTCGTTGTTGGTAGCCTGTGTATGTTGAGTAGTGCACGCTACATAATATTCTTAGCGCGCGCTAATTGTGTGCTGGTAGCGCACGCTATCGGATTTCATTAGCGCACGCTACTAGTGTTTGTGGCAAGCAGTCCAGTAGGCACTGGACTGGATTGGATGATTTGTAGCGCACGCTATGATTGGAAAATAGCGTACGTGATCAACAAAAACTTATCCGAAAAATAGGAGTTTTTGAGTCGCTCGCAAATATATACGAGGTAGAAGTAATTGTGGTAAGTTCTACCAAGGTCTTTTCTCTCGAGGATTGTTCAATAGGGCTTCATATAATATTTTGTTACAAATTGTGAGGAATAAATATTAAATATTTTAAAATAGATTATTGGGTTTTTAAATATTAACTAAAGTAAAATGCACTATTTTTAATTTAAACTATTTTTATTAAGACTAATTGTACTAGACTATTTATATTAAGACTATTTTTACTAGACTATTTATATTAAGACTATTTTTGATACTACTATTTTTAATGAGACTATTTTTATACTAGACTATTTATAAATAGACTATTTTTAAAGTAGACTATTTTTAACTAGTGAAAATGAATAGAATTAAAATGAGTTGGGAATTTATAAAATCTAGGGGATTACAGGTTCATTAAATTAGGTTTTTAATTAAGTATAGGATTTGATTTACACGGATATAAAAGAAAAACGAATGTTTATCGAGTAATCAACTTTTCACCTCATAACTTTCATATTCAAAGATGTCTTAACCACTTTCGCAATCTTAAGATGTTGATAACAAGATTAACACTTGATAGATGAAAAGATGTGTTTCCAATTCACTTAACAATCAATCAAGGAGGTTTCACTAGTAGAAATAGGATATGATCAATCTCTATTTAAACCAATTAGTCCTTTCATTTCTTTAACTTGACTATTTTTAGGATAAACGATTGTTCATCGAGTAATCAACTTTTCACCTCATAACTTTCGTATTCAAAGATGTCTTAACTACTTTCGCAATCTTAAGATGTTGATAACAAGATTAACACTTGATAGATTGAAAAGATGTGTTTCCAATTCACTTAACAATCAATCAAGGAGGTTTCACTAGTAGAAATAGGATATGATCAATCTCTATTTAAACCAATTAGTCCTTTTTAATCAAAATAGTGTAAATCAATCAAATACTCAATATATAACCTAATAGAAATTCCCCTTCCCATAGGAAGAAAGATTAGCTACTCATTAGTTTATACAAACTAAAATTAGAATAGAAATAATTGATATACATAATATATATAGAAACTTTTAATTACTAGAACTTAATGACAATAGATGAAACTTACTTGAATATGATATATCAAAGTACAAGAAACATACTTCAAAATATAACTTCAAATTTGTTCAAAGGTTACAAGCTTACAAAAATTGAAAGTAAAACACTAAGTAAAATACTAAGTGCTTATTGATCAAGCACTTTTCAATTACAAACTAAATGAAAGAAAAACTTCAAAGTAAAAATGAAATACAAACTAAAGTAGAGAGTTCTAAGGAAAATATCTTGCTAAAAGAAGGAGGTGTTTCTTGGCAAGAAGAGGACTTGATTTTTGCAATGGATGAAGGTGTCATTTTATAGGTGATTTTTAAGAATAGCTTGGATTATTTAATTCAAAAGATCTATTGTAGTATCTTGATTTTTTCTTTGTTCACACTTCACCCATCATGCATGTCTTTGATTTTTCAGATTTTTGACCCTAAATAAAATATCTTGTGGTTGAGTTCACAAGATAGTCAAAAGTGGACTATTTTTGCATGGCATCTGCCTAAAAACTGTAATACCCGAGATTCTAATGTTTATTTTTGAACATTGTAACATTGTATATGTTGTATTTGATCTGAGTATTATCCAGAGTATTTCATGATCCGGTGTTGTTTAACGTATGATTTTATGAATGTGTTCAAAATTCGTAATTTTTACACTAGTAGCGCACGCTAACCACTAGACGTAGCGTACGCTAATTTGGTTTCTTAGCGCACGCTGTGTATGAACCTTAGCACGCGCTATACATAGTCAACTTGATTATGACAGGGTGGTAGGTGAGATCAGCCGCGGATCTTGGTCGGGACATGTCGGGATGTATCTGGACTGGCTTTCGGAAAAGTCGAGTCAACGGTACTTAGCGCACGCTAATGTTATGAGGCTAGCGCACGATAAGTCTAGTACAGTGAGGTCAGTGAACCTTCGTTCAGTCGTTAGCGCATGCTAATCGTTGATTGTAGCACACGTAAGGCTATTTAGCATACGCTATGCCGAGACACGTCAGGGACAGTAGACTAATAGCCCGTTAGCGCACGCTAATTTGAAGGATGAGCGAGCGCCAATAACCCTTTTCTATAAATAGGACAGCACCCATCTTCATTTTTCAGTTTTCACCACGTTGCATACTCGATTTTTGAGACTTTGAAATTTATTTCCTCCATCCAAATCCTGCATACCATCCTCCTAACATCACCAATGAGAAAAAGGGGCTTTGAGGATTGGTGTTCTAGCTTTTGGGCATAGAGTTCATCAAGTTATTCCAACTTATCCTTCCGTTTAAGGTATGTTACGATTCACCAAGCTAGAATTTATGTTCTTAGCCATACTTTGAGCTTGCTTCGGAAATCATTGGACTAGTTAAAGATCTTTCGAGTCCAGCACCATATTTTTGAAGAATAGAAACCGATTATACCTTGTTTTTTTCCCTCGTTGTTAAGAATGTTGATTGAGCCTTGATGGATAAAACCTTAGGATGTAGTATCCTTACCTCGTTGGAATCATGAACATAATTTTAGTTAGATTCTATGAATTCCTTTCATGTTCCTCCGATGAAATTCATGTTTTCTAGGGGTATTTGTTTTGACAATATTCTTCATGTTCTTGAGGATGATGAATCGGCCATGTCATTGAACTCAACCCGGATCACCGTAGTATCGTTTTCCTTGCGTAATACTTGGTCATGCTTTCCATCTTGAATAACATTTATTGTAAAATCATAATAGCCGAACATATGAGAATTTGAAATTGAATCCCATATTTAGAACCCAAAATCTTTAATATCTTGTATATCCTTGAACTCATAAACATCGACACTTCACCTCCGAAATGATCGTTCAACTCACATGAAGTGTATCATCATTTCCGGTTCAGCTTTCATCTAGTATACTAACCACGAATCGGCCTTACGTCACTATTTTACGATTCTATGTTATTCGGTGATCGTACGTTAGTATCGAGTAGTATGTTAAGTTCCTTGTATCTCTTTTTGAACAAGGTTCGAGCCTTGCATAGGGGTCGATCGAGGGGCGGTGGCCTACGGACGCGTGACATTCGTTGGAGTATTTTATTCTTGCCATTTTCGAGGCAAGTATCATATATTGAGTTTGGTTTATATTGGAACTTTGATCATGCATACGGTTTTGTTTATGTTGTCGAGTATGAGATTATTTCTTTGATTTGTTGTGGTATTCGTTATTAATTGTTCGTATTGATGAACATATTGAATTGCATATGTGTATGCATGATTGCATGGTTTATATTGTAAATGATCCGAGGGGGGTCATGAGGATCTATGCTGAGGGCGCTGGATCGAATGTCCACCATGCGTTGGTCCGACGGGATCATCATGGGGATCTATGCTGAGGGCGCTGGATCGTTTGACGGGTTTTCCACCATGCGTTGGTCCGACGGGATCATCATGGGGATCTATACTGAGGGCGCTGGATCGTTGGATTACCCTGTATTGTGTTGATGGAATCGTGAGGATTCGCATCGTTGGATTCTGGTGACGGAAGTCCATTTTGTATGTTTTATGATGCATTGATGAATTATGTATTGTGATACTTGTACTAGCATCGTTTTGCTAACCCCTTCGGGGGTGGACATTTGTTTTTTATGTTCAGGTAGCCGAGGAGCGGGGAAGCAGCCACAGTACCGACATGACGATGAAGTGGCTCAGTGATCTGGATGATGTTATTTTGTTTTATGGTTATTTTCCAGTACTCGAGTACGCATATGTTATTGATGATTTTGGGGATATTTTGTAATAATGGACTCATTTTGAATTGTCGAACGGGTTTGAACTTCTTTTACTTTGATGGCACTTTAGCATTTATTTCGTATTTCTCAATTTAGCCATGTAAATTCTTATACAAAGGATTTACGGCGCTGTAATTATTCTGAATATATCGGGGTGTTACAGAATATGGTATCAGAGCTAAGATTCATGGATATCTTGGCAGTTGGGTTAGTTGGGTCTGTTTACGTTATTTGATTTAAGGGTCGTTTATAACATCACTGCTGAGCCAGCATCGTCGTGTGGACCGTGGTTGTAAGTCTCCAAATCCCAAATACTACCGTTTTATTTAATTCCTGTTTTGTGAATATTGACGGACTTCCTTTTAGAAATTTTGCCCTGGATATTGAGTATTTATGTTTCCAGCATGTTGAGGGGTGGTCGTGGACGCGGACGTGGTCGTGGATGCGGACATGGTAATGCGAGATAGGAGGATTCGGCGTCTACCCCAGAATTATCGGCTAGTCGAACCGATTCCCATTCAGGAGGACAGCAAGGATGAGCAAATAATAACGCAAATCCTAATATGCCGGGAGTGCTTCAACAGGTGGTTGATCAGATAAACCAGTTTGCTCAGGTAGTTGACCACATGCAGACGACGATGGGACAACAACACAACGAGGATAATCGAGGAGACAAATGGCTTACTGAGGTGGTCAAATTGCACCCTCCAAAATTTGACGGTTCTTCTGAGACACTAACTTGGGATCACTGGCTGAAGGAGTTAGAGAAAATCTTTGCAGGGATTAACTGTCCCGATGACAGAAAGGTTCCGATCGCCCAGTATCTCCTGACTGGGGAGGCTTTTGATTGGTGGGAGGCCATTCGACCTGAGGATCATAATGCTGACTAGACGGAATTCAAATTAATGATGGAAGCGCAATATTGTCCTCGCCCAGTTAGAGAGGCCCGAGTCCGGGAGTTTTTCTCACCACAAAATTTAGAGGCATCTGTGACAGACGTGATTAAGACTTTTAATCACCAGCTGACTTATGTGCGCCACTTGGTCAGGACCGAGGCAGAGAGGATTTTTCATTTTGACATGCGGATGAAGCCGGAGATTCAGCAATATATGTCCGGATTTGAGTGTACCACTTTGCGACAGTATCAGGACAAAGCACTGGCCTACAAGATGAAAGAGGCGGAAGTAGAGAAATCAATGGAAGCAAAGAAGCAGAAAGTGTCTGGCAACTTCACGGAGAACAAGAATAGTGGGGCCCGTAAGGGCCAGTCGTCATTTCATTCATCCAGGAGACCTCCGCATCCTTCTCGAGGTGGAAAGAAGTTCCGGGCAGCACCAACCGTTTCAGACGCAGGGAGGAAATGTTATAACTGTAGCAAAACAGGGCATGTTCGACGTGATTGTTACGCACCTGCTGTGACCTGTTTCGAGTGTGGACAGGAAGGACATCGCGCAACGTTTTGTGGAAATGCGACTCGATCTTTTGGTACTCGCACTCCTGCACCGGTTCCGAAGGATACAAGTGTAAACCAGACGCATCAGAGTGGTTTCCAGCAGCAGAATGTTGGGAAAAGAGAGGCGTCCAGCGCTGGGTCCGTTCCTCCGCGTATTTACGAGATGAGGAAGTCAGACGATCAGAACACGGTTGTTGCATCAGGTACGATTCAGATCCTTTTGCAACCAGTTAGTGTCTTATTCGATTCGGGAGCTACGCATTCTTTCATATCTTTGAACTATGTTAATCGTTTGAAAATCTCGTGCTTGTATGATTGTGAACCTTACTGTAACACCCCAAACTAGGCGGATATTACAGTGCCGTGGACCCCCGACTGGGACCCACCAGGCGAATGAAAATGAATGAATTACACAGGGTAAATGTAGTACCGAACCACATTACAACATTAATTACTCCGATGAGGAGTTTCATACAACACACCCAAGATAATACAGAATACATGTAAATTTTATATGGAGATAAAATATACAACACTGAGTATAATGAGTATTCAAACGGAATGTCTGCAGTGGAATAAAATGAAGGAAACATAAATGACTGAAAAGACTGGGGCCCCCTACTAGTATCATTGGGACTCCTCGCCGTCAACGTGCTCTCCCCGTGCCTTTGCCTTGCCATGACCTGAAAAACAATATCCCCCAACGGGGTCAGTTTCACAGAACAACAATCCTCAAGAGTTGAATAAACACAATCCTATTGAAAACATACGCAATCAAACATGCTATATGAATTCAACTAACAGTACTGCTCAAAGGATTGGCGCCACACTACGTCCGGGATGGAAATGTGTCCGTGCACAAGCCACCAACGAGTATCGATCGAATACACGTGTGGTCTTGTACCTAATCAGTCTCACGAAGCAATCGACTCGTGTGCACAGTCCAATGTGAGGCCAACAACCATCACACGACTTAAATGTGCCCGACATGAAAATCCTACACATACCAACCGGCACGCCAGTATGACCCGGAATGCCACGATATAACAAAAGTGACATCGAAAATGAATAATGAATCACCAAGATAAAATGATGGTGAAATGAATGACATCTCAATGAAATGATTGGAACCGTCGTTCCTCATGAATGAAGTAATTAAGTGACAATTACAAGTTTTAAAACGGTTAGTACCTTATGAATGAATTATGATTATGAATGAACAACAACGAAAGGAATGAATATCCTTTTAACTGAGTAAGAATTAACTTACACAACACCGATGAAGAATGTCCGTCCACGAACAACGTCCTAAATGAAATGTCGGTCGCTCGAACAACCTTGAATAACACAATTACCAATAATTCGATCATTACACGAATCAAATGCGATCATAACCGACTCAAACGTCGATACAACCATATCCAAACTCGAATATATCGAAACCAACTCCAAGATGAGTATTTCAAACCATCAAAACACTTTCAATGATATCAATAATCCCATAGGAATCCACAATTCAAGATTACAACAACGTCAATCGGAAATCCCCAAATTAACCGAAGTCAACCCCAAGGGTTCTTGAAATAAATCCCCAAAATAGCCAATAAATTCGTAGGAATATATTTATCCAAGGTAGATAATCCATATCTAACATATTCCAACAACAATCCAAGCTTACACGAAGAAATCGAAAGGAAAAACCCAAAAATCCGAAATTCTAGATCCAAGAGATTAATACCTTTGATTTGATGTTTTGGAGATGATGAAGTGATGATTAATCCAACTCAAAGACTTGAAGATGATGATTGATGATTACACCTCGAAGAATACTCTCCAAATCGCTCCAAATCGCCCGGAACCAATGAGAGAATGAGAAGAAATGACAAATGCCGAAATCTGGGCTGCACTGTCCAATTTATAGAGATTCCAGTTTAGCGCGCGCTAGCCCCAGTTCTTAGCGTGCGCTAACTGGTGTTTTGGTAAGTCCAGTGCTCACTGCCCGACAACGGTAGCGCGTGCTACGTACCTTCTTGTAGCGTGCGCTCATACCAACACTTAGCGTCGCTAACCCAAAATGTTAGCGTGCGCTAACGAATTATCTCGATGCCCGATCGAGTCCGTAACCTTCGCCCTCTCGATTCGATCGGTAGCGTGCGCTACAATCAATATTTAGCGTGCGCTACAACATCGATTGCATACGCTAAAAACCACTCATAGCGTGCGCTATGAATTAATCCAATGCAGTCCAGTAGCCACTGGACCCAACCTGATCCGACGTTAGCGCGCGCTACACCAAATATTAGCGCGCGCTACTACAAACCACTAGCGTGCGCTACTTACTATTCATAGCGTGTGCTACTTATAACTCCCCTGCAGTCCAGTGCCTTCTGGACTGCAGCCAATGCAACATTAGCGTCCGCTAATGCTGAGTGGTAGCGTGCACTACCTGTACTCAATTAGCGCGCACTAAAGAGAGTACGTAGCGTGCGCTACTCCTCACACACAGCCCACAATGAAGATGACAATGATGATAAACACGGCACGATTCTCCAATTAGATTGATGATGAATGACGATTGATACACGATACAATTACTCTGAACGGTGAACACAATGATTGAATATGAGTGAAGAATGATCATTAATGAGTGAAAATTACTGAGTGACAATTACTGAATGATAATGACTGAATTACAACCGGGTATTACATACACCCCCCCTTAAAAGAGTTTCGTCCCCGAAACTAAGGGTCAAACAACTCGGGATAACTCTCCCGCATACTATCCTCGGTTTCCCAAGTAGCCTCTTCGACTCCGTGTCTAGACCACTGAATTTTAACCAAAGGGATCGCTTTATTCCTCAACTGTTTGATTCGCCGTTCTAAGACTCGTATGGGACGCTCCTCATGCGATCTCGATTTCGTCGAACTGAAGTATGTGACTCGGGTCGTCAACATACTTTCGTAGCTGGGAGACGTGAAACACATTATGAATTCGGCTCAACGCCGGAGGTAAGGCCAAACGATAAGCTAGCTCGCCTACCCGTTCCAAAATCTCAAACGGTCCAATAAATCTCGGACTCAACTTTCCCCGTTTTCCGAAACGGAAAATACCTCGACTTGGGGATACCTTGACCAACACGTGGTCACCTGTCTGGAACTCTATAGGTCGACAACGATTATCTGCATAAGATTTCTGTCGACTCTGAGCGGTCAACAAACGACTCCTGATCAAATCTACCTTCTCACGGGCGGTTATAAGCATATCGGGCTCGGTGCCGATTGATTCGGATAGGTCATCCCAACACAAGGGAGATCGACAACGACGACCGTACAAGGCCTCGTAATGTGCTATCTCAATCGAAGAATGCCAACTATTATTGTACGTGAACTCGATCAACGGTACTTGGGCTTCCCAATCATTTTTCCAATCGAGGACACATGCCCTCAACATGTCCTCCAGAGTCTGAATAGTCCTCTCTGATTGTCCGTCGGACTGAGGATGAAAAGCTGTACTGATATTAAGCTGAGTTTCCATAGCACGATGAACTGATTTCCAAAAATGAGACACGAATCGTCCGTCACGATCGGAAACGATACTTTTAAGAGTACCGTGCAATCTCACTATCTCTTTGATAAATAACTGGGCAAGTCTCTCGGGACCCCACGTATCCTTAATTTCAAGGAAATGAGCTGATTTAGTTAAGCGATCCACAATTACCCAGATTGTGTTCATGCCACGACGACTCGTCGGCAAACTCGTGATGAAGTCTATTGAAATATCCTCCCACTTCCATTCTGGAATAGGGAGAGGTTTCAGCATACCCGCCGGTCGCTGATGTTCTATCTTGACTTGCTGACAGGTTAAGCATCTTGAAACAAATTCCGCGACTTCTCGCTTCATATTACTCCACCAGTAATTCTGTTTCAAGTCTTTATACATCTTGCTAGACCCCGAATGAACGGAATAAGGGGTAGCATGAGCTTCTCTCAAAATCGAGTTTTTCAACTCGTTAATCGCCGGTACGCACAACCGATTCTTAAAACGCAAAAGTCCATCCTCGTGGACCACAAACCCGGGGGCTTTCCCCTGAGTTACATCCTCTCGAATGCGTAACAAAAATGGGTCTGAACCCTGATTCTCCCTGATCGCCTCCTCAAGTGGCGATGAAATCTCCAACGTACAAAGTTGCCCTTGTACTCGCTGTAACCAGACCTTGATCTCGGGTCTTAGAAATTCCTGCTGAAGTTCCTTCTGAACTATTAATCGAGCAAGCATCTGCTCCTGAACGGACTTACGACTCAAGGCATCGGCGACAACGTTCGCCTTGCCTGGGTGGTAAAGGATCTCGATATCATAATCTTTGATTAGTTCCAACCACCATCTCTGTCGCATATTTAACTCCTTCTGAGTAAATATATACTTTAAACTCTTATGATCGGTGAATATCTGACAGGTAACGCCATAAAGATAATGACGCCAAATCTTCAATGCGAACACCACGGCCGCTAGCTCCAGGTCGTGGGTTGGATAATTAACCTCGTAAGGTCTCAATTGCCGTGAAGCATAAGCAATTACTTTCCCGCTCTGCATGAGTACACATCCGAGACCCTGTCCGGACGCATCACTATAAACCACAAATCCTTCCGTCCCTTGCGGTAAAGAAAGGACAGGTGCTGAAGTTAACCGGCTCTTGAGTTCCTCAAAACTCTGTTGACACGCGTCGGACGACGTATATTTCTTATCTTTCCGTAAAATATTCGTCATGGGTTGAGCGATTTTTGAAAATCCTTCAACAAACCGCCGATAATAACCGGCTAATCCGAGAAAGCTTCGGATCTCCTTAACATTCTTCGAAGGTAGCCAAAGCCTCCGTCTTCTGAGGGTCGACACGAACTCCGTCTGATGAAATTACATGTTCGAGAAACGTCACTTCGGACATCCAGAACTCACATTTGGAAAACTTCCCATAAAGTTGTTCTCGTCTCAACATGTCGAGCACTTGATGAAGGTGAAACTCGTGTTCCTCCTGGTCACGAGAATAAATCAAAATGTCATCAATGAAGACAACCACGAACTGATCCAGATAGTCGATGAAAACCCGATTCATTAACTCCATGAATACCGCAGGTGCATTAGTCAACCCAAACGGCATAACCACAAACTCGTAATGACCATAACGTGTTCGGAACGCCGTCCTTGCGATATCCGACTCTCGAATTCGCAATTGATGATATCCAGATCTTAAGTCGATCTTGGGAAATACTGAAGCTCCCTGAAGTTGATCCAAAAGATCATCGATATGGGATAGAGGATATTTATTCTTTATCGTCACCCGGTTCAATTCCCGGTAATCAATACACAAGCGGAACGAACCATCCTTCTTCTTGACAAATAACACTGGTGCTCCCCACGGGGACGCACTCGGTCGAATATAACCCTTCTCGAACAACTCCTCAAGTTAGTTATTTAATTCCTGCATTTCAGTCGGGGCCATCCGGTACGGTGCCTTCGATATCGGGGACGTACCGGGCTCCAACTCAATCGTGAATTCCACATCTATCTGTGGAGGCAAACCAGGTAACTCGTCTGGAAAAACATCGGCATATTCCCTCACTACCGGAATATCCGTCAAAATTACTGATGATTTCTCGGTTTTGGTCATATAGCACCAATAACCAACACACCCCTGACGGAATAATTTCACTGCTTTCATCAAGTTAATGACTTTACCAGAACAGCCGGGATTACCTCCCTGAAAAACACATTCAACCTCATCGTCTGAAATGATAGTGACCATACGCTTACGGACACTAATGATGGCATCGTGACGATCCATCCAATCTATACCCAAGATGACGTCGTATCTCGGTAGATCCACCACAATTAGGTCTGCTAACCAAACACGGCCATGAAGCTGAACCGGACAATCCTTAATCTCATGATTACCGATAATTCTTCTACCATCAGGTAGGCCAATGACGTAAGGCTCACAACTAGTAGCACTACCCAGACGTAGTCTACTCAAGCATGACTCGGAAATGAATGAATGCGATGCACCAGTATCAAAAAGGATACACACAGGTTGAGATAAAATATCGAGTGTACCTGAGATCATCTGGGCCTCTGGATCGTCGGTCTTCTTCATCTCATAAATTCGGGGCTTGCCGGCCCCCGAACCGGACGCTCCCGTCTGATAGCTCTTTGCTCCGCATTTAGCTCCTGTCGTCTTGAACGACGCTGACTGAGTGGCCTGATTATGCACCGCTGAATGTCCTGGGGCCTGAGATGACGTCGGAGTGGGTTTAGAGTCCCTTCGGCAAAAACGGGCCCTATGCCCAGCAATCCCACAGTTGTGGAACATGACAGTCTGTTTCGGACACTTGGTACTGAAATGACCCTGTTCTTCGCAGTTGAAATAGGTGATGGCAGGCGCGCTCGTGGATCGAGATTCCGCGGGTCTAGACGCCATGGGAGGTCGCTCGGAAAAAGTAGAGCCATACGTGGTTTCTTGAAAGTGGCACACCGTCGATCGATTACGGTTCTTAGACTTCTTGCCCAGATGAAGGTTGTTGCTTAGCAATTTCCTTAGCGATAGCTCGTAAGTAAGAGCTTTCTCGATGAATTCGGCCAGAGTGATACAATTATGATTAAGCAACTGTAGTCGCATACGAGGTTTCAGCCTCTTGCTGAAATACTTGATCTTGTCCGCCTCAGAGTGAATGATAGATGAGGCGAACGGAAGAAGTTCCTGAAATTTTTCGGCGATGGCAAGAACATCATCGTCCGCTGAAAGGTCGGGAGTGAGTAATTCCGACAACTTAGCCTCCCTGAGTGGGGCTGGATAATACCTCTCCATCATGAGAGTTTTGAACTGATCCCAAGTACATGATCCTTCGGTGGGCTTCAACGATAACCACCATGAATGAGCGCTCTTACCAAGATAGTAGGCCGAAACTGAAACTTTATGCCCTTCAGGGAAATCCACCATAGCAAATAATTTCTCGAAATGCTCAAGCCAATGAACAATATCCGCCGGCTCAGATGATCCCTCGAAGGTAGGTGGTCGCTGGCGAGAGATATCGCCAATGATGCTGCTTACACCCCTCTCTTGCCTCTGAGGTGGCGGCGGAGGAGCCTGTTGATTTTGAGTAGTGGAGTTATGCACCGTCTCCATTAGTTGTGCCATATGAGTCATTTGGGCCATCATGCCCTGCATAAAAGCGAGTGGGTCAACCCGAACACCCTCTGACTGAGCTGTGTCCCGGGTACGACTCCCTGATAGTGAATGATTACGCCCAGGTGAATGAGTGGCAGCGTCACTGCTCGATGAGTTAGCATTATTTCTAGCATTCGCGCGTGTATTCACACGAGCTCTCGGGTTCCGGCCTACAGCACGGCCTCTTCCCCCACGTCCTCTACCAGCTCTTTCCATACAAAAGTGGAAAGTCATATGATAATTATATATCTCGCATGAATATCACATTATGATTACGTTATGAGATGATGAAAATGAGCATACGCGCTCAAACTCAATGATTACATGAATGATCAACTGAAATGACGTGATTATCTGATGAAATTCTTGAAATGAATATCTTGAACGAGTTAACAAGATTAATGACATGATCCTCAAGATCAACAACTGAACAGTGAAATGAACTGAGTGATTAATGAATTCACATGATCGACTTGATCACAAATGAAAATGATAGATGAGGAAATCTTACTGTTCTTTGGTCTGAGGGGCTCGGCTCTTGCATAGGTCACACGTGACGCGAAAGTCCAATGATACTAGTCTGATGAATGATGATTTCAAATGAGACATGACTCGGAAGGTAGTATTCAAAACCACGCTCCGATACCAACTCTGTAACACCCCAAACTAGGCGGATATTACAGTGTCTTGGACCCCCGACTGGGACCCACCAGGCGAATTAAAATGAATGAATTACACAGGGTAAATGTAGTACCGAACCACATTACAACATTAATTACTCCGATAAGGTGTTTCATACAACACACCCAAGATAATACAGAATACATGTATATTTTATATGGAGATAAAATATACAACACTGAGTATAATGAGTATTCAAACAGAATGTCTGCAGCTGAATAAAATGAAGGAAACATAAATGACTGAAAAGACTGGGGCCCCCTACTAGTATCATTGGGACTCCTCGCCGTTAACGTGCTCTCCCCGTGCCTTTGCCTTGCCATGACCTGAAAAACAATATCCCCCAACGGGGTCAGTTACACAGAACAACAATCCTCAAGAGTTGAATAAACACAATCCTGTTGAAAACATACGCAATCAAACATGCTATATGAATTCAACTAACAGTACGGCTCAAAGGAATGGCGCCACACTACGTCCGGGATGGAAATGTGTCCGTGCACAAGCCACCAACGAGTATCGATCGAATACACGTGTGGTCTTGTACCTAATCAGTCTCACGAAGCAATCGACTCGTGTGCACAGTCCAATGTGAGGCCAACAACCATCACACGACTTAAATGTGCCCGACATGAAAATCCTACACATACCAACCGGCACGCCAGTATGACCCGGAATCCCACGATATAACAAAAGTGACATCGAAAATGAATAATGACTCACCAAGATAAAATGATGGTGAAATGAATGACAGCTCAATGAAATGATTGGAACCGTCGTTCCTCATGAATGAAGTAATTAAGTGACAATTACAAGTTTTAAAACGGTTAGTACCTTATGAATGAATTATGATTATGAATGAACAACAAAAGGAATGAATATCCTTTTAACTGAGTAAGAATTAACTTATACAACACCGATGAAGAATGTCCGTCCACGAACAACGTCCTAAATGAAATGTCGGTCGCTCGAACAACCTTGAATAACAGAATTACAAATAATTCGATCATTACACGAATCAAATACGATCATAACCGACTCAAACGTCGATACAACAATATCCAAACTCGAATATATCGAAACCAACTCCAAGATGAGTATTTCAAACCATCAAAACACTTTCAATGATATCAATAATCCCATTGGAATCCACAATTCAAGATTACAACAACGTCAATCGGAAATACCCAAATTAACCGAAGTCAACCCCAAGGGTTCTTGAAATAAATCCCCAAAATAGCCATTAAATCCGTAGGAATATATTTATCCAAGGTAGATAATCCATATCTAACATATTCCAACAACAATCCAAGCTTACACGAAGAAATCGAAAGGAAAAACCCAAAAATCCGAAATTCTAGATCCAAGAGATTAATACCTTTGATTTGATGTTTTGGAGATGATGAAGTGATGATTAATACAACTCAAAGACTTGAAGATGATGATTGATGATTACACCTCGAAGAATACTCTCCAAATCGCTCCAAATCGCCCGGAACCGATGAGAGAATGAGAAGAAATGACAAATGCCGAAATGCAGGCTGCCTTGTCCAATTTATAGAGATTCGATTTAGCGCGCTTCTTCGATTCTTAGCGTGCGCTAACTGGTGTTTTGGTAAGTCCAGTGCTCACTGCCCGACAACGGTAGCGCGTGCTACGTACCTTCTTGTAGCGTGCGCTACAGCTGAACACTTAGCGTGTGCTAACCCCAAAATGTTAGCGTGCGCTAACGAATTATCTGATGCCCGATCGAGTCCGTAACCTTCGTCCTCGATCGATCGCGGTAGCGTGCGCTACAATCAATATTTAGCGTGCGCTACAACATCGATTGCGTACGCTAAAAACCACTCATAGCGTGCGCTATGAATTAATCAATGCGATCCGGTAGCCCGGACCTGATCCGGCGTTAGCGCGCTACTTACCATTCGTGGCGTGCGCTGCCTGCTCCTGCGGTCCGGTGCCTTACGGGTGCATCGGCGGCAACATTAGCGTCCGCTAATGCTGAGTGTTAGCGTGCGCTACCTGTACTCAATTAGCGCGCGCTAAAGAGAGTACGTAGCGTGCGCTACTCCTCACACACAGCCCACAATGAAGATGACAATGATGATAAACACGGCACGATTCTCCAATTAGATTGATGATGAATGACGATTGATACACGATACAATTACTCTGAACGGTGAACACAATGATTGAATATGAGTGACGAATGATCATTAATGAGTGAAAATTACTGGGTGACAATTACTGAATGATAATGACTGAATGATAATGACTGAATTACAACCGGGTATTACACTTATGTTGTGGGATTACCGAGCGGAGAGAAACTTGTGGGAACCCTAGAAACTAGAGATTTTCCGGTGACTATAGGAGGGAGAGATTGGCCATCAAATCTTATTGTAGTCGACATCCATGGTGACAATTTAATTCTCGGAGATGATTGGCTAAACCGTTGTGGAGCTATTTTGAATTACCGAAAGAGAGTCATTTCTATCATTGCTGATGACGGATCTGAATATTTATTTAAGGGGTGGAGACCGGGAAGCTCAGGAAAATTGATCAAATCCATGAAAGCAGTTAAATTGCTAAAGCCGGGTTGTTACGGATTTTGGTGTTATGCCATGAAGAAAGAAGAAGGAGTCGAGCTCGCCTCTATTCCAGTGGTAAACGAATTCTCATACGTATTCCTTGACGAACTACCCGGTTTACCTCCGCGGAGAGAAGTAGAGTTTAATATCGAATTGGAGCCTGGAGCTGCACCTATTTCTAGAGCACCATACCGTATGGCGCCAACCGAGATGTATGAACTAAAGAAACAGCTTGAGGAATTATTGCAGAAGGGTTACATTCAACCTAGCGTCTCTCCTTGGGGAGCACCCGTTCTCTTTGTCCGGAAGAAAAATGTATCCCTTCGATTATGTATTGATTACAGGGAGCTAAACAAGGTGACGATCAAGAACAAGTATCCTATACCTCGGATCGACGATTTGTTTGATCAACTGCAAGGGGCAAGGGTATTCTCGAATATTGACTTGCGATTAGGATACCATCAGTTGAGAATTAAGGAATCGGACATACCAAAATCTGCTTTCAGATCCCGGTACGGGCATTATGAATTCGTGGTGATGCCATTTGGACTTACCAATACTCCTGTGGTATTTATGCAATTGATGAATTGGGTATTCTTAGAATACTTGGATAAATTTGTGGTAGTTTTCATCGATGACATCTTGATCTATTCGAAAGACACAGAGGAGCATGATGAGCATTTGCGTATTTTTTTGAGCACCTTGAGGAATGAACAGCTTTATGCGAAACTTTCTAAATGCGAGTTTTGGCTTAGGGAAGTAACCTTCCTTGGGCATGTGAAATCAGCAGACGGAGTTCAGGTGGACCCGAAGAAAGTCGAGGCAATATTGGACTGGGAATCTCCTAATAATGTGAAAGAAGTCCGGAGTTTCTTAGGACTTGCTGGATATTATCGCCGTTTTGTAGAAGGATTTTCCAAAATTGCTCGTCCGCTTACTTAATTGTTGTAGAAGACTCAGAAATTCGTGTGGAATGAGAAATGCCAAACTAGCTTTGATGAACTTAAGAAGAGACTGACGACAGCACATATACTAGCGTTACCAGATGGAAACGAGGGATTCATGGTGTACATCGACGCTTCAAATCAGGGTCTGGGATGTTTGTTGATGCAGAAGGATAGAGTGATTGCCTATGCCTCTCGACAGTTGAAACCGTACGAAGTAAATTACCCGACTCATGATCTGGAGTTAGCAGTTGTGGTCTTTGCTTTGAAAATTTGGCAGGATTATTTATACGACACTCATTGTCAGATCTTTACAGATCATAAGAGCCTTAAGTATATTTTCAGTCAGAAGGAATTAAACATGAGGCAGAGAAGGTGGCTGGAATTAATTAAGGATTACGATTTGGAAATCCTCTATCATCCGGGTAAAGCAAACGTGGTAGCTGATGCACTGAGCCGTAAACATGTTTCTCTTCGAGTGTTGGAAGCACTTACGTCCCAAAACAACATTCAACGAGAACTAATTTGGGAAGGAATCGAAGTGTGGTCGCAAGGGGTCCAAGGGCAATTGTGTGTGATGGAACTAACTTCGTCGTTGGTTGAAGAAATCAAATCTAAGCAGTTGGATGACTCTCTGATTCTTCGATTATGTGACGAAGTGAACAAAGGGAAGTCCCTAGGATTCGTGATACGGGATGATGGAGTTCTGAGATTTCAGAGTCGACTTTGCGTTCCCGATGATGATGTTTTGAGGCATACAATTCTGAAGGAAGCTCACAGCACGCCCTATTCTATTCACCCGGGCACCAGTAAAATGTATAAGGATCTAAAACAAAATTTCTAGTGGGGAAATATGAAGAAGGACGTAACAGAATACGTTTCGAAGTGTTTAACTTGTCAGCAGGTTAAGATTGAACATCAGCAACCTGCCGGAATGTTGAAGCCACTTCCGATCCCTGAGTGGAAGTGGGAAGATATATCGATGGACTTTATCACCAATATGCCACGGACCAAGATGGGGATGAACATGATTTGGGTTATAGTTGATCGACTAACCAAGTCGGCTCATTTCCTAGGAATTAAAGACACGTGGGCACCCGAGAAATTGGCGCGAGTATTTATTTCAGAGATAGTTCGATTGCATTGTACACCGAAGACCATTATTTCGGATCGAGATGGTCGTTTCGTGTCGCACTTTTGGAAGGCAGTTCACAGGGCTTTGGGAACCGAGCTAAACTTTAGCACGGATTATCATCCTCAGACGGACGGTCAGTCCGAACGGACTATTCAGACAGTAGAGGACATGCTTAGAGCTTGTGCCTTAGACTGGTCAACCGACTGGGAGGTTCATTTGCCCTTGATTGAATTCACCTACAACAATAGTTGACATGCTTCCATTAAGATGGCACCGTTTGAAGTGTTGTACGGAAGAAGATGTAGATCGCCCCTATGTTGGGATGATTCTTCTGACTTGATTGGGATGGAACCAGAGTTGATAGTTCAGACTCAATAGAAGGTAGCTCTAATTCGGGAACGACTGTTGACTGCCCAGAGTCGACAGAAGTCTTATGCAGATGTGCGCCGTCGCCCGTTGGAGTTTGAGATTGGGAATAATGTACTATTGAAGGTTTCTCCTACCCGGGGAATTTTCCGATTTGGGAGGAAAGGAAAACTGAGTCCGAGATATATTGGACTATTCGAGATCCTTGAAAGTGTTGGGGATTTAGCATACAGGTTGGCCTTACCGCCATCGCTGAGTCACGTTCACAATGTGTTTCATGTATCCCAATTACGGAAGTATGTACCAGATCCCAGTTGTTGTATCGAGAATTATTCGTCTCAACAGGCGATCGCCTGAGAGACCGGGCGACCGAGCCAGAGTCCAGCAGCACAAGCAGATCGGCCAACCGAAGGTCCCAGGACAAGCCCCGGTGCCGAGCGATCGACATCTAAGACGATCGTCTCTCGGTACTTGGCGATCGACTCCTGGTGGCCGACTAGCCGACGACCGAAGGTCCCAGGACAAGTCCCGGTGCCGAGCGATCGACATCCAAGACGATTGTCTCTCGGTACTTGGTGATTGGCTCCTGGTGACCGACCAGCTGACGACCGTCTTATGCCACACGATGCCGATAGTCGCCCAGTCGGCAAAAGCCGAAGCTCGGGTCAGAGACCCACATGTAGAGCCGGAGAAGGCGCCTCAGCACATGGAGCGTTGACTACAGCCTGTCAGCATCTCTCCACCAACCGACAGACCCGCCGAAAGTAGTTTGGTGGGACCGCCCGTGACAGCAACTTAGGACGCGTGCTGGTCCTCATTGGACCGCACAGCCGCCTGCCAGCAGACAGCCCATGTGACATTAAGACGCGGACTTTAGGCAGACAGCCCATGTGACATAAAGACGATCGCCTCTTTATTATATTGCACGAAAGGTGATCGACCGCCAGTAAACAGGGCATCTCAGCCCCTATAAATAGAAGGCTTCCTGCACTTGGACTCTTCTTCTGGTTCTTCCCGCAACTTGGCTTTCTCACTCTTGGCAACAGCTATCTCTCGGTTCTTTCTTCTCTCTCAGCATCTCTTACACAGAAGACGATCGGCAGAGAGCAAGAACACCAAAGCTTCGCTCAAGAGCTAGATAAATAGGATCTTTTACACTCATTGTAATCGCATTCCTTTACATTAATACTTGTATCCACGAATATTTGTATTAATAACATCTCGCGAGAGCATTCAAGCCCGGGCCTAACAAACCCGGCAAATCTTGTGTTATTCACACCCCCACGGAAGTGCTCCCGCAACCTTGTTTGCTGTCCGTCCATTCCAGCAATATTCATCTCCGGATAATATTTCAGGCAGCAACACCAGTCATATAATTGATTTCGGCGAGATCGAGATAGATAATGACGGCACCTTCGAGGAGAGACCAATCAAAATACTTGAGAGTAGGATCAAACAATTGAGGAATAAACCAATATCCATGGTTAAAGTGCAATGGTCGCGACACGGAGTCGAGAAGGCCACATGGGAAACGGAGGATGGTATGAAGACTAGATATCCGGAGTTATTTTCATCTTAATTTTCGGGACGAAACTTCTTTTTAGGGAGAGAGGATGTAATACCCGAGATTCTAATGTTTATTTTTGAACATTGTGACATTGTATATGTTGTATTTGATCTGCGTATTATCCAGAGTATTTCATGATCCGGTGTTGTTGAACGTATGATTTTATGAATGTGTTCAAAATTCGTAATTTTTACACTAGTAGCGCACGCTAACCACTAGACGTAGCGTACGCTAATTTGGTTTCATAGCGCACGCTGTGTATGAACCTTAGCGCGCGCTATACGTAGTCAACTTGATTATGACAGGGTGGTAGGTGAGATCAGCCGCGGATCTTGGTCGGGACATGTCGGGATGTATCTGGACGGCTTTTGGAAAAGTCGAGTCAACGGTACTTAGCGCACGCTAGTGTTATGAGGCTAGCGCACGCTAAGTCTAGTACAGTGAGGTCAGTGAACCTTCGTTCAGTCGTTAGCGCACGCTAAAAATAGTTGTTAGCGTACGCTAATCGTTGATTTTAGCGCACGTAAGGCTGTTTAGCGTACGCTATGCCGAGACACGTCAGAGACAGTAGACTAATACCCCGTTAGCGCACGCTAATTTGAAGGAGTAGCGCGCGCTAATAACCCTTTTCTATAAATAGGACAGCACCCATCTTCATTTTTCAGTTTTCACCACTTTGCATACTCGATTTTTGAGACTTTGAGATTTATTTCCTCCATCCAAATCCTGCATACCAGCCTCCTAACATCACCATTGAGGACAAGGGGCTTTGAGGATTGGTGTTCTAGCTTTTGGGCGTAGAGTTCATCAAGTTATTCCAACTTATCCTTCCGTTTAAGGTATGTTACGATTCACCAAGCTAGAATTTATGTTCTTAGCCATACTTTGAGCTTGCTTCGGAAATCATTGGACTAGTTAAAGATCTTTCGAGTCTAGCACCATATTTTTGAAGAATAGAAACCGATTATACCTTGTTTTTTCCCTCGTTGTTAAGAATGTTGATTGAGCCTTGATGGATAAAACCTTAGGATGTAGTATCCTTATCTCGTTGGAATCATGAACATAATTTTAGTTAGATTCTATGAATTCCTTTGATGTTCCTCCGATGAAATTCATGTTTGCTAGGGGTATTTGTTTTGACAATATTCTTCATGTTCTTGAGGATGATGAATCGGCCATGTCATTGAACTCAACCCGGATCACCGTAGTATCGTTTTCCTTGCGTAATACTTGGGCATGCTTGCCATCTTGAATAACATTTGTGGTAAAATCACAATAGCCGAACATATGAGAATTTGAAATTAAATCCCATATTTAGAACCCGAAATCTTTAATATCTTGTATATCCTTGAACTCATAAACATCGGCACTTCACCTCCGAAATGATCGTTCAACTCACATGAAGTGTATCATCATTTCCGGTTCAGCTTCCATCTAGTATACTAACCACGAACCGGCCTTACGTCACTATTTTACGATTATAATTTATTCGGTGATCGTACGTTAGTATCGAGTAGTATGTTAAGTTCATTGTATCTCTTTTTGAACAAGGTCCGAGCCTTGCATAGGGGTCGATCGAGGGGCGTTGGCCTACGGACGCGTGACATTCGTTGAAGTATTTTATTCTTGCCATTTTCGAGGCAAGTATCATATATTGAGTTTGGTTTATATTGGAACTTTGATCATGCATACGGTTTTGTTTATGTTGTCGAGTATGAGATTATTTATTTGATTTGTTGTGGTAATCATTATTAATTGTTCGTATTGATGAACATATTGAATTGCATATGTGTATGCATGATTGCATGGTTTATATTGTAAATGATCTGAGGGGGGTCATGAGGATCTATGCTGAGGGCGCTGGATCGAATGTACACCATGCGTTGGTCCGACGGGATCATCATGGGATCTATACTGAGGGCGCTGGATCGTTGGATTACCCTGTATTGTGTTGATGGAATCGTGAGGATTCGCATCATTGGATTCCGATGACGGAAGTCCGTTTTGTATGTTTTATGATGCATTAAGGAATTATGTATTGTGATACTTGTACTAGCATCATTTTGCTAACCCCTTCGGGGGTGGACATTTGTTTTTGATGTTCAGGTAGCCGAGGAGCGGGGAAGCAGCCACAGTACCGACATGACGATGAAGTGGCTCAGTGATGTGGATGATTTTATTTTTTTTATGGTTATTTTCCAGTACTCGAGTACGCATATGTTATTGATGATTTTGGGGATGTTTTGTAATAATGCACTCATTTTGAATTGTCGAACGGGTTTGAACTTCTTTTACTTTGATGGCACTTTAGTATTTATTTCGTATTTCTCAATTTAGCCTTGTAAATTCTTATACAAAGGATTTACGGCGCTGTAATTATTCCGAATATATCGGGGTGTTACAAAAACGGTGCTGGAAAACGGCCCATTTTGCTCCGTATTATATAGCCGTACTAGGATGACTCGGTCTTGTCCGGAACACGCGCAAGGACCTGGAGGAAAATGTGCGCCGTGTGAGAAACGGTGCAAGACACGACCGAGAGATGCGCGGTGTTGGAAACGGTCGAGAGAAACGGCCCTATTTGCGTTGTGTGTTCCGCCATGTGTTGTCACATTTTTTTCTTAGAAATTTCTGATTTTGATTTCGGTTTGTTTTTTCGACCTTTTGATATTTTATGCCAGTAACCTGCAAAATAAACATTATTAGCTCATGTTTTGATATTTCTTCAAAATAATTAAATTCTATCAAAATAAGTATGATTATGCTAGAAAAATGTGATATTTTGTATATGAATTTTAGATCAATTGCACTAATCAGTACGCTAGTTGTGAGTTGTAGCGCACGCTATCGCTTCATCAACGCACGCTAACGTTTTGGAGACAGGCAGTCTAGTAAGAACTGGACTGGGGCAGGAAATTCTTAGCGCACGCTAGTTGTGAGTTGTAGCGTACGTAAGAGTTATTTTGGTAGCGCACGCTAAGCATTAGTTAGCGCGCGCTAAGGCTCGATCAGACTTTGGGACAGTAGGTTATGGAGTCCAGTTGTTGGGTATCAAACATCAGTTACCGCATGCTAATTTTGGGTAGCGCACGCTAAAGAGAAGGCATTAGCGCACGCTACCAAGTTCGTAGCGCACGCTAACGAAGCAGTCAGAACTCACTAGACTGGCCGGTGAACCCACTAGCTCACGCTAATAATCAGGAGCTAGCGCGCGCTAAACTGGTTCAGGTATAAATAGGACAGTTCAGACCAGTTTCGGCATTTTCACATCTCTCCTCCTTCCTTGGGCAATTTTGGGCGATGTTGGACGATTAGAGAAGATCTTTTCGAGCTACAATCATCTAGCATCATCTTCAAGCTTCTAGTCCAGATTAATCATCATTTAATCCTCTCCAACACACCAAATCAAGGTAAACATTTCTTGAATCTAGAATTTTAGGATTTGAGTGTTTTCATTCCGATCTCTTCGAGTTGGCTTACTTTTATGTTAGAAATGGATTATCTACCATGGATGCATGTATTCATACAGATTTACTGTTGTGTTTTTCGGATTTGTTGAGTATTTGGGGAATTATTCAAGAACACCCTAAGGGTTGACTTTGGGATTTTTTGGGGTTTCGACTAGATGTTGTCGTAATCTCGAATGGAGTATTTCTATTGGATTATTTAATTGTATTGATGATGTTTTGTTGGGGTTGAACTACTCATTTGAAGTTTGGTTTCGATATATTTGCGGTTGGTTGTAATCAATGGAAGAATGTTTGCAACGTATTCATTGGAATGCCCCAATGAGTTTGGTTATTGTTGTATCTACTTTTGAGTTGGTCATAATCGTACTTGATATGTATATTGAGCGTTTTTTGGTAATTATGTTATTCAAGGTTGTTCGAGCGACCGATAATTCCATTAAGGACGTTTGTTCGAGGGAGGACATTTTATCACCGGTATTGAGGCAAGTTGATTCTTGCTCGGTTAAAAGGATATCCATTCCTTTCGTTGTTGTTCATTCATATTCATAATTCATTCATAGTATATTAATCATTTCGAGATTTATAATTATCAAACTAATCATTCATTTCGCGAGGAACGACGGTTCCAATCATTTCAGTGAGCTATCATTCATTTCATTATTATTTCATCTCGGTGAGTCATTCTTGACCCTTGTCGATTTGCTATTCATTAATATTATTCATGGTCATTTTTGTTCTAGGGACCTTCTGGGTTCATATTACGTGGACGGGTGGTTATGTGTGGAATTTTTAGTCGGGCACACGATAGTCATGTGATACAGGTTCACCGACACAATGGACTGTGCACATGGTAATGTGCCTCCGTGAGACTAATTAGGTACCAGTGCGGGTGTGTCCGGACACTCGTCTTGTGCACTTGCACGTCCCATTACGGGCGTACTATGATGCCCCTCTTCAGCTTGATTTCATAACTAATATATATAATGTTTGTGCTTATTCAACTCTTGAGGATTGTTGTTGTGTGTAACTGACCTCGTTGGGGATATTGTTTTTAGGTCATGGCAAGGCAAAAGCACGGGAAGAGAACGTCGACGGCGAGGAGTCCCAGTGATACTAGTAGGGGGCCCCAGTCTCTTTATTTGTTCATATTTCTTTGTAATGTATTTTCCGCTGCAGTTCTGTTCGGATTTTTATTTCATTCAGTGTTGTATATTTTATCTTCATATAAAATATTCATGTATTCTGTATTCATGGGTGTGTTGTACTTGAAACTCCTCATCGGAGTAATTGATGACATAATGTGGTTCGGTACTACATTGTATTGTGTAATTCATTCATTTACATCTGCCTGGTGGGTCCCAGTCGGGGGTCCACGACACTGTAATGTCTGCCTAGTTTGGGGTGTTACAGAGTTGGTATCGGAGCATGGTTTTGAATACTACCTTCCGAGTCATGTATCATTTGAAATCATCATTCATCGGACTAGTATCATTGGACTTTCGCGTCACGTGTGACCTGTGCAAGCGCCAAGCCCCTCAGACCGAAAGAACTGTAAGATTTCTGACGCAATGGTATAATTTCTAGCAATAAGAATCACTCATTCATCATTCATCAGTCAACAATCCTCAATCATCATTTTCATTTTTGATCATGTCGATCATGTTAACTCATTAATCACCCAGTTCATTTCATTGCTCAGTTGTTAATCTTGTGGATCGTATCATTAATCTTGTTAACTTGTTCAAGATAATCATTTCAAACATTTCATCAGATAATCATGTCACACCAGTTGATTCTTCATGTAATCATTGTGTTAGAGTGTGTATGCTCATTATTATCATTTCATAACGTAATCATAATGCGATATTCATGCAAGATCTATAATTATCATTTGACTTACCTACTTTCAGTATGGATCGAGCTGGCAGAGGATGCATGGGAAGAGGCCGCAGTGCGGGCCGATACCCGGGAGCTCGGATGAATACTCGTGCGAACACGAGGAATAATGTCAATTCAACTAGCAGCGACACTGCTACTCATTCGCCTGGAAATAATCATTCACCGTCAGGAAGCTGTACCCGAGATACAGCTCAATCAGAAGGTGTTCGGGTGGACCCACTCACTTTTATGCAGGGCATGATAGCCCAAATGACTAAGATGGCACGTATGATGGAGACGATGCTGAAATCAGCCACGCAGGCTCAGCAGGCCCCTCCGCCGCCACCTCAGGGTCAAGAGAGGAGTGTGAGCAGTATTATCGGCGACATCTCTCGCCAAAAGACACCTACTTTCGAGGGTTCATCTGATCCGGCGGATATTATTCACTAGATTGAACATTTTGAGAAGTTGTTTGCTATGGTGGAGTGTCCTGATGGGCACAAAGTTTCAGTCGCGGCTTATTATCTGGGTAAGAGCACTCACTTTTGGTGGCTATCTCTAAAGCCCACCGATGGATCTTGTACTTGGGACCAGTTCAAGACCCTCATGATGGAGGGGTATTATCCGGTCCCACTCAGAGAGGCCAAGTTCTCGGAGTTACTCAATCCCGACCCCTCAATGGAAGATGATGTTCTCTCCATTGTCGAGAAGTTTCAGGAGTTACTTCCTTTAGCCTCACACTACAAAAAAAAACAGTTTTTACTGACGCCATTTACCGACGCCCGTACCCACCGTTGTTAAACTTATAATTTATCGACGCCATTACTGACGCCTGTTATTTAAATTGATTTACCGACGCCATTGCCGACGATCGGTTCGCAGACTTTTTTTTTTCACAACTACCGACGTCGTTTCAGCGTTGGTAAATTTTTATTATTATCTTTTTTTTTCGTTTTTCACAATTAACAACGCCGTTTACCGACGCCATTTACAGACGCCTTTACTGACGCCATTTTGGCGTTGGTAATTTTTTTATTTTTTTTAAATTAACGACATCGTTTACCGACGTAGGTATCTACCAACGCCATTACCGACGCCGAAATGGCATCGATAAATTTTTTACACTATCCCACATCGAAAAAACAGTAGTGTATTATGTGGTTTATATACCAAAATCTCTCTCAACCATTTGACCGAACCTGACCCGCCTGGACCCGCCTGAGCCCGAACCTAACCCGCCTGAGTCCTGACCTGACTTTTTTAGATTTTTTTATTTTTAAGTTAACAACGCCAAAAATGGCGTCGGTAAATAGCGGCGTCGGTAAAAAATTACTGTCGAGCGTTTTTCCAACGGCGGATTGCCGTCGGTAATGGCGTCGGTAAATTTTTTACCGACGCCATTTTCTGTTTTACCAACGGCGTTTGGCGTCGGTAAAAACTGTTTTTTTTTTGTAGTGTCATCCGTTATCCACTCCGAGGCGGATAAGATCAAGTATTTCAGTAAGAGGTTGAAACCTCGTATGAGGCTACAATTGCTTAATCATCAGTGCACCACCCTGGCCGAATTCATCGAGAAAGCTCTTGCTTATGAGCTTACTGCGAAGGAAATTACTAAGCAACAAACTTCATCTTCTGGCAAGAAATCAACGAAGCGTAATCAGTCTGAAGGCAGTCAGGCAACCTTCAAGAAGCCTCGTGCGGGCTCTACTTTTTCTGAGCGACCTCATATGGCGCCGAAACCTGCGGAATCTCAGTCCCGAGCGGCCAGTTCGGCCATCACCTGTTTCAACTGTGGAGAACAGGGTCATTTCAGCACTAAGTGTCTGAGGCAGACTATCACGTGCAATAACTGTGGGATTGCTGGGCATAAGGCCCGTTTTTGCTGAAGAGACTCCAAGCCTACTTCGGCGACATCTCAGGCCCCGAAGCAGTCAGCGGTTTAGAATCAGGCCACTCAGTACGCGTCGTTCAAGACGACGGGAGCGAATAAAGGCGGAGCCCACATCTATCAGGCAGGAGCATCCGGTGCAGGGACTAGCAAGCCCCGAATTTATGAGATGAAGAAAGCCGACGATCTGGAGGCCCGAATGATCTCAGGTACACTCGAAATTTGATCTCAACCTGTGTGTACCCTTTTTGATACTGGTGCATCGCATTCATTCATTTCCGAGTCATGCTTGAGTAGATTTCATTTGGATAGTGCTACTAGTTGTGAACCTTATATCATTGGACTACCTGAAGGTAGAAGAATTATAGGAGACCGTGAGATTAAGAATTGTCTGATTCAGCTTCATGGCTGTGATTGGTTGGCAGACCTGATCGTGGTAGATTTACCTAGCGATGACGTTATTTTGGGTATTGATTGGATGGATTGTCACAATGCCATCCTTAGTGTCCGTAAGCGTATGGTGACCATTATTTCAGATGATGAAGTCGAGTATATATTTCAGGGGAGTAATCCTAGCTGTTCTGGAAGGGTTATCAATATGCTGAAAGCAGTGAAGTTACTCAATCATGGGTCTGTAGGTTATTGGTGCTATATGACCAAGACCGAGAAATCATCAGTGATGTTGGTGGATATTCCTGTAGTGAGAGAATATGCCGATGTATTCCCAGACGAGTTACCTGGTTTATCTCCACAGAGAGATGTGGAATTCACGATAGAGTTGGAGCCTGGTACATCTCCAATATCTAAGGCACCATATCGTATGGCCCCAACTGAAATGTAGGAATTGAAGAATCAACTGGAGGAATTAACCGAGAAGGGTTATATCCAATCGAGTGCGTCCCAATGGGGAGCACCAGTATTATTTGTCAAGAAGAAGTATGGTTTTTTTCGCTTGTGCATTGATTATCGAGAGCCTAACAGGGTGATGATCAAGAATAAATATCCCCTACCCCACATCGATGATCTTTTGGATCAACTTCAGGGAGCATCGGTATTTTCCAAGATCGATTTGAGATATGGGTATCATCAGTTGTGAATTTGGAGAGTCGGATATTGCTAGAACGGCGTTTCGAACACGCTATAGTCATTGTGGTGATGCCATTTGGGTTAACTAACGCACCTTCTATATTCATGGAGTTGATGAACAGAGTTTTCATCGACTATTTAGATCAGTTCGTGGTTGTTTTCATAGACGACATTTTGATTTATTCTCTTGACCGAGAGGAGCACGAATTTCACCTTCATCATGTTCTCTACGTGTTGAGACGAGAGCAGCTCTATTTAAAGTTCTCCAAATGTGAATTCTGGATGTCCGAGGTCACGTTTCTCGGACATGTAATTTTATCAGACGGAGTACGTGTCGAACCTCAGAAGACGGGGGCTATCCGAGATTGGCAACCTCCGAAAAATGTTAAGGAAATCCGAAGCTTTCTCGGATTAGCTGGCTATTACCAGCGATTTGTGGAAGGATTTTCTAAAATCGCTCAACCTATGACGAACCTTTTGCAGAAGGATAAGAAATACACGTGTTCTGACGCGTGTCAACGGAGTTTTGAGGAGCTCAAGAGTCGTTTAATTTCAGCACCTGTTCTTTCTTTACCGCTAGGGACGGAAGGATTCGTGGTTCATAGTGGCGCGTCCGGACAAGGTCTTTAATGTGTATAATGCAGAACGGTAAAGTGATTGCCTATGTTTCGCAGCAACTGAGACCTTATGAGGTCAACTATCCGACCCATGACCTAGAGCTAGCAGCCGTGGTATTTGCGCTGAAGATTTGGCGTCATTATCTTTATGGCGTCACTTGTCAGATTTTCACCGATCAAAAGAGTTTGAAGTATATAATTACTCAGAAGGAATTAAATATGCAATAGAGACGGTGGTTAGAACTGATTAAATATTATGATATTGATATTCAATACCACACGGGTAAAGGCGAATGTTGTCGCCGACGCCTTGAATCGTAAGTCAGTTCAGGAGCAAATGCTTGCTCGTTTAACAGTTCAGAAGGAGCTTCAACAGGAATTCCTAAGACACGAGATGAGGTCTGGTTACAGCGAGTACAAGGGAAACTTTATATGTTAGAGATTTCATCGCCACTTGAGGAGGCGATCACAGTGAATCAGGGTTCAGACCCATTTTTGTTGCGCATTTGAGATGATGTGGCTCAAGGGAAAGCCCCTGGATTTGTGGTCCACGAGGATGGACTTTTATAATTTAAGAACTGGTTATGCATTCCGGCGAATGACGAGTTGAAAAGCTCGATTTTGAGAGAGGCCCATGCTACCCCTTATTCTATTCATCCGGGGTCTATCAAGATGTACAAAGACTTGAAACAGAATTACTGGTGGAGTAATATGAAGCGAGAAGTTGCAGAATTTGTTTCAAGATGTTTAACCTGTCAGCAAGTTAAGGTAGAACATCAGCGACCAGCAGGTATGCTGAAACCGCTTCCTATTCCAGAATGGAAGTGGGAGGATATCTCAATGGACTTCATCACGAGTTTGCCGACGAGTCGTCGTGGCATGAATACAATTTGGGTAATTGTGGACTGTTTAACTAAGTCAGCTTATTTCCTTCAAATTAAGGATACGTGGGGTCCCGAGACACTTGCCCAGTTGTTCATCAAAGAGATAGTGAGACTGCATGGTACTCCTAAGAGTATCGTTTCTGATCGTGACAGGGGATTCGTGTCACATTTTTGGAAATCTGTTCATCGAGCCATGGGAACTCAGCTCAATTTCAGCACGTCCTTTCACCCTCAGTCCGACGGACAATCAGAGCGAACTATTCAGACGTTGGAGGACATGTTGAAAGCATGTGTTCTCGATTGGAAAGACGGTTGGAAAGCCCAACTACCGTTGATCAAGTTCACGTATAATAACAGTTGGCATGCTTCGATTAAGATGGCACCTTACGAGGCCTTATACGGTCGTCGTTGTCGATCTCCCTTGTGTTGGGATGACTTATCAGAATCAATCGGCACCGAGCCCGATATGCTTATAGCCGCTTGTGAGAAGGTAGCGCTAATCAGGAGTCATTTGTTGACTGCTCAAAGTCGACAAAAATCATATGCCAATAATCATCGTCAACCATTAGAGTTCGAGACAGGTGACCACCTCTTGGTCAAGGTATACCCGAGTCGAGGTACTTTCCGTTTCGGGAAGAAAGGAAAGTTGAGTCCGAAATTCATTGGCCCATTTGAGGTTTTGGATCGAGTAGGCGATCCGGCTTATCGATTGGCTTTACCTCCTGCCTTGAGCCGAATTCATAATATATTTCATGTCTCTCAGTTGCGGAAGTATGTTGCCGACCCTAGTCACATTCTTCAGTTCGATGAAATCGAGATCGCGGATGATCATACGTACGAGGAGTGTCCTGTACGAATCTTAGAGCGGCGAATCAAACAGTTGAGGAACAAGACGATTCCTTTGGTTAAGGTTTAGTGGTCTAGACATGGAATTGAAGAGGCTACTTGGGAAACCGAGGATAGTATGCGGGAGAGTTATCCCGATTTGTTTTACCCTTAGTTTCGAGGACGAAACACTTTTTAAGGGGGGGAGTGTAATACCCAGTTGTAATTCAGCAATTATCATTCATTAATTATCAGTCAGTAATTGTCACTCAGTAATTTTCACTCATTAATAATCACTCATCAATCATGATTCATTCACTTGGGTTCATCGTTGGCATTTTGTAACCGTGTATCAGTTACCGATCATCATTCATCTCCGTTTGTGGATCGAGACGAGAGTAGCATCATTATCATCGGGAATATAGTCTCGTGTTGGAAGTATCATCTATCACATGTTATTGGACTTATTTACAATCATACAAGTATTGTACGTCGGATCATTCACCGTTTGTAACGAGTAGACGGAGTTGTCAGATTTTTGTCACTTCCAGGAGCGAGTTACGGCTGTAAGGATTGTCGGATACGGCCGTAACAGGCGTTCGGTGATTTCAGGTCAGTATGGACGAACGGGACTTACGGCCGTAAGGATTTCGGCATACGGCCGTAAGTTGAGCAGGTACGGCCGTAAGGCTTGGACGATTACGGTCGTACGTGTCGAGCAGGGTGCCCAGGCATTTTTGGCCGAAGGCGAGATACGGCCGTATGATGGGCAGGCTACGTCTGTAAGGGGTGTTCGTGATTTTCAGGATTTGTCGGACGAGGAGAACTTACGGCCGTAATGGTTGCGGCATATGGCCGTAAGATGAGGCAGGTACGACCGTAAGGCTTGGACGGATACGGCCTTACGTAGGTAGGGTCTCTGGTCAATTTCGACGAAGGGGTTGTACGCCCGTAAGTTTGGCCGGATACGGTCGTATCGGTCGAGTTATGCCCGTAAGGGGTGCGGGTACGACCGTATGGCTGTCGGCAGGTGTTTTGGACGAGGGCGAGTTACGCCCGTAAGACAGGTGCGGGTACGACCGTAAGGCTGTCGGCAGGTGTTTGGACGAAGCCGAGTTACGGCCGTACGGGTTGGATGGTTATGGCCGTAAGGCCATTGACCTGAGATGTTACGGCCGTAAGATGGCCGAGTTATGGCCGTAACTTCCGGCAGTTTATAAGGGCTTGGACGGGATTTTTTCCTCATTTTCCTCATTTCTTCAACTTTGTCCGAGAGAGAGAACTTGAGGGAGATATTTTTCATCATCAATCATAAGGGTGTTCGGTTTTCATCATCTTCATTCGTTAGGGAAGCTTGGATAGTCGATCTAACGCGTTTTCATCGGATCGAAGTATTTGGATCTTCAAGAGGTAATTTCTTCAACATCTTGGATTTCGATTTTGTGTTGAGATATGATGTTTTGGACGTTATAATCGTGTTGTATGAAGAGATATACATATGATTATGAGTTTGTATAAATATTCATTGGATTATTGAAGGATTATTCAAGAACACTTTGAATATTGAGTTGGATTTGGGGGTTTTCGATTAATTGTTGTTGAAATCACGAATTTGGATATTCATATTGGATTATTGATCGTATTGAAGATGTTTTGTTGGTTTGAAACACTCCTTGGGGATTTTATATTGGTATATTTGAGGATTGATTGTAAACAATCGAAGTTTGGTCACAACGTGTTTGATATAATGCCCCAATGAACTTGGTTTAGTCATATCGACGTTTTGAGTTCGTTATGTTCGTGTTTGATTCGTATGTTGATCGGATTGTTGGTAATTGTGTTATTCAAGGTTGTTCGAGCGACCGACATCTCATTTAGGACGTTTGTTCGTGGAAGGACATTCTTCATCGGGGTTGTGTAAGTAAATTCTTACTCGGTTAAAAGGATATTCATTCCTTTTTGTTGTTCATTCATAATCATAACTCATTCATAATGGTATTTAACCGTATTGAGACTTGTAATTGTCGAATAATCACTTCATTCACGAGGAACGACGGTTCCAATCCTTTCATTGAGCTATCATTCACTTCACTATTATTTTTATCTCGGTGAGTCATTCTTGAACTTGTCGGATTATTATTCATTGATATTCATTATGGTCATTCTCGTTCATATGACCTTCTGGGTTCATATTACGTGGCGGGGTCCGGATGTGTGGAATTTGTAGTCGAGCACGCGATGGTCATGTATTGGATCACCGATACATTGGACTGTGCACACGGTAACATTTACCTCCGTGAGACTAATTAGGTACAAGGACTAGTGTGTCCGGGAACTCGTCTTGTACACTTGCACAGAACATTACGGGCGTACTATGATGCTCCTCTTCAGCTTAAATTCATAACTAAGGATATTTCATAACTAAAGATATATCATGATTGTGTATATTCAACTCTTGAGGATTGTTGTTCTGTGTAACTGAACCCGTTAGGGGATATTGTTTTCAGGTCACGGCAAGGCAAACGCACGGGAAGAGCATGTTGATGGAGAGGAGTCCCAGTGATACTAGTAGGGGGCCCCAAATCCTTTCAGCCATTCATGTTGTTGTCATTTTATTTTCCGCTGCAGTTTTCCATTGGATACTCCGTTTCATTCAGTGTTGTGTATTTTATCTTCACATAAAATATACATGCATTCGGTATTGTTGGGTGTGTTGTAATGAAACTCCTTATCGGAGTGATGGATGATATAATGTGGTTCGGTACTACAATTATATTATTTAATTCATAAATTTTCATTCGCCTGGTGGGTCCCGGTCGGGGGTCCACGGCACTGTAATATCCACCTAGTTTGGGGTGTTACAGAGTTGGTATCGGAGCCTGGTACGTCCCCATTATTAAAGGCACCATATCGGATGACCCCAACCGAAATGCAGGAGTTGAAGAATCAACTTGAGGAATTGTTCGAGAACGGTTATCCGACCGAGTGCGTCCCCATGGGGAGCACCAGTGTTATTTGTCAAGAAGAAGGATGGTTCGTTTCGTGTGTGTGTTAATTATCGGGAGTTGAACAGGGTGACGATCAAGATTAAGTATCCTCTACCCCGTATTGTTGATCTCTTAGATCAACTTCAGTGAACTTCAATATTTTTCCAAGACCGACTTAAGATCTGGATATCATCAGTTGTGAATTCGAGAGTCGGATATCAGGCGGATGGCGTTTCAAACATGCTGTGGTCATTATGAGCTCATGGTAATGCCATTTGGGTTATCTAATGCATCTACGGTATTCATGGAATTAATGAATCGGGTTTTCATCGACTTTTTGGATCAGTTTGTGGTTGTCTTCATTGATGACATTTTAATTTATCCTCGTGACTGGGAGGAGCACGAGTTTCACCTTCATCAGGTTCTCGACGTGTTGAGACGGGGGCAACTCTATGGAAAGTTTTCCATGTGTGAGTTCTGGATGTCCGAAGTGACGTTTCTTGGGCATATAATTTCATCAGACGGTGTACGTGTTGATCCTCAGAATACGGAGGCTATCCGAGATTGGTTACCTCCGAAGAACGTTAAGGAAATCCGAAGCTTCCTCGGAGTAGCCGGTTATTATCGGCGATTTGAGGAAGGATTTTCTAAAATCGCACAACCAATGACGAACCTTTTGCGAAAGGATAAGAAATACACGTGGTCCGACGCGTGTCAGCGGAGCATTGAGGAACTCCAGAGCCGGATAATTTCAGCACCTGTCCTTTCCTTACCACAAGGGATGGAAGGATTCGTGGTTTATAGTGACGCATTCGGACACGGTCTTGAATGTGTATTAATGCATAATGGGAAGGTTATTGCCTATTGCTTCACGGCAATTGAGACTTTGCGAGGTTAATCATCCGACCCACGGCCTGGAGCTAGCAGCCGTGGTTTTCCCGTTGAAGATTTGGCGTCATTACCTTTATGGCATCACCTGTCAGATATTCACCGATCATGGGAGTTTGAAGTATATTTTAACTCGGAAGGAGTTAAATATGCGACAGAGGCGTTGGTTGGAACTAATCAAAGATTATGATATTTTGATCCTGTACCACCCGGGCAAGGCGACCGTTGTCGCCAATGCTTTGAGTCGTAAGTCCGTTCAGGAGCTAATGCTTGCTCGTCTATCAGTTCAGAAGGAGCTTCAACAGGAATTTCTTAGACCCGAGATCGAGGTCTGGCTTCAGCGAGTGCAAGGGCAACCTTGCATGTTAGAGATTTCATCGCCACTTGGGGAGGCAATCAGAGTGAATCAGGGTTCAGACCCATCATTGTTGCACATCCGCAAGGATGTGGCGCAGGGGAAAGCCCCTGGATTTGTGGTCCACGAGGGTGGACTATTGCGATTCAAGAATCAGTTATGCGTACCGGCGAATGACGAGTTGAAAACCTTGATTTTGAGAGAAGCTCATGTTACCCCCTTTTTCCTTTCATCCGGGGTCCATCAAGATGTACAAGGACTTGAAACAAAATTACTGGTAGAGTAATATGAAGCGAGAAGTCGCAAAATTTGTTTCGAGAGGTTTAACCTGTCAGCAAGTCAAGATAGAACATCAGCAACCGGCAGGTATGCTGGGACCGCTCCCTATTCCAGAGTGGAAGTGGGAAGTCATTTCTATGGGTTTCACCACGAGTTTGCCGAAGAGTCGTCGTGGCATGAATACAATTTGTGTAGTTGTGGACCGTTTAACTAAGTCAGTTCATTTCCTTGAGATTAAGGATACGAGGGGTCCAGAGAGACTTGCCTAGTTGTTCATCAAAGAGATAATGAGACTGCACGGTACTCCTAAGAGTATCGTTTCCGATCGTGACGGACGATTCGTGTCACATTTTTGGAAATCAGTTCATCGTGCTATGGGAACCCAGCTTAATCTCAGCACAGTTTTTCATCCTCAGTCCGATGGACAATCAGAGAGGAATATTCAGACTTTGGAGGACATGTTGAGGGCATGTGTTCTCGATTGGAAAGATAATTGGGAGGCCCAACTACCGTTGATTGAGTTCACGTACAATAATAGTTGGCATGCTTCGATTAAGATGGCACTTTACGAGGCCTTGTACGGTCGTCGTTGTCGATCTCCTTTGTGTTGGGATGAATTGTCAGAATCAATCGGCACCGAGCCCGATATGATTATATCCGCCCGTGAGAAGGTAGCTTTGATCAGGAGTCGTTTGTTGACAGCTCAGAGTCGACAGGAATCATATGCAGATAATTGTCGTCACCCACTAGAGTTCGAGACAGGTGACCACGTGTTGGTCAAGGTATCCACGAGTCGAGGTATTTTCCGTTTCGGAAAACGGGGGAAGTTGAGTCCGAAATTCATTGGACCGTTTGAGATTTTGGATCGAGTAGACAGTCTGGATTATCGATTGGCTTTACCTCCGGCGTTGAGCCGAATTCATATTGTGTTTCACGTCTCTCAGTTACGGAAGTATGTTGCCAACCCGAGTGACATACTCCAGTTCGATGAAATCGAGATCGCGTATGATCATTCATTTGAGGAGCGTCCTATACAAGTTTTAGAGCGGCGAATCAATCAGTTGAGGAACAAGACGATTCCTTCGGTTAATTCAGTGGTCTAGACACGGAGTCGAAGAGGCTACTTGGGAAACCGAGGATAGTATGCGGGAGAGATATCCCGAGTTGTTTGACCCTTAGTTTCGATAACGAAACTCTTTTTAAGGGGGGGTATGTAATACCCAGTTGTAATTCAGTAATTATCATTCAGTATTTATGAGTCAGTAATTGTCACTCAGTAATTTTCACTCATTAATAATCACTCATCATTCATGATTCATTCATTTGGGTTCATCGTTGGCATTTTGTAACCGTGTATCAGTTACTGATCATCATTCATCTCCGTTTGTGGATCGAGACGAGAGTAGCATCATTATCATCGGGAATATAGTCTCGTGTTGGAAGTATCATCTATCACGTGTTATTGGACTTATTTACAATCATACAAGTATTGTACGTCGGATCATTCACCGTTTGTAACGAGTAGATGGAGTTGTCGGATTTTTGTCACTTCCAGGAGCGAGTTACGGCCGTAAGGATTGTCGGATATGGCCGTAACAGGCGTTCGGTGATTTCAAGTCAGTATGGACGAACAGGACTTACGACCGTAAGGATTTCGGCATATGGCCGTAAGTTGAGCAGGTACGACCGTAAGGCTTGGCCGGTTACGGACGTACGTGTCGAGCAGGGTGCCCAGGCATTTTTGGCCGAAGGTGAGATACGGTCGTATGATGGGCAGGCTACGGCCGTAAGGGGTGTTCGTGATTTTCAGGATTTGTCAAACGAGGAGGACTTACGGCCGTAAGGGTTGCGGCATACGGCCGTAAGATGAGGCAGGTACGGCCGTAAGGCTTGGCCGGATACGGCCGTACGTTGCGGGGTGTGCAGTCGGTTTGACGAAGGGGTAAATGCGCCCGTAAGTTTGGCCGGATACGGCCGTATCGGTCGAGTTACGCCCGTAAGGGGTGCGGGTACGGCCGTATGGTGTCGGCAGGTGTTTTGGACGAGGGCGAGTTACGTCCGTAAGACAGGTGCGGGTACGACCGTAAGGCTGTCGGCAGGTGTTTGGACGAAGCCGAGTTACGGCTGTACGGGTTGGCTGGTTACGGCCGTAAGGCCATTGACCTGAGATGTTATGGCCGTAAGAAGGCCGAGTTACGGCCGTAACTTCCGGTAGTTTATAAGGGCTTGGACGGGATTTTTTACTCATTTTCTTCATTTCTTCAACTTTGTCCGAGAGAGAGAACTTGAGGGAGATATTTTTCATCATCAATCATAAGGTTGTTCAGTTTTCATCATCTTCATTCGTTAGGGAAGCTTGGATAGTCGATCTAACGCGTTTTCATCTGATCGAAGTATTTGGATCTTCAAGAGGTAATTTCTTCAACATCTTGGATTTCGATTTTGTGTTGAGTTTGGACGTTATAATTGTGTTGTATGAAGAGATATACATATGATTATGAGTTTGTATAAATATTCATTGGATTATTGAAGGATTATTCAAGAACACTTTGAATATTGAGTTGGATTTGGGGGTTTTTGATTAATTGTTGTTGAAATCACGAATTTGGATATTCATATTGGATTATTGATCGTATTGAAGATGTTTTGTTGGTTTGAAACACTCCTTGGGGATTTTATATTGGTATAATTGAAGATTGATTGTAAACAATCGAAGTTTGGTCACAACGTGTTTGATATAATGCCCCAATGAACTTGGTTTAGTCGTATCGACGTTTTGAGTTCGTTATGTTCGTGTTTGATTCGTATGTTGATCGGATTGTTGGTAATTGTGTTATTCAAGGTTGTTCGAGCGACCAACATCTCATTTAGCACGTTTGTTCGTGGAAGGACATTCTTCAGCGGGGTTGTGTAAGTCAATTCTTACTCGGTTAAAAGGATATTCATTCCTTTTTGTTGTTGTTCATTCATAATCATAACTCATTCATAATGGTTTTTAACCGTATTGAGACTTTTAATTGTCGAATAATCACTTCATTCACGAGGAACGACGGTTCCAATTCTTTCATTGAGCTATCACTCACTTCACTATTATTTTTATCTCGGTGAGTCATTCTTGACATTGTCGGATTATTATTCATTGATATTCATTATGGTCATTCTCGTTCATATGACCTTCTGGGTTCATATTACGTGGCGGAGTGCGGATGTGTGGAATTTTTAGTCGAGCACGCGATGGTCATGTATTGGGTCATCGATACATTGGACTGTGCACACGGTAACGTTTACCTCCGTGAGACTAACTAGGTACAAGGACTAGTGTGTCCGGGCACTCGTCTTGTACACTTGCACAGAACATTACGGGCGTACTATGATGCTCCTCTTCAGCTTAAATTCATAACTAAGGATATTTCATAACTAAAGATATATCATGATTGTGTATATTCAACCATTGAGGATTGTTGTTCTGTGTAACTGACCCCGTTAGGGGATATTGTTTTCAGGTCACGGCAAGGCAAAGGCACGAGAAGAGCATGTTGACGGCGAGGAGTCCCAGTGATACTAGTAGGGGGCCCCAAATCCTTTCAGTCATTCATTTTGTTGTCATTTTATTTTCCGCTGCAGTTTTCCATTGGATACTTCGTTTCATTCAGTGTTGTGTATTTTATCTTCACATAAAATATACATGCATTCGGTATTCTTGGGTGTGTTGTAATGAAACTCCTTATCGGAGTGATGGATGATATAATGTGGTTCGGTACTACAATTATATTATTTAATTCATAAATTTTCATTTGCCTGGTGGGTCCCAATCGGGGGTCCACGGCACTGTAATATCTGCCTAGTTTGGGGTGTTACAGGGAGTATGTAATACCCGATTGTAAATTCATTCATTATCATTCAGTAAATTGTCAATCAGTAAATTATTTTTCACTCATTGATAGTCACTCATCATTCATGTTCATTCATTGTGTTCATTGTTTGGCGCATTTGGAACCTTGGATCAGTTATCATTCGCCTTTCATCATTGTTTGAGGTTCGAGTCGAGAATATTATCATTATCGTCATTGTTGGTAGCCTGTGTATGTTGAGTAGCGCACGCTATATACTATTCTTAGCGCGCGCTAATTATGTGCTGGTAGCGCACGCTATCGAATTTTATTAGCGCACGCTACTAGTGTTTGTGGCAAGCAGTCCAGTAGGCACTGGATTGGATTGGATGATTTGTAGCGCGCGCTATGATTGGAAAATAACGTACGCTAGTTATGAGTTGTAACGCACGCTATCGCTTCATCAACTCACGCTAACGTTTTGGAGACAGGCAGTCCAGTAGGAACTGGACTGGGGCAGGAAATTCTTAGCGCACGCTAGTTGTGAGTTGTAGCGTATGCAAGAGTTATTTTGGTAGCACACGCTAAGCATCAGGTAGCGCGCGCTAAGGCTCAATCAGACTTTGGGACAATAGGTTCTGGACTCTAGTTGTTGGGTATCAAACATCAGTTAGCACACGCTAATTTTGGGTAGGGCACGCTAAAGAGAAGGCGTTAGAGCACACTACCAAGTTCATAGCGCATGCTAACAAAGCAGTCAGAACTCACTAGACTGGCCAGTGAACCCTCTAGCGCACGCTAATAATCAGGAGATAGCTCGCGCTAAGCTGGTTCAGGTATAAATAGGACAGTTCGGTCCAGTTTCGGCATTTTCACATCTCTCCTCCTTCCTTGGGCGATTTTGGGCGATATTGGACGATTTGAGAAGATATTTTCGAGCTACAATCATCTAGCATCATCTTCAAGCTTCTAGTCCAGATTAATCATCATTTAATCCTCTCCAACACACCAAATAAAGGTAAGCATTTCTTGAATCTAGAATTTTGGGATTTGAGTGTTTTCATTCCGATCTCTTCGAGTTGGCTTGATTTTATATTGGAATATGTTAGAAATGGATTATTTACCATGGATGCATATATTCCAACAAATTTATTGGTGTGCTTTTTGGATTTGTTGAGTATTTGGCGAATTATTCAAGTACACCCTAAGGGTTGACTTTGGGATTTTTTGGGGTTTCGACTAGATGTTGTCGTAATCTCGAATGGAGTATTCCTATTGGATTATTTGATTGTATTTATGATGTTTTGTTGGGGTTGAACTACTCATTTGAAGGTTGGTTTCGATATATTTGGGGTTGGTTGTAATCAATGGAAGAATATTTGCAACATATTCGTTGGAATGCCCCTATGAGTTTGGTTATTGTTGTATCGACTTTTGAGTTGGTTATAATCGTACTTGATACGTATATTGAGCGTTTGCTGGTAATTATGTTATTCAAGGTTGTTCGAGCGACCGATAATTCCATTAAGGACGTTTGTTCGAGGGAGGACATTTCATCACCGATATTGAGGCAAGTTAATTCATGCTCGGTTAAAAGGATATTCATTCCTTTCATTGTTGTTCATTCATATTCATAATTCATTCACAGTATATTAATCATGTCGAGATTTGTAATTATCAAACTTATCATTCATTTTACGAGGAACGACGGTTCCAATCATTTCAGTGAGCTATCATTCATTTCATTATTATTTCATCTCGGTGAGTCATTCGTGACCCTTGTCGATTTTCTATTCATTGATATTCTTCATGGTCATTTTTGTTCTTGTGACCTTCTGGGTTCATATTGCGCGGCCGGGTGGTTATGTGTGGAATTTTTAGTCGGACACACGATAATCATGTGATACGGGTTCACCAACACAATGGACTGTGCACACGGTAATGTGCCTCCATGAGACTAATTAGGTACAAGTGCGGGTGTGTCCGGACACTCGTCTTGTGCACTTGCACTTCCCATTACGGGCGTACTATGATGCCCCTCTTCAGCTTGATTTCATAACTAATATATATAATGTTTGTGCTTGTTCAACTCTTAAGGATTGTTGTTCTGTGTAACTGACCCCGTTAGGGATATTGTTTTTAGGTCATGGCAAGGCAAAAGCACGGTAAGAGAACGTCGACGGCGAGGAGTCCCAGTGATACTAGTAGGGGGCCCAGTCTCTTTATTTGTTCATGTTTCTTTGTTATGTATTTTCCGCTGCAGTTCTGTTCGGATTTTTATTTCATTCAGTGCCGTATATTTTATCTTCATATAAAATACTCCCTCCGTCCGCCAACCATGTGCATTGTTTTGACCGGCACGGGTTTTAATATTTCAGTTGACTTAGTTGGTAGGATGTGTTATGAGTGGAGTAAGGAGCCCACATGTGGTAAAATTTTTTGCCAAAAACAAACAATGCACATAGGTTGCGGACGGATGGAAAAGGAAATTATTGCACATGGGTGGCGGACGGAGGGAGTATACATGTATTCTGTATTCCTGGGTGTGTTGTACTTGAAACTCCTCATCGGAGTAATTGATGACATAATGTGGTTCGGTACTATATTGTATTGTGTAATTCATTCATTTTCATCCGCCTGGTGGGTCCCAGTCGGGGGTCCACGGCACTGTAATGTCCGCCTAATTTGGGGTGTTACAACTACCGCATCCGCACCCTGACACCGCTAGTCGCACCCCGACTGCACCCTTTGCCGCCTGACACCGTCGCAGCTGCCCCAGCCGCGGTAAATCATCTATTTTTTCATGTAAATCATGTATTTTTTATGTAAATCATATATGCAATGATATAACATGGATAGGAAATCAACATATTTTATGCAATGACGCCATATGAATACACATATTCTAATTTGAATTTATCCAATTCTTCAATTAACAATAGCTAATTGGCTATGGCAATCCTCTAAAAGAAAATCAAAAGGAGTTAAAGGCATGAACTATATTGTTAAATATAAGGTAAAGTTGGATATAGGACATTTGCTTAGCGCTGTAAATTTGGGCGGGTATCCGCCGGGTCATCCCCGGTCCGATTCGAATTTCATGGACTTCACTCGGTTCCTTACTAAAATTCGGGTTGAACCGTCTCCCAAAATGGGTTCATTTTCTGGGTCGAGTCGGGCCGAGTATACCCGAGTACTCGTGGAGATGTTCGCCGGGTTCACCAAAAATCGGATCCGGGTGATTTTGGCATGCGTATTAAACATCACGGTTACCCTCGGTGACTCGTCTCCCCTCATTTTTATCTTTTCCTTTCTCTCTCTCTCACTCTCTCTCTCCAAACACTCACTTCTTCGTCACCGACAAACCTCCATCCACTCTTCCGGCAAACGGTGACCAGTGACGGCCATCTCCTTCTCTGACGCCGTTCATCTTCTCCGACCTCTCTGTTTCCAGATCTGGTGGCTAAAACTTTCTGGATTGGGCTTCTTCTTCCTATCTCCAACACTAAACCTTGGGGCCTCAATCTTTCTCTCCCCGCCTTTCTCCACCTTCGCCGTATCCCCCACTTCTCTATAAGTAAAACATAGACATTTTCTATTATTATCATTTCATTTCAAATTATTAAGTTGATTTTGAGGTTTTTCTTTATTCTTTCTACAAAACCCGACTCGACCCAGCATAAACGAGTCGAACCCGGGAACTCGAGGAACTCAGCTCCCAAAACCCGAGTCAGACTCGGCAGGCTTTTAAAGAACTCGTCCCGACCCATTGAAACCTGACACGTATTTTCTTCATTCAAAACTCGACTCAAACTCGAGTATACCCGACTCGAGTCCGGCCCGTTTGCAGCCCAACATTTGCTTATTTTTGTTCCTCGAGGAACTGTTTCATAAAAATGCCATGTGGTGTACAATTAGTGTCCTAAAATATGCAAGGCGAGTGTAAGGCTCTGTGTGACAACTTTTGTTGATTTGTATGGAAGTATGATGAATTGTGTTGTGACCAATTTTGTTGATTTATTTGTGTTGAATATGCTGTTCATTTTAACACAAGTAAAATGAGTAAAATATCAAAACTTGTTGGATGGAAAAATAGGAAGAACACTCCTGACTCAAATGGGAGCTCTGTAGCTTCTAGACATGCGGTCTCTAAGGAACCCGCACCCGTAGTCCGTTATATTGGTCAGACTATGGGTCGTGCCCCTCAAATATTGGAGGCTACCGGTATACATCTATTGATATAACATCCTTTAGACTATTGACGTCTTTAGATTATCATACCCAACATTCAGAGTCCACACCTGCCACTACCTCGATGACCGCTCCAGCACCTCGTATGCCTTCTACACATTGGTCTGACTCTACCCCTTCCACTTCAAGGCAAGCACGTACTCCGTCAGAGGTACCATATGGCCCGCCCCCAACTTTTTTCATGCCACCCATGGTACCATCTATTCCTGAGGTCGACAATAGGGTTCGGCCATGACTATCTACTTTGATAAGCCCTACAAAGGCTTACATGTAACACCCCCAACCACTTGGGAATATTACAACACCGCAGACCCTCTCCGTGAGGATCTACCAGGCTAAATATAGAAAATACAACCACGCAATACATGCAAACATGGCTAATACCGAACCATTAGACCGATTTCGTCTTTTGCCACAACACACACATCAAACATACATTACTCCTTCTCACAACACATACCCACGCAGGGGTCTTAATACATCAACACTCCCATAAGACTGGAAGGTACCATAGTGGAAAGACAAAACAACGAGATGTTACCAAAATACTCAACACCGTCTTCATGTGATTAGTATCATCGTCATTCCATCATCCATCGTACCTTTTCTGTGATTCGATCCCCAGCAACCTGAAAGTACGTGGGCGCAATATAGACATCCACCCCCCGATTACTCGGGGGTTAGCAAAACTCCAATGTTTTGCTAGTGCAAGTATAAAATACAAATACAAGCCATACACAACATACTCTAAAAACATAAGATCGGGAATAGTCATCCAGACAAATAAAAACAGACTTCCCGAGATAATTTATTGAATAAAACCCTTCGAAACATGAAAAACGGAACTGTAGTTCGATATATAATTTGAGAAAAACATTTTAAGATCTCGGGAGTTTTGAAAACATTTGAAAATTCTTACTTATCGAAACACCTGGGACACAACCCAACGATCATTTTCCAAAAGTACAATTCCAATAACAAAACACGGGGTCTATGACCCAATTATACCATTCCGATCACAACCCACAGGGTCCACGGCTCAATCATCCATAACAACATATTCCCAAGGATTATTCGAGTCCCGTGCTAACAAGCCGCGAACCTCAGATGCTCCCGCAGAACATACATGAGTGAATAACCCAAAGGGAAACCATACAATAACACACATCACAATGATAACTGTCACACAATCACAACCATACATACGTTCATAATTATCCCGACATCGGGCTAGCATGCCACGAACCTCGGAGCCTCCACGAGACATACCCGGTTGGACAACTCATGACCCGTACGTCACACAACCAAACCACAACCATAACATATCCCGGCATCGCGCTAACAAGCCATGAACCTCGGAGTCCCGCAAGACCTACCCGGATTGGATAACCCCATAATTTATCCCGGCATCGCGCTAACAAGCCACGAACCTCGGAGTCCCTGCAAGACATACCCGATTGGATAACCCTACAGTCACGCCCGACCCGTACTAGCAAGGTTGGATCCCGGAGATCCAACCAATCTTACCCAGTGGCACATCACTTACAACAATCACACACAACAACAAGCAATTACCAATACCAAATAACACTAAGCACCACAACCTCCTTACAAGGGAGTCATAAATAATATCACACAACATCACATATTCACCGAACAAGTACACATGTCAATACACAATAATTGGCAAATGATTACGGTCTACTATATTCACGAAATATGATTATAACATCTTCTAACATACGACACATACTCACATATTCCAAAAACATATTTATTCACGAAGTATACGCATTATCTTTGAAGAAAACCCTTTTATGAAGAATATACCGATCCTTTTTAAAGCTCATTAAAACATTCGGATTGGACATATAATCAATTATCAACCATTACATTTACGAAACATGAAACATATGGGCAAGATACTTTCCTCGATACCATGAGCAATGGAACAACGAACGGACACGGTGGGGTAGCCCTCGAACATCCAAGAATGACCAAGAACTCGACAACCCCACGAATACTTTGAAAATAACATCACCACAAATAAATAACACTAATCGGAATCCAAATCAACCCGAAAAACAATAGGGATCCGAGCGTTGCTTCAAAGAAACCAAGAGTCGAGTTCTGGGTGATAAAAATTGATAAATGAGTTACAAAATCCAAAGATCATGACCAAGACAACAATAATTCCATAATCAATTCATCAACCTCGGATTAAATCGAAGAATCACAAAGAAACCCTCAAAATTACACAACTAGGGTTCTAAGGAAGAAAATACCTCGATCCGACGAAGAACAAGGATTTGATGATGATATAATCGACAAGAGCCTTCCAAAACGCCTAGAAATTGAGTAGAACTGACCAAGAACTCCTCTTCTCATATCCCCCATTCGACAGCCACCACAAAGAGTGAAAAAGAGTGAAAATGAGGTCTGCCCCGACACCAGTCCTATATATGGCCGAGCGCGTTACGACCGTAACTCGGTCAACCCCGCTTATGTACGTACCAGACGCTGCCTTACGTACGTACCGGGCACCCCTTAGGGCCGTACTCGGCATAACCTTACGGCCGTAACCGAGTTCCCATACTGCCCAAAACCTGCTGGTGCATTATGGCCGTAACCGGCCCAAGCCTTGCGGCCGTAATGCTGCATTATGGCCGTAACCGAACACCCCTTACGGTCGTAATCGAGCTCCCATGCATACTGCTCGAAATGTTCGGACACCTTACGGCCGTAATCGGCCAGGCCTTACGGCCGTAACTCGACTCAGCCAACATCCGAAAGCCTGGCTAGATGCTCGATGACGTCTCGATCACACTAACGCACCGTCTATGATTCAAAACAATAACGAGCAGGCTACGAAACCCAACGTACCACAGTACAAGCATACGAATCCAAAGACGTGTATGATAACAATCCGCTCGACCGAAGAAAAGTTTAACGAAACTGAAACGAAGTTCTCGGGTATTACATTCTACCCCTCTTAAAAGAAGTTTCGTCCCCAAAACTTAAAGCATAGAACGATCAACGCAAAATGATCCCAAATAACACACGCTATCCATTGCCGATGACCTGCAACGAATCACATGCAGCACGTGGCTGCTACCATCCATATCGCTACGTCATAATTATAGCAAAACATAACGAACAAAAATTAATGCGGTTGACCAACCCGAACAGTACATCAATCAAAACGCGAGTTAATCGCTGAACAAATAAGAAATTCCACAACCCAAGGGTGGGAAGATCGAAAACGAAGTTAATTTCCCGAACTTAAGGAAATTATGAAGTGATACCGGATGCTCAAAAGTCATGATACAAGGTCAACAAAAACCAGATAACAAACAATCGAAACAATGACGGTCGAACAACCAAGATCGAAGCACAACGAACAACAAAAATCGAATAGCAATTCCAAGGTCCACACCTCGAATCAAGACAATAGATGATCTGGTATAAACTACAAGATACTCATTTACATAAGATTCACAGGAATGGAACCGAATTCGGAAAAAGTCAAAAACAACAAATGGATTAATTTGAAACAATACCACAACTCATTCGAACAATAAAAGTGAAGAATAGAACATGTTCAGAAAATATCCACGAATGCAAACGAGTTGATAGAGTTGAAAATACAGAAGTTCAAAACTCGATCCACTTATAATAAAAGAAGTCTATCTCGGAAATTTGAAACAACAAAGCAAGGAAATAACATAACATACAACCAGACTACACCCCTCAAGGACCTCTCAGAGTCGATCCTAATATCAGTGTTCCAGTTCATGCCTCGGAAGGCTCGGTGACCAATTCGCAAAACTAAACCTGGTGCCCCACGAGTCCGCACTTGTAACACGTTACTAGCAGAGAAGGACAATGTGTGCGAACATGCACAGGCACATTGTAGTTAAAACACCTTCTGGCTTTACCAGTAGTCAAAGCTGACGACTGGGAACTTTTAGCTCCACTCATCGAACGATAAGGCTTCACATCAGAAAGACTACGGTGTAGAAGTTTAGAACCTCCAGCTCCTGAGCTGACAACAACATCATCGGACTTCCTCTGCTTCATCGACTCCCACACTATTCGACGATAGCAAAGCTAGCTCGCAGGCTAAGGCTTGATCCTGATAATCCCTCAACGAAGTACAAGTGAAACCCGCCATATACTGGCGAATCTCCAACTTTATCCGCCTATCGAAATGACAGATCTTCTCTTCTTCAGTTCTCACCTAATCTCGCACATATCTGAGTTGTTTGCTATAGTCGATGATAGATTACGACACCGATATATCCTGCGGTTCTGCCAAATAAAAATCACGAATCCTATGATCTCTAATTGGTTTCGGACACAACTCAGCTTCCATAAATTCATAGAACTCCGTCCACATGACAACGTGGTCATGAGGTTTAACAACTTCCCACCAATTAGCGGCATCTTTGTCAAGAAGGTACTGAGCGATAGGTACCTTACTCTCTTCGGGACAATCGACAGCCTCGAATATATTTCCCAACTGGAAAATCTAACCGTCCCAGCCCAATGCATCCGCAGCACCGGCGAACCGAGGGGGATTCATACGAACTACCTCTCGAAGCCATTGATTTACACCGACGTTCTGAGTCGCGTCAGTGTTGCGTTTAACCGCCTGGGTCAACTGAGTCATCTGTGCTACTAATTGTTGCAGTATAGTAGCAACACCAATACTAATATCATTCCCGACAATATTCTCTCGATTCCGCATCTGCTCCCCGTGGCTATCAGTGCCACAGTGACGACCACGACCTCTGCCCCTCGGCATAATAACAAGTAACCCCTAGCGCAACGAAAAAAAATCATAACACATAATCACACACAACAACTATTATCATTAGACAACACAAATAGAATACGGTCACAGATGATCGGTCTAACGATCACAAAAGTTAGACCCAACGGTCAAAATGTAGTTCCATAACTTTTGTCCAAACTGATTAGCGCGCACTCCAATAGAGACTTAGCGAGCGCTAGCCATGCCACATTAGCGCGCGCTAGCTTCACACATGGCGTGCGCAAACTGCTCTAATTCAGCAACACGTTCATGAACATATACCAAACAATACCAAAACCGAAAGTTACAAATAGACAATGACATAAGAATCCAAATGCCGTCGATTCACATGATTACATCATCCCGCGAGCAACCCTCAACAGACAACTTACATTCAAAGACCGAAATTCCACCTCCCAGGAAAGAGGACTAACAGAACGAGTACATGCCGAACAATTCAGCGTTCACACCACCATTTAAATCACAACTCTGAGCATTATAGTCGAAATAACAATAACATCATTACCACATACTTATTAACCGAAATTCATAACCGAAAAGTTAAAAGCGAAAGTCACGTTCCAAGTAAATTTTTGGTAGACCTCATTTGAGTTTTAAAAATCAAATTTTCGAAAACTTGCAATACAAGATGAAAATATGATATAAGTAGTTTGAATTCTGAAAAATTTTCGGTATCGAGGTCATCATACGGAAATAAAACTTTTTCCTCTCTTGAAGGATGTTTTAAAATGAAATTTACATGACTTCACAAAATATTTAAAGCTTTAAAATATCACATTGATAAACTTACTTTGCGTAACCACACCAAAACATTACTCCTGTAAAAATGATTTATAAAAAGATACATATATACATATATACATATGCACCGACACCACTCTCCATTCCAGCACATTACAAGAATCAAACAAGCATGGTGTACATATTCACAACTCACATTTAAACTCCACATCATAACACAAAATCACAGAAGCTCGCATAACACGAGACACAACATATTAGGGAGACTTACATCTACAGATCGCACCAAGATGATGGCTGCACCTTGATACTAATCACGACCGACATCTCAGACGACGCGTCGCGACACGACTTAATCAGATAAAATCTGACAGGACCCGAAAACACACAACTCGACCTGACAGCCTAGTTTTCCACAACTTGGCTCTGATACCATATTCTGTAACACCCCCAAATATTACAGTGCCGCAGACCCTCTCCATGAGGATCTATCAGGCTAAATACAGAAAACACAACAACACAATACATGCCAACATGGCTAATAACGAACCATTAGACTGATTTGATCTTTTGCCACAACACACACATCAAACATATATTACTCTTTCTCACAACTCATACCCGCAGGGGTCTTAATACATCAACACTCCCATAAGACTGGAAAATACCATAGCGGAAAGACAAAACAATGAGATTTTACCAAAATACTCAACACTGGTCTTCATGTGATTAGTATCGTCGTCATTCCATTATCCATAGTACCTTTTCTGTGATTCGCTCTCCAGAAACCTGCAAGTACCTAGACGCAATACAGACATTCACCCCCCGATTACTCGGGGGTTAGCAAAACTCCACTGTTTTGCTAGTGCAAGTATAAAATACAAATACAAGCATACGCAACATACTCCAAGAACATAAGATCGGGAATAGTCATCCACACATAAATAACAACAGACTTCCCTAGATAATTTATTGAATAAAACCGTTCGAAACATTAAAAAAGGAAATGTAGTTCGATATACAATTTGAGAAAAACATTTTAAGATCGTGGGAGTTTTGAAAACATTTGAGAATTCTTACTTATCGAAACACCTGGGACATAGCCCAACGATCATTTTCCAAAAGTACAATTCCAATAACAAAACACGGGGTCCATGACCCAATTATACCATTCCGATCACAACCCGCAGGGTCCACGACTTAGTCATCCATAACAACATATTCCTAAGGATTATTCCCGTCCCGTGCTAACAAGCCACGAACCTCAGATGCTCCCGCAGAACATACCTGAGTGAATAACCCAAAGGGAAACCAAACAATAACACACATCACAGTGACAACTGAGAGACAATCACAACCATACATACGTTTATAATTATCTCGGCATCGGGCCAGCAAGCCACGAACCTCGGAGCCTCCACGATACATACCCGATTGGACAACTCATGACCAGTACATCACACAACGAAACCACAACCATAAGATATCCCAGCATCGCGCTAACAAGCTACGAACCTCGTAGTCCCCGCAAGACATACCCGGATTGGATAACCCCACAAGTTATCCCGGCATCACGCTAAAAAGCCACGAACCTCGGAGTCCATGCAAGACATACCCGATTGGATAACCCTACAGTCACTCCCGACCCGTACTAGCAAAGACCGATCCCGGAGATCCAACCAATCTTGCCCGGTGGCACATCACTTTCAGCAATCAAACACAACAACAAGCAATTACCAATACCAAACAACACTAAGCACCACTGGGAGTCATAAATAATATCACACAACAACACATATTCACCGAACAAGTACACATGTCAATACACAATCCTTGGCAAGTGATTACGGTCTACTATATTCACGAAATATGATTATATAATCTTCCAACATATCAAACATACTCACATATTCCGAAAACACATTTATTCATGAAGTATATGAGTTATCTTTGAATAAAACCCTTTTATCGAGAATATACCGATCCTTTTTTAAGCTCATTAAAACATTCAGATTGCACATATAATCAATTATCAACCATTACATTTATGAAACATGAAATGTATGGGCAAGATACTTGCCTCGAGACCACGAGCAACGAAACAATGAACGGACACGGTCGGGTAGTCCTCGAACTTCTAAGAACGAGCAAGAACTCGACAACCCCATGAATACTACGAAAATAACTTCACCATGAATAAATAACACTAATCGGAATCCGAATCGACCCGAAAAACAACAATGATCCGAGGGTTTCTTCAAAAAAATCAAGAATCGAGTTCCGGGTGATAAAAATAGATAAATGAGTTACAAAATCCGAAGATCGTGACCAAGACAACAAGAATTTCATAATCAATTCATCAACCTCGGATTAAATTGAAGAATCATGAAGAAACCCTCAAAATTACACAACTAGGGTTCTAAGGAAGAAAATACCTCGATCCGACGAAGAACAAGGATTTGATGATGATATAATCAACAAGAGCCTTCCAAAATGCTTAGAAATTGAGTGGAACCAACTAAGAACTTGTCTTCTCGTCTCCCCCGTTCGACAGCCGCTACAAGGAGTGAAAAAGAATTAAAATGAGGTGTGCCCCGACACCAGACCTATATATGGCCGAGGGCGTTATGGCCGTAACTGGCAGCACATTACGACCGTAACTCGGTCAACCCTGCTTATGTACGTACCGACCGCTGCCTTACGTACGTAACGAGCACCCCTTACGGCCGTACTCGGCATAACCTTACGGCCGTTACCGAGTTCCCAGGGCTATTACCCAAAACCTGCTGGTGCATTATGGCCATAACCGGCTCAAGCCTTGCGGCCGTAATGCAGCATTACGGCCGTAACCGAACACCCCTTACGGTCGTAATCGAGCTCCCAGGTCTACTGTCTGAAATGTGCGGACACCTTACGGCTGTAATCGGCCAGGCCTTACGGCCGTAACTCGACTCAGCAAACATCCGACAACCCAGCTAGATGCTCGACGACGTCTCGATCACACTAACACCCGTCTATGATTCAAAACAATAACGAGCAGGCTACGAAACCCAACGTACCACAGTACAAGCACACAAATACAAATACGTGTACGACAACAATCCGCTCGACCGAAGAAAAGTTCAACAGAACCGAAACGAAGATCTCAGGTATTACATTACGTACCTATATCTTGTCCCGAGGACATGACATGACACAGTTGTAGACGGTCGAAGACCAAAATTGCCGAGGAAATTAAATGTGATGTAGAAGAAATTAAACAACTTAAAAAGCCCAAGAAGAAGAAGATGAAGACTCGAGTCCATGTAAGTGCCTAACACTTGAGAGACTAGTTAAAGAAAGTGGTCGTTTGACCATACCTGTTAATCAGTATGGTGCTCCCATGTTGTATTATGGCCGCGCTGTTGCTTATCGCCGTTATGTGGGAGTTCTCATTCGAGACCGTGTTGTGGGTTGAATGAAAGGACGTCCCTGTTGGGATAATATAGCCTGTTTTGATAATCGCCATCATACAATATGAAGTCTTCAAAGTCAGCATATTCGCTAAGTATGGAAGCTATTAAGAAACTCCGTACAGCATACCCATACAGCAAGAGATCTTCCTATATTATCCGATCCTGTAAACTCCATACAACATACCCATACAACAAGAGATATTCCTGTATTTTCCGATCCTACAGTTCATAGATCATTATTCAACAGAGTTGAATAAAGTTGGTTACAACAATCTTGTTGTAGGAGTTTACTTAGGAAAAGTAAAACACATCCAGTAGGGTTGAAGAACAGCTTTAAACCATTGTAAAATAAAGTTTGTTTATTCATAAAGTATTCACGGTTAAACCAGCATTTAATACTGATAGGACAACATGTAATACGGTCGAAAGAAACAATAGTCTGAACGCACTTAAGAGCATTTAATGTCTGAAGCATTAAATGCGAATTGCCTTCAATTCAAACATTCTAAAGCCGACAATCAAAGCTATCTAAATTTCACCGACTGGCCAATGGCTATATTTATAACAGATATATTTCCAAGGTTATAAATAGCCCCAAACAGAGGACGTCAGATATAACAATGAATTATCTCGTGTATTAATCTGAAAATCATAATATTAAGCAAAGAAATAACAGTATACTTCCTGATCATACAACATCATCAAAGGGAAGAAATATAGTGTCCCCAGTGTAAACCGCACATCATACAACAATCGCTCGTCAAAGCATACAGCTGCTGTTTCAACTTGTTCTACCCTACCTTTACCATTAAGATCAACCTTATCCTTTTGTGGACCAAGTCCTTGTTAGTTATGACCTGTTTGTGAAGAATAACATTGAAGATGAAGCTTCGATCTGTGTGAGAAGAAGCAAGTCGAAAGAGCCAAAGCTAATATGTGTGAACGGCCCAAGCTGTTGTCACTGTATCAATCTGTGTGAACGATACAGAGACAGGTTTAGTTAAAGTCACATAGTTGTGTACATAGTGATTTTAATAAACATTTTACTCCTGTGTGGAGGACCAGTGGACGTAGAGAGGTTTATCTCGAATGACTTCTATTTGTGTGTATTTTACATTCCGTCCTTACTGTTTTCATATTTACATGTGATTTAAAGTATGCATTATGAAAACCATGTACGCATTAAGCAAACAAGAGAGTACCTTGTTGTATTTATATTAACTCAATATTAGTCTTCCACTAAGCAAATAACTTCGAAAAACATACAACTTATTGTATCCTCCATTTCTAAGCTTATTATATTTTCATCATTTATCCTATTTCTATAATGGACACCTCTATGATAAATAAAGTTCTTATGTCTTCTATTAACGAATTTGATGACTGGAGAATTAGCATGGAAGCCCATCTTGCAGCAATGCAAAAATAGATCTTATTTGTCATCCAAGAAGGACCTATCAAGATTATGATGGTCAATACAGCCGCAAGAATGGAATGGAAACCCTATGCGGAGATGCTCGAGAAGTAGCGCGATAAATGGACGACCAATGAGCGCAAGCGTGCAAACCTGGACAACATCGCCAAGAATGTGTTATTTGTCACTCTCGACAAAGGCACATTTTCTAAGGTAAAAAGTTGTCAGACAGCCAAACAAATCTGGGAAAAACTCAAGCTCATTTGCGAGGGAATTGAGATCTCAAAAGAACATAAAATTTCTAAACTAACTCAACAATGAGTCTTTTGAATTGAAATCTACAGAAACTCTTGAGGAGCTTGACCTTAGATTTACCGGTATTATCGGTGAACTTGAATCATTGGATAAAGTGTATACCCAAAAGGAGAAAGTTTTGAAAATATTTAGATCACTCCCTGCCCGATGGGACATAAAAACCACAACTATGCGTGTGTCCTGTAACTTAAATAATATTTCCACTTTTGATCTCTTTTTTAACCTAAAGGAATTCGAGTATGATATAGACAGGAGAGATAAATGTGAAGAGTCGCCTGCCAAGCCTACAACATTATCTGCTGTATTTGACAGGAGACATAGTTCAGCACCCAGCACATCCAATTCGGGACACAAGGCAGCAGACATCGATGATGACATCATGTCACAAGATGAAATAGCCTTGCTTATGTACACATTCAAGAAGTTCATCAAACACTTTGGAAAGGCCCCATACAGGCCCAATCCCAGAAGGAGAAAATTTTGAAAATATTTAGATCACTCCCTGCCCGATGGGACATAAAAACCACATCTATGCGTGTATCCAGTAACTTAAATGATATTTCCATTTTTGATCTCTTTTTTAACCTAAAGGAATTCGAGTATGATATAGATAGGAGAGAGAAATTTGAAGAGTCAGCTGCCAAGCCTACAACACTGGCTGCTGTATTTGACACGAGACATAGTTCAGCACCCAGCACATCCAAGTCGGCACACAAGGCAGCAGACAGCGATGATGACATCATGTCACAAGATGAAATAGCCTTGCTCATGCACAAATTCAAGAAGTTCATCAAACACTCTGGAAAGGCCCCACACAAGCCCAAGTCATTTAACAGGGTAAGCTCTGAATCCCCTTCATTCATTGATTCTAACCTATGATATAATTGCAGAAAGACATGATATTATGCAAATACGTGTCCTCAACCAAAAGTGCAAAAGTTGCCCGAAGCTGAGCAACAGGAAAAGGATGATAAGAGACGTGCCTGGAAAAACAAGCTTAAGGCCCTGATTGGTGAATCAGAAGCCTCGCCCGCATCGAACAAGACCAAGGAGTGCCTACAGGCAACCACTGACAGTGAATCCTCCGACGATGAAATTGAGGATAAGGCATATATGTGCTTTATGGCCAAAGAAATAGAGGTTGATGATGACAACGATGATGAGGTAAGCTCAAATTCAACTATTCCTATCAATGCATCGCATACTTTTCAAACATGATGAATGAATTCAAAAATATTCAAAAAGCCCATTAGACACTAAAACGAGAAAATATACAGCTCGCAATTTAAAACCTGGGGCTGAAAGACGAAAATGACTTGCTCAAAAACAACTATGAAAATATGTCTTTGGATTGCAAAACTAGCAAAGTCACTTATGAAAAAATCATGGAAAGCAATCATCAACTTGCGAAAGATTTAAATGAGGCAAAGTCTCACAGTGAGTGCAAGATAAATGATTATGCTTTACTCGAAGCTAAAGTACAAACTCTCGAGAAATGATATGGAGAACTCGAGACTATCCTAAAATCATTTGGAAAATTTTCTAAAAGGATGGAAGAAATTCTAAGCACTGGGCATTATTCCCATGATAAATGTGGCTTAGGATATGACTCGTTCTTCCATAAGGGAAATCTAGTACGGTGTTCGTTAGTGGAGTGGAATCCATCCCGAACCCGAATGGGCCCCGACTCCCGCAAAGGTTACAACTGCCCCTCCTCGTACAGCAAAGGTTGTGATTCCGCCCCCCAGTTCCTATCATAAACATCGAAAAACCTCATCTTCCTAGACCAGTGAGACGTAATCAACAGTATACTCCCTGAGCATACCAACAGCGCCAGCACCGATACAGAAAAAAGGCTGTATCTACGTATCAGAGGCATGTACCGCAGTACTATCAATAGTACAGTGCGCCTAGATACTGGATACAGGAGCCCAGTTATCCATCCAGGAAACAGGCTGCCGCGCAGTACCACCAACAGCTCTCAGAATCCAACTGGAAACCTAAAAGGTAAGCTGTAAGGCCAAGGAAAATGGTTCCCCCTCCAAGACGTAATCGCACTGGAATGAAAACCCTAGTTTTTCATGCATAATAATCAAGGTTACAGCGAATACGTGCCCACCCCACGTAAATATCGCAAAACTGGACCAAAAAAAACCTACACCAAACCAATTACTGTCAGGAAAATTTGGGTACCAAAAGGTAATAACACCCATGGACCAAATAATCAAAGGGGACCTAAATCTACTAAACTTATTTTATTACAGGATATCAAGGAAAAAGACATTTGGTACTTCAACAGTGGATGTTCTCGACATATGACAAGAGATATTTGCAAGCTGTCAGACTATGTATAAGGTTATGGTCCAAAGGTACGATTCGGTGACAAATACAAAGGAAGAACAAGGGGGAAAGGAATCCTGCTTGTAGGAAAGTTTAAAGTCACTGACGTAGCCTATGTTGAAGGCTTACAGTATAATATACTTAGTATTATCCAGTTTTGTGACAAACAGTTCTCGGTCATTCTATATAGATCCCTGTAGGGTGAAGGACATCAAGGCTAAGGATGTCGTCCTCACAGGAAGCCGATTAGGTAATATGTAGATTGCTAACTGGAAGACCACGAGCTCCACTATTCCATATTTTGTTTCCAAAGGCACTACAAATCAAAGCTGGCTATGGCATAAAAGGATGTCGCACATCAACTTCAAGACTATCAACAAACTCTCTAGATATGGAATGGTCAGAGGATTACCCAATGTGTCATTTCATAAAAACAGCGTCTGTGGACCCTGTAAGAAAGGCAAGCAAGTTAAGACCACCCTGAAAAGAAAGTCATATCTGTCCACCCACAGGGTACTGGATTATTTACACATGGACCTCTACGGCCCTGTAGACCCCGTAAGATTAGGAGTTAAGAAATACTGTCTTGTAATTATTGACAATTTCTCCAGGTATGCTTGGATAATTTTTCTGAACAAAAAGAAAAAAACCACAAAGTTGCCAGAGCACCTGAAGAAGCTACAGAATGAGAAAGGGCTGAGTATCTTGTCCATTCTTTCCGACAGAGGCACTGAATTCACAAATCGCTTCATAAAGCAATACTGTACGGATAATTGAGTACAACACGAATACTCAGCAGCCCGAACTCCTCCACAAAATGGTATTGCCGAGCGAAAGAACAGGATGCTCAAAGAACCAACAAGGACCATGTTAGCTGCAAGCAAATTGTCGCACTGGTTCTGGGGAGAAGCAAAAAGTACAACGTGCTACACACAAAACAACTGTATCATCAACAAGCATCACAACAAAACAGGATATGAGATATGGAATAATAAAACTCCAATGGTTGCATACTTTCATATTTTTCGATGTAGATGTTATGTTCTAAACAATGGGATGGATCAGCTCAAAGCCTTCAAAAAAAAGTCGGTTGGAGGTATATTCGTAGGATACTCCTCTGTCAGCAAATCTTTCTAGATATTTAATAAGAGGAAGCTGTCAATTGAGGAATCCATCGATGTAGTATTCAATAAACCCCATTGTGACCCTACAGGAGTAGAAGACATAACCCAAACCATACAAACACTTTCCATCGACGATCCGCTAACTCCAATAGAACCTGTCGTGGACCTAGAAATTAATACCGCGACAGTAAGATCATAAGCAGTCGAAGCTAAAGATGTACAAGCTGAAGCCGAGACTCCAGCACCACAAGATACAGCATGGGATGCTGAGTTAGAACCTGACAGGAGATGACTGAGAGATCACCCCTAGGAGTTCATTATAGGAGATATCGATGCTGGTGTCACCACTCGCAGGAGAATACAGAGTACACAAGGAGCTGTACTTTCTGCATAGGATAAAATAGATTATGAAAAGTCTCAATTTCCTGTTTTGACCAATGAAGCTCTGAATAATACGCACTGGATCACTTTTATGGAAGTAGAGCTGAATGGTTCGAAAGAAATAATGTATGGTATCTTATTCCCAGACCAGATCATCAATTTGTAATTGGAACTAAGTAGGTATTTAGAAATAAAAAAGATGAAAATGGCCTCGTCATAAGAAATAAATCCTGACTAGTCGCTCAAGGTTACAAACAGGAAGAAGGCATAGACTATGATGAAACTTTTGCCCCTGTAGCCAGACTAGAAGCCATCATAATACTCCTAGCATTTTCCGCTCACAAGAACTCTATAGTATATCAAATGGACATTAAGAGTGCATTCCTGAACGGAGACCTCGCCGAAGAAGTCTATGTTCAATAGCCACCAGGGTTTGTCAACACTGAAGGTGGAGACCTAGTATAAAGGCGAAGGAAAGCACTGTATGGACTTAAGCAAGCACCTAGAGCCTTGTATGAAATCATGTCCCTGTACCTAATCAATAATGGATTTGAGAAAGGTGCAGTGGATAAGACCTCCTTTAAGATACATGAAGATGACGATCTTTTAATGGTACGAATATATGTCGGTGATATTATATTTGGTTTAATTAACCTCGCTTTATGTCAAAGTTTCTCTCATCTCATGCAAAGTAAATTTGAAATGAGTATGATGGGAGAACATAGATATTTTCTAGGATTGTAGGTTAAGCAATTGCCTACAGGCACATTAATCAACCAGGAAAAGTACAACAAGGAGATGTTCAACAAATTCAGGATGAACAACTCCAAATCCTCACCCACTCCCATGAGAACTTCCACGCAAATTAGTGCTGACGAAGATGGAAAGCCAATTGATCAATCACTCTACATGAAGCTAATAGGCTCACTCCTATACCTAACAGTTAGCAGGCCTGATATCCAACTTGTTGTAGGAGTGTGTGCTTGGTATCAGTTAGCACCTAAGGAGTCACATTTCACCACAGCCAAACAAATCCTTAAGTACGTGAAAGGAACAATCTACGTAGGATTGTGGTATCCTAAGAAAATAGGATTCGATTTGGCAGGCTACAGCGACTCGGGCCAGGTCAAGGATCGAAAGGATATAGGGTAACTGGTTCTCGACCTGAGTTCCAGGATCCAAATTTCCCATGGAAGAGTATAGTACGAAATCATGTCGAGATACTGCTCCTAACTGATCGACAGCCTACAGCAAATGAATTATAGGGCTAAAAAAAAAGAGCTAATGAGATACTTCTGTATGATCATCAGGGAGTCTGCCATGTTCAATAAATTCAAAATACTAGAGGATGCCACAAATGAGTTCTCGAGGCTACTGCCAGAAGGAAAGCTTCCCTTACATCTAAAGATGAAGTCTAAACACCAGAAGGGTGATCGTGTAACCCATCCTGAAGATTGAATTCTCTCATACGATGTCTTTCATGAAGGAATAAGCATCTACAATGACCGAGGCAGGGACTCCTTAATCAACTGGTGGAGAGGAACCGATCATGATCCCTCTCGAAAGACTTGAAAATATTCACATTATAGGACTAGATTATGTTAGTTGTATTTTGTACTTTATCCTACTATATGCTCTTTGATGCAGTATGTATATTTTTATCTTTCAAGCCCTCTAACTTTGATCATCAATAAAAATTTTATTTCTTTAAATAGTACATCTCTAATCTACTTTTACTGTTTTACTATTTTGATTACGATGAATAATACAAACTTGTCAATCCACAGGCTGTAAGAACTTGTATGCGAACAGTTCATAGATTAAGTTCTATTCAATCAAGATTAGATCCTATAAGATCGTGCCTGCATGCCAATCATAAGTTAAGTTGTAATACACTTAGTCCTGTAGGATTTTCATTTTAGAATTTGCTGCGAGCAGTTCAAATATTTAGACTAAGTCATAAAGATCAAATCTTTCGAACAAAAGACTTGAAGACAACCTCTCCGTATCAAGAAAGAAGTTTTGGTATTATCAAAAAGGGGGAAATTGTTGGGATAAATACAGCCTATTTTGATAATCGCCATCATACATCATGGAGTCTTTAAAGTCAGCATATCCGCTATGTATGAAAGCTGTTAGGAAAGTCCATACAGCATATCCATATAGCAAGAGATCTTCATATATTGTCCGATCCTACCTACATCATTAGTCAGCAGAGTTAAAGAAAGTTAGATACAACAATCTTGCAGTAGTAGTTTTACTTAGGAAAATTAAAACATATTTAACAGGACTGAAGAATAGCTTTAAACCATTGTAAAATAAACTTTGTTTATTCATAAACTATTTAAAGCAGTATTTAATGTTGATAAGACATCATTTTAATGCGGCCGAAAGAGACAACAATCTGAACGGGCTGAAAAGCATTTAATGCAAAGTCAAAGAGAATGTCTGAAGCATTATTAAATGTGAATTACCTTTAATTCAATCATTCTGCAGCCGCCAATCAGAGCTGTCTAAATCTCACTAATCGGCCAACAACTACATTTATAACGGATCTATTCCTAAGGTCATAAATAGCACAAGGAGAGGACATCAGATAGAACAACAAATTATCTCATGCATTACATCTAACAATCAGCTCTGACAATCAGAATATCAAGATAAGAGAGTGAAGTATATTTCCTAAGCATACAACATCAGCAAAGCAAAGAAATATACAGCCCCCAATGCAAACAGCACATCATTCACGTAGTTGTGTACGTAGTGATTTTAATAAACATTTTACTCTTGTGTGGAGGACCAATGGACGTATAGGGATTTATCTCAAACGACTTCTATTTGTGTGTATTTTACATTCCGTCCTTACTGTTTTCATATTTTCCTGTGATTTAAAGTATGCATTGTGAAAATCCTATACACATCAAGTAAACAGGAGAGTACCTTGCTCTATTTACAACAACTCAGTATTAGTCTTCCGCTATGCAAATAACTTCGAAAAACATACAACTTATTCTATCCTCCCTTTCTAAGTTGTTTACTGTATGCTCTTTGGCCAACAGCCCCCATGTGCATGAAGGAAAAACTAAATAACGCTATGTGAGTAAGCATATTCTTACATATGTTATATAAATTTCTTATTCTTGTACTGTGAAGTAGTAGTAATTTTTTATTGAGAATATTGTCGAAAAAATTATGTTGTCTTTATTTGAATAATTTGTAGGTTTGGTTTGATATTCCTACCTCCCTATTAGATGATGCGCAGCAGTAACGTAAAACTAAGAAGAGCACATGAATCATTGATTTGTTGTAAATACCGATACTTGAGAAAAGATAGCAGCTCTCAAATGTTTATAAACGTTTTCAATCTCCTTACAATTCTAGGAGTATAGAATATATAGATGATTACAATTTACTTGATAGCACTTGGTGTGATGAGGAGCAGGCCACGACGTAAATAATTTTATTCATATGTGTTTGAGTTATTTGCATGCTCGAATATATAAATCTCAAATCTTTATGCTTTTGTGTTGTTTGTATAGGTACAAGTCTTATAAAAACGAGCTGCACCTATTTTGGGAGGCTTGGGTGGGCATAGAAACTCCATTAGAATTCAAGTACCGGGTACACGAGTAGAAGTAGTCGGGCATTCATTTCAACGACCCAAGCTATATGACATGAATCCTTATGTAGTCCCAATTGTGGTCGTTTGGCGGAGCACCATATTTGAGGTCGCGGTCGTAGCATGTGTTTCACACGAGGCTTCTAATTATGACTAAGTGGACAATCAGTTTGTCTATGCCACCGAGAGGGCATATCTAAGACGTGTTGAAGAACTGGTAAGGAAAAACATTATTTATTAGTGAAATTATTTTTTCTCATAGTGCGTCATGTCTTTTCTCTGACCTTTATTCATATCTAATTATTCATTTTTAATGTCAATTAGGTGAAGATCTGGATGAATCTGAGGATATGTTGGCACGGATCACGAGGGAGAAGAATCCCGAGTTAGGCTAGACAGATCTCGCTGCAGTCGTCGACCAGGTCGATTAGAAAAATTCTTATAATAGATATAGGGTGTGGGGTAGTATTTACCCTCCTAATGGGAGCCATTTTTACACACCGATGATGGGAACGGAGGGTAATAGATTGTTGAAGAATGTCATGGGCTTCCAAGCAAGTCGGGGTAACACACATAAGGCCTTTCTAGAGGAGTAATTGAAGATAGCAAATCAGCTCCGACTTGAGTCCAAACGGCGGGCTGATGGGATGTTTGCTAAATTCCAGGACGAGCAACAGCAATTTATGTCTCAACAGCAGCAAGCTATAGCGGTACAGCACCATCAGGCGATAAAGAGACAGCAACAGGCGATGGCTCAACAGAAGCATATGATGTTAGCTTATATGAGCCACTCAGCTCGAGTATGACTCAGGTGGGATTTTCGGCACCACCACATCTGATTATCCCTTTACAGACTCCACCGTCATCTTCACAGCACCATGATGACTCACATGACGGTACTGATTATATTATTTGCGGTTTGGGGAGTATTTAGTTATCTTTTTCATATGTTTGTGTAGATATGATGATGTATGCGTATTTGGAATATTATGTTTGTGAATATTGGGATTTTGTTGAGGTTGGTATATTATGATGTGTTTCGTGAAGAAGGTTTAATATTGTATTTATTTGACTTGTTGTGCATTTCAATTGTGTATTGTTGATGTTATGTTGGTGTTTGGTTCATGATGATATATATATTCAAAATAAGTTTGGGTGAAATAGAATTTGAAATTTATTTTTTAATTAAAAATAAACTTTAGTCGACCACTATTACACAAACTGTCGGTGAAAGTCTAGTTTTTCATTATTTAAATTTTAGACTTTACCCGATGAAGATGCTCGGAAATTTACAATTGATATTTTAGTGAAGAGGGGGCATCAGCAACCTACAAGACAACGCAAGAGAAAGGTCGAAGACGTAAGGGTCCAAGGGGACATCGGTGTGGTGCCGGCTGTATGGACCCGGCACTCAAGTCAGTAAATTTGTACAATTGAGAGGTACAAAAAATTAAAATAAATAAAGGGGGACCGGTGATCACCTTGAAACCACAAATCACATGGCTTGGAGAGGTCCGGTGATCTTCTGGGAGCGTCGATGAATATTAGAGTCAATCAGAGTATAGAGCATAACATATATATATATATATATATATATATATATATATATATATATATATATAGAGAGAGAGAGAGAGAGAGAGAGGAAGAGTAGATGGATAAGGAAGAGGATATGAGAAATATAGGGCTATCAGTTCGATTGCTCGATATTTCCATAGTCTGCACTCTCCCTACTTATAAGTGAGGTGGGATGAGTTCTGTTCGAATGTATCCCATAACCCTTCCCCATATTCGGGGATCATTTGAGGTTTTATCTAGATCATGGACTTACTCTCACTTATCTACATGTGCATGTTGAGCAACATGGACCCATTCTTGGTCCACATGTAGGATACGTTTAGAGTTACTCTCAACGTTCGGGATAATGTCAGGTTCATTCACCAAGTGGATTAAGGGAGACTTGGCTCAGGTTGACCAAGTCTACCGTTCTATTCATTGGATTCGTATGGACTCTATCAGTCAGATGGAGCTTCTAAGTGGATTGGGACGTATGGCGCTAAATGGGTAGGTCAACCTTGAGCTTGGCATTTATTCAAGTTTTACTTTTAAGTAGAGGTCTGGTCTTGGATTGAGCCGCCTAGATCCAATTGAAGCAGTTGGACTCGCGTACTCTTGGACCGCCTCTAGAATTTTTTTGAGGGGCATATTCAAGATTTAGACCCATTGACTATATCTTATGATATCTGTCTCAGTTCTAGGCTTGGGACGACCTTTTTGGGCTTCAATAATATTTGGACTTCTTTTATTGGGCTAAGATCTATTTTTCCCAATAAAGCCAACGACTCCAATTGAACCGTCGACTAAAGTCTATTTTTTTATTATTTAAATTTTAGACTTTACCCGACGACTATAGTCTATTTTTTATTATTTTGATTTTAGACTTTAGAAGACGGTCATCATTACTATTGAGAATGAGCTTCATACCAATGGGGCGCTCATTACCGTTAATAATTATCTCATGATGCCTTTCTTTTTCCGCGAGGTGGGATGTAAGGTCACCAAAATTTTTGATTCTCCCTTCCTCATAGGCAATGGACAGCTGATGAAAAATCTCACTTGCTCCCATGGGAAACGTGTTAGATGTCTACTCGTTCAAGTCTTGACCGAACTTCTTAACACTATGAGAATCAAGAACAGTGCGAAGATTGACGACGGCTTGATTATACGCGTCCAGATTCGCATAATCCTAGAATTGGATTTGCTACCATTGTCGTTGTAATTCGGGGAAGTGCTGATCAAGGACATTATTATAATGTTTTTCAAGTGCACACCATAGTTCTCTCGGAGTTTGCAAATTCATATAACACTTCCTCAACAACGGATGTATATGTCCATGCAAGTACACCAATGCATTAGCCTTGGTTTCCTTGCTCGGTTCCTGAGCGGCAGGCTCATTAGTGGGAAATATGGTGGTATACATATCTTACCGATGAAGTCTAAGCGAATGTCAGACCCACCTATGGTACTCCTTACCAGTATGGTCAAGGATTTCGATCTTCGGGTGAATATTGGCGTTGTGTGCCATCTATAAGATATAAATAAGAGGAAGTTAGTCTTGTTGGATTTTTAGTGACAATGTAAACGGTTATAATCGTTGTTTCTGAAAGTGCATAACATAACCGTTACATGATATACTTCCCTTAGTTGATGCTAATAAAATCGAAAAAGGGCAATATCAAAGTGCACCCAGATACATGGTGTACGCAACAACCACAAGTATCGACTTTCAATAATTTTGTGACTCCTCCAAGACCGTCACACAGTTTTCTTCAACACGTCGAGATGCTGACTTCTCTCGCGATCTCATCCACCGCAAAGTAGCATGAGATATAAAGAATCAAATCCACAAAAGAAAAATTCTCAAAGAGAGAGAATTGAAATAGGGAAAATTTTAGATAATTATCCCGATAATAAATTAGTCACGCGATATAGAGCAATCGGTGGTTTGAAATGATCAATCAATTGTACTCGATATGACGATGTGAAATCGGGGGCGCAATTGGAGCAGATCCGGAAAATCACACAATAAATTGGTGTTCGGATCTTCAGGATGAAATTTTGAACTTGGTTGGGCAGGCAGGGCTGGGCTCGATTGATGCGGTCGATCTGACTGAAGCTCAGTGGTGTTTCCAGAGCGATCTGGACTGGGGCTCAGTGGGGCTTCAGTCGGACCAGGAGCGGGAGGCGGGCATGGGGTGGCGCGGGCGATCTGGGCTAGAGATCAACGTGACTGGTCAGGCAAAACTGGATCAGTGCGGCGGTGAAGAAGGGTCATGGTGGATTCCGATGGGAATGATCGGGTCAACAACGGGTAGGGATGGCCGAGGCTGACGAGATCGGAGTTCGATAGATATCCAAGAAGACTGGTCACGGTGGTGGTGCGCGGCAGAAGGTCGGGCAGATATGATCGATGGAGGCCGCGGGATCCAGACATACTGAATTGGGTTGTTGGACGGTGGTGCCGGTGGAGGTGGCAGGGGGTACGTTTAGGGTTTCGACCAAATTTTTTTTCTTTTGGAATTTGTAAAAACTTTATCTGTTAGAGCTACGTGTTGAAGATGTGTTTAAGGATATTGTAAGAAAGCACTTACGATGAGCAAGTAAATCAATCAATTGTTTTCATAAAAGTGGTAGAGGGAACCTATATATTGGCTTTAAGATGAGAGTCCTTTCAAACATAGGATTCCTTACACGGAAAGACACCTAATATGATCCTACTACCTCTAGAACGATCTATTACCCCCTCATGTAGGTATCCAACTATAAACATAATTTGGCAAGACACATATAAGGGAAGAACCGAATAGTATTTTCCTGAACAAGTTTAGATAAATTTATAAAAAATAAGTATGATTCATAAAATTTCAGGAAAAATATGTTTTATTGTCTTTCTGTTTTTCGGTTAGGATGGGTTCTTTTTCACTTGGTTATATAACTTTAAGTTTTTCAACATACTTTTGCTTGATCTATTTTACAAAAAATAAATTCATCCTTTTTACCCTTCCTTACAGTACCACGTGAGTCCATTTGTAGTATTAATTGTGCTAATGTCTTTTTAAGCTTTCTTATTTTGAGTTTGTTCAATTTAACTAGATTGAATTAGAATGAATTAGACTAAACTGAACTGAATACACTGAAACAGAACTGAATTTTGCTGAACTGAACTGAACTAAACTAAATTATGCTAAATTGAATTGAACTTAACTGTAGGTATTGAATAATAATAATTATTATTATTAATATTAGATAACCATATACATAACAACAATAATAATATATATTACAACAAAAATAATAATAATAGTACGTAATAATATTGATAACATTAATATAAAGAATAATAATCCTATAACACTTCATATTAATATCAAGGATAATAATCGCAATATCATATGCGATCTTAAATCATCGTTATCGGTTTCGAAACTTGCATCGGCATAACTATTTACAGCCAGCTCATCCCCCACACCTCCATAAATTAGGAACGCATCCTTAGTTCTTCTCATGTATTTTAGGATGGTTTTCACTGCTTTCAGTGACTTTCACCTGGATTTGATTGATATCGACTTGTCATGCTAGGGAAAACTATACATATGGTCGAGTACAAATCATGGTATACATGATCGATCCAATGGTCGAAGCATATGGAATCTTGCTCATGCAGGCTCGCTCATCAGGAGTCGAAAGACTCTGTGTCATACTCAGATGAATGCCATGTGACATTGGCAGGAGTCCTCTCTTGGAGTCCTGCATATTGAATCTCTTCAATATCTTGTTAATGTAGGTACTATGACTCAGACCAATCATTAGTCTTGATCTATCGCTATAGATTTTTAACCCAAGAATGTAAGCAGTTTCTCCTAAGTCTTTCCTGGAGAAACAACTTCCCAACTAAGTCTTGATTGTCTGCAAGGTGGGTATGTCATTTCCAATGAATAATATGTCATCTATATATAAGGCTATGAAGACAACTATGCTCCTACTAACATTCTTGTACACACATGGTTCATCTTCATTTTGAATAAATCCAAACTCTTTCATAGTTTCATCAAAATGAAGATTCCAGCTCCGAGAAGCCCGCTACAACCCATAAATGGATCTATGAAGCTTGTAAACCTTTTTAGAATTTTCTGGATGAACAAAACCCTTAGGTTGTGTCATGTACACACCCTCGAGTAAGTTTCCATTAAGAAATGCTATTTTCGCATCCATTTGTCGTATCTCATAATCATAGTATGCGGCAATAGCAAATAGAATTCTAATCGATTTGAACATGACTACGGGTGAAAAGACCTCATCATAGTCAACACCATGAGTCTGTCTATAACCTTTTGCAATTAGTCTAGCTTTATAGGCTTATAAATTATCGTCCATGTCTTTTTTTTGAAGACCCATTTGCACCCAATGGTTTTTACACCCTCAGGTGGATCTATAAAGTTCAAAACTTGATTGTCGTATATGGGCAGCATCTCTGACCTCATAGATTCTAGCCATTCCTCGGATTCTGGTCCTGAAGCAGCTTCTGTATAGGTACTAGGCTCATCATCTATGAGCGATGCTTCATCATCCTCTGTCAAGATATACCCATATCTCTCAGGTTCATGTGGCACCCTATCAAATCTGCGAGGAACTCATGTAGTTTGAACTAGCTCCTCAACTATATGTTGAGAATGTTCAATTTATATCGGCGAAGAAATGTCTTCTTGTGGTTCTCTAATTTCTTAGAGTACTACTCTTCTCCCACTAACTCTTTTGGAAATAAATTCCCTTTCCAAGATGACAACATTTCGCGCAACAAACACTTTGTTCTTTGCGGGTTTATAAAAGTAGTATCATTTAGTTTTATTAGGATATCCCACAAATAAATTTCTTTCAGATCTGGCTGCCAATTTATCAAACACCTGGTATCTTACGAATCATTCTCAACCCCTGATTTTATAAATGACAAGTTTGGTCTCTTATCTGTCGATTTCTCAAATGGTGTCTTTTCAACTGCTTTAGATGGAACAAAGTTAAGGGTGAATGCTGCTTTTTCTAAGGCGTGCCCTCAAAATGATAATGGAAGCTCTGCTCAACTCATCATTGATCGAACCATATCTAATATAGTTCGATTCCTCCTCTCAGAGACGCCGTTATGTTGATGTATTCCAAGAGGAGTAAGTTGTGAAACAATTCCACAACTACTTAGATAAATATCGAATTCTTGGGTCAAGTATTGAGCTTAGGTTTTTTGATTGCAATATTATAGACTTCCAAAGTATTGGACTCATCTAGATAAATATTGTAAAGGCCAGTATATAAGTTTGCAGTTTCATAAAGCAAGTCATTAAACAAAATATGAATAATATTATTTTTAATAAGAAAAATGTAACCTTCACAATCTAATGTAGAAACTGAAATAATATTTCTTTTCATAGCAGGAACATAATAGCAATTGTTCAAAACTAACAAATGTCCATTGAATAAAACTAGATCATAAGTTCAAATAGCTAGTGTAGCAACTCTTGCTCAACGGCCAACTCTTAAATCCACTTCCCCTTTCTTCAAAACTCTTCTGTTTTTCAACTCCTGCATATTTGTACAACTGTGAGATCCACATCTAGTATCCAATACCCAGGAGTTAGAAGTAGACAAGTTAACTTCTATAACAAATATACCTGTGGCAGTCTCACTACCCTAGGTATGCTTTAGCTCTTCCAAGTAAACCTTGCAATTTCTCTTCCAGTGTCTTTGTTTATTGCAATGATGGCAATTTCCATCTATGGGAGCTTTGCCTTGAAAACTAGATTACTAGTGTCTTTAGCTTTGGCAAGTTTCGCTTTACTTATACCCTTGCCTTTGTTCTTGAAGAACTTTCCTTTTCTGACCATCAGCATGTGGCTTGGTTTCTTATTAATATTTTTCTCAAATGTTTTAGGCATCCCATGCAACTCAGAAATGGACCTCTCCATCTCATTCATATTATAGTTCATTATGAACTGACCAAAACTATTGGGTAATGAGTTTAGGATCACATCTGTGGAGTGCTCCTCAGATAGTGGAAAACCAAGCCTATCAAGATGATCAATGTATCCTTTCATCTTGAGTACATGAGCGCTGGTAGATGTCCCCTCAACCATCTTGCAAGCATACCTCTCTTACCTAGCGTGCTTTGAGTAAGTATCTTTTAGGTGAGCATTAAGCTCATAAGCTTCCATTTCTTCCAGATTCTTCTGGAGTTCTGGACAATGGTAGCCAACATAAGACAACTGACATCAATAGAATCATCATGATGTTTCTTCATGTTGTTTTTTGTTGCTTTGTTATCACTGTCAACAGGCTCATCGGGAATTTCTTCCTCAAGAACGTACAACTTTTTTTCTTGCTTGAGAACTATTCTCAAGCTCCAGATCCAATCCAGATAGTTGTTGTCGTTCTCTTTGAGCTTGTCCTTCTCAAGGACGGATCACAATGAAATGGTGGATGTGTTGTTTGATGCTTTATTATCGACATATTCATTATGTAAAGTATTTAGTCAGATTTATATTTCTCGAAAAATACTCCCACTAAAATAAAATACCCTCAATTTATAACATTTGCAATTTTAGTGGGCTAAGACCATATTTTGCATAATTCTAAAATCAGCTTTGGCATGAGGCCTAGAATTGAGCTACTTTAGGTGGATAATTCTTTATCGATTACATCATATGTAACTCTTAGATTATATGTATGGGATTTGTCATCTTATGCCCAAGCATGTTATAATCCCATCTTATGTCTTAAGGTTCAAAACTATTTTGAATCCTTATTTCATTAAAACACATAGGTTTCACCATTACCTATCATACCTTACTAAGATAATCCGAGCACCCACCTTTGGCTTGACATGATCAAGATGATCGAAGTCTTGATAGGTGCTTTAATTGAACGGCATTAAAAAATTTTAACGAGGGGTTTTATCCTATGTAGCATGTCTATGTTGGCTAATATACATCTAAACATACATCACATCACATACATGCATAAATTAAAACATACATAGCATCACGGGACATAATAAATCATAGGACAGTGTATAGTATGACCATAATCCTAACGTGATTTTCATGAGCCAACATGAAAATCACAAAAGTCAATCTAAAGGGTATAATGGTCTTCATTGATCTTCCAACACCTTGGAATGTTGTACGCGATCAATTGGGTCCTTGAGTCCGCCCTTCATCTCCTTCTTGTCTTCATTACATTAATGAAAAACTATAATACACTAGTGAAGTAAATTACAAGAGGGCAAATGACATGCAGGCTTTAAATAATTAATAATAAATTAATAGACGACTTGTAGGCCGTGAAAACTAATTATATTTAAATGACATGCAGGCCATAAAACCAACCCAAAATTATATTGAAACATCCTATCACATTAGTCAATTTATGGTCAGCATGCCATACACCAAATATAGACTAAAATTAATTATCACATAATTAATTAAACACACAATATGAATCTGCCTTATAGTCAGGCATAAGATAAGTTGTAATACTTGGGATTTTCGTTTCCGGTTGCGTTGATTTTTTATCACTTTAAGTGGATTGCATGATGTTTGTGTCTATATGATCATTTGTCATGCTTTGTCATGTGTTGTTTCCGACTCGGATTGTTGGTGTTGTACATTAGTATTTCATTGTATGTTGCATGATTATCATTCCGTTGAGGAGTATCGTTGTCGTGTTGAGTTTTTGGTGCGATCCTACAGCCTGTGCAGTAGGTCTAGTGCATGCTACACTGTGTTATAGCGCGCGCTACTGTGCAATTTTAGTGCACGCTAAGTGTAGATGTAGAAATCGTCTAGAAGCTACTGGGTTGGAATAGAACTCGTTAGTGCATTCTAAGGTTTGTGATTACCGCAGGCTAACTATTATAATACCCAAGATCTTCGTTCCAGTTTTGTGGAGTTTTTTTCTGCGGATTATCGGATTGGAGTTGTCCATGTCTTTGGAATGTTGTGCCATCTATCGTTGTGTCATGAGTTGACACGTGTTTGATTTACGTTCCAGATCATTGCATGAGTTTTGACTCATTTTAGTGTAGCGCATGCTACCGCTTGTGGTGTAGCGCGCGCTACTGTGCCATTGTTAGTGCACGCTACAGGGTGCGTAGCGCACGCTAACTGGCAGTCCAGAGACAGTCCAGGAGCCACTGGACTAGGACTGGAGTCTCGATAGGGCACGCTATGGTTGGAAGATAGCGCATGCTATCGTCTGCCTAGCGCGCGCTAATTGTTCTTGTTAGCGCATGCTACCTGGTAGGTGCACAACAGTCCAAGAGCCACTAGACTGGATTCGTGACCCGTTAGCGCATGCTACACATATTAGCTAGCGCACGCTAACGGTGTTATCGGCGGTTTTTTTTAAGCATTGATCCCGTTAGCGTGCGCTAATGCAGGGTGTTTAGCGCACGCTAATAACTGTCCAGTATAAATATTGGACAACCGGCTTTCTTTCCATTTTTCTTCCTTTTTCTCTCCTTTTCATTCCCAGCCGCCGGGAAGCATCTCTAAGGAAGATCAGAGGCGATCTTCATCTTCAATCATCATCTTGGTGAGTTTTCTTTCATGTTATTATCATCATCTAACTGGTTTTCATTTCAGATCAAGGTATTCTCTTCTTAGAACCCTAGTTTCTTGATTTTGGGGGTTTTCCTTGGTCTTGGTGATTTTTACCCGATCTCATCCGATCGGTTGAGTATTCTTGATTGGCTTGGTTGTGGCTTTTGGTTTGACAAGTCATTTATTGATTTTTCTATCACCCGGAACAATGATTCTTGATTTCCTTGAGAGCACTTAGCTCCTTGTTGTTTTTAGGATCGATTCAGTTTCCGATTAATGTTATTGATTTGTGTTGGTGTTATTTTTGTAGTTCTCGTGGAGTTGTCGAGTTCTTGGTCATATTTGGAAGTTCGAGGGCTATCCGACCGTGTCTGTTCGTTGTTCGGTTGCTCATGGTATCGAGGCAATTATCTTGCCCATACACTTCGTATTTCGTAGACGTGATAGTTAGTAATTGATTATATGTGGAACTTGAATGTTTTAATGAACTTTAAAAGGATCGGTATATTCTCGATAAAAATGGTTTTCTCCAAGATAACTCGTATGCTTCGTGGATAAATGTGTATTAGGAATATGTGTTGTATGTTGGAAGACGTTATAATCATATTTCGGGAATATAGTAGACCGTAATCACTTCCCAAGGATTGTGTGTTGATAGGTGTACTTGTTCGGTGATTATCGACGTGGTGTGATATCACTTGGTACTCCCTTGTAAGGAGGTTGAGGTGCTTAATATTGTCTGGTATTAGTATTTGCCTGTTGCTATGTGATTGATGTAAGTGATGTGCCACCGGGTAAGATTTTTAAATCTTCGGGATCCGTCCTTGCTAGTACGGGTCGGGCACGACCGTAGGCTTATCCAATCCAGGTATGTCTTGCGGGGACTACGAGGTTCGTATCTTGTTAGTACGATGCCGGGATAACTTATGGTTGTGATTTGGTTGTATGATTTACATGTAATGGGTTGTCCAATCGGCTATGTCTCGTAGAGGCTCCGAGGCTCGTAGCTTGTTAGTGCGGTGCCAGGATAACTATAAACGTATGTATGATTATGGTTATGTGACTGTTGTCACGGAGATATGTGATTTGATATGGTTCCCTATTGGGTTACTCACTCTGGTATGTTTTGCGGGAGCATCTGAGGTCCGTGGCTTGTTAGCATGGGACATGAATAATCCTTGGGAACATGTTGATATGTATGGTTGGGTCGTGTACCCCGAGCTTTGTGACCAGAATGGTATGATTGGGCCGTGGACCCTATGTGTTGTTATCATAATTGTATTTTGGGAAAATGACTTTTTGGGAAGTGTCCCTAAATGGTTTCGAAAGGTTTTGGAATCCTTAAATCCCAAATGTTTACAAAAACCCCGAGATCGTAAAATGTTTTGCAAGATGCATATTGGGTTTACCCCTATCTTTCATGCTTGAACCGTTTTGATCAAGTGAGTTACCTCGGGAAGTATGTTCATGATTATTATGTTCTTGGAATGTGATATGTATGGCTTGTATTCGTATCTTATACTTGCACTAGCAAAATAGTGGAGTTTTGCTAACCCCCGAGTATTCGGGGGGTGGATGTCTGTATTGCATCCAGGTACTTACAGGTTGTTGGGGAACGAATCACAGGATCGATACGAAGGATGATGGAAGACGACGATACTAATCACATGAAGACCAGTCGTTGAGTATTTCGGTAGAGTTTTGTTGTTTGCCTCTCCGTTGTGTTATTCTCCCATTTTATGGGAGCGATGATGTATTCCAACCCCTGCGTGGGTATGAGTTATGAGAAAGAGTTATGTATGTTCGATGTGTATGTCGTGGTAACAGACCAAATCGGTCTAGTGATTCATTATTAGCCATGTTGGCATGTATCTTTATGTTGTGTTCACCGAGAGGGTCTGCGGTGCTGTAATATTCCCAATTGGTTTGGGGTGTTACAGAATATGGTATCAGAGATTAGGTTGCGGAAACCGAGGCTGTCGAGTTGTGTGTTGTCGAGTTTTGTCTTGTTAGGTTTTGTATGACTGAGTCGTGTCGCGACGCGTCGTCTGGAGGTCGGTCGTGATTAGTATCAAGGTGCAGCCATCATCTTCCTGCGATCTGTGGATGTAAGTCTCCCCACTATATGTTGTGTCTCGTGTTATACGAGCTTGTGTGATATTTATGTTATGATGAGGAGTTAATTGTGAATCATAAATACATACTCCATGTTTGTTTGATTTCTGTAATGTGCCGGTGTATATGTATATGTATATATATGTATCCTTGTATAAATCATTTTTCCAGGAGTAATGTTTTGGTGTGGTTACACTACGAAGGTTTATCAATTTGATACTTTAAAGTTTTGAATGTTTTGGGAAGTCACGTAAATTTATTTTTAAAACATCCTTCAAGAAAGGAAATGCTTGATTTTCGTGTGTTGACCTCGAGGCCGAAAATATAGAGAATTCAAACTACTTATATTTTATTTCCATTTTTGTATTGCAAGTTTTCAAAAATTTGATTTTAAAACTCAAATGATGTCTACCAAAAACTTCCTTGAAACATGACTCTTGCTTTTAACTTTTCGGTTCCAAGCATTTCGTTAAAAAGGTACGTGGTAGTGATGTTATCATTATTTCGGCTATAATACTCAGAGTTGTGTTTTGGTGGTGGTGTGAATGCTGAGTCGTTCGATATGCACGCATGAAGATAGTTTTCTCGACCGAGAGGTGGATATTCGGTTTTGAATGTTAATTAACTTTGGATGGTTATTTCTATGATGTTGTAATTACGTGAACCGTTGGCATTTGGATTTGTACGATGTTGTTTATTTGTATCCTTCGGTCTAGTATCGTTGATAGGTGAGTGCGTATGTGTTGCCAAACTTGCACCATTAGCGCACGCCATCTTTTGTTGTGGAGCGCGCTTTCTAGCTGGGCGAAATTTTGGGACTGCATTTTTGCCATCAGGCTTAATTTTTGCAGTCGATCATCTGTGAATGGATTCTATGTGTGATTATGTGATTTTCGTTGTGTTAGCTTGTTGCTTGTTAGTATGCCGAGGGTCAGCGGTCGTGGTCGTAACCGTGGTACTGATGGCCACGGGGATTAGATGCGTGATCGAGAGAATATTGACGGGAATGATTTTGGTATTGGTGTTGCTACTATATTGCAACAAGTAGCAGCACAGATGACTCAATTGACCCAGGCTGTTCAACGCAACACTGACGCGACTCGAAACGTCGGTGTAAATCAATGGCTTTGAGAGGTAGTTCGTATGAATCCCCCTCGATTCGCTGGTGTTGCGGATGCGTTAGGCTGGGACGGTTGGCTTTTCCAGTTGGGAAAGATATTTGAGGCTGTCGATTGTCCTGAAGAGCGGAAGGTACCCATCGCTCAGTACCTTTTTGACAAAGATGCCGCTAATTGGTGGGAAGCTGTTAAACCGCATGATCGTGATGTCACGTGGGCGGAGTTCCAGGCATTTATGGAAGCTGGGTTCTGTCCGAAACCGATTAGAGAACAGAGGATCCGTGAATTCTATTTGGCAGAACCGCATGATATATCGGTGTCACAGGATATCATCGACTATAGAAAACAACTCAGTTATGTGTGAGATCAGGTGAGGACCAAAGAAGAAAAGATCCTTCATTTTGACAGACGGATGAAGCTGGAGATTCGCTAGTATATGGCGGGATTCACTTGCACTTCGTTGAGGGATTATCAGGATTGAGACTTGGCTTACGAAGTAGCTTCGTTATCATCGGAGCGTGTGCACGAGTCGAAGAAACAGAGGATGTCCGTTGACCTCGCGGACAGCACAGGAGTTAGCGTTTCTAGATTGCAGTGTCATAGTCTTTCTGTTGTGAAGCTCCATCGTTCGATGCGTGGGACTGAGAGTTCCAAATCGTCATCTTTGACTCCTGGTAAGGCCAGGAGGTGTTTCAACTGTAATGTGTCGGGGCATGTTTGTGCACATTGCCCTTCGCCGCCAGTAACGTGTTACAAGTGCGGACTCGTGGGACACCGAGTTCAGTTTTGCGAGTTAATCACCGAGTCTTCCGAGCCACGGACTTGAGCACTGATATCAGGGCTGACTCTGAGGAGTCCCTGAGAGTGTAGTCTACCAATTGTATGTTATGTTATTTTCTTGCTTTGTTGTTTTGAATTTCGGGGATAAACGTCTTTCATTAGAAGTGGGTCGGATTGTTGAACTTCTGTATTTCCAGTCATGTCGACTCATTTGTGCTTGTTGATATTTTCTGAACCCGTTCTATTCTTCGCTTTTCATTGTTGGACGAGTTGTGGTACTGTTTCGGAGAAATTCGTTTGTCGTTGTGACTTTTTCCAAATTCGGCTCTATTCCTATGAATCTTATAGAAATATATATCTTGTCGTCTTTATCAGACCTCCTATTGTCTCGAGTCGAGGTGTGAACTTTTGAGTTGTTATTTGATTTTTATTGTTTGTCGTGATTCGAACATGATTATTCGACTGTTGTTGTCTCGATCGTTTGTTTGTTCAGTTTTTTTTGGTCTCGTATCATGATGGTTGAGCGTTCAGACTCCTTCCTAATTTCCTTAAATTCGGGAAATTAACTTCGCTTTCGATCTTCCCACCCTTGGGTTGTAGAATTTCATGTTTGTTTTGCGATTAACTTGCGTTTTGATTGGTGTGATGTTCGGGTTGATCAACCGTATTGATTTTTTTCATTGCGTTTTGTTATCGTTCTGGCACAGCGATATGGATGGTAGCAGCCACGTGCTGCATGTGATTCGTTGCAGGTCATCGGCAACGAATAGCGTGTGTAATTTGAGATTGTTTTGCGTTGATCGTTTTGCATTTTAAGTTTCGGAGACGAAACTTCTTTTAAGAGGGGTAGAATGTAATACCCGAGATCTTCGTTCCAGTTTCTTTTTGTTTTTTCTGCAGATTATCGTATTGGCGTTGTCCATGTATTTGGAATGTTGTGCCATGTATGGTCATGTCATGAGTTGACACGTGTTTGATTTCCGTTCCAGATCATTGCATGAGTTTTGACTCATTTCAGTGTAGCGCACGCTACCGCTTGTGGTGTAGCGCGCGCTACTGTGCCATTGTTAGCGCATGCTACCGGGTGTGTAGCGCACGCTAACTGCCAGTCCAGAGACAGTCCAGAAGCTACTACACTGGAACTAGAGTCTCGATAGCGCATGCTATGGTTGGTAGATAGCGCACGCTATCATCTGCCTAACGCACGCTAAATGTTCTTGCTAGCGCACGCTACCTGGTAGGTGCAGAACATTCCAGGAGCCACTGGACTGGATTCATGACCCGTTAGCGCATGCTACGCATATTGGATAGCGCACGCTAACTGTGTTATCGGTGGTTTGTTTTAGAGCGTTGACCCCGTTAGCGTGCGGTAATGCAGGGTGTTTAGCGCACGCTAATAACTGTCCAGTATAAATACTGGACACAAGGCTTTCTTTCCATTTTTCTTCCTTTTTCTCTCCTTTTCATTCCCAGCCGTCGGGAAGCGTCTCTAATGAAGATCAGAGGTGATCTTCATCTTCAATCATCATCTTGGTGAGTTTTCTTTCATGTTATTATCATCATTTAACTGGTTTTCATTTCAGATCAAGGTATTCTCTTCTTAGAACCCTAGTTTCTTGATTTTAGGAGTTTTCCTTGGTCTTGGTAAGTTTTACCCAATCTCATCCGATCAGTTGAGTATTATTGATTGCTTGGCCATGGCTTTAGGTTTGACAACTCGTTTATTGATTTATGTATCACCCGGAACAATGATTCTTGATTTCCTTGAGAACACTTAGATCCTTGTTGTTTTTAAGATCGATTCGGTTTCCGATTAGTGTTATTGATTCGTGTTGGTGTTATTTTCGTAGTTCTCGGTGAGTTGTCGAGTTCTTTGACGTTCTTGGAAGTTCGAGGGCTATCCGACCGTGTCCGTTCGTTGTTCGGTTGCTCATGGTAACGAGGCAAGTATCTTGCCCATACACTTCGTGTTTCGTAGACGTGATAGTGAGTAACTGATTATATGTGGAACTTGAATGTTTTAATGAACTTTAAAATGATCGGTATATTCTCGATACAAATGGTTTTCTCTAAGATAACTCGTATGCTTCGTGGATAAATGTATATTAGGAATATGTGTTGTATGTTGGAAGACGTTATAATCATATTTTGGGAATATAGTAGACCGTAATCAATTGCCAAGGATTGTGTGTTGATACGTGTACTTGTTCGGTGATTATCGACGTGGTGTGATATCACTTGGTACTCCCTTGTAAGGAGGTTGAGGTGCTTAATATTGTTTGGTATCGGTATTTGCTTGTTGCTATGTGATTGATGTAAGTGATGTGCCACCGGGTAAGATTTTTAAATCTCCAGGATCCGTCCTTGCTAGTACGGGTCGGGCATGGCCGTAGGGTTATCCAATCCAGGTATGTCTTGAAGGGGACTACGAGGTTCGTATCTTGTTAGTGTGATGTCGGGATAACATATGGTTGTGATTTGGTTGTATGATTTACGTGTAATGGGTTGTACAATCGGCAATGTCTCGTGGAGGCTCCGAGGCTCGTAGCTTGTTAGTACGGTGCCAGGATCACTATGAACGTATGTATGATTATGGTTATGTGATTGTTGTCACGGAGATATGTGATTTGATATGGTTCCTTATTGGGTTACTCACTCGGGTATGTTCCGCGGGAGCATCTGAGGTCTGTGGCTTGTTATCACGGGACGCGAATAAGCCTTGGGAACATGTTGATTCGTATGATTGGGTCGTAGACCCCGAGCTTTGTGACCAGAATGGTATGATTGGGTCGTGGACCCCGTACGTTGTTATCATAATTGTATTTTGGGAAAATGACTTTTTAGGTTGTGTCCTTAAATGGTTTCGAAAGGCTTGAGAATCCTTAAATCCCAAATGTTTTCAAAACCCCCGAGATCGTAAAATGTTTTGCAAGATGTATATCGGGTTTACCCCTATCTTTCATGATTGAACCATTTTGATCAAGTGATTTACCTTGGGAAGTATGTTCATGATTATTATGTTCTTGGAGTGTGATATGTATGGCTTGTATTCGTATCTTATACTTGCTCTAGCAAAACAGTGGAGTTTTGCTAACCCCCTAGTATTCAGGGGGTGGATGTCTGTATTGCGTCCAGGTACTTATAGGTTGCTGGGGAGCAAATCACAGGATCGGTACGAAGGGTGATGGAAGACGATGATACTAATCACATGAAGACCAGTCGTTGAGTATTTCGGTAGAGTTTTGTTGTTTGTCTCTCCGTTGTGTTATTCTCCCATTTTATGGGAATGTTGATGTATTCCAACCCCTGCGTGGATATGAGTTATGAGAAAGAGTTATGTATGTTCGATGTACATGTCATGCTAAAAGGCCAAATCGATCTAGTGATTTGTTACTAGCCATATTGGCATGTATCTTTACGTTGTGTTTTCCGCATTTAGCCTAGTAGACCCTCACGGAGAGGGTCTGCGGCACTGTAATATTCCCAATTAGTTTAGGGATGTCACAACTATACTGTTGGGCAGAATGTATTTTGTTGTTGCTTCGATGGCGCACGCTAATCTGGGTGGTTAGCGCATACTAAGTTGTCCAGTATATAAACTGGACATCATGTTTTCATCCTCATTTTTTATCTCATTTCTTCCTCCGTGGAGTTTGAGATGAGGGTGCCTAGGGTTTGCATTCTTGGCTGATTTTTGCTCTATCCAAGTTTTTTGAGAGTCCTAGGTGATTATAACATCATCTAATTCGTTGTTCTTTGTCGGATCGAGGAATTTTCTTGTTTTTCTTTGAGTTGACCTTTTTTGGGTTTTTTGTACTTGGTTTCGAATTCAACCCTATTTTGGTCAATCGATTGGTGTTAAAAGTTGTTATTGATCATGTTCTACGGATTTTCTATCCATATATCTGATTCGTTCAACCCGGTTGATGGTTTTAGGGTTCTTGAGGAACCATAAACACTTAATGGTCTATTAAATATTTTAATGAGTTTCCCTTCAGTTGTTGGTTGTGATTTCTGGTGTTATTGGTCTTTATCCTCGTAATGATAGCATTATCACTGTTTCTTATGGAGGTTGTAGGTTTTGAGGCACTTTGGTCGATCCATGTTTGTTGAGGCATTCGCGTGTTTATTTTCGAGGCAAGTATCTTGCTTATGTGAATTGTATCCTGTAAATAGAGATTAGTTGTTGGGTTGTGATGAATGGTTTATCTTCGTAAACATAGTCTGTATGAATTGATTATGAATTACTTTTTATGAATGCTTGGCGATGTTTGTGTTATTTTGGTATGTGTAATGTTGTGGAACTGTGTTGGATTGTGATAATTGTGTCGGATTAGTTGTACATATTGTTGTGTTTTGTTAAGACCAAGTTGGTTAATGAACCTACGGTGACTCGTGACAGTAGATCACGGAGTCAAGAACATACTTTGATGAACAAAGATTTTGAAAGGAAAGTTTGACGAAAATGAAATGATTGGGATGAGTCCCAAGTGATTTGTGGAAATATTTTCATGTTTTAAAGCTATTGAGATTTGTAATGAGATTTGGGTTAAGACCTTAATGTTTTGAAATAATTCTTAAAATTTAGGACGTGATGTCCTAATAGCTTTGTAATTATAAAACCCCCGAGATGATGATTCTATTTTCAAATCCTTCAAGTGCTTTGCTTTATAAACACACAACCTCTCGGGAACAATGATTGGATGGTTGTCTTTATCTGATTCGTGATTGTTTTTGCTTGCTACATTTTGTATGGTTATGATACTTATACTGGAAAATTAGATTTTCTAACCCCTTAAAATGGGGGAAATGGTTTTATGCCTTTCAGGTATGCTTGGTTCGTGAGAGAAGTCACATGATCGGCATGGAAGATGATGGGCTGCGATACTAATCAAGAGTTGAGGAGTTTAGTTTGATGTTGTTATACCGTTGATTGATTTTCAGACTTCCGTTGTATTGTGTTTACACCCCTGCATGGGTATATGTTGTAAGAAACTAATTATGCTTTGAATTAGTTGTGTGACATTATCGGTCTGAGTCTATATATAGTTGACCCTGGTCGGTCAATCAGTTCATCGTCTTGTAGTGTTTAGACTGGTAAATCCTTGTGAGAAGGGTCTACGGCGTGTGATATTCTCGGATGAATTTTTGGGGGTGTTACATTTATGGTATCATAGCTTAGGTTGTGAAAACCTAGGTTTTCTGGTCGAGTTGAGTCATTTTTTTGTCACGTCATTCGAGTTGTCGATTGACAAGTCTAGTTGTGCATTGTTATATCGTGTCGTTCATGTGGTCAGATGAGATTAGTATCGTGGGCGTCCGTCGTCTTCGTGCGACCTGTGGATGTAAGTCTCCTCTTCTATGTCTTATGTTTAGTGACTTTATTATATATGTGTTGTGAAATGGGGTTTGTATTTAATATTTGTGGACTGTGGTACATTATGCGTGATATATTTATGGATTGGACATCGAGTGGTGTAGTGTGTTATGAAACCTTGAACATTGATGTGTTCCGTAAAGTGTATTGAGGGTTGAGTTGGTTGAGAATTCAGATAGATGGTTAAGACATGTGTTTGAATTTGGTGCTTATGAGTTGTGTTTTTTGAACTAGTGATTTTGTATGCTGGATGGGCATGTGTTTGAAAATCGATTGTTTTTGGATAGTTGTCATGATTATATCCGTTGTGTACGTGTTTGACTATGGTTGTCAAAAATTTTATAGACTAGAGTGTATGTGTGGTGAATCAATTTTCATAAATGTTTTGACGGTGGGTCAAATGTCGGTTCATTGTGGATTTTGATCGGTTGTTTGATTTTTTGGCAAACCGGTCGCGTACTTTCAAGTTAAACCTTGTGACGGTATTTTAATGATGTGTTTGAAGTATTTTGGACATTTTGTAAAATATTACCATCATTGATCTTCTGGCATGTTTGAAAGGGTTTTGAAAATGATTTTAACGTATTAGTTTTATTTTCAAATAACTAGAGTATACGATTTTAAAAATATTTCACACCATAAAACTTTTATCTTTGGAAACAAAAATGTGATTTTATTTTCTAAACAAAGGAGTGAAAGATGAAAATCTTACACGACTTAAACGTTAAAATTCGGATTTGAAAAGATTTTTCAGATGTGTCAGTTAGCGCACGCTAATTTTATCATTAGCGCGTGCTGGCGGACATGGAGAAAACATTTGATTATTCAGCTCATTAACTCACGCTAATCGTAGGCTTAGCGGACGTTAAGCAGAAGTATGTGTGTGATGTGAAGTTATCGCTTAAGGAGGTATGTCTCAGTTAAATCGTGAATTGTCAAACTGTTCTGACATATTTGTCATATTACCGTTCTTGTTGAAGAATTTTGGGTGAGTACCCAATTATTTTGTTGTATGGGGTGCATTTGCTTGGTGACTTGTGTAATGTTATTCCGATGTGATTGTTGATCTGTAGAAATGGTTAGTACGAGTATGAATGTTTTGTCCACTGGTTGATGGTTCGGTGAAACCTCTGGGGGTCGATGCCAAGGGAGCATTGTCGTGGATTACCTTGTGTGTTGTTAATTGTAAGGATGTTACTTGTGGTGTGACATAATTTTTCAGATTATTATTTCTCAAGAGATTTCGAATAAGATGATTCAATTATCCGGAATGGATATTCGTGTCGTGCTATTATGGATTGCCATAAATGTTTTACGTTGTGCTGTGAAAGTATTATGGTATGATAGTTTTGTGATGCTATGATCCATTGGGTTGAACGATTGTATATTTACTATGCCGATAGGTCGAGATCAAGGCAGTGGTTGCAACCATGGATGTAATCAGGGGCGTGATTGGGTGACTCGTTCCTTGCCGAGCACCAATCGCTCCAGTACAGATGGTCTGGAGGACCAGTCGTGTGATCAGGGGAAACTAACTGGGGATAATGTTAATGTTAGCGCCGCCACCATCCTTCAGCAGGTGGCAACCCTGTTGGCACAGATGAATCAATCCGTGCAATGGAATGAGCACCTGGATGGGGATAACGGAGCTAGTATAGTGGTTGAGAGACGTGATGAGAATGCATCCACCTCACTTTGCAGGTTCCTCTAATTCGTTAGGTTTGGAGAACTGGCTCTTACAGTTGGGAAGAACATTTGATGTTGTAGATTGCCCAGATTAGATGAGCGTACCCATTGCTCAGTACCTCTTCTATAAGGAAGTTGTGTATTAGTGGGAGGCCGTAGCACCTACAGACCGTACATCTACTTGGATTGATTTTAAGACTGCCATGGAGCAGAGTATTGCCTGTTGCTGTCCGAGAGCACAGGATTGTCGAGTTTTCTCGGTTACGCCTTAGGATGTCTCAATGTCCTAAGCGATACTTGATTATAACCAGCAGCTGTGTCATGTTTGTGAGCAAGTGAGAAGTGAAGCAGACAATATCTGTTACTTTGATATGTTCATGAAACCCCGTATACGTTAGAGCATGGCTCCTCTCATGTGTATTACTCTGAAAGAGTATCAGGATCGAGCTTTAGCCATCGAGATGGCCATTTATGTGATGGAAGTTGGACCAGAAAGTAAGAAATAGAAGATCGCGGGTAGCTTCTCGAGGGGTCAGAGAAGTAAATTCCATGAGCCTGTTATATCGTATAGTTCTTCTGGAAAGACTCCCTGATCGGATGGTTAGTCCAACAATACTACCCCTATGGTTAGTAATGTGAGTAGTGTGAAACGTGTTTCAACTGTAGTCGTGTGGGCCACGTACATCAGAATTGTCGCGCGCCACAGGTGAACTGTTTAAAGTGTAGTCAAGTGGGACTACAAATGGTGCGTTGCGAGACAGTTGCTAAGATGTTTAAGGACCGGGGTTCCGCTCCTACTCCTGGAGGGCCCAATCATGGCCAGTGATAGTATTTTGTTTTTTGTATTGTGGATCGTATCTCGTGCGGAGATCTGATTTTTGATGTTGAATGTTTGCTGCTTGATGACAGATGTTTTTATTTAAATAACTCCGTGTAGATTGTTGAACCTACAGAGACACATGACAGAAGATCACTTGGTCACGAGTATGTTTGATATCTGAGGTTTGAACGTTTGTGTTTTGTTATGCGGCACTGTGATGCTCTTGTTTTAAGTTTCGGGACAGAACTTATTTTTAGTGGGGTAGAATGTAATACCCTAGTTTTTGTTTCCGGTTTCCATGAATTTTTATCACTTTAAGTGGATTTGTGTCTACATGATCATGTGTTTATTTGTGACTCGAATTGTTGGTGTTGTACATTAGTGTTTCATCGCATGTTGCGTGATTATCATTCTGTTGAGGAGTATCGTTGTTGCGTAGAGTTTTCAGTGCGGTACTACTGGCTGTGCAGTAGGTGTAGCGCACTACACCATGTTATAGCGTGCGCTACTGTGCAGTTTTAGCGCATGCTAACTGGAGATGCAGAAATTATCCAAAAGCTACTGGATTGAAATTAGGACTCGTTAGCGCACGCTTTGTGATTAACGCACGCTAACTATACTGTTAGGCAGAATGTGTTGTGTTGTTGCTTCGATAGAACATGCTAATCTGGGTGATTAGCGCACGCTAAGTTGTCCAGTATACAAACTGGACAATAGGTTTTCATCCTCATTTTTTATCTCATTTCTTCCTCCTCCGGCGTTTGAAACGAGGGTGCCTAGGGTTTGAGTCCTTGGAAAATTTTTGCTCCATCCAAGGTGTTTTGGAGAGTCCTAGGTGATTTTAACACCAACTAATCCGTTGTTCTTCCTGGGATCGAGGCATTTTTCTTGTTTTTTCTTGAGTTGAACTTTTTGGGGAGTTTTGTTCTTAATTTCGAGTTCAACGCTATTTTGGTAAATCGATTGGTGTTAAACATTGTTATTGATCATGTTTTATGGATTGTATATCCATATTTCCGATTCGTTCAACCCGGTTGATGGTTTTAGGGTTCGTGAGGAACCGTGAATATTTAATGGTCGATTAAATGTTTTAATGAGTTTCCCTTCGGTTGTTGGTTGTGATTTCCATTGTTATTTGTCTTTATCCTCGTAATGATAGTGTTATCATTATTTCTTGTGGAGGTTGTAGGTTTTGAAGCACTTTGGTCGAGCCGTGTTCATCGAGATATTCGCGTTTTGATTTCCGAGGCAAGTATCTTGCTTATGCGATTTGTATCCTATAAATAGAGATTAGTTGTTGGGTTGTGTTGATTGGTTAATCTTCGTAAACATAGTTTGTATGAATCGCTTATGAATTACTTTTTATGAGTGCTTGGGGATGTTTGTGTTATTTTGGTATGTGTAATGTTGTGGAAGTGTGTTGGATTGTGATAATTATGTCGGATTGGTTGTACATATGGTTGTGTATATAGTTGTATATTGATCATGATATATGTTGGCTATGTGTCGTTGATGATTATGGTTGGATTGTTGAGATTGTTATGTGTGTTGGATGCGTATTGGTGTGGTGATCAATGTGATTGATTGAACGTGTCCATTGTATAAGAAATGTGTACGAGAATGTGGTGTATTGTAATGCTAAGTTCACTTGTGTGGGTTCGAGGGGACCTAGGAGGATTTATGGCAGTGGACCATGGGATCAGAACTTAGTATGTAGTGATGTGGGTCAATCATGCGGGTCTGACGAGGCCTATGATGCCACCTGACAAAAGATCATGGGGTCAGGGCATAGTACGTCAGATCGTGTGGGTTCGATGGGGCCTATGGTGACTCGTGACAGTTGATCATGGAGTCAGGACTAATATTATGATGTTGTGTTTGGTAAAGATCGTGTGGGTTGTTGAACCTACGGTGACTCGTGACAGTGGATTGCGGAGTCGAGATTGATTTGTGATTATTGTGTCTGGTTAATACCGTGTGGGTTGTTGAACCTACGGTGATTCGTGACAGTATATCATGGAGTCGAGATTGATTTGGTGATTTGTTGTGTTTTTTTAAGACCGGGTGGGTTAATGAACCTACGGTGACTCGTGACAGTAGCTTACGGAGTCAAGAACATGCTTTGATTAACAATGTTTTTGAAAGGAAAGTTTTACGAAAGTTGAATGATTGGGCTAAGTCCCAAGAGATTTGTGGAAATGTTTTCATGTTGTAAAGCTATTGAATTTGAAATGAAATTTGGGTTAAGACCCTAACGTTTTGAAATAATTCTTAGAATTTAGGACCCGATGTCCTAAAGGATTTGTATTTCTAAAATTCCCGAGATGATGATTCTATTTTCAAATGCTTCAAGTGCTTTTCTTTCTAAACACCAAAACCTCTAGGGAAACATTATTGGATGGTTGTATTTATCTGATTCGTGAGTGTTGTTTGCTTGCTACATTTCGTATGATTATGATACTTGTACTGGAAAATTCTATCTGCTAACCCCTTAAAATGGGGGAAATGCATTTCATGAATTTCAGGTATGCTTGGTTAATGGGAGCAGTCACGGGATCGGCACGGAAGATTATGGGTTGCGATACAAATTAAGAGTTGAGGAGTTTAGTTTGATGTAGTTGCATTATTGATTAATTTTCAGACTTCCGCTGTATTGTGTTTAGACCCCTGCGTGGGTATATGTTGTAAGAAACTTATTTTGGTTTGAATTAGTCGTGTGACCTTATCGGTCCGAGTCGTCATATAGTTGACCCCCACCGGAGGTTGTTTTGTAGTGTTTAGCCTAGTAGATCCTTATGAGAAGGGTCTACGACGTGCGATCTTTCGGGATGATTTCTGGAGGCATTACATAAATATCCGCGCAAAAATCAACAATCTGATACATTAGCCAGTTGTCCGAGCATTCTTAGGCCGCACAAATGAACTGGTGATTTTGTATGCCAGATGGGCATGTGTTTGAAATCGATGATTTTTGGATAGTTGTCATGATTATATCCACTGTGTACGTGTTTGAATATGGTTGTCAAAAATTTTATAGACTCGAGTGTATGTGTGGTGAATCAATTTTCATAAATGTTTCGATGGTGGGTCAAATGTCGGTTCATTGTGGATTTTGATCGGTTGTTTGAATTTTTAGCAAACCGGTCTCGTACTTCCAAATGAAACCTTGTGACGGTATTTGAAAGATGTGTTTGAAGTATTTTGGACATTTTGTAAAATATTACCATCGTTGATCGTTTGGCATGTTTGAAAGGATTTTGAAAATGATTTTAATGTATCAGTTTTATTTTCAAATAACTCGAGTATACGATTTTAAAAATATTTCACACCATAAAACTTTTATCTTTGGAAACAAAAATGTGATTTTATTTTCTAAACTAAGGAGTGAAAGATGAAAATCTTACACTACTTAAACGTTAAAATTTGGATTTGAAAAGATTTTTTCAGATGAGTCAGTTAGCGCAGGCTAATTTTATCATTAGCGCACGCTAGCGGACATGGAGAAAATGTTTGATTATTAAGCTCATTAACTCATGTTAATCATAGTCTTAGCGCACGTTAAGCAGCAGTATGTCCGTGATGTGAAGTTATCGCTTAAGAAGGTCTGTCTGAGTTAAATCGTGAGGTTTCAAACTATTGTGACATATTTGTCATATTACCGTTCTTGTTGAAGAATTTTGGGTGAGTACCCAATTATTGTGTTGTATGGGGTGCATTTGCTTGGTAACTTGTGTAATGTTATTCTGATGTGATTGTTGAGCTGTAGAAATAGTTAGTACGGGTATGAATAGTTTGTCCACCTGGTGATGGTTCGGTGAAACCTCCAAGGGAGCATTGTCGTGGATTACCTTGTGTGTTGTTAATTGTGAGGATGTCACTTGTGGTGTGACATAATTTTTTAGATTATTTTTTCGCAAGATATTTCGAATAAGATGATTCAATTATCCGGAATGGATATTCGTGTCGTGCTATTATGGATTGCTATAAAATTTTTACGTTGTGCTGTAAAAGTATTATGGTATGATAGTTATGTGATTCTATGCTCCATTATGTTGAACGATTATATATTTAGTATGCCGAGAGGTCAACATCGAGGCCGTGGTTGCAGCCATAGATGTAATCATGAGCGTGATAGGGTGACTCGTTCCTTGTCGAGCACCAATCGGTCCAGTACAGATGGTCTGGAGGACCATTCGTGTGATCAGGGGAAACCAGCTGGGGATAATGTTAATGTTGGCGCCGCCACCATCCTTCAGCATGTGGCAACCCTATTGGCACAGATGAATCAATCCGTGCAATGGAATGAGCACCTGGATGGGGATAACGGAGCTAGTAAAGTGGTTGAGAGACGTGATGAGAATGCATCCACCTCATTTTGCAGGTTCCTCTAATTTGTTAGGTTTGGAGAACTGGCTCTTACAGTTGGGAAGAACATTTAATGTTGTAGCTTGTCCAGATGAGATGAGAGTACCCATCGCTCAGTACCTCCTCTATAAGGAAGTTGTGGATTAGTGGGAGGCCGTAGCACCTACAGACCGTACATATACTTGGATTGATTTTAAGACTGTCATGGAGGCAGAGTATTGCCTATTTCCTGTCCGAGAGCACAGGATTGTCGAGTATTTCTCGGCTAGGCCTTAGGATGTCTCGATATCCCAAGCGATATTCGATTATAACCAGCAGCTGTGTCATGTTTGTGAGCAAGTGAGAAGTGAAGCAGGCAATAGCTGTTACTTTGATATGCGCATGAAACCCTGTATACGTCAGAGTATGGCTCCTCTCATGTGTATTACTCTGAAAGATTATCAGGATCGAGCTTTAGCCATCGAGATGGCCATTTATGTGATGAAAGTTGGACCAGAAAGTAAGAAACAAAAGATCGCGGGTAGCTTCTCGAGGGGTCATAGAAGTGAATTCGATGAGCCTATTATTCTGTATCGTTCTTCTGGGAAAACTCCCTGATCGGCTGGTTAGTCCAACAATCATACCCCTGTGGTTAGTAATGTGAGTAGTGTGAAACGCGTTTCAACTGCAGTTGTGTGGGCCATATACAACATAATTGTCGCTCGCCACAGGTCAATTATTTCAAGTGTAGTCAAGTGGAACTCCAAACGGTGCACTGCGAGACCTTTGCTAAGATGTTTGGGGACCGGGGTTCTGCTTCTACTCCTGGAGGGCCGAGACGTGTACAGTAATAGTATTTTGTGTTTTGTATTGTGGATTGTATCTGGTGCGAAGATCTGACTTTTGATGGTTAATGTTTGGTGCTTGCTGACCGATGTTTTTATTTTAATAACTCCGTGTAGGTTGTTGGACCTACGGAGACACATGACATAAGATCACTTGGTCACGAGTATGTTTGATATCTGAGGTTTGAACGTTTGTGTTTTGTTATGTGGCACTGTGATGCTCTTGTTTTCAGTTTCGGGACAAAACTTATTTTTAGTGGGATAGAATATAATACCCTAGTTTTCGTTTCCGGTTGCCTTGAATTTTTATCACTTTAAGTGGATTGCATGATATTTGTGTCCATATTATCATGTGTCGTGCTTTGTCATGTGTTTGTTTGTGACTCGGATTGTTGGTGTTGTACGTTAGTGTTTCATCGCATGTTGCGTGATTATCGCTCCGTTGAGGAGTATCGTTGTTGTGTTGAGTTTTCAGTGCGATCCTACTGGTTGTGCAGTAGGTGTAGCTTACATCATGTTATAGCGCGCGCTACTGTGCAGTTTTAGTGCACGCTAGTGTGCTAGTTAGCGCATGCTAACTGGAGATGCAGAAACTGTCCAGAAGCTACTGGGTTGGAATTAGGACTCGTTAGCACACACTAAGGTTTGTGATTAATGTGTTGGGATTCGGTGAATAAAATTGAGATACACAGCGGAAAATAAATCGGTCCAACCGGATAAAACCAAACCCCAAAAAACGGATCGATCAAGCATCGTATAAACAAATAAAAATAACGAGGATGAAAATCAAAGAATACCCTCGTAATCCTTTGATAATATAATCTTCGAAGGAAAAACTCGAGCAAGCATTTTCCCAGTTACCGACACGAACACGAATCCAATTCGTTGTAGCTTGTTGAATGATCCAATACCGAAAATGCCGAATGTCTCTACTTCACACGCGTCGGATATTGATCGGAAAAATAGTATGTCAATTCGTTCTCAAAGAACACGGCTAGGAATCGACACAATATTTTTCTTCTCTTCTCTTCTTCTTTTTCTCTCTCTAAGATGAACAAAAATGAAAGAAATTATTTTCTCTCCCCTCTATGATGAACTCACGGCTGTAGCTCTATCATTGTGGTGAGTTATGGTCATGTTTTATAACATGATTGAAAAGATACTCAAGATCAACATGATTATGTTATATTTTGTCTTGATATACAAAAACAACTCAAACTCACCCCACACCACATCATGACAACTAAAGGAAGTATCATGCAATGTGGGAGGAAAATGAGGGGGGCGGCCGACTAGATTTTCGGTGAGAAAACGAGCTGAGCCACTCGGTTCGTGTACCGGATGTTCGCGTATCTAGTCCGTTAAATACACTTCGTTTTATCCAAAATATATTTATACTTAATTAATTAATCCAATTAATTAATTTTATCAAATACAAAATTATAATAATATATTTTCAGGAAATAATTATTTATGAATTAAATTAATCACCAGGTAATTAATTTCAATTCACCAGACCGCATGATTTATCAAATAAATCAAATTAGATATCCAATATCCAATATTAATGAAGAGATAATAAAAACATATTTAGCCATCAAATATCCTGGTGCATGACACCATAGGTCCGTCTTAGTCGGCAATGGGAGGAACCAAAGAGTACGAGTAACACTTAGCCAGTCTAGTGCTTCGTACCGTAAACCAACTAAGAACGAATGATCGGATCATTAAAAACCATTATGTTGTGAATACCGTATACGTGTAAACCCTTCAATCATATGTCCTGGTCAAGTATTAGGGTCACGGTAAAGTCAAATCCTACTGTAACTTGACTCTATGATTTCTGTTAATGCAAACCGAGATCATCGAGCTCTCATGTATCAAATACAACTAGCTCTAAATGCTTTGGCCAAATACTTATAATCTCATTTGCCATTAACCACATAGGACATTTACCTGCTCACTTACAGGAGAAAGAATTCTATATTGGTATTCAGTAGAGACTGCTACTTGCCCACTAAGTTGCATTTTGAGGTTGAGCCCACCCCCCGGCAATTGGATCGAACTACTCTAATGACTAACTTAATGTCACAAGCACATCTCCTACTGAAACCTCAAGTCAAAGGTCCACGTATACCTATCACAACCTTTCGATCCAGTCATTGACAAACCCTGAGTGATATCCATGTGACCGAATCGGGGTGAGTCGTGTTCGAGTATACTAATCTCATTAGCATACCTATAACGTGTGCTCCCACTAACCCTTAGTGAAGACCGGCACTCTACATGTCAAAGTACACGTTATACAAGTCTTGTCTAAACTTATTGCCCAGTTAAGTTTTATCGACTTGCAAATGAGTTAAGCATTCGAGCTCTAAACACTTCCAGTGCCTATCTCCTTATCTCTATAATGAGTAGAATGTTTGCTCTCAAATGCAAGGACTATTATTCTATATACCAAATCACAATGCCAATGATATATAAATAATTATTGCCTTATTAAATATTCAAAATTACAATACAAATGCTCTCACTCTCTCATCCTCTGAGTTGCATTCGAGGGCATATCCCTAACAATCTCCCACTTGCACTCAATGCCACAAACTATGGTATCTAATACCCATACTCTCCAGATGTATCTCTAAGACCATCTGAGATAGTGGCTTGGTAAGCGGATCAGCAACGTTATTTGTTGTGTCTACTCTCTGCAGTATAACATTTCCTTCCTGAACCATTTCTCTAACAAAATGACATTTTCTCACAATATGTTTGGTATTGTGGTGAGCCATAGGATCCTTAGCCTGTGCAATAGCTCCGTCGTTGTCATAAAACAGCGTCACGGGCTTATCCGCATTAGGAACCACTTGAAGTTCCTCAGTGAACTTCTTAATCCAAAAAGCTTTTAGCGACCTCGTGTGCTGATGTCGGCTTAACATATAGAGATAGCAGTCGAACTTTGCTTGGCACTTATCCAAGAAACTGCTCCACCATTCAGAGTGAAGATATACCCTAATGTGGACATCTGAGCATCCATGTCCCCCGAAAAATCTGAGTATGTATAACCCATCACTCTAAGTTTTCCACTGCCGTATGTAAGAACCAAGTCTTTAGTCCTCCTTAGGTACTTAAGAATGTTCTTTATAGCAGTCCAATGTTCCAGCCCTGGATTTGACTGAAACCGACTTACTATGCTAACAGCATAGGCAATGTTCTGGTCTAGTGCAAATCATAGCGTACATGAGGCTACCTACTGCCGAAGCATAGGGCACCTTACTCATTTCCTTTCTGTCTTCCTCACTTTGAGGACACATCTCTAAGGAAAGTTTTGCACCATGTTGCATAGGAAGGAACCCTCTTTTAGAATCTTCCATCCTAAATTGGTTCAGGATCTTTTCTATATAGTGGGCTTGGGAAAGACCTAACATTTTTTTCGCTCAATACCGGTAGAGGCGAATACCCAAAATATAGGTAGCTTCTCCTAAGTCTTTCATTGAGAACTCTTTAGAAAGCCAAGCTTTCATATAACTGAGCATTCCTACGTCGTTTTCTATAAGTAGAATATCATCTACATATAGTATTAAGAACGCAATATTGCTCCCACTAACCTTCTTGTAAATATAGGGCTCCTCTTCATTTTGGACAAATCAATCTCTTTGACTGTCTCGTTAAAATGAAGATTCCAACTCCACGAAGCTTGCTTCGGTCCATAAATGGCATGATGAAGTTTGCATACTTTATGAATATTGGTCTGAGATATGAATCCCTTAGGTTGTTCCATGTAAATCTCCTCCTCGAGGAATCCATTTAGGAATGCCATTTTCGCATCCATTTACCATATTTCATAATCTAAGTGGGCTGCTATGGCAAGCATCATGCAAATAGACTTAATCATAGCTACAGGTGAAAAGGTGTCGAAGTAATCGATTCCTTCTCTTTGAGAATAACCCTTTGCCACAAGCCTGGCCTTATAGGTATCAACCTTGTCATCTCCATCAGTCTTTCTTTTATAGATCCATTTGTTTCCAATAGGCACTATGCCTTTAGGACGATCTACTAAAGTCCAGACCTGATTAGCATGCATTGAGTCTATCTCAGCTTCCATAGCTTCTTGCCACTTGGCGGAGTTAACATCTACCATCACTTGGTCGTATGTAGAAGGATCATTTTATTAACTACATCCTGTCATCTCATGGACACCCAGTTCCTCTTGATGCAGATAGCCATACCTCTCCGGTAATTCAGAAATTCTACTAGACTTGCGAGGTTGTGTTTGTATTTCAGAAGGTTTGGTTCTAATATCTTGCATAGGTGTCTTATTTGGTGTTTCTTTTATTTCTTCCAAAGAAATATTACTACCTCCCCTCCTTCCTGAATAAACTGATCGTACAGGAAGTGTGCTTGTATAGCAACCATGATCCTATGATCTTCGTTCATGTAGAATAGATATCTCATGGAATCCCTGGTATATCCTATGAAACAACCTTTCACAGAATTAGTTTCCAATTTCTCTACTTTAGTCTTCTTGACATAAACAGGGTATACCCAAATCCTAATGTGATTAAGACTTGGTTTCCTACCTCTCCACATCTCATGTGGAGTCTTAGGAACGGATTTGGAAGGATATTTGTTCAAGATATTAGCAGCAGTAAGGAGCGCATAACCCCACAGATAAATCGGTAGATCAGTATAGTTAAGCATGGAGCGAACCATGTCCAACAAGGTTCGATTCCTTCTTTCTGAAACACCATTTAATTGTGGAGTATGTGGAGGAGTGAATTGTGACACTATTCCTAGTTCTTTTATGAACTCATCAAATTTGGTACTCATGTACTCACCACCTCGGTCTGACCGAAGAGTCTTAACACGGTTACTTATTTGATTTTCAACTAGGGCTTTAAATTCCTTGAATTTAGTAAAAACTTCAGACTTATATTTCATTAAGTACATGAACCCATACCTAGTATGGTCATCAGTGAATGTAATTAAATATTGAAATCCATCTCGTGCCACTTCAAAAGGGCCACAGACGTCGGTATGGATCAATCCAAGTTTTTCAGCAGCTCTTTCAAAAGTCCCTGCGAAGAGTAACTTAGTCATTTTGCCTTGAAGGCAAGATTCACAAGTTGGATAGGGATCTGATCCCAATGGACCCGTAAGCCCATATTTCTCCATTTTATGAACCTTGGTCTGACCAATATGACCAAGTCTAAGATGCCACTTAAGTACTTGGTTTGTTTCATCCCTACCACGCTTCCTAGTTATAGTGTTCACAGTTGTTTTATTCTTTAGATTCTAATGGTATAAACCATTTAATAATGTAGCAGTACCAACTAATTTATTTCTAAATAAATACGATAGGACCCATCGCCAATAAAGAAGTGAAATCCCTTTCAGTCCATGACCGGAATTGATATAATATTCTTGTGTCCCTTGGGCCAAACAAGTACATCATCTAAATTAAGAATAAAACCAGATTCTAAATCCCAACATAAGGGATCCAATATCAGAAGCCTCGACACTATGCCCACTTCCGACGGTGACATCACCTCCCCTGAATCCAGCTTCCTACTTTGTTCCAGATCCTGATTGATTGTACAAATGTGAGAACTCGCACCGGAATCAAGTATCCAAGAAGTAAAATACAGAGTTACAGAACAATTTGTTTCCAAAACCAGTAGTTCCGTACCTGAAGGCGCATTACGGTCAAGCTTTGGACAGTATCTCTTCCAATGCCCTAGCTCACCGAAGTTAAGGCATACATCCATTTTCTTATGGGCCTTTCTCTTTTGAACCATTGGGGCCTTGACCTTTCCTTTATCGATCTTGGCTATTGGACCTAACTGCTTTTTGTTATTTTTCTTCTTATTCTTGGATTTCCAAGTCCCAGAAGAAATCACAAGGGCAGCTTCCTTTCCCTTTGTCTTCATATGAGATTGGGCAGTCGTCACTTTGTTCATTAGCCCAGCTAAGTTACATGCATTCTCATTGCAGTTGAAGTTCATGACAAATTGGGAAAAGGAGTCAGAAAGTGACTGTTGGATAAGGTCAGTTTGGAGATGCATGCATCTAAAATTCAAGATCTTCTAATCTCTCAATCATCTAGATCATTTTGAGGACATGGTCCCCAACCCTCTCTCTTTCCTTCATCCTGGCGCCGAATAATTGCTTCGATATCTCATATCTAGCAGTTCGACTATGCTCTCCATAGAGCTCAGCCAGGTGCGCTAAGATGGCTCTCGAAGACATCATCATTTCATGGGCACATTAAAGCTCATTAGTCATTGAGCCTAACATGTACCTGCGCATTCTTACGTCGTCTTTTACCCATTTCTCATGGGCATCGACAGCAGGAGCCGCTGGGATGTGCGCCTCCAAGACATATCCCAGTATTTCCATAGTTAAGACAATCCTCAAGTTCCGAATACAGTCCACATAGTTCGGACCAGTCAGGACATTCTTTTCAAGTAGTATAGTGAGTGGGTTCATTGTCATATTGAGAGTTTTGTTAACTACAGAGAATAATTTAAGATTCGTTAGTGATTGTTTAATTATGATCCAAGTAAAGAATATAAGGACTTTCTATATTCATAACTCGGCTCCCACTATTTTATCGGCATTTGCACACTCCCATGTGAAATCCAAAAGTCACGGTTGACTTTATAGTGGTGATCGAGTTCTTTACAAAGTTTAATAGAGGGCAACCCAATCGGTTTCTATTCTATCATTCTTTATAAAGTGGTGTCTAACACGAACCCATCTAATGGATGATTCGATCTTCTTTTACCCCTAGTTCGCTTGCCCTCAACTCATTCGGTTTTTATGGCTCGCTGAACTGTCTAAGTTTAAACCGTCAACTCCTATTGGTCTGACAATTGAATCTTACCCGGCAACCCATACGGTTTCTAGGAATTTGATTTGTCACAACCAAAGGCATCTAATGCACTCTAGGAATTTATCAACCTTCCCCAAAAATATTACCCCGACATACTTGGAAGAATAATATTCCGATTTAGATTTCAATTTTCCGTGAGTTTGACGGAGGGTAGGAAACCTCGTAATCTTTATAACTTAGTTTTTATAAGTGGGAGTATTAATGCGATTATATGTTACACGTTACACATTAATCCATTTATAAGCACGGTTTGTCGGTTTGTTTGTTTGTCATCATACAATATGAAAACATACACAACCTAAAACTAACAACATGCAGTTCATGGACCGTTCCTAGAACAAAAACATCGTAATCTAATTACATGTCTTCGATCTTGAATCTTAGACTTCTCGAGCGGATCTTCCTCCAGTCTTCGTCATTACATATAAATTTTACATTTGAAAATTTGCACCCTATACATGTAACACCCCCAATCCGCTCAGGGATATTACACGCTGTAGAACCTTTCCTCAAGATTCTACCAGGCTGGTAACAAAACCGAACAACTCAACAACGCCTTTAAGGCTAAAATGACTCAGTAGACTGATTTGGTCTTTCAATAAATACATACAACTCCATTACAATACATGCCCACGCAGGGGTCGGATACAACACTCCCGTACAACGGGGAAAGAATACTGCAGCGGAAATAAAATACAACTAAACCAATATGACATCATACGGATCCTCGTGTGATTAGTATCGTTCATCTTTCATCATTCTTCGTGCCGACCCTGTGTGATGCTCCAAAACCTGAATGCAAAAACAGACATCCACCCCCCGAATACTCGGGGGTTAGCAAAACTCCACTGTTTTGCTAGTGCAAGTACAAGTGCAAAAATACGAGCCATACAATTCCTATTCCACGAATAACAATAACCAGGAATCCTCAAAGATTCAAATACAACGAAACGAATACTTCCCGAGGCAAGAGTTTGAGTAAAACTTTCCAAATCCGAAAGATCACAATTAAAGGGAAATAATTTGTAAAACAGTTTAAAATGCCATCGAGAGTTTTAATAGAAAACAATTTAGGATTACCGAATCCTTCTCTTTCCAAAATCAACAGGGGTCACAGCCCAAAGGTTTTGTTTTCGCAAATAGAAAATCGACAACAATTCACAAGGACAAAGCCCAACATCGCGTGTCCTCGACGGACATAAAAATCAACAAAGGATAATCGCGCACGCGCATCGCCTAGGACTGGGACGAAGCCACAAATCCCACTCGAGGCCTCGAAGGACCCTCCCGAGCTGGCTAGCGAAACAAATCACACACATGCATCGCCTAGGATCAGGACGAAGCCACAAATCCCACCCGAGGCCTCGAAGGACCCTCCCGAGGTGAGAAAACACATTCACTAAACACACACAACGCACTCGTGAAGTTTCACTCGTGAATCCAGGTCGAAGCCATTGGAATTCCCTCCGTGGCCCCGTCGAACTCTCCCGAGGTGAGCAAACACATTCACAAAACACACACAACAACTCGTGAAGTTTTTACTCGTGAATCCAGGTTGAAGCCATTGGAATTCCCTCCATGGCCCCGTCGAACCCTCCCGAGGTGAGCAAACACATTCACAAAACACACACAACAACTCGTGAAGTTTCACTCGTGAATCCAGGTCGAAGCCATTGGAATTCCCTCCGTGGCCCCGTCGAACTCTCCCGAGGTGAGCAAACACATTCACAAAACAGACACAACAACTCGTGAAGTTTTTACTCGTGAATCCAGGTCGAAGCCATTGGAATTCCCTTCGTGGCCCCGTCGAACCCTCCCGAGGTGAGCAAACACATTCACAAAACACACACAACAACTCGTGAAATTTTTACTCGTGAATCCAGGTCGAAGCTATTGGAATTCCCTCCGTGGCCCCGTCGGACTCCCCGAGGTGAGCGAAGCAATCATGCGCAAATAACATATCACACCAACGATATCCAAACAATTCATCCAGAGGTATCAAACACTTAGCAAAACACACGTCAAACCACAATGCACCGAAATGAAACAATATACGTCCACACGCAAATACCAAGTGCATCATCAACACCAAACATATCCATAGGATTCACATAATCGTTTATGAGACACACCAATCACAAAATACACACGATTTTGAAAGAGAGCCTTTAACGAGGATAACCGAATCTTTTGAAAACTCATTTCAAACAAACAAACAAACATATCAAGACGATCACCAATCATCATATCCACAAAACAAGAAAAGTATGGACAAGGTACTTGCCTCGAATAAGAACAACGTGGAGAATCGACCGAAGTAGGTTGGCACGAACCGACTACGAACCCGCCGACTCCACCGAACGCCAACTCGCGATAATAAACTACGAAGGACAATAACAACAATAAAATGAATTCCATAACACGACTTAAAGCCATTGAATTCAAAGAACAAATGACGAAAGTTCAATTGTTCCCCCCAAAACGGCCAAGAACACGATTCGTCCTGTCAAAACAGAAAACGGAATTCCAAGTCGAAATATGGATATAAAATCCATAGAATATGTTTAACAACATCATTTAACCACAATCGATCCATCAAAAATGGATGGAAGACGAGATCGAGAACAAATCCCCCAAAAAGTCGATTCGAAGGGAATCAAAAAATATACTTCGATTCGACGAAGAACAATGGATTAAATGATGTTAAACACAAGAATACTACCAAGATTAATCATACCCATCATGAATTAATCAACAATACGGAACGAATCGGACAAAAATGCAAAAACCTCAAAATTCAAGAAACTAGGGTTCTAGGAAGAGATTACCTTGATTCGCTGGATCAAAGGATGATATAGGATGATCAATCAATGATATGAACTCAAGAACTTCGTGGATTTGTTGTTTGACAACATCTATACATGTACTCCAAGCCCCAGCCGCGGAAGAAAATGAGAGGGATGACAAAAATGGGTGTAAACCCGTCTGATCGATCACATATACTGCCCAGCAAGCATGAGCAGGCACGCACGAGCGGCCGGTCGTGCGCCTGGTCGTGCGCGCCCACTACCAGGCAACTGCCGGGACGCACGAGCACCGGGCACGAGCACCCGCTCGTGGGTGTGCAGTCAGGGCCGCACGAGCACCGGGTCGTGCGCGCAGCTCGTGCGCCACGCTCGTGCGCACCAGGCCGGTCCCTGCCGCACCTGGCCGGCCAGTGCCTAGCCGCCAAGACTCGACGACTCGAATTCCCAAAAACGCACGAAACGAACACGACGAACTGCTCTCGGACAACAACATCGATCCGAAAAGAAATACCATGCAACAATATATCGCACTCGACCATGAAAAAGGTCAAAACAACAAATACGAATGCGGATACCCACAACTTTGGGTAAATTACAAAATAGCCCAAAACGCCCGAAAATTACGATACGTGATCGAATAACCAAACCGAAGTTCACAACATGTATAACAAAGTTAAACGGACTTACGGGAAACTCGAAGCAGCAGTTTCGAACGAGATTCGCAAGAATCGAGCTCAAGTGTGGAAAAGTCGCCAAAAAGCACGGAACTCAACAAAACAACACCGAAACAAACTCGGATGACAAAAAGTACAGAATTAATCATTCTCGGAATGACGAAACGGTCATGAGCGATTCGTCAAAACGGACTTTCGCCGAAAAAAAGGAATTACCGGAAATCGAAATTACGAGTATTACATTCTACCCTCCTTAAAAGAAGTTTCGTCCCGAAACTTAAAAAAAGTAGGGAGCAGCAATATCCCGCCAGGAAAACTCAACGAGATACGCAAGAAACGCGTAACTAATGCCCATCGGCGAAACGTTACAAGCAATGCAAAGGAATATACGGCGTGAAAACACGCTCCACGATGACTAACACAACGCCACCGGTAGAGACCTAATAAAATCAACAAGTGACAAGCGTCATCAAATAGATAGTACAATCAAGTCGATTATCTGAACAATCACAAAACACAACGAACGAAAATCAATACGATTGACCAACCCAACGGTTCATCAATCAAAACGCGAGCTAAACGCTGAACAAATACGGAATTCCACCGCCCAAGGGTTGGAAGATCGAAAACGAGACTAATTTCCCGAACTTAAGGGAATTAGGAAGGAGTCTGAACGTTCAACAATCACGAAACGAGATCAACAAAAACCAAACAATCAAACGATCGAACCACAACGATCGAGACAACAAAAATCGAACAATCATGTTCGAATCACGAAGAACAATAAAATTCAAACAACATCTCCAAGGTTCACATCTCGACTCGAGACAATATATGATCCGGTGAAAACAACAACATGTGCATTCACATAAGATCCACAGGAAATGGAATAGAAATTGAAAAGTCACAACGACAAACGAGATATTCCGAAACAATACCACACTCGTTCGATCAACAAAAGCAAGGGGCAGGACAAGCTCAGAAAATGTCAACGAACATAAACGAGTTGACATAGTCGAAAATACAGAAGTTCCAAATCCGATCCACTTCGAATAAAAGAATTAGTAGAATCAAAAGATGTTAGTTCCGAACAAGGTTCACAATAATCGAACCGAACTCGGAAAAGTCACAGCGATAACCAGATCGACCCAAAACAAGATCACAGCTCGTTCGAACGATGAAAGCGAAATACAGAACAAGTTCAGAAAATATCAACGAACACGAGCGAGTCGATAGACCTGAGAAAGAGGAAATGCAGAAGTCCAAAAACAATACGGGTATTACATTCGACCTCTTCCAAAAGAAGTGTCGTTCCCGAAACTCACAACACGCAAGGTGACAACACAACAAGCAACCGACAGAAACATCCTTCAAAGGCCTCTCAAAGCCGATTATGATGACTGTGCTAAGCGCGAACTCCGGAAGTCTCGGTAAACCAATTCGCAAAACTGTATTCTGTGTCCCTCGAGTCCACACTTGAAATGTGTTACTGATGAGATGGACAATTTATATGTGCATACCCCCGGCACACCACGGTTGAAACGCCTCGGCTCGGCATACAGAAAATACAAATGCTAGATACAATGGGGCATAGTCGCAAAACAACATAGCGGAGATGCCAACTCAGCACAACAAAGAATCATAACACATATCATATACAACGATTACCATCGTAAAGTAATACACACACAAACACTACAGCGACGACGGTATCGTTCGGCGACCTCAACGTCCCGAACAATAACCAGCACATAATTACAAACATCATGAAACAATCACACATGTACACAAACGTACCAACTCAAGCTTTAACAGCTCACACAGGTGCGATAACACGCAAATCACCACGAAATGACAACATTAAAGATCATCATCACACCTCCCACAAAGGGCTAACAAAACATATGAGTGGCGAACGACTCAAAGTTCACACCACCAATTGAATTACAATTCGGAGGGCTAACACCCTAACAACAATACCAACATCATACACACCTTCTCCGACCACAAGCAGGAAATGATGGGTTTTAAAAACGAAAACCACCTTTTGAAAACAGTTTGGAAACACCAGTTGATCTTGAGTATTACCTTTCAAAAAAAATACAAACGTGAAACATCGTTATCGAGACTTTGGAGAACCATTTCGCATTTGATAAAAATGAGGACACTTTCTCTTAGTGAAAAACTTTCAGAATATTCGACCCTCGGGTCTAAGTAAAAGTGTTTCTAAAACATTGAAAATATCTCAAAACATTTTGGTCCTCGAGGTAGAAGAATTTTGAAACATATTGTGGCACCTTGGATGTACCACGAGAAAATAATTCATATTAAAAGTACATCTCGAAATTTATTTTCTAAGATACTCAAGGTTTTCAAAGATAATTCAATGGGCTAGAATGCCCAAAAATTTCATGGAATTACACGGAACATTATAGCGCCGTGGGTCCCGCGCCGGAACCCACCAGGATAAAACCATTTACAAAAACGCCAAAAAGGCCGATGATGGTAATATTTCAAAAACTCACAAAATCCATTTACAAAATACTAAATACCGTCATAAGAATTTCGCCAAAACGATCAAGGCCATAATGCCAAAAACTCGGTTAAGGGAATCGGTTTTCGAAATAAAACTCAGTCGGTAAAATACTGAAAGTCTTTACAAAAGAACTCACGCAGCGGATAAAAGAAATACAGTTCAACATGCACAATCCAGCAACACTACTCCTCATATGAACGAAATATGAGGGTCAAATAACCACATATCAAGAAATCAAAATCCATAAGAGTATTCCGTCACTTAACAAATAATCATAAAAATAGCTTGTGTCACACGAGACACAACACAAAGAAGGGAGACTTACATCCACAGGTCGCACGAAGATGATGATAGCCCACGATACTAATAACGACCAACAAACTCAGACGACGCGTTGCGACACGACTCAGTCAGACAAAATCTGACGAGACAAAACTCAACAGACCCTACTGACCCGACAGCCTGGGTTTCCACAACCTAAGCACCGATACCATTATGTAACACCCCCAATCCGCTCAGGGATATTACACGCCGTAGAACCTTTCCTCAAGGTTCTACGAGGCTGGTAACAAAACCAAACAACTCAACAACGCCTTTAAGGCTAAAATGACTCAGTAGACCGATTTGGTCTTTCAATAAATACATACAACTCCATTACAATACATGCCCACGCAGGGGTCGGATACAACACACTCCCGTACAACGGGGAAAGAATACTGTAGCGGAAATAAAATATAACTAAACCAATATGACATCATACGGATCCTCGTGTGATTAGTATCGTTCATCTTTCATCATTCTTTGTGCCGACCCTGTGTTATGCACCCAAACCTCAATGCAAAAACAGACATCCACCCCCCGAATACTCGGGGGTTAGAAAAACTCCACTATTTTTCTAGTGCAAGTACAAGTGCAAAAATACGAGCCATACAATTCATATTCCACGAATAACAATAACCAGGAATCCTCAAAGATTCAAATACAACGAAACGAATACTTCCCGAGGCAAGAGTTTGAGTAAAACTTTCCAAATCCGAAAGATCACAATTAAAGGGAAACAATTTGTAAAACAGTTTAAAATGCCATCGAGAGTTTTAATAGAAAACAATTTAGGATTACCAAATTCTTCTCTTTCCAAAATCAACAAGGGTCACAGCCCAAAGGTTTTGTTTTCGCAAATAGAAAACCGACAATAATTCACAGGGACAGAGCCCAACATTGCGTGTGTCACGCCCCCAACATCGGGAAGGACGAGGGCGCGACGCATCGGTCGATCAATCAATTAAAATGCGATATTAAATAGCGGAAGCAAAATAAAGATTGGAGAACATTTAAAAACAACAATCTTAGCCCGATGTACTAAGATTCGCTGTGACAAAGCTGATAATCGAACTTACACTGTTCATAAGTTTGCAGCGGAAAATACCAAACGAATTAAGTACGAAGCATAACTAACTATTATAAGTTGGGATAACAACAGAAATTCTAAGAACAGAAGTCCTAAATCTTGAAGACAATCTTCTATTCGGCCTCTTCCTCGAAGTCTTCTTCGTCTTCTGCTGTTTGCTCATTCTCTGGTTTAAAAGGGAAAACGGTGGGGTGAGACAAAAGGTCTCAGTGAGTGGGTGATCGTGTGCGAGTGTGGCTCTTTCTTTTGAAATTTTTTTTTAAGTGATGCATGGTTTTATCAATTATAAAAAATAAGAACAATTACAATTATGTCGAAATTTTATAAACAATAATCATTGTGTAGTTGTAATATTATAATCCTGTCCCCATGGACGGATATCAAGTCAAGCAGTCAGTCAATCAGTCAATCAGTCAATTCAGTTTCGAATCCTGCCGATGTGGACTTTGGATTCTAGACTCTCCTTATTACTCCTAGCAAGATAGGCCGTCGCCCCAATATTTGGACCGTCGTCCCAAGATTTGGACCGTCGCCCCAAGATGTCGAGCCTTCGCTCTCACACTTAGCGTGTGCTTCCTTATCTCTTATCTGGGATCGGTATGTCCTTAGCTGTGGGTCAATACCCGGATCACACCATAATCGCGATTATACCCAAGTCTACGACCCAGGTCCCTCGGAACACTCCGTTCCTCGGTTATGGGAATAGGAAACAACGGTAGCCTTGTTCATGAACCGCAGCTGCGCTGCTCGATTCAAGACTCGGTCTAACCGTCCCTGACACGATTTGGGACTCTATAGGTGGCTCCTACAGCTCAAGAGGTGGCCCCCGGATTGTAGGTCGGCACTCTGTTTCATATGGACTCAAGAGGTGGCCCCCGTCCGTCGACGTGGCACTGTGTTCCGATAGAGTTAGAGGCGGACCCGTCCGTGGCACTTTGTTTGTATAGCACTTAGTTCCCGGATAGTCACATTTATCAATTTGATGCGTTTCACAAGTATCACGTAAACATTCGATCAGTGAGGTTAATAGCGTCTTTGATTAAGTATGGAATATGGTTAATTTTATTTGTGGTCCGGTAATGCGGAATAGGACTTGTATATAAACTCGAAAATATTCTCAATAATTTATTAACGGTCTGATGGGTTCAGATCAGATATATTAAATGGGTAGGTTCGAAGAAACGAAACGAGAGTTTCGTAAATAGTTTGAAAGGACGTTTTTACCCTTAGGTTCAAACCTAAGCGTTGGAGTATGAAACGAAATCGGATGATTATGAAATTTTATGAGGAAGCCAAAAATAATTCCTCGACTCCAGATTTAAGGAAAATTCGGAAATTTCCAGTTTCGGGACTGAAATTTCCAGAAATTACGATATTGCCCCAAAACTTAAGGAAATCGTTCCGAGGCATACAGAGCTATGAATTTAGCTCGGAATTTAACGAAATTTTACGAGATGACTCGTGATGAACCTGTAATTACAGATTTGTGAAAATAACAGAAAAATTTCGGACCTGGTACATAAGTTTGGAATTTTTGCGTTTTGGCCCCGAAATTATTTAAAATTTGCGATTTGGACTATTAAGTTTAGATATCGAACTCCGAATCGCTTGAAACTTTATGGACAGCCTATACATGGTATAATATGTACTTTCTAAGGTCCAGAATATTGTATTTTTCGAAATTTTCAGTTTAGTCCTCAAACTTTAAGAAATTACAATTTATGCCCAAAAGCTCCGTTCACTCGTTTCAAGTCCCGTTTTGGCCACAAATAAATTATCCATATATCATAACATAATCATATAACACAAGATTTCAGATTTTGGTAGGGTTTCAACAACACATAGAAGAAAACATATAACTTTCAAGTTATCACAAAATCGGCACTCGACTACCAAATCGATTGTCGTTTATATTCGATAAATCATATTGCATGTTGTTATAACCTTAACATTCATCTTTAAAAACATGCATTTATACAAGAATTTCAGATTAGTACATACTTTCATATTTTTCATAATATTTGATGATTATGTTTAAGAAAAACGAATTTCACATAGTTATACATAAAATCATAACATGAAATTATAACATGAAGATTTTAACATAGATCATATCAAAAGAATCTTGAAATACTTCAGATTTAACACGTTCATCACAACAAAAGAATAGATTTCTACTTTAAAGTTTGAAAGAATTTTCACCCACCTTGATCTTGTCGGATTTCGTCGGTTCTAAGTCTTGAAAGTTGGAAAACGACTTCTCCTCTACTACTACATGGTTTGACCGATCCACATGCACCCCCAAGGTGAGAATTATTTTTGCATGTATTAAGATTGAGGTTAGATTATGGAGGATTTCATAAGGATTTATGGAAATAGTTTTAAGGGATGAGATTACCTATTTCTTGTTGAAAATTTTCTTCCTCCTCCTTCTTCTTCCTCTTGGTTCGGCCCTCTCTCTCTTAGACTCTCAAATTGCAGATTTTTTTGGTTGTGTAGGAGGTGTAAAATGAGGGTTAGGTTAAGGTGTAAGTATTTAAAGTTGGGATAAGGAGGGTTGGGAAGTGAAATGTATAGAAGACTTGTTACATGTGTCAAGATATTTCATGAAAGTCTTGCATGTGATGAGTGAAGAATCTAGAGCTACACCTTTCCACTCCATTTTGGCCGCCCAATGTATGTATATATACATATATTATTTTTTTTTTGTTAAATTAAGAGTATAATTAAAATGGTAAAGGGTTTAATTAGTTTGGTTGGGGTTTGAAATGTAACTTCAAGTCTTATGATTTTTAATGAGTTGGGTTGAGTCCATTAGTGAGTCCTCATGTAGTTAGGTGTTGGCAATTAGCCCAATAGGTGAATCAACACACTATTTTAATTTTTATTATTTGGTTTATTAAATAGATTAAAAAGAGTGAATAAAATAAAATAGATGTAGGTTATATCATGACATAAAATAACTATTATTAAATTACATCATGATTTGATACATTGTACATGTGATAAGTTATCGAATTTAGGGGGTTTTACATCCTCCCCTCCTTAAAAGAATTTGGTCCCCAAATTCCTACTTGAACAACTCGGGGTAAGATTTCTTCATTTCTTCTTCAGCCTCCCACGTCTCATCTTCCTCTCTGTTGTGGTTCGACCAGACGACTTTAACCAAAGGAATTCGCTTCCTCCTAAATTCGCGTACTTGCCAGCCAAGGATCTTGATTGGCTTCTCTTCATAAGACAAGTTATCCTTGATTGGCGGAATGTCAGAAGTAAGAATGTGCGTTGGGTCTGGATGATACTTCTTTAATCTCGAAACATGGAAAACATCGTGCATTCCAGACAGATTGGGTGGTAGCTCCAATCGGTACGCTAGTCGTCCAATCCTTTCCGTGATTTTGAATGGTCCTACATATCGGGGACTTAACTTTCCTCCTTTTCCTGATACTATCAAACCTTTCTATGGTGTTAACCTCAGGAAGACTTGATCTCCTACTTCAAATTCTAGATCCTTCCGATGTTGATCGGCGTAACTCTTCTGTCTGCTTTGCGCTGTGCGCATCCTATCCTTGATTAGTCGTACTTTATCTACGGCTTCCTTCACCAAATCTGTGCTCATTGCTGAAGGTTCTGTTCGTTGAGTCTTCGGTATCCACTGGTCATCGATTTCCCAATGGAGCGGGGATCGACACTTCCTCCCATACAGAGCTTCATAAGGTGCCATTCCGATTGTTGCTTGGAAACTGTTGTTGTATGCAAACTCAGTTAATGGCAGGTGGTGATCCCAATTTCCTTGAAAGTCCAGTACGAAAGCTCGCAACATATCTTCAAGGGTTTGAATGGTTCGTTCAGATTGCCCGTCGGTCTGGGGATGCGCACTTGTGCTGAAGCTTAAGGAAGTTCCTAATTCCTTATGAAAGACTTTCCAAAAACGAGATACGAATCTAGGATCTCTGTCCGATACTATGTTTGTTGGCACTCCATAGAGTCGAACGATTTCTCTAATATAGGTCCTAGACAGCTTTTGCAAACTTTCGTCCTTTTTAACCGGCACGAAATGTGATGATTTCGTCAGTCTGTCGACGATCACCCAAATGGTGTTATAACCTCCTCTTGTGGTCGGTAAATCCGTGATAAAATCCATGGTTACCATTTCCCATTTCCATTCAGGGACTTCTAGTGGCTGTAGTAGTCCTGAGGGTCGCTGATGCTCAGCTTTGACTCTCTGACATGTGAGGCATCGCGCCACGAATTCTGCCACTTGGTTCTTCATGTTCACCCACCAAAAGTGTTTCTTCAAGTCTCGGTACATCTTGTTACCTCCTGGGTGTATCGAGCAATGAGCTTCCTCGAGAATTCGTCTTTTAAGCTCCCCGTCGTGATGTATGCATAATCGTCCCTCAAACCTTAAAATTCCATCCTCGGTAATTGTAAACTCGGGTTTCTCGCCTTTAGCGATCTTGTCCTTAAACTCTTGAAGTTTTGGATCTCTCTCTTGGGCTAATCGAATATCGTCCAATAGATTCGATTTAACTGTGAGGTTGGCGCAATTTAAACGAGTACCTTCATGAATGGGTTTCAGGTAGCTCAGTTCCTTGAGAGCTTTCCATTCTCGAACCATGAGTCGGGCCACTCTATCCTTTCTACTTAGGGCATCGACCACGACATTTGCTTTCCCTGGGTGGTGTTGAATTTCACAATGGTAATCTTCTAAAATCTCTACCCATCTTCTCTGTCGGAGATTAAGTTCGTTTTGAGAAAATAGGTACTTGAGACTTTTATGATCCGTAAACACGGTGAATTCAACGCCATATAAATGATGTCGCCATTTTTTTAAGGCGAATACTATCGTAGCAAGTTCGAGGTCGTGTGTTGGATAATTCTTCTCGTGCGTCTTGAGTTGCCTGGAAGCGTACGTGATAACTTTACCATTCTGCATTAAAACGGCGCCGAGGCCATCCTTTGAGGCGTCACTGTATATGACAAATCCTTGGGTTCCTTCTGGAAGTGTCAGTATAGGTGCGGTGGTAAGTCTCTTCTTAAGTTCCTGGAAACTTGACTCGCATTTATCCGTCCATTCAAATTTTACTTGTTTATGGGTTAGCCGGGTGAGGGGTCCCGCTATCTTCGAGAAGTCTTTGATGAATTTACGGTAGTAGCCCGAAAGTCCAAGAAAGCTTCGGATCTCAGTTACATTTTCTGGCCTCTTCCAATCCATAATAGTTTCTATCTTAGATGGATCAACTGCAATCCCTTCTCCAGAAATAATATGGCCTAGAAATGCCACTTCCCTCAACCAAAATTCACACTTGCTGTACTTGGCGTACAACTTGTGCTGCCTTAGTGTGTCTAACACTAGTCTAAGATGCCTCTCGTGATCTTTTTCCGACTTAGAGTACATGAGTATGTCATCGATGAAAATTACTACGAATTGGTCAAGGTATGGTTGAAATACTCTGTGCATTAAATCCATAAATTCCGCAGGAGCATTCATGTGTCCAAAAGGCATCACTACGAACTCGTAATGGCTGTATCTAGTTTGGAATGCAGTTTTAGGAACATCTTCATTCTTAATCTTTAACTGGTAGTATCCTTGTTGAAGATCGAACTTGGAATACACTGTAGCTCCTTGGAGTTGTTCAAATAACTCATCTATCCTCGGGAGAGGATACTTATTTTTAACTGTCACGCTGTTGAGTTCACGGTAATCTATGCAAAGAATCAATGTCCCGTCCTTCTTTTTGACAAATTATACTGGAGCTCCCCAAGGTGATACACTGGGTTGTACAAAACCCACGTCGAGTAACTTCTGCAGTTGGACCTTCAACTCTTGTAGCTCCAATGGTGCCATTCGGTATGGTGCCTTTGCAATGGGTGCCTTCCCAGGCATGATTTCGATATTGAATTCAACTTCTCTGTCAGGCGGTAGGGAGGTCAATTCTTCAGGAAATACGTCAGCGTATTCGGATACCACACGTATAGTTTCTACGCCCGACTTACTCATGGGTTTGTTGATGAAGAAGGCTAAAAATCCAGTCGCCCCTTTGGCAACTGCCTTACTAGCTTTGATAGCTGATATTATTGGTGCTAGGTTGACCCTAGCGTCTCCAATTAATTCCACGATTGGATTGTTAGGTTCGCAAAATCTAACTATCTTAGAATGACAATCCAATTGTGCGTAGTGCTTAGATAGCCAATCCATTCCTAGGATGACGTCATATTCTAATATTGGAAGCACTACTAAATCGGCAGAGTAACAGTTACCACTGATGTTCACATCACACGCAGAATGGACTTTATCCGCTAGCTGACTAACTCCCATCGGGGTAGATACTTCTAGGCATAATGATAAAGATTCTAATGGCCTATCAAGTTTTCTAGGAAAATGCGGTGCAACAAACGAATGGGATGATCCTGGATCTATAAGTATTCGTGCAAGTTGATTAGATATCAGGAGTGTACCTTCCACTACATCATTGCTCTCTGGTGCCTCCTGACCAGTCAATGCGAACACTCGAGATGGGGCTTTTTCTTTGTTGTTTCCTAGTTTGGATGCAATAGCTGGTTTGATTGCCGGGGTGTTCATATCTGGGCATTCTCGAATTTGATGATCTGGGCTGCCGCAACGCAGGCACTTTCCGAGCTTTCTCCAACACAACTCTGACTTATGTCCTTTCCTACCACAGTGGGTGCAAGGCGTTGTTGGTTTGTTGAGAACTGGTGCCTTTGATCCACTCGAGCTTCCTTGAGTTCCCTTCCTCTTAAACTTCTGTGGTGGCATTGATGTTGGTCGGGTAGCAGGCCTCTTGGTGTTGTTGGAGAAACGGCTTTGTTGTTGAGCTAACGTCGCAGTTCCGCTCTCGATCCGGGTAGCGGCTTCCATTGCTTGGGTAAGTGACGTCAGCTGAACAGTTAGAAGACTCTGTTGAAGCGACTGCCTCAGTCCTCTAGTGAACTTATAGACCTTGTCCTCCTCAGTTGTAACCAATCCCGGTGCATATTTAGATAATCTGTTAAACTGGGCTTCATATTGAGCAACTGTCATGGTTCCTTGCTTCAAGTGATAGAACTCGTATCGTCTAGCCTCTCTAGTTGCTGCTGACACGTACTGAGTTCGGAAGTCGGTCAGGAAGTTAGCCCATGTTCTGACATGGTTTTCTCTCGTCCAGCGCTCGTTGACATTCCCCACCAGTCATGAGCTGTGGACTCGAGTCAAAATGCAGCCAGCGATATCCGTTGTTCATCAGTATACTGAAGGGTGTTGAAAATTCCCTCAATTCTCTCTAGCCAGAGTTCCGCTTTGATATCGTCGGGCTCCCCGTCAAAGGTAGGCGGGTTGAAACGTAAGAATCTTTCCAGGGTACGATCATGAGTTTCATTGTGGTTCCCGTTGTTAGCAGTTTGTTGTTGTAAGAAGTTCGTCAGTTGAGTGAGGGCTTGGGCCATGGCATCGTTCTCAATTCCTCCTCATAGAGGAGAGCGTGAGCGATCATCGCGCTGATGCTGCTCTTCACGATTCATGCGAGGAAGAGATTTTATGAAGGTGTTTTTGAGGAATTAGTAACCTATGAAGTGCTAATGGTTTTAAGAGATCATCACGGTTCAGACGTGGACGCCCGCATTTTCGGTCAGCCATCTATTATAAGTTAGGGGAATGTGTGACAATTTATGGTCTTATGTAGACTTATTAGTATTCTGTGTTGTTATGCAGAATTAAGTGTACGATTGAACACTAATAGTTAATTCTGGTTAAATTTGGCTTATCCGCCTGAGCATTCATTTCGAGTTAGGAGTATTTTGATTTCCTTGGTCAAATATTTCTCGCCAGTGGGGTCCATAAAACTAAGTCAGTATCTCGCAAAATCTAATATCCTATAAGGCTCTATTAAGCATGAATAATCATTAAGGCAGTGAACTTAATGATCCAATAAATATGCTTATACGATACTAGTGACAAAGGAACAATAATACTCTGTCTTTAAGAAGACAATGGAGTTTAGTGGAGTTTAAAGGAACTTCATCAATTTTGAATGAATAGTGACATGACTTTGAGAAATGGATAAGTGAAATAAATTATATCCGTTTCAAGAGTTCAAGAGAAGAGTTAATTCAGTCGGGAAATGCCGTGGATACTTAATAAAGTACTTTGGCCAATGACTTAGGGAATTTTGAATTTGACTATGCATATTCCAAGTGAATAGCGATAATTCGAAAGAGATCTTTAATGAGAATTGACTTGAGAAATCTACATTAGGTCTCAATCCTATGGTTCACTTCGTCCTAGGTGGAATTCCCATCTAAGTCCAAAGAATCTTATCCTGGTTAGCCCGTTGTAAGTGTCCTTCTCACAAAGCGGGCTCCGATACCACTCCTGTCACGCCCCCAACATCGGGAAGGACGAGGGCGCGACGCATCGGTCGATCAATCAATTAAAATGCGATATTAAATAGCGGAAGCAAAATAAAGATTGGATAACATTTTAAAACAATCATCTACCAAACGAATTAAGTACGAAGCATAACTAACTATTACAAGTTGGGATAACAACAGAAATTCTAAGAACAGAAGTCCTAAATCTTGAAGACAATCTTCTATTCAGCCTTTTCCTCGAAGTCTTATTCGTCTTCTGCTGTTTGCTCATTCTCTGGTTTAAAAGGGAAAACGGTGGGGTGAGACAAAAGGTCTCAGTGAGTGGGTGATCGTGTGCGAGTGTGGCTTTTTCTTTTGAATTTTTTTTTTAAGTGATGCATGGTTTTATCAATTATAAAAAATAAGAACAATTACAATTATGTCGAAATTTTATAAACAATAATCATTGTGTAGTTGTAATATTATAATCCTGTCCCCATGGACGGATATCAAGTCAAGCAGTCAGTCAATCAGTCAATCAGTCAATTCAGTTTCGAATCCTGCCGATGTGGACTTTGGATTCTAGACTCTCCTTATTACTCCTAGCAAGATAGGCCGTCGCCCCAAGATTTGGACCGTCGTCCCAAGATTTGGACCGTCGCCCCAAGATGCTGAGCCTTCGCTCTCACACTTAGCGTGTGCTTCCTTATCTCTTATCTGGGCTTGGTATGTCCTTAGCTGTGGGTCAATACCCGGATCACACCATAATCGCGATTATACCCCAAGTTTACGACCCAGGTCCCTCGGAACACTCCGTTCCTCGGTTATGGGAATAGGAAACAACGGTAGCCTTGTTCATGAACCGCAGCCGCGCTGCTCGATTCAAGACTCGGTCTAACTGTCCTTGACATGATTTTGGACTCTAGAGGTGGCTCCTACAGCTCACGAGGTGGCCCCCGGATTGTAGGTCGGCACTCTGTTTCATATGGACTCAAGAGGTGGCCCCCGTCCGTCGACGTGGCACTTTGTTCCGATAGAGTTAGAGGCAGACCTGTCCGTGGCACTTTGTTTGTATAGCACTTAGTTCCCGGACAGTCACATTTATCAATTTGACGCGTTTCACAAGTATCACGTAAACGTTCGGTCAGTGAGGTTAATAGCGTCTTTGATTAAGTATGGAATATGGTTAATTTTATTTGTGGTCCGATAATGCGGAATAGGACTTGTATATAAACTCGAAAATATTCTCAATAATTTACTAACGGTCTGATGGGTTCAGATCAGATATATTAAATGGGTAGCTTCGAAGAAACGAAACGAGAGTTTCGTAAATAGTTTGAAAGGACGTTTTTACCCTTAGGTTCAAACCTAAGCGTTGGAGTATGTAACGAAATCGGATGGTTATGAAGTTTTATGAGGAAGCCAAAAATAATTCCTCGACTCCAGATTTAAGGAAAATTCGAAAATTTCCAGTTTCGGGACCGAAATTTCCAGAAATTACGATATTGCCCCAAAACTTAAGGAAATCGTTTCGAGGCATATAGAGCTATGAATTTAGCTCGGAATTTAACGAAATTTCACTAGATGACTTGTGATGAACCAGGAATTACAGATTTGTGAAAATTCGAGAAAAATTTTGGACCTGGTACAGAAGTTTGGACTTTTTGCGTTTTGGCCCCGAAATTATTTAAAATTTGCGATTTGGACTATTAAGTTTAGATATCGAACTCCAAATCGCTTGAAACTTTATGGACAGCCTATACGTGGTATAATATGTACTGTCTAAGGTCCAGAATGTTGTATTTTTCGAAATTTTCAGTTTAGTCCTTAAACTTTAAGAAATTACAATTTATGCCCAAAAGCTCCGTTTACTCGTTTCAAGTCCCGTTTTGGCCGCAAATAAATTATCCATATATCATAACATAATCATATAACACAAGATTTCATATTTTGGTAGGGTTTCAACAACACATAGAAGAAAACATATAACTTTCAAGTTATCACAAAATCGGCACCCGACTACCAAATCGGTTGTCGTTTATATTCGATAAATCATATTGCATGTTGTTATAACCTTAACATTCATCTTTAAAAACATGCATTTATACAAGAATTTAATATTAGTACATACTTTCATATTTTTCATAATATTTGATGATTATGTTTAAGAAAAACGAATTTCACATACAACAACAACAACAACATTACCCCAATGCCTCAACGGCTCCCGCAAAAAGCGGGGTAAGGGGGGATCGGATGTATGCAGCCTTACCCTGTCTTAACACAGAGAGGCTGTTTCCGGATGATCCAAAATAAAAATCACATCGAGAATTGCATGGAACGACTAGTACTTCATGAGAAAAAGAAGTACAGCCAGTTTAGTGAGTCATTTTGTTTTATTCCATTATAATCCAGGACCAAAGAATAAGGAGTCTTTGGCTCCATCGGAAAAAATGGAAAATTAAAATGCGGGATTCAAACCCGTCCTTTGCCTTTAAATGAAGATTATAACATGAAATTATAACATGAAGATTTTAACATAGATCATATCAAAAGAATCTTGAAATACTTCAGATTTAACACATGCATCACAACAAAGAATAGATTTCTACTTTAAAGTTTGAAAGAATTTTCACCCACCTTGATCTTGTCGGATTTCGTCGGTTCTAAGTCTTGAAAGTTGGAAAACGACTTCTCCTCTACTACTACATGGTTTGGCCGATCCACATGCACCCCCAAGGTGAGAATTATATTTTCATGTATTAAGATTTAGGTTAGATTATGGAGGATTTCATAAGGATTTATGGAAATAGTTATAAGGGATGAGATTACCTATTTCTTGTTGAAAATTTTCTTCCTCCTCCTCCTTCTTCCTCTTGGTTCGGCCCTCTCTCTCTTAGACTCTCAAATTGCAGATTTTTTTGGTTGTGTAGGAGGTGTAAAATGAGGGTTAGGTTAAGGTGTAAGTATTTAAAGTTGGGATAAGGAGGGTTGGGAAGTGAAATGTATAGAAGACTTTTTACATGTGTCAAGATATTTCATGCAAGTCTTGCATGTGATGAGTGAAGAATCTAGAGCTACACCTTTCCACTCCATTTTGGCCGCCCAATGTATGTATATATACATATATTATTTTTTTTGTTAAATTAAGAGTATAATTAAAATGGTAAAGGGTTTAATAAGTTGGGTTGGGCTTTGAAGTGTAACTTCAAGTCTTATGATTTTTAATGAGTTGGGTTGAGTCCATTAGTGAGTCCTCATGTATTTAGGTGTTGGCAATTAGCCCAATAGGTGAATCAATACACTATTTTAATTTTTATTATTTGCTTTATTAAGTAAATTAAAAAGAGTGAAATAAAATCAAATAGATGTAGGTTATATCATGACATAAAATAACTATTATTAAATTATATCATGATTTGATACATTGTACATGTGATAAGTTATCAAATTTAGGGGGTTTTACAGCGTGTCCTCGACGGACATAAAAATCAACAAAACATAATCGCGCACGCGCATCGCCTAGGACCGGGACGAAGCCACAAATCCCACTCGAGGCCTCGAAGGACCCTCCCGAGATGGCTAGCGAAACAAATCACACACATGCATCGCCTAGGACCAGGACGAAGCCACAAATCTCACCCGAGGCCTCGAAGGACCCTCCCGAGGTGAGCAAACACATTCACAAAACACACACAACGCACTCGTGAAGTTTCACTCGTGAATCCAGGTCGAAGCCATTGGAATTCCATCTATGGCCCCGTCGAACTCTCCCGAGGTGAGCAAACACATTCACAAAATACACACAACAACTCGTGAAGTTTTTACTCGTGAATCCAGGTCGAAGCCATTGGAATTCCCTCCATGGCCCCGTCGAACCCTCCCGAGGTGAGCAAACACATTCACAAAACACACACAACAACTCGTGAAGTTTTTACTCGTGAATCCAGGTCGAAGCCATTGGAATTCCCTCCGTGGCCCCGTCGGACCCCCCGAGGTTAGCGAAGCAATCATGCGCAAATAACATATCACACCAACGATATCCAAACAATTCATCCAGAGGTATCAAACACTTAGCAAAACACCACGTCAAACCACAATGCACCGAAATGAAACAATATACATCCACACGCAAATACCAAGTGCATCATCAACACCAAACATATCCATAGGATTCACATAATCATTTATGAGACACACCAATCACAAAATACACACGGTTTTGAAAGAGAGCCTTTAACGAGGCTAACCGAATCTTTTGAAAACTCATTTCAAACAAACAAAAAAACATATCAAGACGATCACCAATCATCATATCTACAAAACAAGAAAAGTATGGACAGGGTACTTGCCTCGAATAAGAACAACGTGGAGAATCGACCGAAGTAGGTTGGCACGAACCGACTACGAACCCGCCGACTCCACCGAACGCCAACTCGCGATAATAAACTACAAAGGACAATAACAACAATGAAATGAATTCCATAACACGACTTAAAGTCGTTGAATTCAAAGAACAAATGATGAAAGTTCAAGTGTTCCCCAAAAACGGCCAAGAACACGATTCATCCCGTCAAAACACGAAAACGGAATTCCAAGTCGAAATATGGATATACAATCCATAGAATATGTTTAACAACATCATTTAACCACAATCGATCCATCAAAAACGGATGGAAGACGAGATAGAGAACAAATCCCCTAAAATGTCGATTCGAAGGGAATCAAGAAATATACTTCGATTCGACGAAGAACAATGGATTAAATGATGTTAAACACAAGAATACTACCAAGATTAATCATACCCATCATGAATTAATCAACAATACGGAACGAATCGGACAAAAACGCAAAAACCCCAAAATTCAAGAAACTAGGGTTCTAGGAAGAGATTACCTTGATTCGCTGGATCAAAGGATGATATAGGATGATCAATCAATGATATGAACTCAAGAACTTCGTGGATTTGTTGTTTGACAACATCTATACATGTACTCCAAGCCCCAGCAGCGGAAGAAAATGAGAGGGATGAGAAAAATGGGTGTAAACCCGTCTGCTCGATCATATATACTGCCCAGCACGCATGAGCAGGCACGCACGAGCGGCCGGTCGTGCGCCTGGTCGTGCGCGCCCACTGCCAGGCAACTGCCGGGACGCACGAGCACCGGGCACGAGCACCCGCTCGTGCGTGTGCAGTCAGGGCCGCACGAGCACCGGGTCGTGCGCGCAGCTCGTGCGCCACGCTCGTGCGCACCTGGCCGGTCCCTGCCGCACGTGGCCGGCAGTGCCTAGCCGCCAAGACTCGACGACTCGAATTCTCGAAAACGCACGAAACGAACACGACAAAATGCTCTCGGACAACAACATCGATCCGAAAAGAAATACCATGCAACAATATATCGCACTCGACCATGAAAAAGGTCAAAACAACAAATACGAATGCGGATACCCACAACTTTGGGTAAATTACAAAATGGCCCAAAATGCCCGAAAATTACGATACGTGATCGAATAACCAAACCGAAGTTCACAACATGTACAACAAAGTTAAACGGACTTACGGGAAACTCGAAACAGCATTTTCGAACGAGATTTGCAAGAATCGAGCTCAAGTGCGGAAAAGTCGCCAAAAAGCACGGAACTCAACAAAACAACACCGAAACGAACTCGGATTACAAAAAGTGCAGAATTAATCATTCTCGGAATGACGAAACGGTCAGGAGCGTGTCGTCAAAACGGACTTTCGCCGAAAAAGAGAAATTACCGGAAATCAAAATTACTGGTATTACAATACAGATTTTCTAGTAAAATAATTAGGCTCAAAACGGCCTTTACAACCCAATCGAACAAAACAAGTGATTCAAAACTAGGTCCATGAACTACATCCCCATTCAAAATTAATGCAACAATTATATTAAAATAAATGGCAATAATGATTAATCTAAAAATTGATCTAATCCATAAAAATTATTCCAACTATTAGAATTAATCCAATTAATTTAACTAACCGTTATTTTAATTTGTTTCGGACAAAATAAATATTTTATTAAATGAATTCCATTAAAATTACTATAATTATATTTTAGTCAAATTAAATCCAATTTAATTTTTGGGAAATTAATTTACCAAACGAAATATAAAAACAAAGTCGAAAAACACAAGGCCCGGTGCAAGCCATTCAGGGTATATTACAGCGCCGTGGATCCCTACATGGGACCCACCAGGCTAGGTGACCAACACACTCATCGACTCGTGGATTCAACACAATAGCACCTCATCATAAAGACGCGAAACAATAATAATCCACCCGGTTCAACCGGTCAAACAACATCACAACTACCCAATTAAAACATAATGGACGAAACGGTTCAAATCCGAACAATTAAAAACTCCTAAGTACTGGAGTACTTCTATTAGTTTACACGTTGACAATCGATAAAAAGACATAAAATAATCAAACACTACTCGTGCACAATCATCACGCACGGCCATAATCCGCGTACTGGTCCAGCGCCCGCTCGTCCCGATGAACCTGACCTGAAATTCATAAAATGAATTTCCCCAAAACGAGTCCCCCAAAGGGGTTAGCAAGTACGCTAGTACAAGTAGGCCAAATGAACAACTTACATCTTACACATATAGTCAATGCATGCAATTCAGAAAAATATCATTTGAAACACACATTTCCGGAAACGCCATAATCTAAAACACAGTTGCAAAATGCACCAAAATTAACTGCGGACCCACCCCTCCGTGGACCCCTACCGAGACCCCGTCGGATCTAACCCATAGTGGTTAAAAGCAAGCTCGCGGACCCACTCCTCCGTGGACCCCTATCGATACCCCGTCGGATCTAACCTGTAGTGAGCATACACACACACACACACACAATTTCTCATGCAAAACTACCATGTTAAGAGTGTAAGTTCATTAAGGAATACTTGCCTCGATCAATAGACGGTGTCACGAATGGAAAGGAAGAATAAAACACGACCGCTAGGAACCGGTGAAACCGAACCTAACGATTCGAAGAATATAATCACAACCATTTCTAAATGAATATGGAAATGGAATACACCCGAAAACCCACCTACGATTCATGTATATTCGTACAAGAACAACAACGAGGTCGGACCGCAACCAAACCCTCTCGTTTACGCAAATACCACAAAATATACCATAAATCCATAGGGAAACCAAGAATACCAACAACATTAATCATATTCATCATGAATTAATCAACAATATGGAACGAATCGAACGAAAACTCAAAAACCCCCAAATCTCCCCAAAAAATAGGGTTCTAAGAGATTTACCTGGATTCAATAGATAGAAGATGATTAGTTGATGATAACTTGGTGTTAGAGAATCAAAATTTTGGATGGATGATGATACTCGCTCAATTCCATGCTCCCAAAGGCTCCAAATCGCCTAACTCTTGGAGAAGAAGTGAAGAAGAGGAAGAGAAATGAGCTGCTGCGGTCAACTCTCTGGTTTTTATAGCTAGAGAGTATTAGCGCGCTAACCTTCAAGGTTAGCATGCGCTATCGGCCAAAAACCCAAGTTCTGTACCGTTAACGTGCGCTACCAGGAGTAGTGTGCGCTAACCGTCCCTCGATAGCATGCGCTATCAGACTGTTAACGTGCGCTACCTGAACATCAGCCGAGTCCAGAAACATTCTGCCCAGTACTGGACTGCCGGATTTGTGCGCGCTACATGAACATCAGACCTTGTTCATCAACTGCATGTCCGTATCTCATCCGGAAGGCTATTTTCGGAACATCGGACTCCTTCACCCGAAGTTTATAGTACCCCGATCTCAAGTCGATCTTTGAGAATATCGCAGCTCCCTGCAACTGATCGAACAAGTCATCAATCCTCGGCAATGGATACTTGTTCTTGATGGTCACCTTGTTTAGCTCGCGATAGTCGATACACAAACGCGGTGAACCATCCTTCTTCCGCATAAAAAGAACCGGTGCGCCCCAAGGCGAAGCACTCGGCCGAATATATCCCGACTCAAGAAACTCACAACAACTGCTTCTTTAACTCAGCCATCTCTGAAGGTGCCATGCGATACGGTGCCTTCAAAATCGGAGCCGCACCCAGATCTAACTCGATAGCAAACTCAACCTCATGGTCCGGTGGAAACCCCGGTAGCTCGTCAGGAAAGACATCAGGAAACTCACTAATAACTGGAATCGGTGAAAGATCGACTCTAGTACCCTCCGCCTTCAAGGCGTAGCACCAATAACCAGTACACCCCTTCTGCAGGAGTCTCATCTCCTTCAAAGCATTAATAACGAACTTCTGGTTTCCCCTCTTTCGCCCTGCGAAAGAGTGCTCGGTGCCATCTTAGGCTAACATAGTGATGATTCTCGTGCGGTAGTTCATGATCGCACTATGCCGCTGGAGCCAATCATCCCCGAGAATTAAATCCCCACCCTCATTACCCACAACAATAAGATCAGATAGCCAAACCCTCTCGCAAATAATCACAGAACAATCTCGGATCACCAACGATCCTATCACCACTAGGAAGTTTAACAATGAAAGGCTCATAAGGCGACAAAAAATCAAGACCCAAACGGCGCACACATTCCAGAAAGACAAACAAACACATAGCACCAGAATCAAAAAGCACACTGACAGGATGAGAATGAATGTGAATGGTACCTGTGGCAATGGTAGCGGTTGGGTCATCGGCCCTTCTCATCTCATAAACACGCGGATGGGCGGAGACGACACTGGAAGCTCCACCTCTAGTGGGCTGACCCCAACCTCTCCCTCGACTAGCACTCGGCGGAGATTGAGAAGAAAACGATCCTTGATTCACACTTGGTTCCCTAGGTGCTGGAATGGAAGTCTGGGCACCAGGAATTCTCTCTCTCTCAGCACAAAAAGTAGCCTTGTGGCCCAGCTGGCCACACCAATTACACGTCAGCAAAGGGCTCGGACAATTACGACTGATGTGGCCCGGTCTGCCACAGTTAAAACACTTCACATCCCGAGAAGGAGTACTGGTAGTTCCACGGAAACCCCCAGTAGAATGAGCTGGACCACTACCGGCAGAAAAGTTAGCAGGCTGAGATTTCTGCGGACCTCCACCCTTGTGGCCCGAAAAGCTTTCGGCGGACTTTTGCTTTTTGCTCTCACGAGCCGCCTCACTGGCCATCACAGACATATCATAAGCAAGGGCTATACTTTGGTAATCCTTCAAGGTGGTGCAGACGATCCCAAACATGTAGTCACGAATTGAAAATTTCATTCGTCTGAAGAAGTGGAAAATTTTGTCGCTCTCCTCTCTAACCTGGGCCTTCACGAAGCCCAACTCCTAATTGTAATCAGCAATGGCCTGAGAAATGGGGATATCCCGAGGCTGAGCATCAAAAAAGGCATGGACTCGCGCCTGTTTGACCGACCACGGAAAATATTAGGTCTCCATCAGGTCCTTGAATTCATCCCATGTAGCAATGCGGTCCTTGGGCTCAACGGCCTCCCACCAGTCAGTAGCATCCCCAGTGAGAAAATACTGGGAAATAGGGACCTTGCGATCCTCGGGACAATTGGTGGCAATGAAGACCTTGGATATCTCCTTGATCCACCCCTCCCAGCCAATCGGGTCTGAAGCTCCCGAAAACTAAGGAGGATGCATCTTGATGACATCCTGAAGCCAACGATCTGCTCCACCCCGAGCAGCATGGGCCGGAGTCGGGTTCTGAACCGCCTGAGCTATCGCCGCCATTTGGTTCACCATTTGTTGCATAACAGCCACAAAACCAAGGTCGGCGCCATCCTGAGTAGAAGCATGGCTATGACAGGCACTGGTACTGCCGGCTCCAAAAGAATGCGTTCTGGCTGCCTCACCGGCCGTATCCACGACCACGACCATGGCCCGTTCCAGCATCCATACTGGTGTTAAATAAGTAGCAAAAGCAATTCGATGATAAGTACGAGAGGAAAATCATTCACAAATCAAGAATCGAAGGTGCGATACAAGGAAACAAGGAACAGAGTAAGGAAAACTTACGGGCACTGGAAGTACCGGAATCATGGCAGCGTGATGACGATGTGCAAAACGAAACACAACTAGACCCAAATAACCGACAAGCCTAGGTATTCATAAACCTAGTTCTCTGATACCATTTTCTGTAACACCCCCAAGATATTCAGGGTATATTACAGCGTCCTAGATCCCTACATGGGACCCACTAGGCTAGGTGACCAACACACTCATCGACTCGCGGATTCAACATAATAGCACCTCGTCATAAAGACACAAAACAATAATAAATCACCCGGTTCAACCAGTCAAACAACATCACAACCACCCAATGAAAACATAATGGACGAAACAGTTCAAATCCGAACAATTAAAAACTCCTAAGTACTCGAGTACTTCTATTAGTTTACAAGTTGACAATTGATCAAAAGACAGAAAATAATCAAACACTACTCGTGCACAATCATCACGCACGGCCATCATCCTCATACTGGTCCAGCGCCCGCTCGTCCCGATGAACCTGACCTGAAATTCAAAAAACGAGTCCGCCAAAGGGGTTAGCAATTACGCTAGTACAAGTAGGCCAAATGAACAACTTACATTTTACACATATAGTCAATGCATGCTGTAGCGACCACTTTTCTAAAATAATAATTCGTCTAATTTTACGAAGGATAAATAAAAAAAAATTGCAGCGGAAATACATTTTAAAAAAAAATAAACTTAATAATCGCAAGTAATAATCCCAAGTCACCATTAAATAGAAACATATTTTGACGTTTAAATAAAACAAATGGAACAATTGTTCATAAAATGTAGCTTGAGAAAAATAATAGTAAATAAATAAATAACAACTCATGAAGCTTGATCATCCCACACTCAAGCGCATGCCACATCGAACTCCTCAACCTGAAAGGGGTAAATAGTGGGGTGAGCTTCCAACTCGCTCAGTGTGGAGAGTACGCAATATGTCTACGTTAATTACTAAATATATTAGCAAGTATAAACAACATGACTGATAAATTCTGAAGTCCATCGGCTAGCCCGAAGGCTTTATGCACAATTAAGTGCTTCTGACTGATTTGCATATTTAAGTGCTTCTGACTGGTTGCACATTTAAGTGCTTCTGACTGATTTCACGTGCACATACGAGACAATATATAAAGCAATTAAAATAAACAAAAGCGTAATAAATCCCCACACCTGGATAAAATGCAGTTCTTGACTTGAATGTGATGAAGATGCTTGACTCGACAATTATAGACCCGTAAATTCTTGTTATTATCTACAAATAATAATAATCTATTATTATTATAATTTATAAATATATAATCATTCGGAATAAAGTACGAGGCATAGATTAAAATTGAATTATTAATATTAATGAATACAATCATTATATTAATGGCTCGGATAAAAAGGGCTGGATTTTAATTTTTGAAAAGCTAATTAGGGCAACACTGAAAGAATTAACCATTTGAGGACTGAAATTGAAAGCGTTATCAAGCTGACTGGGGTTAATTTGAAGAAACTTAAAATTAGAGGCTGAAATTGGTATACACTGAAAACTAATTTGGGGTCAAATCGAGAAGGTCTGGAACATGAGGGTTAAATTGAAAATCCTAAAAAAAGGGAGGGTATAAAATTGAAGGAACCAAAAACTAAGGGATGAAATTAAAAGTTTAGCTTAAGTATTGGGAAAAGAAGTCCACACAGTGAAAGAAAGGGGTCAGATCGTTTCCCCTTTTCTCACCTCTCTCTGCTACTCTCTGTAAAACACACACACACACACACACACACACACACACACACACACACACCTGTATCAACGCAAAAGAAGAAGGGCTCCGCACGTGTTCAAAACATAAAGAAAAAAAAAACGACCGGCGAAGCGGTCGTGGTGCGGCGGCAAGATGAATAGAGGGGGACGGATTCGTGGATGGGGTTCGAGGTGGTTTTGGTCCGTCCGGTGGCAACGGTTGGATCCCTACGAGCAGCGGCGATCTCGGCTTTGTTTTTTTTCTAATCCAGGGTTGTTGTATGTGGGTTCCGATTTGGATTCGGCCGTGAGTTCGGGCAGGGTTTTGATTTTTAGTTTTGGGAATTGGTTTTTTTTTTGGTCGTCGCTAAGGTAGAAATCGTGGGTTTCGCATATTTGAAAAAGGGGCGATAGTGAAATGACCTGAGTTTTGGTTGGTGATGGAATATGGTCGATCGCGGTACTGTTGAGTAGAAAGTTAGCCGCGACAGGTCTCGGATGTAGATTTTCTGATTCTGATAACCTGGACTGAAGGTAAAACAAAAAGGTTTAGTTCTTCAAAGGGATGGCAGATTTGTTAGATTTTGATTTTTAGAAAGGGACGATCAGACCTGTTTGTTTTAGATCTGTGCAAAAGAAAAATACCTGTAGAGGATAGGAGAAGATGATTCCTGTAAAGGAGAGGAGTGGCGCACGATTGCAGGAAGGAGAAAAGAAAAAAATATATCTGTGTATTCTAGGGTTGGCTGCAGTATAAATACAGTATTTATACTGTAGAGATTAGGTCTAGGGTATAATTTATGGGTTTAGGAGAATCCCAATTGGGTTAGGAAAAATAGTTTGGGCCAACTCATAATTCCAAATCATTATTAATTGGGCCACAATGAAAGTGAATAATAATCGGGCTGAATTAAATAATAATAATAATAATAATAATAATAATAATAATAATAATATTACTACTACTAATAATAAATAATAGGGATAATAATAATAATAATATTACTACTAATAATAATAAATAATAGGGATAATAATAATAATAAATATTATTATTTATCTTGTAAAATCTTTTGGGTAACAATTAATATTGTTTAAAGTTTGACTCGGGCCTCGAAATGACGATATGAAACGATGAATTTAAAATGAGAAATGAAACGAACGGATCACGTGACTTGTCATGAATAAGAATGGCATAAATGAAATTTGCATGATCATGAGAATGAAATGAATTAAATTATAAACTTATTTGGGCATTAATTTAATAAAACTGAACATGTTTTCTATAATTTATTGTATATGCGAAATCGGGGCGTTACAACCTACCCCCCTTTAACAAATTTCCGTCCTCGAAAATTAAGTTACGTACCTTGAAAAATGAATGTTGGATACTTAGAACGGATCTCCTCTTCACGTTCCCATGTTGCCTCATTTGGTCCATGACGACTCCACTGAACTTTCACCAATTTAACCTCTTTATTCCGTAACTGATGTACCTTACGCTCCAAAATAGCTGTAGGTACCTCTTCATAAGTCAGGTTCCTGGCTACGTGCAACTCTTTGAAATTACATGTGACCAGGATCATCTATGTACTTTCTCAGCATGGAGACATGAAAGACATTGTGCACTCCCGATAATTTCAACGGTAATGCCAAACTAAAAGCAAGATCACCAACACGACCCAAAATCTCAAAAGGTCCGATATAATGAGGCTGTAGCTTTCCCTTTCTTCCGAATCATATCACTCCTTTCATCAGCGCTACTTTCAAGAACACCTTTTCTCCAATCCCAAATTGGATATCCTTCCTTCGTTTATCAGCATAAGACTTCTACTGATCCTAGGCAGTCTTAATTCTACTTCTGATTTTGGCTATCTTCTCTACAGTCTACTCGATCAATTCAGGACCCAAAATATTTCCTTCTCTGACCTCACTCCAATAAAGGGGCGGTCGAAATTTCCTTCCGTACAGAGCCTCATACGGGGCCATTTGTGTAGTCGCTTGGTAACTATTGTTATAAGCAAACTCTACTAATGGCAAAATATTCTCCCAATTCTCATCAGTATCAAGAACACACGCCCTCAACAAATCTTCAAGTGTCTTGATAGTCCGTTCAGATTGACCATCGGTTTGCGGATGATATGCAGTACTGAAATTTAACTTAGTGCCAACGCACTCTGAAGATTCTTCCAAAATTTCGACGTAAATAGCGGATCTCTATCCGAGACGATCGATACTGGAATACCATGTAATCTCACAATCTCCCGAATATAAATCCTTGCATACTGTTCCATACTGTAAGTCATCCTCACAGGTATAAAATGAGATGACTTCGTCAAGCGATCTACTATCACCCAGATAGCATCGTTCTTCCTCACAGTTCGTGGCAGAACAACCACGAAATCCATTGTGATATGCTCCCATTTCCATTATGGGATTTCCAACGGTTGGAGTAAACCTCCTGGTCGTTGGTGTTCTGCCTTCACCTGCTGACATATCATACACCTCTCCACAAATACACCAATGTCCCGTTTCATTCCTCTCCACCAAAAGAACTTCTTCAGGTCGTGGTACATCTTTGTACCTCCTGGGTGGGCGGAGTATGGTGCATTGTGAGCTTCTTCAAGGATTTGTTTCCTAAGGGATGGATCCTTAGGAACACATAACCTCCCATCATAAGTAAAAATATCATCTGCGGCAATGACAAATTTCTCAATACTCCCATCTCGTGCTCGATCTTTCATCTTGCACAAGAACTTATCATGTGGTTGAGCCTCCTTAATCTTATCCCTCAAGTTTGGTTGCAAGACCAAAGATGATAGGATTGCTTTAGAACTCTTTGAAGACTCAACTACCTCAATCCTCAACCGGGAGAACTCCTTTATCAAACTCTCCTGATCGGTGCCTCTAGTCTTCCGACTCAAGGCATCAGCTACCACATTAGCCTTACCCGGATGGTAATGGATGGCACAATCATAGTCCTTCACCAATTCTAACCATCTCCTTTGCCTCATAATAAGATCCTTCTGTGTGAAAAGATACTTCAGACTTTTATGGTCCGTGGATATCTCAAACTTCCCTCCGTAGAGATAGTGACGCCCAATCTTCAGCGCATGTACTATAGTAGCCAACTCCAGATCATGCGTTGGATAGTTCAACTCTTTTGGTTTAAGCTGTCTCGATGCATAGGCTGCTACTTTACCATATTGCATCAGAACACAACCTAAACCCTGCCTTGAGGCATGACCAGGTACGAAGAATGAATCTATATCTGTGTACGGTATAAATAACAAAGTCTTCCGTCGGATCAGGAATCGTTAATACTGGTGCCGAGGTTAGTCTCCTTTTCAACTCTTAAAAACTTTCCTCGCACCTGTCACTCCATTCAAACCTCACACCTTTCCTTGTTAACTGGGTCATAGGAGTGGCGATTTTCGAAAATCCTTCGATAAATCTTCTATAATAGCCAGCTCGGCCCAGAAAGCTGCGAACTTCGCTCGCATTCTTGGGTACTCCGCAACTACTCACTGCTACAACCTTGTCGGGATCTACCTCAATTCCTTTTGAGGTCACCACATGTCCAAGAAATCCAACTCTGTTCAACCAAAACTCACAATTCTTGAACTTGGCATACAACTTCTCTTTGCGAAGTGTCTCCACTGTAATCCTCAAATGCTCTTGGTGTTGTTCCTTGTCCTTAGAATACACAAAGATGTCATCTATGAAGACGATCACGAATTTATCCAAGTAAGGTTGGAACACCCTGTTCATCAAATCCATAAAGACTGCCGGTGCATTACTCAGACCAAAAGGCATCACTACAAATTCAAATGCCCATAACAGGTCCTCAAAGCCGTCTTGGGAATGTCACACTCCCTAATCTTCAAGTGGTGGTACACCGACCGCAAATCTATCTTCGAAAAGGTTCCGGCTCCCCTCAACTGATCGAATAGATCCTCGATTCTCGGCAGTGGGTATTAATTCTTCACCGTGAGTCGATTCAACTCTCGGTAATCTATACACATCCGAAGTGACCCATCCTTCTTTCTTACAAACAGCACTGGTGCATCCCATGATCTCAAAGGTGCGCTCGAGCGACATGAACCATTCGTCAACATATGCTAGTCCTTCTCGACCGTTGAATGATGGTGGTGTGAAACGTCAGAACTGTTGTACAACATGTGCCTGAGTAGGAGCTAGCACGTCATTGTTGTGGTTATTTTGTCCTCTGTTATCACCACCACCAGCACCAAGGATAGCATTCTCACCACCAGGATTATCTCCACCTCGGTTAGTTGGGCGTCCACGTCTACGAGTTGTCATTATCCTAAGGCATATCATACTCAATGATCCCTCAGTACTTGCCCAACGAGAGAGACGAATAAGATAAAGAATTACATTGCATCTATGGGTTGAGAACCAGAGGTTTCTAGCAATGATGATTTACGGATGTCACACATATACTTATGAATTTATAAGAAAACAAATTCATGCCCAAATACTTTATCATAAAATTCTTATGTACAAAATAGACTGAAGATGCATCTGTGATACATGAATCATGGTTGATCTGGTAAACTGCATTTATCACATAATGAATAATAATAACTTAATGTACCTTGGAGTCGACGTGGAGCAGCAGAGGTGGATGATCATAATTGCTAAAAATATTTGACTACTTTCGAAAATAAAATTTCAGTTTAGAAAAAAAAAACATTTTAACGAGTCTACAGAACCGTAGACCCGCTCCGATACCACTTATGTAGCGACCACTTTTCTAAAATAATAATTTGTCTAATTTTACGAAGGATAAATAAAAAAAATTTGCAGCAGAAATACATTTTAAAAAAAAAATAAACTTAATAATCGCAAGTAATAATCCCAAGTCACCATTAAATAGAAACATATTTTGACGTTTAAATAAAACAAATGGAACAATTGTCCATAAAGCGTAGCTTGAGGAAAATAATAGTAAATAAATAAATAACAACTCATGAAGCTTGATCATCCCACACTCAAGCGCATGCCACATCGAACTCCTCAACCTGAAAGGGATAAATAGTGGGGTGAGCTTCCAACTCGCTTAGTGTGGGGAGTACGCAATATGTCTACGTTAATTACTAAATATATTAGCAATTATAAACAATATGACTGATAAATTCTGAAGCCCGTCGGCTAGCCCGAAGGCTTTATGCACAATTAAGTGCTTCTGACTGATTTGCATATTTAAGTGCTTCTGACTGGTTGCACATTTAAGTGCTTCTGACTGATTTCACATGCACATACGAGACAATATATAAAGCAATTAAAATAAACAAAAGCGTAATAAATCCCCACACTTGGATAAAATGCAGTTCTTGACTTGAATGTGATGAAGATGCTTGACTCGACAATTCTAGACCCGTAAATTCTTGTTATTATCTACAAATAATAATAATCTATTATTATTATAATTTATAAATATGCAATAATTAGGAATAAAGTACGAGGCATAGATTAAAATTGAATTATTAATATTAATGAATACAATCATTATATTAATGGCTCGGATAAAAAGGGCTGGATTTTAATTTTTGAAAAGCTAATTAGGGCAACACTGACAAAATTAAACATCTGAGGACTGAAATTGAAAGCGTTATCAAGCTGACTAGGGTTAATTTGAAGAAACTTAAAATTAGAGGCTGAAATTGGTATACACTAAAAACTGATTTGGGATCAAATCGAGAAGGTCTGGAACTTGAGGGTTAAATTGAAAATCCTAAAAAAAGGCAGGGTATAAAATTGAAGGAACCAAAAACTAAGGGATGAAATTAAAAGTTTAGCTTAAGTATTGGGAAAAGAAGTCCACCACACAGCGAAAGAAAGGGGTCAGATTGTTTCCCCTTTTCTCACCTCTCTCTGCTACTCTCTGTAAAACACACACACACACACACACACACACACACACACACACCTGTATCAACGCAAAAGAAGAAGGGCTCCGCACGTGTTTAAAACATAAAGAAAACAAAAAAAAAACGACCGGCGAAGCGGTCGTGGTGCGGCGACAAGATGAATAGAGGGGGACGGATTCGTGGATGGGGTTCGAGGTGGTTTTGGTCCGTCCGGTGGCAACGGTTGGATCCCTACGAGCAGCGGCGATCTCGGCTTTGGTTTTTTTCTAATCCAGGGTTGTTGTATGTGGGTTCCGATTTGGATTCGGCCGTGAGTTCGGGCAGGGTTTTGATTTTTAGTTTTGGGAATTGTTTTTTTTTTGTTTTGGTCGTCGCTAAGGTAGAAATCGTGGGTTTCGCATATTTGAAAAAGGGGCGATAGTGAAATGACCTGAGTTTTGGTTGGTGATGGAATATGGCCGATCGCGGTACTGTTGAGTAGAAGGTTAGCCGCGACGGGTCTCGGATGTAGATTTTCTGATTCTGATAACCTGGACTGAAGGTAAAACAAAAAGGTTTAGTTCTTCAAAGGGATGGCAGATTTGTTAGATTTTGATTTTTAGAAAGGGATGATCAGACCTGTTTGTTTTAGATCTGTGCAAAAGAAAAATACCTGTAGAGGATAGGAGAAGATGATTCCTGTAAAGGAGAGGAGTGGAGCACGATTGCAGGAAGGAGAAAAGAAAAAAATATATCTGTGTATTCTAGGGTTGGCTGCAGTATAAATACAGTATTTATACTGTAGAGATTAGGTCTAGGGTATAATTTATGGGTTTAGGAGAATCCCAATTGGGTTAGGAAAAATAGTTTGGGCCAACTCATAATTCCAAATCATTATTAATTAGGCCACAATGAAAGTGAATAATAATCGGGCTGAATTAAATAATAATAATAATAATTATAATAATAATAATAATTATAATAATAATAATATTACTACTACTAATAATAAATAATAGAGATAATAATAATAATAATATTACTACTAATAATAAATATTAGGGATAATAATAATAAATATTATTATTATTTATCTTGTAAAATCTTTTGGGTATCAATTAATATTGTTTAAAGTTTGACTCGGGCCTCGAAATGACGATATGAAACGATGAATTTAAAATGAGAAATGAAACGAATGGATCACGTGACTTGTCATGAATAAGAATGGCATAAATGAAATTTGCATGATCATGAGAATGAAATGAATTAAATTATAAACTTATTTGGGCATTAATTTAATAAAACTGAACATGTTTTCTATAATTTATTGTATATGCGAAATCGGGGCGTTACAACCTACCCCCCTTTAACAAATTTCCGTCCTCGAAAATTAAGTTACGTACCTTGAAAAATGAATGTTGGATACTTAGAACGGATCTCCTCTTCACGTTCACATGTTGCCTCATTTGGTCCATGACGACTCCACCGAACTTTCACCAATTTAACCTCTTTATTCCGTAACTGATGTACCTTACGCTCCAAAATAGCTGTAGGTACCTCTTCATAAGTCAGGTTCCTGGCTACGTGCAACTCTTTGAAATTGCATGTGACCAGGATCATCTATGTACTTTCTCAGCATGGAGACATGAAAGACATTGTGCACTCCCGATAATTTCAACGGTAATGCCAAACTAAAAGCAAGATCACCAACACGACCCAAAATCTCAAAAGGTCCGATATAATGAGGCTGTAGCTTTCCCTTTCTTCCGAATCATATCACTCCTTTCATCAGCGCTACTTTCAAGAACACCTTTTCTCCAATCCCAAATTGGATATCCTTCCTTCGTTTATCAGCATAAGACTTCTGCTGATCCTAGGCAGTCTTAATTCTACTTCTGATTTCGGATATCTTCTCTACAGTCTGCTCGATCAATTCAGGACCCAAAATCTTTCCTTCTCTGACCTCACTCCAATAAAGGGGCGGTCGAAATTTCCTTCCGTACAGAGCCTCATACGGGGCCATTTGTATAGTCGCTTGGTAACTATTGTTATAAGCAAACTCTACTAATGGCAAAATATTCTCCCAATTCTCATCAGTATCAAGAACACACGCCCTCAACAAATCTTCAAGTGTCTTGATAGTCCGTTCAGATTGACCATCGGTTTGCGGATGATATGCAGTACTGAAATTTAACTTAGTGCCAACGCACTCTGAAGATTCTTCCAATATTTCGACGTAAATAGCGGATCTCTATCCGAGATGATCGAGACTGGAATACCATGTAACCTCACAATCTCCCGAATATAAATCCTTGCATACTGTTCCATACTATAATTCATCCTCACAGGTAGAAAATGAGATGACTTCGTCAAGCGATCTACTATCACCCAGATAGCATCGTTCTTCCTCACAGTTCGTGGCAGACCAACCACGAAATCCATTGTGATATGCTCCCATTTCCATTCTGGGATTTCCAACGGTTGGAGTAAACCTCCTGGTCGTTGGTGTTCTGTCTTCACCTGCTGACATATCATATACCTCTCCACAAATACACCAATGTCCCGTTTCATTCCTCTCCACCAAAAGAACTTCTTCAGGTCGTGGTACATCTTTGTACCTCCTGGGTGGGCGGAGTATGGTGCATTGTGAGCTTCTTCAAGGATTTGTTTCCTGAGGGATGGATCCTTAGGAACACATAACCTCCCATCATAATTAAAAACATCATCTGCGGCAACGACAAATTTCTCAATACTCCCATCTCGTGCTCGATCTTTCATCTTGCACAAGAACTTATCATGTGGTTGAGCCTCCTTAATCTTATCCCTCAAGTTTGGCTGCAAGACCAAAGATGATAGGATTTCTTTCGAACTCTTTGAAGACTCAACTACCTCAATCCTCAACCGGGAGAACTCCTTTATCAAACTCTCCTGATCGGTGCCTCTAGTCTTCCGACTCAAGGCATCAGCTACCACATTAGCCTTACCCGGATGGTAATGGATGGGACAATCATAGTCCTTCACCAATTCTAACCATCTCCTTTGCCTCATAATAAGATCCTTCTGTGTGAAAAGATACTTCAGACTTTTATGGTCCGTGGATATCTCACACTTCCCTCCGTAGAGATAGTGACGCCCAATCTTCAGTGCATGTACTACAGTAGCCAACTCCAGATCATGCGTTGGATAGTTCAACTCATGTGGTTTAAGCTGTCTCGATGCATAGGCTACTACTTTGCCATATTGCATCAGAACACAACCTAAACCCTGCCTTGAGGCATGACTAGGTATGAAGAATGAATCTATATCTGTGTACGGTATAAATAACAAAGTCTTCCGTCGGATCAGGAATCGTTAATACTGGTGCCGAGGTTAGTCTCCTTTTCAACTCTTGAAAACTTTCCTCGCACCTGTCACTCCATTCAAACCTCACACCTTTCCTTGTTAACTGGGTCATAGGAGTGGCGATTTTCGAAAATCCTTCCATAAATCTTCTATAATAGCCAGCTCGGCCCAGAAAGCTGCGAACTTCGCTCGCATTCTTGGGTACTCCCCAACTACTCACTGCTACAACCTTGTCGGGATCTACCTCAATTCCTTTTGAGGTCACCACATGTCCAAGAAATCCAACTCTGTTCAACCAAAACTCACATTTCTTGAACTTGGCATACAACTTCTCTTTGCGAAGTATCTCCAATGTAATCCTCAAATGCTCTTGGTGTTGTTCCTTGTCCTTAGAATACACAAAGATGTCATCTATGAAGACGATCACGAATTTATCCAAGTAAGGTTGGAACACCCTGTTCATCAAATCCATAAAGACTGTCGGTGCATTATTCAGACCAAAAGGCATCACTACAAATTCAAATGCCCATAACAGGTCCTGAAAGCCGTCTTGGGAATGTCACACTCCCTAATCTTCAAGTGGTGGTACACCGACCGCAAATCGATCTTCGAAAAGGTTCCGGCTCCCCTCAACTGATCGAATAGATCCTCGATTCTCGGCAGTGGGTATTAATTCTTCACCATGAGTCGATTCAACTCTCGGTAATCTATACACATCCGAAGTGACCCATCCTCCTTTCTTACAAACAGCACTGGTGCATCCCATGATCTCAAAGGTGCGCTCGAGCGACATGAACCATTCGTCAACATATGCTAGTCCTTCTCGACCGTTGAATGATGGTGGTGTGAAACGTCAGAACTGTTGTACAACATGTGCCTGAGTAGGAGCTAGCACGTCATTGTTGTGGTTATTTTGTCCTCTGTTATCACCACCACCTGCACCAAGGATAGCATTCTCACCACCAGGATTATCTCCACCTCGGTTAGTTGGGCGTCCACGTCTACGAGTTGTCATTATCCTAAGGCATATCATACTCAATGATCCCTCAGTACTTGCCCAACGAGAGAGACGAATAAGATAAAGAATTACATTGCATCTATGGGTTGAGAACCAGAGGTTTCTAGAAATGATGATTTACGCATGTCACACATATACTTATGAATTTATAAGAAAACAAATTCATGCCCAAATACTTTATCATAAAATTCTTATGTACAAAATAGACTGAAGATGCATCTGTGATACATGAATCATGGTTGATTTGGTAAACTGCATTTATCACATAATGAATAATAATAACTTAATGTACCTTGGAGTCGACGTGGAGCAGCAGAGGTGGATGATCATAATTGCTAAAAATATTTGACTACTTTCGAAAATAAAATTTCAGTTTAGAAAAAAAAAAACATTTTAACGAGTCTACAGAACCGTAGACCCGCTCTGATACCACTTATGTAGCGACCACTTTTCTAAAATAATAATTCGTCTAATTTTACGAAGGATAAATAAAAAAAATTTTGCAGCGGAAATACATTTAAAAAAAAATAAACTTAATAATCGCAAGTAATAATCCCAAGTCACCATTAAATAGAAACATATTTTGACGTTTAAATAAAACAAATGGAACAATTGTCCATAAAGCGTAGCTTGAGGAAAATAATAGAAAATAAATAAATAACAACTCATGAAGCTTGATCATCCCACACTCAAGCGCATGCCACATCGAACTCCTCAACCTGAAAGGGATAAATAGTGGGGTGAGCTTCCAACTCGCTCAGTGTGGAGAGTACGCAATATGTCTACGTTAATTACTAAACATATTAGCAAGTATAAACAACATGACTGATAAATTCTGAAGCCCGTCGGCTAGCCCGAAGGCTTTATGCACAATTAAGTGCTTCTGACTGATTTGCATATTTAAGTGCTTCTGACTGGTTGCACATTTAAGTGCTTCTGACTGCTTTCACGTTCACATACGAGACAATATATAAAGCAATTAAAATAAACAAAAGCGTAATAAATCCCCACACCTGGATAAAATGCAGTTCTTGACTTGAATGTGATGAAGATGCTTGACTCGACAATTCTAGACCCGTAAATTCTTGTTATTATCTACAAATAATAATAATCTATTATTATTATAATTTATAAATATACAATAATTAGGAATAAAGTACGAGGCACAGATTAAAATTGAATTATTAATATTAATGAATACAATCATTATATTAATGGCTCGGATAAAAAGGGCTGGATTTTAATTTTTGAAAAGCTAATTAGGGCAACACTGAAAGAATTAAATATTTGAGGACTGAAATTGAAAGCGTTATCAAGCTGACTAGGGTTAATTTGAAGAAACTTAAAATTAGAGGCTGAAATTGGTATACACTGAAAACTGATTTGGGATCAAATCGAGAAGGTCTGGAACTTGAGGGTTAAATTGAAAATCCTAAAAAAAGGCAGGGTATAAAATTGAAGGAACCAAAAACTAAGAGATGAAATTAAAAGTTTAGCTTAAGTATTGGGAAAAGAAGTCCACCACACAGCGAAAGAAAGGGGTCAGATCGTTTCCCCTTTTCTTACCTCTCTCTGCTACTCTCTGTAAAACACACACACACACACACACACACACACACCTGTATCAACGCAAAAGAAGAAGGGCTCCGCACGTGTTCAAAACATAAAGAAAACAAAAAAAAACGACCGGCGAAGCGGTCGTGGTGCGGCGGCAAGATGAATAGAGGGGGACGGATTCGTGGATGGGGTTCGAGGTGGTTTTGGTCCGTCCGGTGGCAAAGGTTGGATCCCTACGAGCAGTGGCGATCTCGGCTTTGGTTTTTTTTTTCTAATCCAGGATTGTTGTATGTGGGTTCCGATTTGGATTCGGCCGTGAGTTCAGGCAGGGTTTTGATTTTTAGTTTTGGGAATTGGTTTTTTTTTTTTGGTCGTCGCTAAGGTAGAAATCGTGGGTTTCGCATATTTGAAAAAGGGGCGACAGTGAAATGACCTGAGTTTTGGTTGGTGATGGAATATGGCCGATCGCGGTACTGTTGAGTAGAAGGTTAGCCGCGACGGGTCTCGGATGTAGATTTTCTGATTCTGATAACCTAGACTCAAGGTAAAACAAAAAGGTTTAGTTCTTCAAAGGGATGGCAGATTTGTTAGATTTTGATTTTTAGAAAGGGACGATCAGACCTGTTTGTTTTAGATCTGTGCAAAAGAAAAATACCTGTAGAGGATAGGAGAAGATGATTCCTGTAGAGGAGAGGAGTGGCGCACGATTACAGGAAGGAGAAAAAAAAATATATCTGTGTATTCTAGGGTTGGTTGCAATATAAATACAGTATTTATACTGTAGAGATTAGGTCTAGGGTATAATTTATGGGTTTAGGAGAATCCCAATTGGGTTAGGAAAAATAGTTTGGGCCAACTCATAATTCCAAATCATTATTAATTGGGCCACAATGAAAGTGAATAATAATCGGGCTGAATTAAATAATAATAATAATAATTATAATAATAATAATATTACTACTACTAATAATAAATAATAGGGATAATAATAATTATAATATTACTACTACTAATAATAAATAATAGGGATAATAATAATAATAATAAATATTATTATTATTTATCTTGTAAAATCTTTTGGGTAACAATTAATATTGTTTAAAATTTGACTCGGGCCTAGAAATGACGATATGAAACGATGAATTTAAAATGACAAATGTAACGAACGGATCACGTGACTTGTGATGAATAAGAATGGCATAAATGAAATTTGCATGATCATGAGAATGAAATGAATTAAATGATAAACTTATTTGGGCATTAATTTAATAAAACTGAACATGTTTTCTATAATTTATTGTATATGCGAAATCGGGGCGTTACACATGCAATTCCAAAAAAACATCATTTGAAACACACATTTCCGGAAACGCCATAATCCAAAACACATTTGCAAAATGCACCACAATTAACCGCGGACCCACCCCTCCGTGGACCCCTACCGAGACCCCGTCGGATCTAACATGTAGTGGTTAAAAGCAAGCTCGCGGGACCACCCCTCCGTGGACCCCTACCGATACCCCGTCAGATCTAACCCGTAGTCAGCATACACACACACATACACACACACACACACTTTCTCATGCAAAACTACCATGTTAAGAGTGTAAGTTCATTAAGGAATACTTGCCTCGATCAATAGACGGTGTCAAGAATGGAAAGGAAGAATCAAACACGACCGCTAGGAACCGGAGAAATAGAACATAACGATTCGAAGAATAAAATCACAACCATTTCTAAACGAATACGGAAATGGAATACACCCAAAAACCTACCAACGATTCATGTATATTTGTACAAGAACAACGAGGGCGGACCGCAACCAAACCCTCTCGTTTATGCAAATACCTTGAAATATACCATGAATCCGTAGGGAAATCAAGAATACCAACAAGATTAATCATATTCATCATGAATTAATCAACAACACGGAATGAATCGGACGAAAACTCGAAAACCCCCAAATCTCCCAAAAATATAGGGTTCTAAGAGATTTACCTGGATTCAATAGATAGAAGATGATTAGATGATGATATCTTGGTGTTAGAGACACAAAATCTTGGATGGATGGATGATACTCGCTCAATTCCAAGCTCCCAAAGGCTCCAAATCGCCCAACTCTCGGAGAAGAAGTGAAGAGGAAGAAAAATGAGCTGCTGCGGTCAACACTATGGTTTTTATAGCCAGAGAGTTATTAGCGTGGGCTAACCTTCAAGGTTAGCGTGCGCTATCGGCCAAAAACCCAGTCCAGAACCTACGGTTCGGGACCGTTAGCGTGCGCTACCAGGATTAGCGTGCGCTAACCGTCCCTCGATAGCGTGCGCTATCGGACCGTTAGCGTGTGCTACATGAACATCATCCGAGTCCAGAAAAATTCTGCCCAGTACGGACTGCCGAATTTGCGCGCTAAGTCCGAACGATGGCGTGCACTATAACAACCTCTTAGCGTGCGCTAGAACAACTCTTCCAGAGAGCAGAGGGCAGAAGCAAACTACTGCCACTGTTGTGCTCGAGTCACTAGCGCGCGCTACAAAACAAGCGTAGCGTGCGCTACCGAAGGATACTAGCGTGCGCTAAATAACATTGATAGCGTGCGCTAGGCAGCCAGGTGCAAAACGACTCAAACACCCGAAACACACGAAACACGCTCGAAACAACGAACGGAAGCTCACAACATGCATAATAACATACGATAGATTTACGGCAACCCCAAAACGGTGGTTCCGAACAACAATTACGGGAATCGAACCGAATAGCGACGGAAAAGCCAACAATTGCGGAATTGAGTAAAATAAATCTGAAAATAAGTATTCCCGAAATACACATACGGTTACACATGAGCCACCAAAAGAGGAAAAACACAAAATCGCGAAAGTACCGGGAAAAGAGAAATGCGGATATTACACAAGGGGCTGCCCAGCCGAGCAGCCTGACCCAGTGTTGGCGCGCCGCCCTTCGGCAGTGACTTTGCCGTCGGCGATCCGGCAATTTCGAGTCGCCGTCCGGCTATCCAGCTCGTCTTTTCGTCCCGAATCCAAAAATAATATTTTTTTGATTTTTATATTACACAATTAAATTAGTTTTTAAAAATAAAAATAGATTTATATTGTAACATAAAATCATGAAAAATAATTTTTAGATGAACAATTAAACATTAACAATTAAAACAATTATGATTCCAAATCATAAAAAAATAACCAAGCATTCCAAATGCTAATATTGAATATACAATCGCATACCACCCTCCGATACCAATGTTGGGATTTGGTGAATAAAATCGAGATACGAAGCGGAAAATAAGCCCGTCCAACCGGATAAACCAAACCCCAAAAAACGGATCGATCAAGCATCGTATAAACGAATAAAAAAACAAGGATGAAAATCCAAGAATACTTACCCTCGTAGTCCTTTGATAATATAATCTTCTAAGAAAAAACCCAAGCAAGCCTTTTCTCGGTTGTTGACTCAAAGTATTTTGATGATGATCATATTCAAAACATTTAAACAAAATCTATCCCATCGAGCTGTTACATTGAAGGATTCTGTTCCTAGCGCACGCTACAGACTGAATGGTAGCGCACGCTATCGAAGGAAAGTCACCTGCAGCCAGGCAAGTAATCTGCTGTCAAGTTGGAGTCACCTGATGGATAACGCATGCAAAGCACACAATATCAGCGCACGCTAAGTTATCAATCTTAGCGCACGCTATCATCTATCTATAGAGCATGCTATCACACTCAAGGCAGAGTGTCAGTAAAGTCTGGACATAAAAAGGAAAAGCATTTGCGCACGCCACGGAAGTATAATTACGTACGCTATTCAGAGGTCTAAGCGCACGTTACATGTCAAAGCTTGCGCACGCTACCGGAAATCATATTGGTAGTCCAGTAGGCTCTGGATACAAATCAAGAAAGCAATTACGTACGCTAAACATGATAACGTACATTATCTGGAAAAGTTGTAGCGCACACTACAACACATTTGTTAGCGCACGCTAAACGCTCAAATTCCTACCGTTAGTCAACTTATCCGTTAGAACGCCAACGTCAAAAAGGAGATCCGTAAAATCTAGAAAGCTAATATAAAATAATACTAGCGCACGCTAATGATCAGTACTAGCGCACGCTAAGTACATTTTTATCCGTTGGAAAAGAGACGTTAGGGAGACAAACTGACAAGTTTCAACAGTCAAAAGTGAAGACCTGTTGAGCGACGATAACGCACGCAACAAAAGACCGACTAGCGCACGCTAGACGTGTATTATGACCGTTGGTACAGTTTAATAACTGTTCAGATCAGTCAAGTCAAAGCTCGATAGCGCACGCTATGAAGGATTATTAGCGCACGCTAATAATACATTTTTCAGTATATGAAGAAGGACTTGACACTATATATACCCATAGGACTTGGGTATCTCACACACAACTTCAAGCATTCAAGTATACAAGCATTCAAAGCATTCTTGAGCTCAGATTTCTATCTATTATTGCATTCTAAGTTGTGAGTAAAAAGATACAAAGAGTGATACACATTGTAATATTTAGTATACTTTGTATTCTTTTCATTTGGTTGTGAGTGTTGCATCACTCATACAAGAGCATTAGAGAAACAAATTAAGAGTCACTAATCCGGTGTTATTAGGATCTTTGATCTGGCATTATTAGGATTACACTCCAACATTCGTAACGTGAGGATTATCTAGTTCCGATAGAACACTAGATACACAAAGTTTATTTTGAGAGTGGTTATGCTTGGACCAATAGAAGACAAGCGGTTGTAATGGTTGTTGTACTCGGACCGATCGAGGACGAGACAAGTGTGTGGTTGTTTTTTAGCCAATAGAAAAAGAAGTCAGAGAGTGGACGTAGGCAAGTTGCTGAACCTCTATAAATCTTTGAGTCTTTTACTTCCGCACAATTTTCTTTTATTCGCGAGAAAGTTCGTTATTCCGCATTACCACTATTCAACCCCCCTTCTAGTGGTGAATTTATCTCTTCAGTTGGTATCGGAGTGGGTCTCTTTTTAAGGATTTAACCACCTAAGGGAAAAAGATCCGCAAATGGCACTTCTTGGCCAAATCGAAGGAAATGCTCTCAACCGTCCTCCCTTCTTCGACGGTTCCAATTTCATCACATGGAAAAAGAAAATGGCTATATTCGTTCAAGCCTATGATATTGAAATTTTGAAAGTCATTGCACTTGGTCCGAAACTTGCCAAGAAAGAAGATGGATCGTTGAAAAAGTTCGACGAGTTCAACAACGAGGACTGGAGGAACACGCACATCAATTCACGTGCTACTCAACTTCTCTATTGCGCCCTTAATCCGGAAGAACTCAATAGGATATTTTCCTACGAAAGCGCAAAGGAAATTTGGGAAATCCTCGAAGTAACTCATGAAGGAACCACCCAAGTCAAGGAGACTAAAATCAACATGCTTCTTCATGACTACGAACTCTTCTCCATGAAGGACGAGGAAACGATCACCAATATGTTGGATATAACCAATGGACTTGCATCTTTCGGAAATCCTATATCTATTAGCGACAAAGCTAAGAAAATTCTTCGCTCGTTGCCACATGAATGGGATGCCACGGTTACTGCGATCATGGAGTCCAAAGATCTCAATAAGCTCGAGTTTAGTGCCCTCATAGGGTCACTCATAAACTATGAGATCGTTATCAAGTCTAGAGGTACTAAACCAAAGCCTCGTGAAAAAGTAGTCGCATTCAATGTCGATAGCGATGTTGAGGAAGATGTTCTCGTGGATGAAAATGACGAGGAACTTGCTCTCTACGCCAAGAACTTTAGAAGGTATAAAAATCTAATTCAAAGAAGGCGAAATTTCCTTGGTCGGGATGGTAAGGCGGAACAAAAGAAGAATAGCTATGTTCCTATAAAGAAGTTCGAAAATAATTGTCGGAAATGCGGTCAAGCCGGTCACTATGCCAAGGAATGTCGAGGATCCTCTTCAAAGCCCCAAATTGGAAGATTCAAAAATAAGGAGGTTCTAATCGCGTCATGGAGTGATGACGAGGAGGAGATTGAAAGATCTCTAGATGCCAATCTCGCGTTCATGGCACTCGACTCCGAAAGCAATATCGAGGTAAGTTCTAAACCCAGTGATGATGAATATGATACATTCGATTTTGCGATTCACAAGAAGCTCATCATGACGATGAGTTATTAAGTGCGTTCGAGTCTTTGAACATAGAATACGACGAGATGGTTAAATTAAATATGTCTTTAAAGAGGAAAATAAAATCTTTAGAACAAGAAAAATCTTCTCTTCAAAATAAAGGCAAGACTATTGAACTCGACCATACCTTATGCCTTGAAAAAGAAAATGTTTTGAAAATTGAGTTGACAAAAACTCAAAAGGAGCTAAAATATATTTTGAACAAATTTACTCTCAGAAACGAGAAATTCGAAAAGCTCTTATCCATTCAAAAATCCCCATTGTTGAAATACGGCCTTGGTTTCGACCCGTTTAAAAGAGAACAATCTGTTATCAATATTGACAAAATAAAGAAAACTGAAGCCGAGAATTCAAAAACTCCTTTCAAACAACGAGTTCATGATAACGTTCGTTCAAAGTTGAGAACCATCAAAGTTAAACAAATATGGGTTCCAAAAAGGAATATTGTTCCGAATGCTATAAGTATCGTTAACTTTAGAGGACCCAAAAGGGCTTGGGTACCGAAACAACCGAGAAACACTATTTTTGTAGGTACCGGCATCAAGGAAAAGCAAGTGGTACATTGATAGCGGATGCTCAAGGCACATGTGCGGCTCCGAGGACTTGTTTGAAGACCTCGAATATCAAGAACAAGGACATGTGACCTTTGGCGATAATCAAAAGGGAAATATTAAAGGCATCGGAAAAGTCGGTAAGGAACTTTCTCTCTCTATCAACAAAGTATTATTTGTTGAAGGTTTGAATCACAATTTACTTAGAGTTTCTCAACTATGTGATGAAGGTTTTAAAATTCTCTTTGAGCAAACTCATTGCGCGGCATTTAGAAATAATAAAATTGCATTCATCGGTTTGAGATGTGGAAACATTTATATTGTTGATCTTAATGAATAAAGCTCATTTAATGAAAAGTGCCTTATTACTTTGGATGATAATGCATATTTATGGCATCGTAAATTCGGGCATACATCTCTACCCATCATTTCTATTTTATCGAGACACGATCTTGTCCGTGGTTTACCCAAACTCAAATTTGATCGGAAGCATCTGTGTGAATCATGCATAAAAGGGAAACATACTTGAGAATCTTTCAAACCAAAATTCGAGGTTTCCACTAGCCGTATTCTTGAACTTGTGCATATGGATTTGATTGGACCATCTAGATATGTTAGTCTAAATGGTAAGCTCTACACTTTGGTCATTGTTGATGATTATTCCCGTTTTACTTGGGTTAGATTTCTTGCTCATAAAGATGATACATTTTCCGAGTTTTCCAAATGGTGTCATTTGGTGCAAAATGAGAAAAGTCTCTATATAATTTCTATTCGCACCGATCACGGAGGTGATTTTAATTGCACTCCGTTTGAACTTTTATGTGACAAATATGGTATTAATCACAATTTTCGTCTCCTAGAACGCCTCAACAAAATGGGGTTGTTGAAAGGAAAAATCGATCTTTGGAGGAAATGTTACGGACTATGCTTAACGAATACTCTCTTCCACAATATTTTTGGACGAAGCAATTTTTATAGCATGTTATGTAATTAACCGAGTTCATGTTCGTAGAACTCACCTTAGAACTCCGTATGAATTATGGAATGGCAAAAAGCCAAATATATCTTATTTCCATCCTTTTGGTTGCAATGTGTTTATCCTAAATAATGGTAAGGATAACTTGGGGAAATTTGATGCTAAATCCGACTCCGGAATATTTCTTGGTTATGCTACAAATAGCAAAGCATATCGTGTTTATAACATTAGAACAAATAAAGTTGAAGAATCCATTCATGTTAAATTCAACGATATGATCTCACCCCCGAGAAAGGTAGAATGTTTTGATGATGCAGGTATTTTTCCGGATTCTCATCCCTCAAACGAAATGGAGAAAATTTCGAAAATCCAAAAGAAGACAATCGAGAGTCTACCGAAAGATTGGAGGCACATCAAAGACCATCCAAAAGATCTCTTGATTGGAAACATTGAAGACGGTGTTCAAACTCGAAGGAGACCCACCGAATATATGGCTCATTGTGCTTTCGTATCCGAAATAGTTCCCAAAAATATATCCGAGGCTCTTGATGATGAAAGTTGGATGATGGTAATGCAAGAGGAGCTTGTACAATTCATTCATAATAACGTATGGAATTTAGTTCCCGCTCCTAAAGATAAAACAATTATCGGAACTAAATGGGTGCACAGAATCAAGTGTGACGAAGACGGTTACCCAATCCGAAACAAATCTCGTTTGGTCGCACAAGGGTATAATCAAGAGGAAGGCCTTGATTGCGAAGAAAGTTTTGCTCCGTGGCTCGACTCTAAGCCATCCATTTGTTATGTGCATTTTCCGCTCACAAAAAGATTCAAATGGATGTGAAAAGTGCATTCTTGAATGGCTATATTCAAGAAGAAGTTTATGTCAAGCAACCTCCCGGTTTTGAAGATCACCAATTTCCAGATCACGTCTACAAGATTAACAAGCCACTCTACGGGTTGAAACAAGCACCCCGAGCATGGTATGATCGTTTAAGTCAATTTTTAATTGCAAATGATTATAAAAGAGGTAAAGTCGATAATACCTTGTTTGTGAAAATATTGAATAATGATATACTTGTTTGCCAAATCGATGTTGATGACATTGTTTTTGGAGCTACTAACGAATCATTGTGCCAAGATTTCTGTAATCTTATGAAGGGAGAGTTCGAGATGAGTATGATGGGAGAATTAACATTCTTCCTCGGGCTACAAATCAAGCAATGCGAAGATGGAATTTTTATTCACCAAACAAAGTACTCAAACGATCTCCTCAAGAAATTCAAAATGGAGAGTAGCAAAGTGATTTCAACGCCAATATCTTCATCATTGAAATTAGAAAAAGATGAAAATGGCAAATTCGTAGATCAAAAATTATATCGAGGTATGATCGGATCTTTGCTATATTTAATTGCTTCTAGGCCAGACATAATATTTGCTACATGCTTATGTGCTCGATTCCAAGCTAATCCTAAGGAATCCCATTTAATTGCTTGTAAACGCATTTTTTGTTACTTGAATGGGACCATCGGACCAGGTCTATGGTATCCTTCCTGCTTGGACTTTAATTTGATTGCATATAGTGACGCCGATTTCGGTGGATGCAAAATTGATAAAAAGAGTACTAGTGGTACATGTCATTTCATCGGTTCATGCTTAATATATTGGGGAAGTAAAAAGCAAACCAGTGTAGCGTTGTCTACAGCTGAGGCCGAATACGTTGCTGCAGGGAGTGCATGTGCTCAGGTATTATGGATTAAAAATCAACTCCGCGACTACAGCATTTATTTTGAAAATACCCCTATTTTATGTGATAATACTAGTGCTATTAATTTGAGCAAAAATCCCGTGTTGCATAGTAGAACTAAGCATATAGACATTAGACATCATTTTTTACGCGATCATGTGCAAAAGAAAGATATTGGCTTAATTTTTGTCGGGACGAAGGCCCAACTTGCTGATATATTTACGAAACCTCTTCCTGAGGAATCATTTAACACTATTCATTTGCAACTTGGTATGGGACATCTAGACAATTTTTAAAATTAGTTTTCTACTCGAGAAATCAATTTCTTAGAAACGTTCCACTCGCTAGCGCGCGCTAGCTTCATTCATTTAACGCGTGCTAACTTCCCACTCCTGTACGATTTTGTCTTTGATAGCGTACGCTAACTACTTATCACTTGCGTGCGCTAATTAAAAACTTCTTATTTCGATATATGCTACTGGACAGTCCAGTAAGCTACCTATATATTCATAACATACGCTAATTCTACACCCTTTGCCTATGCTAATTGAACCGGTTCAGTTCCCTATATAAACCCTGAACAGCCTAGAAACTTTTTCACCATTTCATAACGCACGCAATCGCTCAGATCCCCTTTCGAAGCAAGAACCCTAGCCAAAATCCGATCCATATAATCCCGATATCTCTCTTCAGTTTCCTCAAATCTTTCAATTCCTTTCATATTCATGTCGAGCAAGGGCAGAAAAGCTATGGAAAAGACTTACAAAAGCACAAAACGCTCCTGCGGACCAGAATATGATGCATCCCGTTTCGTGTCATATACTGCTTCCAAGGTCTTTTCTTAAATCCTTCCTCAGGAACAATTGACGGACTGCTACTACTTCAATTTTCACTTCCTGGAACGGATGAATGTTGTTATTTGAGATTTTTTCTCTTCTATTGGAATTTCCCGTTTTGTTGAATGTAATGAACCTGTCTTTCCCGAGTTAGTTCGCGAATTCTACGCGAATCTTCATATTGCTGAGAGTGAAGGTTCCTCATCCTTAGTTTTAGGGAGTTTGGTTGGAGGAACCGTAGTGAAAGTCTCTTGGGAGATTTTGACTCAATTATTTGGTTTGTCGTCCAATGGCTTTCTTGTTCTGGGAAATCGATCAATGAAGAATCTGGAGTTACCGAGATTGATGTCAAGGAATTTTTTAGTTCGAAAGCCATAATCGACAATACCGATGAGGCTTTTGAGAACAACGATTTTGGGATTAATATTCGAGTCCTTTTGGCCGCACTCACCAAGTGTATAATGCCCAAAGTCAACACGCAGCATAAGTTGGTCGGAATCGATAAACATGTGGTGTACCGAGTGCTAAATGATGACAGGATTGACTTTTCCGCGATTGTCACAAGGTGGATGAAAGTCAAGGGCGACCTTTTTCGGTCGAAGAATGACGCTTCACGGTCCCGCAAGGCTAGAATGCCGTACGGCTCCATCCTAACGGCGATCTTCAAATTTCATCAAGTGGATTTATCAAAGGATAAAGCCGTTCCCATTTCACTCGGCCATGAGATCTCTGATTACTCGCTCAAGGCCATGCACTATGTTCGAACGATCAACCGGGGCTGGATTCTCTTCCCATACCTTAATGAAGACGATCAAGTAGAGAAAGGGACTCGTATGCCGACACCGGAAGAGCGAATCACTCGACGAGGGCCGCACACCCTTCGGGAAATGCAAACAGGAGAATTTGTGAGGAAGCCCACTTCTAAGGGAAAACGTCCGATGAGAGAGACACTTACCGAGGAAGAGGAGAGTGACCTCGTTTCACGGATGCGCAACATCGATACTTCACAATTGGAGATCTATGAAGATGTTCGTTCTCTTCGCTCTGAGGTTCAAGGAGTGCGCGGGCTGCTTGAAGATTTCATTCGCTTCACTCATCCATAATTCCCTCTTCCACCTTCCTCATCCGAGCACGCACCCTAGCTTTTAGGACATTGATTATCGTTGTATCGAACTTTTATTTCACATGTTTTTGATGTCGTATACTTCGGATATTTCTGTGTAATGCTTGAATTATTTTCAATGAAATGCGCATTCCCTTCGTTTGGTTGTCATGTACTTTGGCATTTGTTAATTATGTGTTTCGTTTTGACGCATGGCATTTGATTGGTATCTTGTTATATACGCAACAACACAGGGGGAGTCCTTTTTGCTTATGTCAAAAAGGGGTAGAACAACTCCAAAAACCGAAACATACTAACATATCGAACAAGTTACCTTGATTCGAAATTTTTTAAAACGTTTTTGCAGGTATATATTAAATGTTTTGACATCATCAAAAAGGGGGAGATTGTTGACTCAAAGTATTTTGATGATGATCATATTCAAAACATTTAAACAAAATCTATCCCATCGAGCTGTTACATTGAAGGATTTTGTTCCTAGTGCACACTACAGACTGAATGGTAGCGTACGCTATCGAGGGAAAGTCACCTGCAGCCAGGCAAGTAACCTGCAGTCAAGTTGGAGTCACCTGATGGATAGCGCACGCAAAGCACACAATATCAGCGCACGCTAAGTTATCAATCTTAGCGCACGCTATCATATATCTATAGCGCATGCTATCGCACTCAAGGCAGAGAGTCAGTAAGGTCTGGACAGAAAAAGGAAAAGCATTTGCGCATGCTACGGAAGTATAATTACGTATGCTATTCAGAGATCTTAGCGCACGTTACATGTCAAACCTTGCGCATGCTACCGGAAATCATATTGGTAGTCCAGCAGGCTCTGGACTAAAATCAAGAAATCAATTACGTATGCTAAACAAGCTAACATACGTTATCTGGAAAAGTTATAGCGCACGCTACAACACATTTGTTAGGGCACGCTAAACGCTCAAATTCCTACCATTAGTCAACTTATCCATTGGAACGCAAACGTCAAAAAGGAGATCCGTAAAATCTGGAAAGCTAATATAAAATAATACTAGCGCATGCTAACGTATCAGTACTAGCGCACGCTAAGTACATTTTTATCCATTGGGGAGACAAACTGACAAGTTCAACAGTCAAAAGTGAAGACCTGTTGACCGACGATAACGCACGCTACAGAAGACCGACTAGCACACGGTAGACGTGTATTATGACCGTTGGTACAGTTTAATGACCATTCAGATCATTCAAGTCAAAGCTCGATAGCGCACGCTATGAAGGATTATTAGCGCACGCTAATAATACATTTTTCAGTATATGAAGAAGGACTTGACACTATATATACCCATAGGACTTGGGTATCTCACACACAACTTCAAGCATTTAAGTATACAAGCATTCAAAGTATTCTTGAGCTCAGATTTCTATCTATTATTGCATTCTAAGTTGTGAGGAAAAAGATACAAAGAGTGATACACATTGTAATATTTAGTATACTTTGTATTCTTTTCATTTGGTTGTGAGTGTTGCATCACTCATACAAGAGCGTTAGATAAACGAATTAAGAGTCACTAATCCGGTCTTATTAGGATCTTTGATCCGGCATTATTAGGATTACACTCCAACATTCATAAAGTGAGGATTATCTAGTTCCGATAGAACACTAGATACACAAAGTTTATTTTGAGAGTGGTTGTGCTTGGACCAATAGAAGACAAGCGGTTGTAACGGTTGTTGTACTCGGACCGATCGAAGATGAGACAAGTGTGTGGTTGTTCTTTAGCCAATAGAAAAAGAAGTCGGAGAGAGGACGTAGGCAAGTTGCCGAACCTCTATAAATCTTTGAGTCTTTTACTTTCTGCACAATTTTCTTTTATTCACGAGAAAGTTCGTTATTCCGCATTACCACTATTCAACCCCCCGTTCTAGTGGTGAATTTATCTCTTCACCGGTTACCGACCCAAACACGAATCCAATTCGTTGTAGCTTGTTGAATGATCCAACACCGAAAATGCCGAATGTCTCTACTTCACACGCGTCGGATATTGACTGGAAAAATAGTTTGTCAATTCGTTCTCAAAGAACACGGCTAGGAATCGACACAATATTTTTCTTCTCTTCTATTCTTCCTTTTCTTTATCTATAAGATGAACAAAAATGAAAGAAATTATTTTCTCTCCCCTCTATGATGAATTCACGGATGTAGCTCTATCCTTGTGGTGAGTTATGGTCATGTTTTATAACATGACTGAAAAGATACTCAAGATCAACATGATCATGTTATCTTTTGTCTTCATGTACAAAAACAACTCAAACTCACCCCACACCACATCATGACAACTAAAGGAAGTATCATGCAAGGTGGAGGAAAATGAGGGGGGCGGCCCACTAGATTTTAGGTGAGAAAACGAGCCGAGCTACTCGGTTCGTGTACCAGACGTTCGCGTGTCTAGTCCTTTAAATACACTTCATTTTATCCCAAATGTATTTATACTTAATTAATTAATCCAATTAATTAATTTTATCAAATACAAAATTATAATAATATATTTCCAAGATATAATTATTTATGAATTAAATTAATTACCCGATAATTAATTTCAATTCACCAGACTGCATTATCAAATAAATCAAATTAGATATCCAATATCCAATATTAATGAAGAGATAATAAATACATATTTATCCATCAAATATCCTGGTGCAACTCCATAGGTCCGTTTTAGTCGGAAATGGGAGGAACCAAAGATTATGGGTAACACTTAGCCAGTCTAGTGCTTCGTACCGTAACACAACTAAAAACGAATGTTCGGATCATTCAAAACTATTATTTCGTGAATACCGTATACGTATAAACCCTTCAATCATTTGTCCCGGTAAAGTATTAGGGTCACGGTAAAGTCAAACCATACTGTAACTTAACTCTATGCTTTCTGTTAATGCAAACCGAGATCATCGAGCTCTCGTGTATCAAATACAACTAGCTCTACATTCTTTGGCCAAAGTCTTATAATCTCTTTGGCCATTAACCGCATAGTACATTTACCTGCTCACTTACAGGAGAAAGAATTCTATATTGGTATTCAGTAGAGACTGCTACTTGCCCACTAAGTTGCATTTCGAGGTTGACCCCACCCACCGGAGATTGGATCGAACTACTCTAATGACTAACTTAATGTCACAAGCACATCTCCTACTGAAACCTCAAGTCAAAGGTCCATGTATACCTATCACAACCTTTCGACCCAGTCATTGACAAACCCTGAGTGATATCCATGTGACCGAATCGAGGTGAGTCGTGTTCGAGTATACTAATCTCATTAGCAAACCTCTAACGTGTTCTCCCACTAACCCTTAGTGAAGACCGGCACTCTATATATCAAAGTACATGTTATACAAGTCTTGTCTAACTTATTGCCCAGTTAAGTTTTATAGACTTGCGAACGAGTTAAGCATTCGAGCTCTAAACACTTCCAGTGCCTATCTCCTTATCTCCATAAGGAGTAGAATGTTTGCTCTCAAATGCAAGGACTATTATTCTATATACCAAATCACAGTGCCAGGGATATACAATAATATATAAATAATTATTGCCTTATTAAATATAAATAATTACAATACAAATGCTCTCACTCTCTCATCCTCTGAGTGGCATTCTAGGGCATATCCCTAACATAACGCACGCTAACTGTACTGTTGGGCAGAATGTATTGTGTTGTTGCTTTGATAGCACACGCTAATCTTGGTGATTAGCACACGCTAAGTTGTCCAGTATACAAACTGGACAGCAGGTTTTCATCCTCTTTTTTTATTTCATTTCTTCCTCCACCACGGTGTTTGAAAGGAGGGTGCCTAGGGTTTGAGTTCTTGGACAATTGGTGCTCCATCCAAGGTGTTTTGGATAGTCCTAGGTGATTTTAACATCAACTAATCCGTTGTTCTCCCTGGGATCGAGGCATTTTCTTGATTTTCCTTAAGTTGACCTTTTTGGGGAGTTTTGTTCTTGATTTCAAATTCTACGTTGTTTTGGTAAATTGATTGGTGTTAAATGTTGTTATTGATCATGTTTTATGGATTTTATATCCATATTTCCAATTCGTTCAACCCGGTTGATGGTTTTAGGGTTCTTGAGGAACCGTGGATATTTAATGGTCGATTAAATGTTTTATTGAGTTTCCCTTTGGTTGTTGGTTGTGATTTACATTATTATATGTCTTTATCCTCGTAATGATAGTGTTATCATTATTTCTTGTGGAGGTTGTAGGTTTTGAAGCACTTTGGTCGAGCCTTGTTCGTCGAGGCATTCGCGTTTTGATTTCTGAGGCAAGTATCTTGTTTATGCAATTTGTATCATCTAAATAGAGATTAGTTGTTGGGTTGTATTGATTGGTTCATCTTCGTAAACATAGTCCGTATGAATCACTTATGAATTACTTTTTATGAGTGCTTGCCGATGTTGTGTTATTTTGGTATGTGTAATGTTGTGGAGCTGTGTTGGATTGTGATAATTGTGTCGGACTGGTTGTACATATGGTTGTGTATATAGTTGTATATTGATCATGATATATGTTGGATGTGTGTCGTTGATGATGATGGTTGGATTGTTGTATGTGTGTTGGATGCGTATTGTTGTGGCGATCAATGTGATTGATGACCGTGTCCATTGTTGAAGAAATGTGTACGTGAATATGGTGTATTGTAATGCTAAGTTCACTAGTGTGGATTCGAGGGGACCTACGAGGATTTATGGTAGTGGACCATGAGATCATAACTTAGTATGTAGTGATGTGGGCCAATCGTGCGGGTCTGACGAGTCCTACGATGACACCTGACAGAAGATCATGGGGTCAGGGCACAATACGTCAGATCGTGTGGGTTCGATGGGGCCTATGGTGACTCGTGACAGTTGATCACGGAGTTAGGACTGATATTATGATGTTGTGTTTTGGTAAAGACCATGTGGGTTGTTGAAGCTACGGTGACTCGTGACAGTGGATTGCGGAGTCGAGATTGATTTGTGATTATTATGTATGGTTAAGACCGTGTGGGTTTTTGAACCTACGGTGACTCGTGACAGTAGATCACGGAGTCGATATTGATTTGGTGATTTGTTGTGTTTTGTTAAGACCGGGTGGGTTAATGAACGTACGGTGACTCGTGACAGTAGATCACGAAGTCAAGAACATGCTTTGATGAATAAAGATTTTCAAATGAAAGTTTTACGAAAATAGAATGATTGGGCTGAGTCCCAAGCGGTTTGTGGAAATTTTTTCATGTTGTAAAGTTATTGAGATTTGAAATGAAATTTGGGTTAAGACCTTAACGTTTTGAAATAATTCTTAAAATTTAGGACCCGATGTCCTTAAGGATTTGTATTTATAAAATTCCCGAGATAATGATTCTATTTTCAAATTCTTCAAGTGCTTTGCTTTCTAAACACCAAAACCTCTTAGGAACAATTACTGGATGGTTGTATTTATCTGATTCGTGATTGTTTTTTGCTCGCTACATTTCATATGATTATGATACTTGTACTGACAAATTCAATCTACTAACCCCTTAAAATTGGAGAAATGCGTTTCATGCATTTCAGGTATGCTTGGTTCATGGGAGCAGTCACAGGATCGGCATGGAAGATTATGGGTTGCGATACTAATCAAGAGTTGAGGAGTTTAGTTTTATGTCATTGTATTATTGATTAATTTCCAGACTTCCGTTGTATTGTGTTTAGACCCATGCGTGCGTATATGTTGTAAAAAACTTATTTTGGTTTGAATTAGTTGTGTGACCTTCTCGGTCCAAGTCGTTATATAGTTGACCCCCGCCGGAGGTTGTTTTGTAGTGTTTAACCTAGTAGATCCTTATGAGAAGGGTCTACGGCGTGCGATATTCTGGGATGATTTCTGGAGGCGTTACATAAATATCCGCCCAAAAGTCAACAATCTGATACATTAACGCAGTTGTTCGAGCAGTCTTAGGCCGCACACGAACGCGGGGGTTCGAATCCCGCCAGCAGCTAGAATATGTTATTGAAATAATAATTTTGAATTTACAAAATAGTATGGTGGTTTAAATAAAAATAATAGTGAACAAGTTTCACAAAAATAGTTGCATCTGAGATGGCGCGACTGTTGGGTTTTTATCGAACTAATAAGATTTATGATCTCATCATATATCCAAATAGAGCAGCGTAAGAATAATATAACATGTAAAAACCCTCCGAGGATCCAAGTATATTATCAAAGTACGAAGAACAAGATTGTTACCTCTTGTAGCGTGTTTTCGATCGAGCCTTCTAGAGACGTTGCAAGAAGCGAGCGTCCTCTACGGTATCCACACAACGAACAAGTCCCGAGCGTCTAAGGGATTGCTAGCTCATATTCAACAAAGATTTCACTTAAATCAATTTGAATATAGGTATGTTCTTGATTATGGTAAGAACAAGAACACCAAGAATATTATTCAAATGTTCTTGAACTTTGATCTAAAATAACAACTATGAATCTTATTCAATATGTTACTAAAGATCAAACTCACAAGATTAGATGAAGATTAGAAGAGTATTCTAAATACTTTCTTGGTCAAAGAATCAACCTTCAAAGATATGAAGATATATTCTTGATCCTTTTGATTATTCAACTTTTGAATATATCTTCAAGACTTTTGAGAGAGAGAAATATCAAAATCAGATTTTTGATTCTCTCTCCACAAATATGTCTTCACTTGTGATTAAGTTATGTGTGAAGGCTATCACAAGACACTCTTATATAGTCCTCTATATGGTTAAGGGTTCACCAACCCTCTCACCAACTTTTAATCAACCGGAACAAAATAGCTGCTCTGCTCGTTTAAGTGTGTGTCCCTGTAGGTTCTAAATAATACAACAATGAGTATAAAACAATTTTTACAACTCATAAATCATAAGCGGCCTATAGCTAGACATTATGACTACCCGCATTAATAGAATTAATTCGACAGCACGAACGAAATCCCGTTACTGTATAATATTTAATCCTCTCGTCGCGCGATATTCTAATTAAGAATAAGGCATAAATAAGTCGACCTTATATGGTTTAATTAATATTCTTGATCTCAAGTTACAATTGTCCAATTCAAATATTTATCAATAACTCTTTATTGATCAATTTGAGCATGGCCATGCATTTAAACAATTTAACTTATCAAGGGCTCGTGGATATCTTCTCCGTTATATGAGGGACAAGTCCCCTCTTGACAAACTACTTTCCTCTACATAAATCGTACCGTATTCAATGACAAACTATTTGGTCCCTTGTTACAGAAGACGTTGGTATTGTGTTAAAATACTATACTCAATATGTAGGAAACTGTAGTGTCTTTAGGTAATAAGGACTTAAATAATATATAACAATCAGAGGACTTATAATGACTTAATCCATATATAATTCTCTTTGTTAGATCATATCCAATACGATGTCTCTGTATCTATGACATGATATAACATCTCATGTTCATGACCAGTAAAACATAGTCATCGTATCATCATCATACTAGTAATCATATTACTAGGGATATCTAGAATAAATATTCTTTAATGCTTTAATGAGCTTTACTATCAAGTCACATACTTGATGATCGTAAGCAGAATATTAATTCAATAATATAATCAATATTATATAATAATAAATGTCTCCACATTATTATTAAACAATAGACTTAGAGCATTATACTAACAATCTCCCACTTGCTCTTAATCCTACACAGACATAATCTGAAGACCCATAGCCTTAATATGACCATCATTCTTCACTTGAGAAAGCGGCTTGGTTAAAGGATCCGCTATGTTATTATCCGTGTGAACTTTGCATATCTTTACATCGCCACGAGTGACAATCTCTCGAATGAGGTGCAACTTTGTAAGTATGTGTTTGGATGCTTGTTGTAATCTTCTTTCTTTAGCTTGTGCAATAGCTCCATTGTTATCACAGTGCAAATTTACTGGATCAACAATGCTAGGAACCACATCTAGTTCACCAATGAACTTCCTCATCCAAACAGCTTCTTTAGCTGCTTCCGAAGTGGCTATGTACTCAGCTTCCGTTATAGAATCATCTATGGTTGGTTTTTTGGAACTCTTCCAGCTAACAGCACCACCATTCAAGCAAAATATATATCCCAACTGCGATTTTGAATCATCATTGTCTGTCTCAAAACTGGCATCGACATAGCTATTAAGGACTAAATCACTATCTTGACCACCATATATCAAGAACATATCTTTAGTCATTCTCAAGTACTTAAGTATGCTCACGGTCCAGTGAGCCTCACCAGGGTCAGACTGGAATCTGCTGGTTGCACTCAATGCAAATGATACATCCAATCTAGTACATATCATGGCATACATTATATATCCTATAGCCGAAGCATAAGGTATCGAGCTCATTCTATCTCTCTCTTCCTTCGAACAAGGACTTTGAGTTATACTGAGCTTTATGCCATGTGACATAGGTAAGAACCCTTTCTTACTATTATGCATACTGAACCGTTTCAGTACTTTGTTAATATATATACTTTGACTTAGGGCAAGAAGCCTTTTAGATCTATCTCTATAAATCCTTATACCCAGTATATTGGAAGCTTCCCCTAAGTCCTTCATCGTAAAACATTTACTTAGCCAAAGCTTAACACTTTGCAAAGTAGGGATGTCATTTCCAATGAGTAGGATATCATCCACATAGAGTACTAGAAAAACAATTGCGCTCCCACTAATCTTCTTGTATACACAAGGTTCATCTTGATTTCTAATGAAACCAAACTCTTTGATTTTTTCATCAAAACGAAGATTCCAACTCTGGGATGCCTGCTTCAAACCAAAAATGGCCTTTAGAAGCTTACATACTTTATTAGGATTATTAGGATCGACAAAACCTTCGGGCTGTATCATATACACATCCCCATCTAACTTCCCATTAAGAAAAGTGGTTTTGACATCCATTTGCCATATCTCATAGTCATAATATGCTGCTATGGAAAGTATAATTCTAATTGATTTAATCATTACGATTGGTGAAAAGGTTTCATCATAGTCAATACCATGAGTCTGTCTATATCCTTTCACCACGAGTCGTGTTTTGTATGTTTGTACAATGTCATCCATGTCCTTTTTCTTTGTAAAGATCCATTTACAACCAATTGCCTTGTAACCTTCATGAATATAAATCAAAGTCCATACTTGATTATCATACATGGATTGCATTTCGGATTTCATCCCTTCAAGCCAACTTTCGCATTCAATGCTAGTAGTTGCTTCATTGTAGGTTGTGGGATCATCTAGATCCATGAGTTCCACATTTTTGTCATCTGTGATGAGAAATCCATATCTCTCAGGTTCACGATGATAACGTATAGACCTACATGGAGCTGGTATAGAAGAAGTGGTCTCAACATCTCTATGTGAGTTTAAATCAGTTTTATCTAAAAGTTCAGTATCTATTTGTGGCTCTCTCATCTCATGAAGAGTTATTTTGCTCCCACTATTCTTCTTGGAAATAAATTCCTTCTCAAGGAATACTCCAGATCGAGCAACAAACACTTTGTTCTCTGATGGGATGTAAAAATAATATCCTTTAGTTTCCTTAGGATATCCTACAAATAGACATTTATCCGATTTGGGTGATAATTTATCAGTGAATAGTCGATACACATAAGCTTCACAACCCCAAATCTTAAGGAAAGACGAAACAGGTTGTTTCCTTGTTCATATCTCATATGGTGTGCTTTGAACTGATTTAGATGGTACTCGATTTAAAATGAACGCAGCAGCCTCTAAGGCGTAACCCCAAAAATAAATTGGAAGATCATCTTGACCCATCATCGATCTAACCATGTCTAACAAGGTTCGATTTCTCCGTTCTGACACACCATTCCATTGAGGTGTTCCAGGTGGAGTTTGTTGTGAAACAATTCCACAACTTTTGAGATGATCGTCAAATTTATGGCTCCAATATTCACCACCACGATCTGATCGTAGTGCTTTAATAGTTTTGCCTAACTGATTTTGTACTTCATTTTGAAATTGCTTGAATTTCGTAAACGACTCAGACTTATGACTCATTAAGTAGATATATCCGAATCTGCTTAAGTCATCCGTGAACGTTATGAAGTATTGGAAACCTCCTCTAGCATTTGTATTCATTGGTCTACATATATCAGTATGTATTAAGCCTAATAAATCTGCAGCTCTCTCAGTATGGCCCGTGAAAGGAGCTTTGGTCATTTTGCCTAATAAGCAAGATTCGCACGTATCATATGATTCTAAATCAAATGTGTCCAAGATTTCATCATTATGAAGTTTGGTTATACGTTTCTCGTTTATATGGCCCAAACGACAATGCCAAAAATATGTTTGGTTTAAATCATTTGATTTAAGTCCTTTGACATTCAAGTTATAGACAGATTTGGAAATTTCAAGATTTATGGGATATAATCTCCCACTCATCAAGGCATCTCCATAAAAAACACCTTTATTAAATATGGACATTACACTATTCTTAATAGTAAAGTCATATCCTTCCAAATCAAGGCAAGCAACTGATACAATATTTCTACCCATAGCAGGAACGCAATAACAATTATTAAGTTCCAATACAAGTCCACTAGGTAGCTTTATATCATAAGTCCCTACGGCAATAGCAGCAACTCTTGCTTCATTTCCAACACGTAGGTCCATTTCACCTTTTGCCAGTTGTCTACTCTTTCGCAGCCCCTGCACATTCACACAAATGTGAGCTTCACTACCGGTATCTAATACCCATGATGAAGCAGATAAATTGACTTTTATAACAAGAATACCTGAAGCAGCAGTCTCACTGCTCTTCCATTTCCTCATTTCTTTGAGGTACTTTGCAATTCCTTTTCTAATGACCAGTTTCATTGCAGTGGTAGCAAGCCCCCTCTTTGGGTTATTTCGATGACTTCTTGAAAGGTTTAGGTTTGGGTTTAGGCAACATTTGCATTTTACCCTTACCTTTATCTTTCGGGGCCATCTTATTCCCTTACTTTTTATTCCATTTCTTCTGAACCATTAAAACATTAGGAACACCTTTCTTAATGTTTGTCTCAGTTTGTTTTAGCATCCCATGCAACTCAGTAATAGTCTTCTCCATGTTGTGGATGTTAAAGTTTACTACAAACTGATCATACTCTGAAGGCAGCGATGCTAAGATCATATCTGTAGCGAGTTCCTGACTGATAGGAGATCCTAGCCTTTCAAGATGCTCAATGTAGCCCTTCATCTTAAGGACATGAGCACTCACAGAAGTACCTGAAGACAATTTACAACCATTCAATGCCTTCGTAGTGGCAAACCTTTCCTGACGGGCTTGCTCTTGGAACATTTCCTTAAGCTGACCCATCATTTCATAAGCTTCCATGTCCTCGAACTGTATCTGCAGCTCCGAGTTCATGGTTGCTAGCATAAGGCATGTCACATCCAAAGAATCATTCATATGCTTACTACAAGCATCTTTTTGAGCTTTGGTGGCGGTTAATTCTGGTTCATCAGGAATTGGGTTTTCGACAATGTACTGCTTCTTTTCAGCTTTGAGAACGATTCTCAAGTTCCTTAACCAATCAAGGTAATTAGTGCCAGAAAGTTTTTCTTTGTCAAGAATTGATCACAATGAGTTTGTATTGATTGTCGACATTGATTCTATAATATTAATATGCAAAGTTATTCATGAGATATATTGATTTTAAAATCTAGCGATCAAGTAAATGCAAGCACAACTTTGGCATGTCCCTCGCACATAAAAGAAGTTTAGTTTTTATCAATAGAGATGACATCTTATGTCAACATATTAGTCTCAATATTATGTATCACATACACATATATGAATTATAATCTAACGATCAAATAACCACAGACACAACTTTGGCATGTCCCCTGTAATTAAAAGATGCTTTAGATTATCATTTGGGATGACATCTTGTGTCGTTTTAATCGTATTAATCCCAAATAAGCCATAGGTCCAAAATCGTTTTGTATAACCTATATAAGTCTTAACCATTTAAAACATATGTATAAGCTTGTTTATTCATCTCGCCTCCTTAAGATAAAATCCATACACCTTGCTTTGGCAGACCCATATTAGAAATGATCGAAAGTTTGACGAGTGTTTTGAAATGGTTGGCTTTTGAGACTTATGTTCCATATCAATTGATTTAATAAAACTATTTTATCAAAATTGATTATCTCAAAATTATTACCATGTATCTCATACATGTAAATGTTTTAATGAGTATTATGTATTTGGTAATAACGATTATTAAGCAAATAAAATAAATATGATACATCTCATACAATCATATGCGAATTTAAATATGATGCATCTCATACAATCATATGTAATGTAAATATGATGCATCTCATACATTCACATGAACAATTAGGTGTGGTGTGGCATAGCCATAGAAACTATTATGATATTCGTTAATATCAATAGGTCGGTTGGTGTAATCTTTCATAACGACTTTCTTCTTGAATTCCTTGTAAGTAGCTCGTCTCCTTCGTCTTCCTCTTATAGCTAGAACTATTCTAAACTATATCTTTACATTTTGTAATTGAAACCTCGAGTTACATTCGAGGGGAATAGGATTAGAAGAGAAATTACAACAAGATAATAAGAAGGCACGACATACAAGTCGTATTATGAATATTACAACCATAATCAGATCATCAATCTAATTGATCTAGTACGGCTATACCAACCACGATGCATAAACCATTTAAGCATTCACAAGCACATACAATACATAAAATGTACTAAATATCGAATATCGATAAGTTATATTGTAACACCCCCAATCCATTCAGGGATATTACACGCCGTAGAACCCTTCCTCAAGGGTCTACCAGGCTGGTAACAACATCGAACATCTCAACAATGTCTTTAAGGCTAAAATGACTCAGTAGACCGATTTGGTCTTTCAATAAAAACATACAAGTCAATCTCAATACATGCCCACGCAGGGGTCCAATACAAAATACTCCCGTACAACGGGGAAAAATATTGCAGTGGAAATAACGAACAACTGAATCAATACAACAATAAACGGGTCCTCATGTGATTAGTATCGATCATCTTTCATCATCCTTCATGCCGACCCTGTGCTATGCTCCCCAAAACCTGAATGCAATACAGACATCCATCCCCCTATTACTAGGGGGTTAGCAAAATTCCACTATTTTGCTAGTGCAAGTACAAAGTAAAAATACTAGTCATACAAATCATATTCCAAGAATAATAAGAATCAGGAATCCTCAAAGATTCAAACATAATGAAAATACTTTCCGAGGCAAGAGTTTAGGTAAAGCTTTCCAAAATCGAAAGATCACAATTCAAGGGAAGTAATTTATAAAATGGTTTAAAATGCCATCGGGAGTTTTGATAGAAAACAAGTCAGGATTTTCGAATCCTTCTCTTTCCAAAATCAACAGGGGTCACAGCCCAAGGGTTTTGTTTTCACAAATAAAACCAACAATAATTCACAGGGTCAAAGCCCACGTCACGTGTCCTCGACGGATATAAAATCAACACAACATAATCACCCAAGATACGCAAATCTTAGTTACACAAGTACAATACCAACTCGTGAATCCAGAGTGAAGTCATAGATTCCCTCGAGGCCTCGACGGACCCTCCCGAGGTGAGCAAAGCGCATTCACAAATCATATACTCAAACTCGTGAATCCATAGTGAAGTCATAGATTCCCTCGAGGCCTCGACGGACCCTCCGGAGGTGAGCAAAGCACATTCACAAATCATATACTCAAACTCGTGAATCCAGAGTGAAGTCATAGATTCCCTCAAGGCCTCGACGGACCCTCCCGAGGTGAGCAAAGCACATTCACAAATCATATACTCAAACTCGTGAATCCCGAGTGAAGTCATAGATTCCCTTGAGGCCTCGACGGACCCTCCCGAGGTGAGCAAAGCACATTCACAAATCATATACTCAAACTCGTGAATCCCGAGTGAAGTCATAGATTCCCTTGAGGCCTCGACGGACCCTCCCGAGGTGAGCAAAGTACATTCACAATAGAGATATCCAAACAATTCACCTAGAGGCATCAAACACTTAGCAAAACACAACGTCAAACCACAACGCACCGAAATGAGGTAATATACGTACACACGCATCTTCAAGCGCAACATCAACATCAACCATATCCATAGCATTCACATAATCGTTTACGAGACACACCAATCACAAAATACACATGGTTTTGAAAGAGGGCCTTTAACGAGGCTAACCGAATCTTTTGAAAGTTTATTTCAAACAAACAAAAGAAACATACCAAGACGATCACCAATCATCATATCCACAAAACAAGAAATGTATGGACAAGGTACTTGCCTCGAATAATCACAACGCGGAGAATCGACCGAAGTGAGGAGACTCGAACCGACTATGAACCCGCCAACTCCGCCAAACGACAACACATGACAATAAACTACGAACGACAACAATAACAACGAAAATGAATTCCAAATCACGACCCAAAGCCGCTGAATTCAAGGAACAAACGACGAAAGTTCAAGGGTTTCCCCCAAAACGGCCAAGAACAGGAATCGACCCAACAAAAACATGAAAATGTAATTCCCAACCGAAATATGGATGTTCAATCCATAGGATATGTTTAACAACATCATTTAACAACAATCGATTCATCAAAAATGGATGGAAAACGAAATCAAGAACAAATCCCCCAAAAAGTCAACTCTAGAGATTCAAGAAAAATACCTTGATTCGGCGAAGAACAATGGATTATATGATGTTAAACACATGAATACTACTAAGATTAATCATACCCATCATGGATTAATTAATACGAAACGAATTGGACAAAAATCCAAAAACCCCAAAATTTCCCAAAAATAAGGTTCTAGGAAATCTAACCTTGATTCGCTGGATCAAAAGAGGTTATGGACGGATTACTCGATGATATGAACTCCCAAACATCGTGGATTAATTGCTTGACAACATGTCTCCTTGATCACCAAGCCTCCAGCCGCAGAAAGGAAAAGATAGAAATGAAAAATGGGTGAAAATATGACCGCTCAGTCATATTTATACTTGCGCTTCATAGCGTGCGCTAGCCTTCTGGACTAGCGTGCGCTATCGGCCAGTATCGGCCCAGAACCCTCGGTCGGGGCCCGCATGACCCGGCACTGCTGACCCAACCTGCCGACCGGCACCTGCCTACCCGAACGCGATAGTGTGCGCTGCACGGACACTAGCGCACGCTAGCCGACCTGTCCAAAACTCTCTGGACTAAACTGCTCGGCCAGGTAACGTGCGCTAGTCGACCGACAGCGTGCGCTACACATGCCGATTAGCGCGCGCCATAACCGACAGTAGCGTGTGCTACCTCCCAATCCTCCCCGAGTCCAGAACTCCAGAAACCTCTCTGCCCAGCACGATGGCGTGCGCTGGTCGGACGAATAGCGTGCGCTATTCCTGCCGAGCTAGTGTGCACATCCTTCCGGCATTACCGTGCGCTACGCCGGTTCCTACCGCGCCTGCCCGGCCATTGTCCAGCCGTCATGACCCGACGATTCGATTTCCGAAAATGCACGGAACGAACACGACGAAATTCTCGCGGACAACATCATCGATCCGAAATGAAATACCATGCAACAATTGATCACACGCGACCATGAAAAGGGTCGAGACAACAAATACAAATGTGGATACCCACAACTTTGGGTAAATTACAAAATGGCCCCAAACGACCGAAAATCACGATACGTGATCGAATAACCAAACCGAAGTTCACAACACGTCTAACAAAGTTAAACGGACTTACGGGAAACTCAAAACAACTGTTTCGAACGAGATTCGCAAGAATCGAACTCAAGTGCGGAAAAGTTGCTAAGAAGTACAGAACTCAACAAAACGAACTCGGATGTCAAAAAGTGTAGAATTAATCATTCTCAAATTGACGAAATGGTCACAAGCAAGTCGTCAAAACGGACTCTCTCTGAAAAAAAGAAAATGACCGGAAATCGAAATTGCGGATATTATATACTGCCCTCCTTAAAAGAAGTTTCGTCCCGAAACTTAAAACAAGTAGGGAGAAGCAATATCCCGCCAGGAAAACTCAACGAGGTACACAAGAAAAGCGTAACTTACGCCCAACGACGAAACGTTACAAGCAACACAAAGGAATCTACGGCGTGAAAACACGCTCCACGACGACCAGTACAACGCCACCGGTAGAGACATAATAAAACCAACAAGGGACAAGCGTCATCAAACAGATAATACAATCAAGTCAATTATCCGAACAATCACAAAACAGGAGGTACCAATATAAGAAAACATGCATAGTCAAGAAAATAGAAAACAAGCACAAAATGATCCACAAGGACAATCATAAACAGTTCGGACTACGCCGAAATCCTCAAAAACCACACTAGGCATCTCTGTGTCCTTTCGGAGCAGAGACGCAACCTCGATCCCCAAAACCCTCAGCTACCTTCTCGCAATGCACTGCTCGGTAACCCACCTGGCCACACTCGAAACAGCTGACTAATGGTGAACGACAATTCTTCGCAGTACAAGATCAGACAACAACAATCATACAACCACGATTGAAACGCAGAAGTCCAAAAAACAATACGGGTATTACATTCGACCTATTATAAAATAAATTTCGTCCCCGTAACTCACAACAACAGAAACAACACAAAAAGCAACTGACAGAAACATCTCCCATGGGCCTCTCAGAGCCGATCCTGATATCTATGCTGAAGCGTGAACTCCTGAAGTCTCTGTAACCAATTCGCAAAACTGGATTCTGTGTCCCTTGAGTCCACACTTGTAATCTTCTACTGGTGTAGAAGTACAATTTGCACGTACATGCCCCAGCACATTACAGTCGAAGCACCTCGGCATACCGAAAATACAACTGCTAGGTACAATGGAATATAACATCACAAAACAACATACTAGAGATGCCAATTCCACACAACATATCAACGTAAGGTAGCCCACTTACACAGAATCATATCAACGATGGCATACATTCGGAGATTTCAACGGCTCGGATGATAACCAGCACACAATCACAAAACATTATGAAACAATCACAGATGTACACAATCATACAAACCCAAGCTCTAATAGCTCGCACAGGTGCGATAACACAGAAATCACCACGAAATGACAATGTTAAAGATCAACATCACACCTATCACCGAGGGCTAATAAAACAATTGCATGGCGAAAGACTCAACACTCACACCACCAATTTAATCACAACTCGGGGTTAGCACCCTAACGAAAGTGCGAACTTTATCCGTACATTCCCGAACCGTAAACAGGAACGATAGGTTTTTTTTAAAAAAAACGAAAACCGCCTTTTGAAAACAATTTGGAACACCAGTTGATCTTGAGTATCACATTTTCAAAAAGTTGTACAAACATCATTGTCGAGACTTTGAAAACCATCTTGCGTTTGATAAAACGAGGACACTTCCCTTTTAGTGAAAAAATTTCAGAATTATTCGACCCTCGGGTCAAAGCAAAGCATTTCTAAATAATTGATAATATCTCAAAATAGTTTGGTCCTCAACTGGAATAATTTTGAATCATACTGTGGCACCTTGAAGGTACCGCGAGAAAATAATTCGTTTTAAAAGTACGGCTCGAAATTTATTTTCTAAGATACTCAAGGTTTTCAAAAATCCAATAGGCCAGAATACCCAAAACTCACACATATCGATATTCACTTATACACATCATAGTACACGGATCAATTCGTTCAAAATCAAGAAAATACATGTCTTTTGCCGGAAAACAAACAGTCAAAATATCACAGTCATAAGGACATAAATAGCGACAACCCTCCACATATAACCGAAATATGAGTCACATAAACACATATCACAAAACCAAGAATATGCATAAAGATACCATCATTCAACGACTAATCATACAAGTGGCTCGTGCCACACGAGGCACAACACAAATAAGGGATACTTACATCCACAGGTCGCACGAAGATGATGATCGCCCCATGATACTAATCACGACCAACAAACTCAGACGACGAATCATGACACGACTCAGTCAGATAGAATCCGACGAGACAAAAACGCAACAGACACAACTAAACCCGACTGCCTAGGTTTCCGCAACCTAAGCTCTGATACCATTTATGTAACACCCCCAATCCATTCAGGGATATTACACGCCGTTGAACCCTTTCTCAAGGGTCTACCAGGCTGGTAACAACATCGAACATCTCAACAATGCCTTTAAGGCTAAAATGACTCAGTAGACTAATTTGGTCTTTCAATAAAAACATACAACTCAATCTCAATACATGCCCACGCAGGGGTCGAATACAAAATACTCCCGTACAATGGGGAAAAATATTGTAGCGGAAATAACGAACAACTGAACCAATACAACAATAAACGGGTCCTCATGTGATTTGTATCGATCATATTTCATCATCCTTCATGCCGGCCCTGTGCTATGCTCCCCAAAACCTGAATGCAATACAGACATCCACCCCCCGATTACTCGGGGTTAGCAAAATTCCACTATTTTGCTAGTGCAAGTACAAAGTGCAAATACGAGTCATACAAATCATATTCCAAGAATAATAAGAATCAGGAATCCTCAAAGATTCAAACATAACAATAATACTTTCCGAGGCAATAGTTTAGGTACAGCTTTCCAAAATCGAAAGATCACAATTTAAGGGAAATAATTCATAAAATGGTTTAAAATGCCATCGGGAGTTTTGATAGAAAATAAGTCAGGATTTTCGAATCCTTCTCTTTCCAAAATCAATGGGGGTCACAGCCCAAAGGTTTTGTTTTCATAAATAAAACCAACAACAATTCACAGGGTCAAAGCCCACGTCACGTGTCCTCGACGGACATAAAATCAACACAACATAATCACCCAAGATACACAAATCTTAGTCACACAAGTACAACACCAACTCGTGAATCCAGAGTGAAGTCATAGATTCCCTCGAGGCCTCGACGGACCCTCTCGAGGTGAGCAAAGCGCATTCACAAATCATATACTCAAACTCGTGAATCCAGAGTGAACTCATATATTCCCTTGAGGCCTCGACGGACCCTCCCGAGGTGAGCAAAGCACATTCACAAATCATATACTCAAACTCATGAATCCAGAGTGAAGTCATAGATTCCCTCGAGGCCTCGACGGACCCTCTCGAGGTGAGCAAAGCACATTCACAAATCATATACTCAAACTCGTGAATCCATAGTGAAGTCATAGATTCCCTCGAGGCCTCGATGGACGCTCCCGAGGTGAGCAAAGCGCATTCACAAATCATATACTCAAACTCGTGAATCCAGAGTTAAGAAAATGGTTTAAAATGCCATCGGGAGTTTTGATAGAAAATAATTCAGGATTTTCGAATCCTTCTCTTTCCAAAATCAACAGGGGTCACAGCCCAAAGGTTTTGTTTTCATAAATAAAACCAACAACAATTCACAGGGTCAAAGCCCACGTCACGTGTCCTCGACGGACATAAAATCAACACAACATAATCACCAAAGATACACAAATATTAGTCACACAAGTACAACACCAACTCGCGAATCCAGAGTGAAGTCATAGATTCCCTCGAGGCCTCGACGGACCCTCCCGAGGTGAGCAAAGCACATTCACAAATCATATACTCAAACTCGTGAATCTAGAGTGAAGTCATAGATTCCCTTGAGGCCTCGACGGACCCTCCCGAGGTGAGCAAAGCACATTCAAAAATCATATATTCAAACTCGTGAATCCAGAGTGAAGTCATAGATTCCCTTGAGGCCTCGACGGACCCTCCCGAGGTGAGCAAAGTACATTCACAACAGAGATATCCAAACAATTCACCTAGAGGCATCAAACACTTAGCAAAACACAACGTCAAACCACGACGCACCGAAATGAGGCAATATACGTGCACACGCATCTTCAAGCACAACACCAACATCAACCATATCCATAGGATTCACATAATTGTTTACGAGACACACCAATCACAAAATACACATGGTTTTGAAAGAGAGCCTTTAACAAGGTTAACCGAATCTTTTGAAAGTTCATTTCAAACAAACAAAAGAAACATACCAAGACGATCACCAATCATCATATCCACAAAAGAAGAAATGTATGGACAAGGTACTTGCCTCGAATAATCACAACACGGAGAATCGACCGAAGTGAGGAGACTTGAACCGACTACGAACCCACCGACTCCGCCGAACGACAACCCGCAAGAATAAACTATGAACGACAACAATAACAACGAAAATGAATTCCAAAGCACGACCTTAAACTGCTGAATTCAAGGAATAAATGACAAAAGTTCAAGGGATTCCCCCAAAACGGCCAAGAACATGAATCGACCCGACAAAAACATGAAAATGGAATTACCAACCGAAATATGGATGTTCAATCCATATGATATGTTTAACAACATCATTTAGCAACAATCGATTCATAAAAAACGGATGGAAAACGAAATCAAGAACAAATCCCCCAAAAAGTCAGCTCTAGAGATTCAAGAAAAATACCTTGATTCGGCGAAGAACAATGGATTAGATGATGTTAAACACATGAATACTACTACGATTAATCATACCCATCATGGATTAATCAACAATACGGAACGAATCAGACAAAAACCCCAAAACCCCAAAATTTCCCAAAAATCGGGTTCTAGGAAATCTAACCTTGATTCGCTGGATCAAAAGAGGTTATGGAGGGATTACTCGATGATATGAACTCCCAAACTTCGTGGATTAATTGCTTAACAACATGTCTCCTTGATCACCAAGCCTCCAGCCACGGGAAGGAAAAGATAGAAATGAAAAACGGGTGAAAATATGACTGCTCAGTCATATTTATACTGGCGCTGCCTAGCGTGCGCTAGCCTTCCGGACTAGCGTGCGCTATCGGCCAGTATCGGCCCAGAAACCTTGGCCGGGGCCCGCACGATTCGGCACTGCGAACCCAACCTGCCGACCGGAACCTGCTTGCCCGACCGCGATAGCGTGCGCTGCGCGGACGCTAGCGCGCGCTAGCCGACCTATCTAGAACTCTCTGGACTAAACTGCTTGGCTAGGTAATGTGCGCTAGTCGGCCGACAATGTGCGCTACATACCGATTAGCGCGCGCCACGCCGACAGTAGCGTGCGCTACCTGCCGATCCTCCCCGAGTCCAGAACTCCAGAAACCTCTCTGCCCAGCACGATGGCGTGCGCTGGTCGGTCGAATAGCGTGCGCTATTCCTGCCGAGCTAGCGTGCGCATCCTTCCAGCAGTAGCGTGCGCTACGCCGGTTCCTGCCGTGCCTGCCCGGCCATTGCCCAGCACTTCCGACAGTGCCTGCCGCACCTGTCCGGCCAGTGCCGAGCCGTCATGACCCGACGATTCGATTTCCGAAAACGCACGGAACGAACACGACGAAATTCTCGCGGATAACATCATCGATCCAAAATGAAATACCATGCAACAATTGATCACACGCTACCATGAAAAGGGTCGAGACAACAAATACAAATGCGGATACCCACAACTTTGGTTAAATTACAAAATGGCCCAAAACACCCGAAAATCACGATACGTGATCGAATAACCAAACCAAAGTTCACAACACGTCTAACTAAGTTAAACAAACTTAAAGGAAACTTGAAACAACTTTTTCGAACGATATTCGCAAGAATCGAACTCAAGTGCGGAAAAGTTGCTAAGAAGTACGGAACTCAACAAAACGACACCGAAACGAACTCGGATGTCAAAAAGTGTAGAATTAATCATTCTTAAATTGACGAATCGGTCACAAGCGAGTCGTCATAACGGACTCTCGCTAATAAAAGAAAATTACCGGAAATCGAAATTGCGAATATTACATATATAATATATAAAATATGCCGAATATCGACAATCGATAAGATATAAAATTCTGAGGGCCAAAACAGGTCCGGAAATGGCCTGGACCGCTACTCGGCACGATCGGGCAGCCCCGGCAGCACTGGCCGCCACGGCAGTTCTCGCCTGCACTGGCACATCTCGGCACAGACAGGGCGCGACCAGGCACGGATCGCGATCTTCTCGGCAGACCGCGCGGCAGGGCCTGCCCAGGTATAAAAAAGAATTTCTTTGAGTATACATCTTATGTATACTACATGTATACATCTTATGTATATCATATCCAATACCTTTTGAGCAATATAAATGTATAAAAAAAATAGATCATATCTATATTTATACAACCTCGGAATCAAAATATAATTATGTTCATATGAAAATTTTAAAGAAGCATAATCTTTACATAAACAATTTTATGTTAATATGCACCTCTTAAAATTCATAATCCTAACATATAATTATATGTAGATCAAATCATATGTTGTTTGATTCTTGGATTATTAGTAGAACTAAATCATCACATGAATCTCCATATATGTTCAAATCATATGTTCTTTGATTCTTGTATTATTAGCAGAACTAAATCATTTCTGGGACCAACAATTGGTATCAGAGCGAGGCGCGGGTTCGAGTCTTCTGGCGTACGCTGGGGGGGGATTATTGGGAATGCTTTGCATCCAGCGTCCTCACCTTCGACTCGGGAGAACGTAACTGGCCGGGCTTAACATCCCGACCCGCGGCATCCTAGTGGTGCAGCCCTTCATGTCCGCCTGGCACTTAGTATGGGGCTCTGCACTGCCACTAGAGAGTGGTTAAATGAATTGATTTGGACTACTCATACCAACAAGATGCATCTTCTTTTCTGGTAGCCATCTCATAGAAACTCTAAAGTTAAGTGTGCTTGGCCTGGAGTAGTTATGGGATGGGTGCCCCCCTGGGAAGTTTCTCAAGTGCGCGTGAGTGAGGACAAAGCGCGCTAGAAAAACCTCATGTGTACAGTGAGGACAGTCTTCATCATTCTCAGGGACCAACAAGTGGTATCGGAGCGGTTGATTCTAAAAAGAATCAGTCGTATTTTTGATTGAATCAGATCCTTAAATCACTTATTCTTTTAAAACAGTCCTTTTCTTCCTTATATCTTCATATGGATACATCTATGATCAATAAAGTTCCTATGTTCTCTATTAATGAATTTGATGATTGGAGAATTAGGATGGAGGCTCATCTTGCAGCAATGCACGAAGAGATGATTTTTGTTATACATGATGGCCCCATGAAGATAATGAAGGTAAATCCGGCTGCAAGAATTGAAGGCCAGGCTCATGCTGAGATGATCGAGAAAGAGCGCGAACAATGGACTTCTGACGAAAGAAAGCGCGCCAACCTCGACAATGTTGCTAAGAACGCGTTATTTATCACTCTTGATAAAGGCACGTTCTCAAAGGTAAAAAGCTGCAAAACAGCTAAGGAAATCTGGAATAAACTCAAGTTAATTTGTGAGGGAACTGAGCTCTCAAAATAAAACAAGATTTCAAAATTAACTCAGCAACTTGAATCTTTTTAAATGAAACCAACCGAAACACTTGAGGAACTTGACCTCACATTCACTGGGATTGTTGGTGAACTTGAAGCATTAGGCAAAATTTATACTCAAAGGGAGAAAAACCTAAAGATTTTCATATCTCTCCCTGCCCGATGGGACATTAAGACCACAGCTATGCATGTGTCGTGTAATCTTAGTGAAATATCTAATTTTGATCTCTTTTCGGACCTTAAAGCATTTGAGTACGATATAGACAGGAGAGAGAAAGCTAAAGAATCTCCCGCCAGGACTACATCCTTAGCCGCTGTATCCAATCGAAGACACAGCATGCCGAGCCCATCAAAGCCCAATCATAAGAATGTTGATAGCGACGATGACATCCTGTCGCAAGACGAAATAGCGCTCCTCATGCATAAGTTCAAGAAGTTCATCAAGCAATCGGAAAAGACTCCATACAGGCCCAAGCCTGTACACAAGGTAAGTACTGAAACTTCCTCTGGTGATGCTAACCTATGTTATAATTGCAGGAAACATGGACATTATGCAAACAAATGTCCTCATACCAAAAGTTCAAAGGTTGCCGGAAGCCGAGCAACAAGAAAAGGATGAAAGAAGACGTGCTTGGAAAAACAAGCTCAAAGCCCTGATTGGTAAATCAGAAGCCACCCCCGCTCCATCTAAATCCGAAGAATGTCTTCAGGTAGTCACTAACAGTGATTCATCTGATGATGATTTCGAAGATAAAGCCTATCTGTGCTTTATGGCCAAGGACATTCCGGAAGATGAAGATAGCGATCATGAAGTAAGCTCAACTTCAGCTATTCCCTACAATGCATCTCATACTTTTGCAAATATGATGAATGAGTTTAAGACCATTCAAATGGCCCATGAGACATTGAAAAATGAAAATATGAAGCTCCAACTTTCTAACATAGAGCTGAAAGAAGAAAACGACTTGCTGAAAGTAAATTACAAAAATATGTCTGTTGATTGTGAAAACAGCAAAGTCGAATATGAAAAACTCATGGAGAGCAATCATCAACTTGCTCATGACCTAAGTGAGAGTAAATCTCATAGTGAGAGCAATACAAATGATTTTGTTCTACTTCAAGTCAAAGTAAAAACTCTCGATAAATGAGAAGGAGAACTTGAGGCCATTCTAAAATCTTTCGAGAAATCATCTAAAAGATTGGAAGAAATTCTAAGCACTGGGCAACATGCTCATGATAAAAGTGGCTTAGGATACAGCTCATTCTCCAATAAAGGGAAAACTAGTACTGTGTTCGTTAGGGGTGTGGAACCTATTCCTGTATCGGAAGAAGTTCCGAGTCCTGTGAAGGAACCCGTTGCACCGCGAATAGCAAAAACTGCAATTCCGCCACCTCAGTTTTATTACAGAAAGCGGAATCATCAACCATTCAAACCTGTAAGGCATATCCAACAGCATGCTCCCCGAGCATATCAGCAGCGCCAACATCCGTTCAGAAGGAAGGCTGTATCCAAATACCAAAGGCCCACACGGCGGTACTGTCAGTACAGCACACCTAGGTATTGGATACAGGAGCCTCGTCATTCATCGCGACTGCAAGTTTCCACACAGTATCAACAACAGCATTGGGAATCCAACTGGAGACCCAGAAGGCAAGCTGTTAGGCCGAAGAAAATGGCTCCACCTCCAAGACGGCATTTGTACTGGACTTATAATAACCCTGAATTTTGCATGCATAATAATTATAATGGTTATAGAAACTACGTATATGCCCCACGTAGAAATCGCACTAACGGACCTAAACCTTCCTACAGTAAACCTATTACTGTCAGGAAAATATGGGTACCTAAGGGAACTAACATCCATGGACCCAACAATCAAAGGGGACCTAAATCTAACTAATTTGTTTGCTACAGGACATTCTGGAGAAGGACATCTGGAACTTCGACATCGGATGTTCCCGGCACATGACAGGAGATAAAAGCAAGCTATCAGATTTCGTACAAGGTCGCGGTCCAAAAGTGTGCTTCGGTGATAAATTTAAAGGAAGAACAAGAGGGAAGGGAAACCTACTTGTCGGAAAATTCAAAGTCACCGATGTAGCTTATGTTGAAGGCTTACAGTACAATCTACTTAGTATTAGCCAATTCTGTGACAAACAGTTCTCGGTGAAATTCTATATAGATCACGGTAGAGTCAAGAACATCCTGACCAAAGAAGTTGTGCTCACAGGAAGCAGATCAGGTAATATGTATATTACTGACTGGATGCCTACGAGCTCCACAATTCCTTGTTTTGTTGCCAAAGGCACTGCAGATCTAAGCTGGCTATGGCACAAAAGGATGTCACACATCAACTTCAAGACTATCAACAAACTCTCCAGACAGGGAATGGTTAGAGGATTGCCAAATGTTTCATTCCAGAAAGACAGGGTTTGTGGACCCTGTCAGAAAGGCAAGCAAATCAAGACCACCCTGAAAAGCAAATCCTACCTTTCAACCAACAGAGTGTTGGAAATGCTACATATGGATCTCTATGGTCCCGTACACCCGGTAAGTTTGGGAGGTAAGAAATACTGTCTCGTTATTGTTGATGATTATTCCAGGTATGCTTGGACAATTTTCCTAAGCAAGAAGAAGGAAACAACATCAAAGCTGCCCGAGCACCTGAGAAAGCTTCAAAATGAAAAAGGGTCGAGTATCGTGTCCATTCGTTCCGACAGAGGTACAGAATTTACTAACCACTTTATAGAGCAATACTATTTGGAAAATAGGATACAGCACGAATACTCAGCTGCCCGTACACCTCAACAAAATGGTGTTGCCGAGCGAAAGAACAGGACGCTGAAGGAAGCGACAAGGACAATGATTGCCGCAAGCAAGTTGCCACAGCGTTTCTGGGGCGAAGCCACCAATACAGTGTGCTACACACAAAACCGCTATATCGTCAACAAGCATCACAACAAAACAGCATACGAGGTATGGAACAACAAAAATCCATTAGTTTCGTACTTTCACATATTTGGATGCAGATGTTACATTTTGAACAACGGTAAGGATAAACTTAGAACCTTCGATGAGAAATCGAATGAAGGGATATTTGTAGGATATTCCTCTGTTAGCAAAGCTTACAGGATCTTCAATAAAAGGAGGCTAACAATTGAGGAATCAGTTCATGTAGTGTTCGATGAACCTCACCATGATCCTACAGGAGTAGAAGACCTTTCTCAGAACATCCAACAACTTTCCATCATAGATCCACAAACTCCTATCGAACCTGTCGTTGACCTAGAAATCAACCCCATAACTGTAAAATCCGACGTAGATGAAGCCGATGCTGTACAAGCTGAAGCCGAAACTACAACTCAAGATACAGTACGGGACCCCGAATTAGAACCTGACAGAAGATGGTTGAGAGATCACCCGCAAGAGCTGATCATTGGAAACATTGATGCTGGTGTTTCTACCCGTAGGAGAATACAGAGTACACAAGGAAATGTACGATGTGCCCAAGAAGAACCCAATACTGATATATCACCAATTCCTAAATGGAATCTCAATTCGAGCTTAGAAGACTTAATATGTGCACTATTGCTGTATTCTTAGCCCAATCCGAACTTGTTTTTACCAAAGAAGCTCTCAACAATTCTCATTGGATCACATCTATGGAAGAAGAGTTCAATGGTTTCGAAAGAAACAATGTATGGTATCTTGTACCCAGACCTTCGCACCAATCAGTAATTGGCACCAAATGGGTATTTAGAAACAAGAAGGATAGAAATGGACTCATTATCAGGAATAAATCCCGACTAGTCGCCCAAGGCTAAAGACAAGAAGAAGGCATAGACTATGATGAGACATTTGCCCCTGTAGCCAGACTAGAAGCCATTAGGATATTTTTAGCCTTTGCCGCCCATAAGAGCTTCGTTGTATACCAAATGGATGTCAAAAGTGCATTCGTAAATGGAGACCTCGCTGAAGAAGTATATGTTGAACAACCACCAGGGTTTGTCAATCCAGAAGGCGAAGACCTAGTATACAGGCTAACGAAAGCACTGTATGGACTTAAGCAAGCCCCTAGAGCATGGTATGAGACCCTGTCCCAGTATCTAACCAATAATGGATTCGAGAAAGGTGCTGTGGACAAGACCTTGTTCAAAATACAGGAAGGTGATGACCTACTGATGGTTCAAATCTATGTAGATGATATAATATTTGGTTCAAATAACCTTGCTTTATGTCAAAGGTTCTCTCATCTCATGCAAAGTAAATTTGAAATGAGTATGATGGGAGAACTTAGTTATTTCCTAGGTTTGCAGGTAAAGTAGTTGCCTACAGGAATTTTCATCAACCAGGAAAAATACAGCAAGGAGCTTCTCAACAAATTTGGAATGAATACTTACAAATCATCGTCAACCCCCATGAGCACTTCCATGCAAATTAGTACTGATGAAGCTGGAAATCCGGTTGATCAATCACTCTACAGGAAGCTTATTGGCTCACTCCTGTACCTAACGACTAGCAGGCCCAATATCCAGTTTGCTGTGGGAGTGTGTGCGCGATATCAAGTATCACCTAAAGAATCACACTTCGCAACAGCTAAACGAATCCTGAAATACGTCAAAGGAACAGTCGATGTAGGATTGTGGTATCCTAAAGAAGGCGGATTCGATTTAGTTGGCTACAGTGACTTGGATCTCGGAGGTTGCAAACTAGATAGGAAGAGTACAAGTGGAACTTGTCACTTTCTTGGACCTAGACTTGTATCTTGGTTTAGCAAGAAACAATTGGCTAACTCGCTTTCAACAGCTGAATCAGAATACTATGCTGCTGGTAGTTTCTGTATGCAGATTCTTTGGATGCAACAACAACTATCAGATTATGGAATTGAAGCCAAAGAAACGCCGATTATGTGCGATAGCACGAGTGCAATTGATATCACTCACAACCCTATATTACACTCTCGCACCAAGCATATTCACATGAAGCATCACTTCATCAGGAATCATGTTGAGAACAAGGATGTTCGGCTGGAAAAAGTTCATACAAATATCCAGTTAGCCGACATCTTCACCAAACCTCTCGATAGAGCAAGATTCTGCATGCTTCGACATGAATTGGGATTGCTACAGCTTCACTCCCTGTAAGTTTTTAATGCTTTTACTCAGCAAATTGAGGGGGAATGCTGTAAGACCCAAGAATACAGTATCCACCGTTAGATATCTGTACACTCAGTCCATTAGAACAGCACTGTAGGAACCAAGTGATATGAATTATCCTACACCTGACGTGTGCAATAATTTAGGGGAAATACCGTACGACCCAAGAATACAGCATTAATCTGAAAGCTATTGTATCGAATTGAAACCCGTATGTACCTTTTAAGGGGGAACGCTGTATTTTCGCGGATACAGCACATACAATGGGAAATCAATTATCATGTTATTTATTTTAAATATATTTTATGTCCACGTGCCCTGTTATCATTACAAGCCGTTTGCATTAAATGCTTTACACGACATCTGGACATTGGTATCTTCAAACCGCGATGTTTTCAAATTTTTTATTAATTGTGCACCGACGTTTCAGGCAATAAGGGTCATTTGAAAAGTCAGAAGTGGGACCCGCTCCTATTTTAAATAAGTTGGATAAGTTGTATCGGTTACACTCAGTCCAATCGTGGTCGTCCATTTTAAACAAACGGTTCCCATCCCTTAAATCTGATCGTTCAATCTCTGAAAACCCTTCTTCTCCGCCCACTATAAAAGGACTGAAAATGCCATTTGAGACTCTTTATGCTTTCTGCATACTGTAAGAGTTCTTGAGCATACAACCTACAAGTTTTCTGTGTTTACTGCATTCTTGCTTGAAACTTTTTTAACTTTTCTTCAAGTATCAACAATGGCATCTTCTCAGACCTCTTCCATCTTGTTGTTGCCCGAAATATTTATCCGAAGATTAAATACTGCTGGAATGGACGGACAACAAACAAGGTTGTGGGAGCACTTCCGAGAGAATATGAATAAACACGAGATTTTCCGGGTTTGTTAGGCCCAGGCTTGAATGCTCTCGCGAGATGTTATTAATACAAATATTTGTGGATACAAGTATTAATGTGAGAATCTAAGTACAATGAGTGTAAAAAGACCCTGTTAATCCAGCTCTTGAGCGAAGCTTTGATGTTTTTCCTTCTCGGCCGATCGTCTTCTGTATGAGAGAGGCAGAGAGGGAAGAATGAACCGAGAGATAGCTGTTGCCAAGAGTAGGAGAAAGCCAAGTTGTGTGAAAATGCTTCTGTATTGTGCTTGAAATAGCCGGAGACAGAGAGCTGGCCGAGTGCAGGGAGTCTTCTATATATAGGGGCTGAGGACCCTTGTTTCCTAGTGGGCGATCGTCTTCCGGCTAATATAATAGTGGGGCGATCGTCCTTAAGGCCACATGGGCTGTCGGCCTAAAGCCCAAGGCAGCTGCTGGCAGCCAGCTGTGCTGTCCAATGGGGAGCCAGCACGTGTCCGGAGTCACTATCACGGGCGGTCCCACGGACACCTTTCGGCGGGCCTGTCGGCTGGTGGACGGATGCTGACAGGCTGTGGCCAACAATCCGTGAAATGCGGATCTTGTCTCAGCGCTGCACGTGGGTTTTGTCCTGGGCCTCGGCCTTTACCGACTGGATGATCATCGGCCTCGATCGGCATGATGCGGTCGGCATTAGTTGGTCACCAGAGGTCGGCATCGGTTGGTCACCAAGGGTCGGTCGGCAGGTGCCGAGAGATGATCGTCTGATCGTCGGCCACCAGGAGTCGATCGCCAAGTACCGAGGGACGATCTTCTCAGATGTAGATCGCTCGGCACCGAGACTTGTCCTGGGACCTTCGGTCGGCCGATCTATCTAGGTTGCTCGGCTTATGGCTAGGTCACCTAGTCTCTGGTCGGCAGTTCTGCCTTGGCTGCTCGGCTATGGCTAGGTCGCCCGGTCTCTGAGGCGATCGCCGGTCGAGGCGTATAATTCCCGACACAACAATTGCCCCCCAGCTTGCTCCGATGTTGAAGACATGGGGCGAGGTGGTTCTTGCTGGCGATCGTGTAGGATGAGGACGGGCGATCCGGTCGATTGACTAGCTATCTTTCGGTCTTGTACCTGCAAAAAACAACATTGGCCGATCCCTCGTAGAAACTTGATAGTTTCGTCGCTGAGGAACCGTGCACAGTCGCGGAGTTCGATGGACCGACTCCATGACCGTGCCTTGTGCGCGAAGACATTGAGTGTCTCGTGACTCATTTTATTGTGAGGGTCCTCTGTTAGGCTGCGCCTCGCATCGTATTTAAACGAAGGGCGTGCGGTCTTGGTCTAGAGGAGTCCTTGCGCGGGGCGTCGTTGGATTAATCAACTCCACTTCCGCGGCTTGTTAGCTCTGCTTCCACCTCGGCTCGCCATGGAGATGGCGAACCTCGACGGTGTACGTTGAGACGGGGGTAGTGGCACATGTCGCATTGTCCGGGTTCGCCATGTTAGATGATGAACCTTGAGCGCGGGCGATCGTGCCCACTGATTAGTTTTGGAGGGCACTCAGACTACGCCGTCCTCGTATTTAAACGAAGGGCGGGCGATCTTGGCCGAAAGGGACCTTGCATGGCCGAAGCAGCCGGTTCCATCGACTACCAGGGCCATGGCTTGTATGATGTGCGGCGGAGGCGATCTCGTGCCGTAGTCCACCATGTTAGATAGTGAACTGTCAATGGCGATCGTGTCCTCCGGCTTTGGTGATGTTACTTGATAACGGTGATCGGCCTGGGAGGCTGGTGGTCGTCGCTCGGCTGCCGATCGTGTTGCTCACAGGCTAAGAAGGAACCTTTGCCTGGCTAGAAAGTCTGCGGCCTTAGCTCGGAAGATCGCATAGGTCGAGGGCTGATCTTTCGTAAGATGCCTGAACATAGGTGAAAGACCATAGAATCCTCCCAGGACCGAGTATAGGGTGATCTCATCGCTTATGGGTTCGCCGTTGAGGATGATCTCGTCTACTCGGTCGATGTAGTCCGAGTCGGATTCTTCTTCTCCCTGCCTAATTTGCATCATGCGAAGGGGACCTTCCGGCCGAGCGGCCCTGGTGGCAAAGTACGCGGTGAAGTCGGTCGCCAGCTGGTTAAAGGAGGCGATGGACCGAGGCGGCAATGAGGTGTACCACCTGTGGGCAAGGTCGTCCAGTGTCAGAGGGAACATTCGGCACCTGGTCGCGTCAGATGCCCCACACCCGGTCATGTAGATGTTGAACTTTCTCAGGCGTGTTTCGGGGTTTGATCTCCCCTCGTACAATGGTGTTTGCGGGGGAGCGATCTTGTGCTGCACGGGGGCGAGCTCGATGGGGATCGCAAGTGGCTCGCTCGGCCCGGCGATCTTGCTTTTGGCGCCTGCCCCAGATTCCAGGATCGCCTTCATGTCTTCGAGCTGGCGCTGCATCGCGGCCATTGCTGCAGCATGGTCGATCGCTGATCGGCTTTTGGAGCGGGATCCGAGGCGATCGTGTACCGATCTCCTTACTCCGCTGCTGCCGACCTCGGCTATTTGGCGAGGGGGAGCCAGACGGCTGGGATGCCTTCTGGGAGTCGGATAGGCCGAACTCCTGGTGACGGACTCGATCTCCGTCGTCTCGTGGCTGGGGCCGGACTGCCCTGGTCGCCAGGTCGGGTCGCTGCCGAGGCGATCGAAAACAGAGGTGCCCCGGCTGGCGAGCGCCTCTCCCTGCGAACGGGAGACTCCTGGCGATTGCTTGGCCAGCAACGCCTTGAACTTCCGTTTGGTCCTCTAGCGGATGGCCGAGGGGGTGATAGCGGGAGGCGCGTCGAGAGCACTCCATCGCTCCTGTAGGACGGCCATGGCCTCCTCGATCTGCTCCGCGGTTCGGAACTGATCGAGTGATAGACTTGAGCCGCCCGCCAGGGGAGGGATCGAGCGTCTCGGACCGCGGCGGCTACCCTCCGCCATCGGCTGTGGCTCGGACTGAGACGGAACGAGGCGTCTGGCGGGCTGGCCAGCGGCTTTCTTCGACGCGGAGGGGGAAGACATGATTCTGAAAGCTTTCTTTGAAGCGCAGTGAGTGTCACTTCAAATATATGCCCCGAGAACAATGAGTGTTCTTCGGGATGGTAGGAATAAAATTGAGGGTAGATCCCCTTCCTCTAGCGCCAATTGTTGTTGCCCGAAATATTTATCCGAAGATTAAATACTGCTGGAATGGACGGACAACAAACAAGGTTGCGGGAGCACTTCCGAGAGAATATGAATAAACACAAGATTTGCCGGGTTTGTTAGGCCCGGGCTTGAATTCTCTCGCGAGATGTTATTAATACAAATATTCGTGGATACAAGTATTAATGTGAGAATCTAAGTACAATGAGTGTAAAAAGACACTGTTAATCCAGCTCTTGAGTGAAGCTTTGGTATTCTTCCTTCTCGGCCGATCGTCTTCTGTATGAGAGAGGCGGAGAGGGAAGAATGAACCGAGAGATAGCTGTTGCAAAGAGTAGGAGAAAGCCAAGTTGTGTGAAAATGCTTCTGTATTGTGCTTGAAATAGCCGGAGACAGAGAGCTGGCCGAGTGCAGGGAGTCTTCTATATATAGGAACTGAGGAGCCTTGTTTCCTAGCGGGCGATCGTCTTCCGGCCAATATAATAGTGGGGCGATCGTCCTTAAGGCCACATAGGCTGTCGGCCTAATGTCCAAGGCAGCTGCTGGCAGCCAGCTGTGCGGTCCAATGGGGAGCCGGCAGGCGTCCGGAGTCACTGTCACGGGCGGTCCCACGGACACCTTTCGGCGGGCCTGTCGGCTGGTGGACGGATGCTGACAGGCTGTGGTCAACGATCCGTGAAATGCGGATCTTGTCTCGGCGCTACACGTGGGTTTTGTCCTGGGCCTCGGCCTTTGCCGACTGGATGATCATTGGCCTCGATCGGCATGATGCGGTCGGCATTAGTCGGTCACCAGAGGTCGGCATCGGTTGGTCACCAAGGGTCGGTCGGCAGGTGCCGAGAGATGATCGTCTGATCGTCGGCCACCAGGAGTCGATCGCCAAGTACCGAGGGACGATCTTCTCAGATGTAGATCGCTCGGCACCGGGACTGTCCTGGGACCTTCGGTCGGCCGATCTATCTAGGCTGCTCGGCTTATGGCTAGGTCGCCTGGTCTCTGGTCGGCAGTTCTGCCTTGGCTGCTCGGCTATGGCTAGGTCGCCCGGTCTCTGAGGCGATCGCCGGTCGAGGCGTTTAATTCCCAACACAACACATCTCTCTCAAGAAAACATCCAACATCATCGACGGGCGGATCTTCTCCAGATCTGTCTTGCTTGATCGTGTTCATGCCGAAGTGGATACGTCATCACCAGGATTCGTCAACAAGGCCTCTATCGCCTTGGAAGACACTCTTCTGAACGATTTGATGTTCATCTGGTTGAGGAGTTCTATCTCAATGCTGCCGTTCGTTTCCTTTCACAGGCCCAAGGAGGACATGTCGCTGACATCACAGCCGTCGTTCGCGGAGTTGAGATTCGCGTTGACCAAGACCTACTCTAGAATATCTACAGGCTACCTGCTGATGGCCTGTCAATGGAAGATCTTGAGACCTTTGGGTCCCAGGAACTGTTAACCGCTTACTAATATTGAGACGAAACAGGATGCTGCTTTGCAAATCCTGGAATGCCTTAATGAAAAGGTGTCACACCTTGATGACGCCAAAAAGGGGGAAGAATCGAGGGAAGCTGCTAGGAGAACGAGGTTGGAGGAAGAGAAAGAAATCTTAGCTCCTTTTGAAGACTCCATCACTGATGATATAGCCCGTATCACATCTCCAAATATTAGGATACAGGGAGATCGACCATAATTCCAGGATCCTAAGTATCCTTGGAAAAGCCTAGTCCGAAAGCTGCAAGTTATGAACCTCCCGGCCGACCGATAGCCTACTGCTGAAGAGATCAAGAATTGGAGGAGAAATGAACTGCTAAGATACTTTGTTGTTCTTATCAGGGATTCCTCATTATTCAACAGATGCAGGACGGTAAAAGAAGCCGCAGAGGAGTTCAAGAAAAGGCTGGAAGAAGGAACGCTCCCGCTACAGCTGCAGATGAAGTCAAAGCACAAAAATGGTGACTTGGTAACCCATACAGAGGATTGGATCATAGTCTTCGATAAATCATATGAAAGTCGAGCCTTATATCTGAATCGAGACAGGGAAGCACATCAAAACTGGTGGAAAGGTACCAAGAATGACCCTAAAAGGCCATGGAGGCATTCAGACTACAAAAGTTAAAATTTCATTGTATTATTTTTGTAATCTTATTTTCAGAACAGCAACATTTTGTACTCTTCATTTCATTATCAATAAAAATTTTGCCTGTCTTGAAAGATTACAACTCGTAATCTACTGTGTTATTGTATGTTACAAACACTTAAATTTATCCTTGTTGTATTCATATATAAAACCTATCTTAATACATAAGCTGTAAAGAACTTGTCTGCGAACAGTTCATAGTTTAAGTTGTATGTATCTAGAATACAATGTAAGATTGTGCCTGCGTGCCAATCATAAGTTCAAACATGTATCACTCTTTTGATAAAAGCTGAACTTGCCTGCAAGTAGTTCTTAGTATTAGGCTAAATGCTGAAGACCAGATCATTCGAACAAAAGACCAAGAAGTCTGCCCTCCTTCAAGACGCTAAATATCAAAGTTTTGGCATCATCAAGGAGGTTTGGATAACACCATTAGGTTTTAAAAGGAAGACTTGGAAGGACTTGGCAAATTATCAAAAATGGGGAAATTGTTGGGATAACAATCCCTGTATCGAGATTGTCAGTACAAATAAATCCCTGTATCGAAAAGATCATGACAGAATGTTTTGATAAATATGCTAATCCAGCATACAGCAAGCAGCTGTATCGAAAAGCTGATCAAAAGATATAAACCTGTATCGAAGACTTCTCGTAGCCCCATCATACAGAATCAATCATACAGCAAAGGAGTCTTATAAAGACTAAGTATAGAAGCTGTCTCGAATCGACAATATAGCTATCATTCCATACAGCATCCAAATAGGACAAGAAGGAATCTTTGCCATTCACTAAGTCAAAGTCCTTGAGAAGATATATTTAAATACTAAAGGATAAAGTATTTAAATATCTAGCCATCAGAGATCTTCAATCTAGCGCAAAATCCGGATCGTGTTTTATTCAAACACATCATCGCGTTGGAACAGAATCTTGCTCAATGGATTTATATCAACGGTTATATTTAAGAAAGCTATATATATCCCCAGCCTCTGAAGATCTATAACTGAGATATACATGCAAACTCGCAAACAAATGATCAAATATATACACAAGTAAAATAAGTGCTTACACGAATATTCAGAGCAAACATATTTCCTAAGGCATTCTGCTATTCTAAAAGAAGAGATATACAGTGCTCAAAACCGTGAACAACACATAATCAGCTAAAAGCTAAGAAAGTCAAAGCTGTTGTTCAAATATTGTTCTAACCCTTGAACAAACCCATAAGCCCTGTGTGGACTGAGAATCCATGCTCTTTCCGAACTGTGTGTGACGGACTTGCATTGAAGAAGACAAAGCTTCGGAACTGTGTGTGAAGAAGCCAGTCAAGTGAAAGCTCAAACCAATCTGTGTGAATGGTGTAATACCCGTAATTTTGATTTCCAGTAATTTGTTTTTTTCGGCGAAAGTCCGTTTTGATGACTCACGCATGACCGTTTCGTCATTCCGAGAATGATTAATTCTGCACTTTTTGTCATCCGAGTTCGTTTCGGTGTCGTTTTGTTGAGTTCCGTGCTTTTTAGCGACTTTTCCGCACTTGAGTTCGATTCTTGCGAATCTCATTCGAAACTGCTGTTTCGAGTTTCCCGTAAGTCTGTTTAACTTTGTTAGACGTGTTGTGAACTTCGGTTTGGTTATTCGATCACGTATCGTGATTTTCGGGCGTTTTGGGCCATTTTGTAATTTCCTAAAAGTTATGGGTATTCGTATCTGTATTTGCTGTCTCGACCCTTTTCTTGGTCGCGTATGATTAATTATTGCATTATGTTTTCATTTAGGGTCGTTGATGATGTCCGCGAGCTTTTCGTCGTGTTCATTCCGCACGTTTTCGGAAATCGAGTCCTCGGGTCATGGCGGCTGAGCAGCTGGCCGGACGGTGGCGGGTCCTGGCCGGACGGTTGCGGGAACTGGCCGGGCTGACGCGGCAGGAACCGGCGTAGTGCACGCTACTGCCAGAAGGCTATGTGCGCTAACCGGTAGGAGTAGCGCACGTTATGCGGCCGGGCGACGCACGCTATCGGGCTGGGCAGTAGGGGCAGTGAGGCTCTGGACTCTGGTGGATCGGCAGTTAGCGCACGCTACTGTCGGACACTGCGCATGCTACGACCAGCAGGTAGCGCACGCTACGTCCGGAAGGCTGCGCACGCTACCTGGCCGAGCAGTATAGTCCAGGAGGTCTCTGGATTGCGGTCTGGGCCGATAGCGCACGCTAGCTCGGCAGCCTAGCGCATTCTAGTCCGGCCCAGTATAAATGTGGCAGAGTAGTCCAATTTCGATCATTTTTCCCATTTCTCTATTTCTCTTCCGCGGCTGGAACCTTGGGGATTTCGAAGCCATGTTGTTGAACAACAAATCCATGAAGTTTTTGAGTTCATAACATTTATTGATCATCCTATATCATCCTTTGATCCAGCGAATCAAGGTAATCTCTTCTTAGAACCCTATTTTCTGGAATTTTGGGGTTTTTACATTTTTGTCCGATTCGTTCTGTATTGTTGATTAATTCATGATGGGTATGATTAATCTTGGTAGTATTCTTGTGTTTAACATCATTTAATCCATTGTTCTTCGTCGAATCGAAGTATATTTCTTGATTTCCTTCGAATCGACTTTTTGGGGAATTTGTTTTCGATCTCGTTTTCCATCCGTTTTTGATGGATCGATTGTGGTTAAATGATGTTAAACATATTCTATAGATTGTATATCCATATTTCGACTTGGAATTCCGTTTTCGTGTTTTGTCGGGACGAATCGTGTTCTTGGCCATTTTGGGGGAAACACTTGAACCTTCGTCATTCGTTCTTTGAATTCAATGGCTTTAAGTCGTGCTTTGGAATTCATTTTCATTGTTGTTATTGTCCTTCGTAGTTTATTATCGCGAGTTGGCATTTGGTGGAGTCGGCAGGTTCATAGTCGGTTCGTGCCAACCTACTTCGGTCGATTCTCCGCGTTGTGGTTATTCGAGGCAAGTACCTTGTCCATACTATTCTTGTTTTGTGGATATGATAATTAGTGATTGTCTCTATGTGTTTGTTTGATCGTTTGATTTGAACTTTCAAAAGATTCGGTTTAGCCTCGTTAAGGGCTCAATTTCAAAACGCGTGTGTTTTGTGAACGGTGTGTTTTGGGGAATTGATTATGATTTGATTGTTTTGAACGTTGAGGGATTTGGTGATACCCATGTTGTTTAAAGTTATGGAATCATGTATTCCGCGTTAATCGTGTTGTGTTATGATGAGTTTGATAACGGCATCGAGTAAGTGCCCATCTCTAGTAAGTATTCTTGATGAACTTACATTCTTAGCATATTAGTGTTGCATGAGTAACGTGTGTGTGTGTGTGTATGCTCACTACGGGTTAGATCCGACGAGGTCTCGGTAGGGCTCCACGAAGCTGTGGAACCGCGAGTTTGCTTTTAACCACTGCGGGTTAGATCCGACGGGGTCTCGGTAGGGGTCCACGAAGCTGTGGGTCCGTGGTTAATTGTGGTGCATTTTACAATGTGATTTGGATTTTTAGCGTTTCCGAAAACAAGTATTTTGATCGGTTTTCATGATTGCATGCATCGACTAAGTGTGTAAGAGCTAAGTTGTTCGTTTGCCTTACTTGGCTAGGATGGCACTAGAGTATTTTTCGTCTGTGTTTAAACCTTGGGTTGTGAATTTTGATGTTGGAAGACGAACCTTGTTGTCATTCTCGTGTACTGTGAGTTGATGAAATTTGGGGCTAAAATCCCAACGGTTTGGTAAAGGTCATTTTACGGAAAGTAAACCTTTGGGGCGGTGACCCCTTTTCGTCTTTTGGGTTGTGGAAAGTGGGATTTGATAATCCTAAATTGTTTTTCTATTAAAACTCTCGATGGCATTCTAAACTGTTTTATAAATTATTTCCATTGATTTGTGATCTTTCGGTTTTGGAATATTTTTCCCAAACTCTTGCCTCGGGAAGTACTTTTCATTTCGTTTGGATCTTTGAGGATTCCTGGTTAATGTTATTCGTAGAATATGAATTGTATAACTCGTATTTTTGCACTTGTACTTGCATTAGCAAAACAGTGGAGTTTTGCTAACCCCCGAGTATTCGGGGGGTGGATGTTTGTATTGCATACATGTTTTAGAGCATAGCACAGGGTCGGCATGAAGGATGATGAAAGATGAACGATACTAATCACACGAGGACCGTTTGATGTTATATTATTTTAGTTGTATTTTATTTCCGTTGCAGTATTCTTTCCCCATTGTACGGGAGTGTGTTGTATTCGACCCCTGCGTGGGAAAGTATTTTAATCGAGTTGTATGTTCTCATTGAAAGACCAAATCGGTCTACTGAGTCATTTTAGCCTTAAAGGCATTGTTGAGATGTTCTATGTTGTTACCAGCCTGGTAGATCCTTGAGGAAAGGTTCTACGGCGTGTAATATCCCTGAGCGGATTGGGGGTGTTACATAAACGGTATCAGAGATTTAGGTTGTGGAAACCTAGGCTATCGGGTCAAGTAGGGTCTGTTGAGTTTTGTCTCGTCGGATTTTATCTGACTGAGTCGTGTCGCGACTATTAGGCGTATTTTTATACGCTTATTTATCATTATTCTTTATCCATTTTGTGTCTAAACCTGCATAAATGAGCCTTTAATGCACTATTCTTTTATGTTTGGCAGGAAATTGGAGTCCGGAAACTCGAACGATGAAAGACGGGCGAAAACAGCAATTTTTGGCCTGGGGCCGCGGCACGAGCCAAGTGAGCCGCGGCACACGAAGGATGTTGAGCCGCGGCCCATGAAGAGAATGCGCCCATGTATAGAGGCGCTGAACATTAGGGGCCGCGGCCAGATTAAGTGAGCCGCGGCCCACGGGGCGGTTTTGATGAAACCGACGCGACTCTGGGACGTTTTTGGAACTGTTTTCGATCTAATACCCGGACGCGTTTTGGAGGCTAATGGGAGCTATAAATAAGGGTTTAAGGTCTGATCAGAAGGAGGAAGCGAGGAGACATCGTAGGAGGGATCGAAGAACACAAGAATAGGAGATACGTAGGCGACGACAAGACCACGGATCCCTTACGGTTTTTCTGAATTTTTCCGCATCTTATTTTCTAGATCTGTTTGAGTAGGATTGTGATTGTAGCCGATTACATGACGGTTTGATTTATTTATATTTATTTCAATTCACTCGTTATTCGTATTGAGTTAGATTTTTCTCATTGTTCTTAATACCTTTTAATTGTCTGGCCAACAGTTGAATTGATATGAATGTATTTATGGATTTGGGAGATGAAATTTAGGCATAGTTCTTGTGAGAAAAATCATGATTTTCGTGAGATAGGGATATACTCATGGGAATTGTGAAGCCTGTTTATTGTGGGAATTCATGAACTGTTTTAGCTATTAATTATCTAATTCGAATAGGGATATATCGAGTTAATAATTCTTAGTATTTTCTATCGACCTTGGGAAAGGCTTTAGAATAATTTAGGAATTCCTGGCTTACAATCAATTGAATAAAAGTGAATTGAATTAAATAAAAAATCATTCCTGATTGTTTGAGGTGAAAATCATAATCCTACGCCCTTATTATTATTATTTTTATTATTACTATTATTATTTTCTATTTATTTTTCTGCAATTAGTTTAGAAATAAATTCTATATAATTGTTCTTCAAATGAAATTACGAGTTGACTATATTTTGGTACTTAGTGAAATCAGTCCTCGAGGGAACGATATCTTACTTATCACTTTATTACTTGTTGACACCATGCACTTGCGGCATAGCGTGAGGGATTTCCTCACAACAAGTTTTTGGCGCCGTTGCCGGGGACTGATTTTTCGCTAATATCATTACCAAGCGACTCCAATTTTAATTTGAAGTTTTTTTTTCTTTAGTTTCTTTTTTTTATTATGTTTTCCTTTGATTATCGTGACCCTTGGCATTTCATAAATTTTGATGATCTTAATAATTTGCCTAATAGGGTCAGTCAGCCCCCTCCCCGGAAACAAAAGACCATACTTGAACATTGTGTAGACACTCTCAAAAATCCTGATAGTACCCCTCTTTAGCGAGAATGTGCAAGTCATGGTCTTGAGATTCACTATGGTTATTTTCCAGCTTATCGATTTAGTAGTGAAGTTGAGGGGGAGGTTGAGAAGAAAGACATGCTGAGTTTTAGGGTTGATCCCCCAGCACCTGATAATTACATAAAGTGTGATGAACTTGTAGAAGAAGTTACCATTGATGATGTTTCCAAAGAAATTTCATTAAATTGTCATCAAACTTCGAACAATAAGGTGAACACTTTTGTGCCTAAAATTTTATTAACGGTGCCACGTATAATTTTTCCTAAATCCATATTGGGAGAGATTGACCCCACTACTTTTGATTTTGTTGAGACTGATTCTTTGAGTTCTAATGAGGTTATTCATGATATGTCTTTATTATTTACCCATTCGAACTCTGCTTATTTTTTCACACCTTATAATTATTATACTCTTTCATCATTTTTGTTTGTCCGCATAAGTATTCTTACTCATTATTTTTGGCAATCAGGCATGAACCAAAGCCTCCCTTATGGAATAAAAGGCTTATAGATTGCAAGAAGGGGGTATTTGGCAATCTCCCTAGAAAGAAGCCATGTTAATTGTTTTATTTGCCACGTCGTGCTCAAGACGTAAAATAGAGCGCTTGATGGGAGGCAACCCATCATTTTTACTTGCTTTCTAGTTAGTTGTTTTTATTTGATTTTTGGTTAATAATTTTTTTCTTTGTTTTGTTATTTCGTTTGGATTCGTGTACTCTTGTTGTCCCTTATTTCTCTAATATTTTTTTACCCCAATGAGTTATTATCCTTCATATTCTAATCTTTCTTGACTTAATGTCTATAGTTTTTTCATGACTAGAGACTAAGTTTGGGGGTCCCTGGTGATGTTGGGCATTATTTGAAGTATGGATTGACAGATGATTCCACTCAGACATGTGCTGGCGTTCAAGAAGACATTTGGAATAAGATTCACTTTTCCTTATCTCTTTTATTTTCACATGAGTTTTATTGTTGATAATTTTATGTATAGTGGAATAAATTGAAGCATGCGATATTTTCTTAATTTTTCTTGGTTATAAATTGCGATTTCATCATTGTGTTATTTTTCTTGCATGCTGTTGATGGTTTTTTTTGCCAAAAAACGTGAATTTTACGTGAATTTTTCGTGCTTCCGTGTGTAAAACTGATGTTACGATACTGATTTCTCTCTGAAGAAACGGTTGAGTTTTAGTCGAGTTGTAGTAAGCGATATCTGTTTCTGTTGAGTATTCATTTAGGTCTATATTTTTCGTTTTTGTAGAAATCTTAGCAGATAAGAAAAGAGACATACGTGTTTTCAAATCGCCGTCTATACGTTTGGTTACACTTTTTGCGTAGCTAGTTGTCCAGTAACATGAGTCTTGTGGGCACTTAAAGTGAGTTTAGAGTTGGACAGTTTTTCCCAAAAAGTCGAGATATTACATGTTCTATGATGGGAAGTCTAGTAACCGGGGGTATTCACGTGACCCGTTGTTTACTCTCGCGTAAAACGACAACCCTGAATAGACTAATGATTTAGAATTATCGCATTACCGATGTAATATCCGCAATTTCGAATTTCGGTAATTTTCTTTTTTTGGTGTATTTCTCGATCGTAGTGACTCTCGTATACCTTTCAGTGTGTCCTTCCTGTCAACTGTTGAACTGTATTTTCGTTATTGATGTGCAGAACCGTCGTTTCGGGGTTGCCGCGGATCCATTTCGTGTTATTGGTTCCCAAATATTGATTCCTATCGTTTTATTCTCTTTCCGGATCATTTTCATCATTTTGGGACCCAAAGGGGTGTGGGCGCGGCACAAGACAGTGTGCCGCGGCACACATATTTCTCCGGATCGATGGTCGAGCCGTATTGTGTGCGCGGCACACCCATCCGATGCCGCGCACGCAGCCGAAGTCGGTGCCGCGGCACATCCGTCGGTGCCGCGGCACACCGTGTGACATCTGCGACCAAAACTCGCACTGCGTGTGCCGCGGCTGCCTTGGCCGCTGCACAATGCCAAAACACAGGAGTAAATTTTCGGCATGTGCCGCGGCACACTTCGTGCCGCGGCACTGCAAGCGGTCAATGCGATTCGTCTTTATTAGACGAAATCGGTCGTCTTCTCCCTCATTTTCACCTGCATCGCGAGAGAGAGTGAGAGAGAGGGGAAGGGTTCTTCATCTATATCCATTGGGGGGTTGATTTTCACCATTTTTCTTCGGTTGTGAGGCTCGGGCAATCAATCTAACGCGTGTTCTACGGATCTTGGTACTTGAATCTCGTAAGGTAATATTCTAAAACCCTATTTTCGATTAAATTGGGGGTTTTGGGTTTTTCTTCCGATTCGATCCGTTTTGTTGGTGGATTCATGATGTATACGATTAATATTGTTAGTATCTTTAGTTTTCCTACGGATTCATGGATATTTTGTGGATTTTTACGGAATCGAGAGGGTTTGGTTGTGGTCCGCCCTCGTTGTTGTTTTCGGTATGAATATACATGAATCGTAGGCGGGTTTCCGGGTGTATTCCATTTCCATAATCGTTTAGAAGTGGTTGTGATTGTGCTATTCGAATCGTTAGGTTCATTTTCGTCGGTTCCTCGCGGTCGTGCTTGATTCTTCCGTTCCGTTCATTGTCGTCTTCCTTTTCGTTAGCATCGGGCGTTCCGAAGCTTCCCGGTTGAGCCGTATACGTTCGTGGTTCAGTGCTCGTGGTATCGAGGCAAGTACCTTGCCCATACTTTTCTTATTTTGTGGATATGATGATCGGTGATCGTATTAGTGTGTTTGTTTGGTTGTTTGAAACGAAGTTTCAAAAGATTTCGGTTTGGCCTCGTTAAAGGCTTTCTTTCAAATGCGTGTGTGTTTCGTGAACAGTGTGTTTTGGGAATTGATTATGATTTGATTATTTTGAACGTTGAAGGAATTGATGATGATACTCCTATTGTTTAAAGTTATGGAATCGTATATTCCATATTTAATCTTGTTATTGTGTTTTGAAGAGTTTGATAATGGTGTCGAGTTAATGGCCATCTATAGTGAGTATTCTTAATGAACTTACATTCTTAGCATGTTAGTATTGCATGAGTAACGTGTGTGTGTGTATGCTCACTGCGGGTTAGATCCGACGGGGTCTCGGTAGGGCTCCACGAAGCTGTGGAACCGCGAGCTTGCTTTTAACCACTGCGGGTTAGATCCAACGGGGTCTCGGTAGGGATCCATGAAGCTGTGGGTCCGCGGTTAATTGTGGTGCATTTTGCAAATGTGATTTGATATTGGCATTTCCGGAAATGAGTGCTTTTGAACGGTTTTCATGATTGCATGCATTGACTAAGTGTGTAAGAGGTAAGTTGTTCGTTTGGCCTACTTGGCTAGGATGGCTCTAGAGTATTTTGTTGTTTGTTTTAAATCCTTTATTTGTGGATTTTGATGTTGGGAGACGAGCCTTATGGTCGTTCTTGTGTACTGCGAGTTGATGAGATTGGGGCTAAAATCCCAACATTTTTGTAAAAGTCATTTTACGGATTTGGGGCTAAAATCCCAACGGTTTGGTAAAGGTGATTTTACGGAAAGTAAACTTTTGGGGCGGTGACCCCTTTTGTCTTGTGGATTTTGGAAAGTAGGATTTGATAATCCTAAATGGTTTTCTATTAAAACTCTCGATGGCATTCTAAACCGTCTTATAAAATATTTCCATTGGTTTATGGTATTTCGATTTTGAAATGTTTTCTCAAACCCTTGCCTCGAGAAGTACTTTTCGTTTTGTTTGGATCTTTGAGGATTCCTGGTTATTGTTATTCGTGGAATGTGAATTGTATGGCTCGTATTTGCACTTTGTATTTGCACTAGCAAAACAGTGGAGTTTTGCTAACCCCCGAGTATTCGGGGGGTGGATGTCTATTTTTGCATTCAGGTTTTGGAGCATAACACAGGGTCGGCACGAAGGATGATGAAAGATGAACGATACTAGCCACACGAGGATCCGTTGATGTCGTATTGGTCTAGTTGCATTTTCTTTTCTGCTGCAGTATCTTTTCCCCGTTGTACGGGAGTTTATTGTACTTTGACCCCTGCGTGGGTATATGTTGTAATTGAGTTGTATATTTTATTGAAAGACCAAATCGGTCTACTGAGTCATTTAGCCTTGAAGGCATTGTCGAGATGTTAAATGTTGTTACCAGCCTGGTAGATCTTCGAGGAGAGGGTCTACGGCGTGTAATATCCCTGAGTGGATTGGGGGTGTTACAACCGATGATGGGGAGCCTAGTAACCGGGGGTATTCACACGACCCGTTGTTTACTTTCGCGTAAAACAGCGACCTTGAATCGGACATGCGAGAATAGCTATTCGAGTTTTTTCTCCGCTGTGGAGGCGAACTTAGTAACTAGAAGCATCCATGTGCCCCATGAGTGTCTTTTACGTCAAACGGTTCCCCAATACATGAGAATGGAATTCCACCCTAGGATTATCCCGATGAAACATCCCGAGATCCGAACCTAGTGGTTAACTCGAATCATTTTATTGATCATATATAAGGGAATACTGTCCGAGGGTTATTTTTGATGATGAAACTCTTGAAATTTTTTCCACTAGACTGTGGGACTGGGGGAGTTGGCTCGTTTATTTTAACCCTTAATATTGGCGGTCGGTTAAATTCAGGCTTGTTAATCTTTGAGCTTGATTTTCTTCATGAACAATTGATTAGCACTGAAAATGGTTAATTGGTGGAATCAGTGTCCTGGATGTGACTCACTATTACGATACTCGTATTATTCTTTGAGATTGTCAGGGTAGTATTGATTAAGTTGAGCACTATGGATTTGCACGATTATTCACGATACATTTGTTTAAAACTAATTTTTGCTTGAGGACAAGCAAAGGCTCAAGTTTGGGGGTATTTGTTAGGCGTATTTTTATACGCTTATTTATCATTATTCTTTATCCATTTTGTGTCTAAACCTGCATAAATGAGCCTTTAATGCACTATTCTTTTATGTTTGGCAGGAAATTGAAGTCCGAAAGCTCGAACGATGAAAAACGGGCGAAAACGGAAATTTTTGGCCTGGGGCCGCGGCACGAACCAAGTGAGCCGCGGCACACGAAGGAGTCTAGCAGGGCGCCGCACCAACTGTAGCGGGGGCCGCGGCACAAGGATGCTGAGCCGCGGCCCATGAAGAGAATGCGCCCAGGTATAGAGGCGCTGAACATTAGGGGCCGCGGCACAGATTAAGTGAGCCGCGGCCCACGGGGCTGTTTTGATGAAACCGACGCGGCTCTGGGCCGTTTTTGGAGCTGTTTTCGATCCAATATCCGGACGCGTTTTGGAGGCTAATGAGAGCTATAAATAAGGGTTTAAGGTCTGATCAGAAGGAGAAAGCGAGGAGATCGGAGGAATGATCATCAAGGAATTATTGGAGGAGAAATTGGGCGACGACAAGACCACGGATCCCTTACGGTTTTTCTTAATTTTTCCGCATCTTATTTTCTAGATCTATTCGAGTAGAATTGTGATTGTAACCGATTACATGACGGTTTGATTTATTTATTTTTATTTCAATTTACTCGTTATTCGTATTGAGTTGGATTTTTCTCATTGTTCTTAATGCTTTTTAATTGTCTGGCCAACAGTTGAATTGTTTTGAATGTCTTTATGGATTCGGGAGATGAAATTTAGGCATAGTTCTTGTGATAAAAAGCATGATTGTCGTGAGATAGGGATATACTCATGGGAATTGTGAAGCCTATTTATTGTGGGGATTCATGAACTGTTTTATCTATTAATTATCTAATTCGGATAGGAATATATCGAGTTAATAATTATTAGTATTTTCTATCGACTTTGGGAAAAGCTTTAGAATAATTTAGGAATTCCTGACTTACAATCAATTGAATAAAAGTGAATTGAATTAAATAAAAATCATTCCTGATTGTTTGAGGCGAAAATCATAATCCTACGCCCTTATTATTATTATTTTTATTATTACTATTATTATTTTCTATTTATTTTTCTGCAATTAGTTTAGAAATAAATTCTATATAATTGTTCTTCAAATAAAATTACGAGTTGACTATATTTTGGTACTTAGTGAAATCAGTCCTCGAGGGAACGATATCTTACTTATCACTTTATTACTTGTTGACACCGTGCACTTGCGGCATAGTGTGAGGGATTTCCTCACAACAGTGACGCGTCGTCTGAGTTTGTTGGTCGTGATTAGTATCGTGGGGCTATCATCATCTTCGTGCGACCTATGGATGTAAGTCTCCCTTCTTTGTGTTGTGCCTCGTGTGACACGAGCTATTTTTATGATTATTTGTTAAGTGATGGAATCATTCTGTGGATTTTGATTTCACGATATGTATTTATTTGACTCTCGTGTTTGGTTTATACGAGGAGTGTCGTCGCTACTAATGTCTTTTTAATGTTTTTTTTGTCCGTTGCTGATGATTTTCGAATCGATTTGCTCATTTTACAAGTTCTCTTGTGGAAGCTTTGTGCTTATACGCGTTCGACTTATTCACTAGCCAGTGCGGGAGGGTCCTTAGAGGCCTTGAATGGGGTCAGTGTTTTGTTCTGAATCCTAGGCGGTCTTCGACTGTGGTATTTTACCATTTATTTTCCGTTAGAAGACATGTATTGTCTTAACTTTAAACGTTTTGATGCGTGTACTAGGAAGTGTTTTAGCGTACGTCAGTATGTGTGAGTTTTGGGCACTCTGGCCTATTAGATTTTTGAAAACCTTGAGTATCTTAGAAGATTAAATTTCGAGACGTACTTTCAAAACGAATTATTTTCTTGCGGTGTTTTCAAGGTGCTTTCTAGTGCCGCAATATATTTCAAAAAAAAAATTCCGATTGAGGACCAAAAAATATTTTTGAGATATTTTCAATTATTTAGAAACACTTTTACTTAGACCCGAGGGTCGAATATTCTGAAAGTTTTCACTAAGAGAAAGTGTCCTCATTTTTATCAAATGCGAAATGATTCTCCAAAGTCTCGATAACGATGTTTCACGTTTGTACTTTTTTTTGAAAGGTGATACTCAAGATCAACTGGTGTTCTTCTAAATTATTTTCAAAATGAGGTTTTCGTTTTTAAAACCTATCCATTCCCGTTTGAGGGCTGGGTATGTATGTATGATGTTCGCGTTGTCATTATGATGTTTACTCCCGAGTATGATCGAATTGGCGGTGTGAGCGTTGAGTCGTTTTCCACACATTTGTTGTGTTAGCCCTCTATGAGAGGTGGGATGTTGGTGTTGAATGTTGCCGCCTCGTAGTGATTTCTGCGTTGTCGCGCATGTGCGAGCTGTTAGCGCTTGGTCTGGTATGACCGTGTGCCTCGGTGATTGTTCCGTTATGTGTCGGTTGTTAAATGTCTTGTTACCTTGCTCCCGTTTTTGTGAATTTCGTGGATGAGCTCGAAGGTAATACCCGTACTATTTTGACTTCTGTATTTTCTCTTTCTCCAGTCTATCGATTCACTCATGTTCGTTGATACTTTATGAACTTGTTCTGTATTTCGGTTTCATCGTCCGAATGAGCTGTGATCTTGTTGTGGGTCGATCTGGTTATCGCTGTGACTTTTTCGAGTTCGGTTCGATTCTTGTGAACCTTGTTCGGAAGTGACATCATTGGGTTCTATTAGTTCTTTTATTCAAAGTGGATCGGATTTGGAACTCCTGTGCTTTCGACTCTGTCGACTCATTTATGCTCGTTAACATTTTCTGAGCTTGCCCTGTCCCTTGCTTTTGTTGATCGAACGAGTGTGGTATTGTTTCGGGATGACTCGTTTGTCGTTGTGACTTTTCAATTACAATTCCCTTTCCTGTGGATCTTATGTGAATCACATCTTGTTGTTTTCACTGGATCATATATTGTCTCGAGCCGAGACGTGAACCTGGGAGTTGTTGTTTGAATTTTATTGTTCTTCGTGATTCGAACATGATAGTTCGATTTTTGTGTCTCGATCGTTCGATTGTTCGGTTTTTGTTGATCTCCTATCGTGATTGTTGAACATTCAGGCTCCTTCGTAATTCCCATAAGTTCGGGAAATTAGTCTCGTTTTCGATCTTCCAACCCTTGGGCGGTGGAATTCCGTATTTGTTCAGCGATTGGCTCGCGTTTTGATTGATGTACTGTTGGATTGGTCAATCATATTGATTTTCGTTCATTGTGTTTTATGATTGTTCGGATAATCGACTCGATTGTATTATCTGTTTGATGACGCTTATCACTTGTTGATTTTATTATGTCTCTACCGGTGGCGTTATGTTAGCCGTCGTGGAGCGTGTTTTCACGCCGTATATTCCTTTGCGTTGCTTGTACGTTTCGCCGATGGGAGTAAGTTACGCTTTTCTTGTGTATCTCGTTGAGTTTTCCTGGCGGGATATTGCTTCTCCCTACTTGTTTTAAGTTCCGGGATGAAACTTCTTTTAAGGAGGGTAGTGTGTAATACCCGTAATTTTGATTTCCGGTAATTTCTTTTTTTTCGGCAAAAATCCGTTTTGACGACTCGCTCATGACAGTTTCGTCATTCCGAGAATGATTAATTCTGCACTTTTTGTCATCCGAGTTCGTTTCGGTGTCGTTTTGTTGAGTTCCGTGCTTTTTAGCGACTTTTCCGCACTTGAGTTCGATTCTTGCGAATCTCGTTCGAAACTGCTATTTCGAGTTTCCCGTAAGTCCGTTTAACTTGTTAGACGTGTTGTGAACTTCGATTTGGTTATTCGATCACGTATCGTGATTTTCGGGCGTTTTGGGCCATTTTATAATTTCCTAAAAGTTATGGGTATCCGTATTTGTATTTGCTGTCTCGACCCTTTTCTTGGTCGCGTATGATTAATTATTGCATTGTGTTTTCATTTCGGGTCGTTGATGTTGTCCGCGAGATTTTCGTCGTGTTCGTTCCGCACGTTTTCGGAAATCGAGTCGTCGGGTCATGGCGGCTGAGCTGCTGGCCGGACGGTGGCGGGTCCTGGCCGGACGGTTGCGGGCACTGGCCGGGCTGACGCGGCAGGAACCGGCGTAGCGAGCGCTACTTCCAGAAGGCTGCGTGCGCTAACCGTCAGGAGTAGCGCACGTTATGCGGCCGGGCGACGCACGCTATCGGGCTGGGCAGTAGGGGCAGTGAGGCTCTGGACTCTGGTGGATCGGCAGTTAGCGCACGCGCTCTTGTTGGACATCGCGCCGCCTTCTGACGGCGAGTAGCGCACGCTACGGACGGAAGGCTGCGCACGCTACCTGGCCGAGCAGTCTAGTCCAGGAGGTCTCTGGATTGCGGCCTGGGCCGATAGCGCACGCTAGCTCGGCAGCCTAGCGCATGCTAGTCCGGCCCAGTATAAATGTGGCAGAGCAGTCCAATTTCGATCATTTTTCCCATTTCTCTCTTTCTCTTCCGCGGCTGGAGTCTTGGGGATTTCGAAGCCATGTTGTTGAACAACAAATCCATGAAGTTTTTGAGTTCATAACATTTATTGATCATCCTATATCATCCTTTGATCCAGCGAATCAAGGTAATCTCTTCTTAGAACCCTAGTTTCTTGAATTTTGGAGTTTTTGCGTTTTTGTCTGATTCGTTCCGTATTGTTGATTAATTCATGATGGGTATGATTAATCTTGGTAGTATTCTTGTGTTTAACATCATTGAATCCATTGTTCTTCGTCGAATCGAAGTATATTTCTTGATTTCCTTCGAATCGACTTTTTGGGGAATTTGTTCTCGATCTCGTTTTCCATCTATTTTTGATGGATCGATTCTGGTTAATTGATGTTGTTAAACATATTCTATGGATTGTATATCCATATTTCGACTTCGAATTCCGTTTTCGTGTTTTGTCGGGACGAATCGTGTTCTTGGCCATTTTGGGGGAAACACTTGAACCTTCGTCATTCGTTCTTTGAATTCAATGGCTTTAAGTCGTGCTATGGAATTCATTTTCATTGTTGTTATTGTCCTTCGTAGTTTATTATCGCGAGTTGGCGTTCGGTGGAGTCGGCGGGTTCGTAGTCGGTTCGTGCCAACCTACTTCGGTCGATTCTCCGCGTTGTGGTTATTCGAGGCAAGTACCTTGTCCATACTATTCTTGTTTTGTGGATATGATAATTAGTAATCGTCTCTATGTGTTTGTTTGATCGTTTGATTTGAACTTTCAAAATATTCGGTTTAGCCTCGTTAAGGGCTCAATTTCAAAACGCGTGTGTTTTGTGAACGATGTGTTTTGGGGAATTGATTATGATTTGATTGTTTTGAACGTTGAGGGCTTTGGTGATACCCCTGTTGTTTAAAGTTATGGAATCATGTATTCCGCGTTAATCGTGTTGTGTTATGATGAGTTTGATAACGGCGTCGAGTAATGTAATATCCGGATTTATTACCGTGTATTTCATCTGTATTCAAATCATGTATTATTCGGATTGGTGGTTTTGATTATCAGAGTATGATATTTCGTGCATTGACATCATTGTACATAAGTATAGAAACTTGCAAATTGTTCAAGCAACTTCGTGATAGCGCACGCTAAGAATGTATCTTAACGCGCGCTATCGGGCCATTATTAGCGCATGCTATGCAGGTAGTAGTAACGTGCGCTAAGAACTCAATTATTGAGCGGGACGGCTAACACATGCGCCAGCCGGGACATGGGTCCGGATAAGATTCCCGCTGACGCACCCGGACAAATTCTGAAGTCAACCATTATTAGCGCACGCTAAGGGATGCTTAGTAGCGTGCGCTAACTTGTCAATAATGCAGAATATTATTAATAGGACATCAACCGTGTTGGCTTGCATTTCTTTCGCACTTTCCTCAATCTTGAGAGTTCAGAGAGTTGTAGTAATACTCCTATACACTTAGAACACATATTGTTGTTGTTATACATCGGTTATCACTTGGGAATGTTCATGGAAGTGGAATAGCACCTTAGAAGGGCATACAACCAACCGGAGTTGGATTCTACCTTACAGTTCAGTGATTTCGTCATGTTAAGGTATGTTCAATCTATCTCCAGACTTAGAGTTGGATTCTAACGATTTGGATGATCATGTTAACAAGATATGGATTTTCATAGATGAATTATCCAAGTATATCATGTTTGGAATAGTGAGTTGAATAAGCCTTAAATACCTTGATTATAATCATCATGATTCGAATCTTAGTACACTGAATATGTGAAGAGAAACTTCTATCATTGGTAAACCGAATCTAATAGATGATTTCATAGTAATCTTGGACTAGACGTTAACATCCTTATTGTTAGATAAATCAAAATGTTTGATCATGGAAGGATTTATCTAGTATATATAGGACGTTTATCAACTTCAGTATGATAATATGGATTGATATAAAGGTGTTGATATCAACCGTTAAGCTTTTCGAATTGTCGTACGAAGATTTGAAGTCGGAATGGAATATGGTTTTATATTAGTATGCATATCCTTGAATCCGAAGTTGTCTCTATCCGTAAAATCATTCATAAGGGTATGAACATAGTATTCATGGAAGTAACATGAATTATCACGCAAGATTTCATTGTTTCGATCATGGCAAGAACAGTTTACTGCTCAGCAGTAAACTGCCATGCAGAGATAGCGCACGCTATGATATGCAGTTTAACGTGCGCTATCGAGCACTAGTTAGCGTGCGCTACGTTTGGTACGTAACGTACGCTAGACCATCAGACGAGTCAGTTGGCTGGTCAGTGAAGTACTGACCATGCATAATTAACGTACGCTAGTCTTTGTTGTTTGCGTGCGCTATCGGGCAGACTTAACGCACGCTACACAGAGTACTTAGCGTGCGCTAAGCTATTCGGGCAGATTGCAGTTTATGAACTTTTGACCGTTAATCGAATTGTTAAACATTTGTACGACGTGAGATAAATCCTATATCATTTGTTTTGTTAAGGTTTGGTCTCGTTACGTGATTGATTGAGGAGGACGATCTTCGAGTATTCATTTTCGTGGAAGTATTGTTATTGTCTTCAAATCGAGGCAAGTACCTTAATTGTTTTATATATTGTTGTTATACATATTGTCGTGCATATATGTCGTTATTGTGTGTCCACCTCGTGTTGGTCCGACGGGATCATCGGGGGATCTATGCTAGCGTCTTGTTGGATCATCGAGACGGGTTTTCCACCACGGGTTGGTCGGCGGGATCATCGTGGGTTCTAGGCGGTGAGCAATGGATCGATGGAATTACCATGTGTATGTATTGATATCATGTTGTGATTATCAGTTGTGTATGTTATGTTTGAGTTTCTCGTAGGAGAAGACTCGTTGGTATGTTGTCGTTTACGTTATTATTATTCTTCATGAGATATGAATAATATGTTGTGGTACTTGTACTAGCATCGTTGTGCTAACCCCTTCGGGGGTGAACATTTTGTTTGTGTTCAGGATCCAGGAGAGCGGGGAAACAACCACTGGAACTGTATGGTGACGAGGGTGCAGAGTGATGTCCCGGCCGGGTTTATTTATCTGTCGTTTATTCGTTATTTTAATAAGTACTCGAGTACGAAGTCATTTGTGATGATTTGAATTTGGTGATGTATTATTGAGTTCTGTCGAACAATTGTACTGTTTCTGTATTTGGTCAGAACTGATGTACTGTAATTCCGTTATTTCCATTCGTCAGTACCTTTTTATACTTGTTCAATTCTTCAGCCTTGTAAATCCTTATGTAAAGGATTTACGGCGCTGTAATATTCCCGAATATATTGCGGGTGTTACAGAATATGGTATCAGAGCTAAGATTATGGATATCTTGGCCGTTGGGTTAAAATAGGGGTCATTTATGTCTTTAGGGGTAACCGGCCGTGAATGACATCACTGCACTGCCTACGTCTTCATGTGAGCAGTGGTTGTAAGTTCCTAAACTCTATCTTGTTCTTTTCATGTTGTGTCTCCTTACACTCGAATATTAGAACGATGTTGTTTCCTGTATATTGAGTATGTATGCTTACAGTATGTTGAGAGGCGGACGTGGACGTGGTCGCGGTCGTGGACGTGGACGAAGAAATGCCGAAAGGGAGGCGTCGCCTTCTAACCGAGCCGATCATAGCTCGGCGAGCCATGACAATCTATTAATAATGAACCGAGATCTGCTGTGCAGAGATCCTTCGTCAAGTGGTGAACCAGATGACTCAGTTCGCCCAGGTCGTGGACCGAATGCAAGTGGCGGTGGGACTACAGCAGGGAGAGGGACAGCAAGGGATCCCAGATATGGGAAATCGAGGTGACCGGTGGCTACAAGAGGTGGCGAAGATGCAACCACCCAAATTCGACGGTATTTCTGAGACTCCCACCTGGGATCATTGGTTAAAGGAGCTGGAGAAAATCTTTGCCGGAATCAACTGCCCGGACGACCGGAGAGCCTCTATCGCTCAATATTTTCTGATAGGGGAAGCGTCCGAATGGTGGGAAGCCATCCGTCCTGTAGACCATGATGACGATTGGACAGAGTTTAGATTGATGATGGAAGCTCAGTATTGCCCTCGTCCTGTGAGGGAAGCCAAAGTTCGGGAGTTTTTCTCCGCTCAGCCTTCTGATGTGCCAGTAACCCAGGCGATCAAGACGTTTAACCAGCAGCTGGCATTTGTTCGATATCTGGTCAGAACAGATGCAGAAATGATGATTCATTTCGATATGAGAATGAAACCAGAAGTTCAGAGGTACATGTCCGGATTCTAATGTACCACACTCCGCCAATACCAGGATAAGGCGTTGGCATATGAGATCAAGGAAGCAGCCATGGAGAAATTTTCAGAATCCAAGAAACAGAAAGTCTCTGGTACTTTTACAGAGCACAAGAACAGCGGGCCCCGTAAGGCCCAGTCATCTTTTCACTCTTTCAAGAAACCTCCGCATCCAGCTAGGAGCGGAAAGAATTTCGGGGCGACATCAACTATTACTGATGTTACCAGGAAATGCTTTAACTGCGCCCAGACGGGGCACTATCGACGGAATTGCCCCCTTCCTACCGTGATTTGTTTTGATTGTGGACGAGAGGGACATCGGGCGGTGTTTTTTGAAGAGGCTGCAAAGTCTTTCAGAGCCCGTACACCACAGACAGTCCAGAAGGAGCCCAGTATTCCACAGACGCAGCAAAGTGTTCAGATGGCTCAGAATTTTGGCCGCGGGCGAGGCAGAGAACAATGGGACCGAAAGGGGACATCGAGTGCCGGATCTGATCCCCCACGTCTGTACGAGATGAGGAGGACAGACGATCAGGATGCTGCTGTCGCATCAGGTACTGTCCAGATCCTTTCCCAGCCAGTTAGCGTTTTATTTGATACAGGAGCTACACATTCTTTCATATCCTTGTCTTGTGTAAATCGTTTGAATATTTCCGGTTTTCATGCTTGTGAACCTTATGTGGTTGGTTTACCGAGTGGAGAGAGGATTGTCGGAAATTTAGAAACTAGAAATTTCCCTGTATCATTTGGAGGCAGAGAGTGGCTCTCAAACCTGATCGTGATAGAAATGCAAGGAGACGACCTGATACTCGGAGACGATTGGCTTAATCGATATGGAGCAATTGTGAACTACCGAAGGAGGAATATCTCGCTGATCGCTGACGATGGTTCCGAGATTCTGTTTGAGGGATGGAAACCGGGAAGCTCAGGAAAATTGATCAAGGCGATGAAAGCTGTCAAATTGTTAAAACAGGGCTGTACCGGGTACTGGTGTTACGCAATGAAGAAAGAAGAAGAAATTGTGGAACTTTCATCTATTCCTGTTGTGAACGAATTTCCAGATGTATTTCCTGATGAATTACCTGGACTACCTCCACGAAGGGATGTGGAATTTACTATTGAGCTGGAACCTGGAGCGACACCGATTTCCAAGGCGCCGTATCGTATGGCACCTACTGAGATGTACGAATCAAGAAAGCACTAGAGGAGTTCTTGGATAAGGGCTATATTCACCAAGCGTTTCACCACAGGAGCGCCCGATTCTTTTGTCCGAAAGAAGGATGGATCGCTCCGACTGTGTATTGTATCGAGAGCTGAACAAGATGACGATTAAGAACAAGTATCCGTTGCCACGGATTGATGATTTGTTTGACCAGTTGCAAGGGGCAACAGTATTTTCTAAGATTGATCTGAGATTAGGATACCATCAGCTGAGGATTAAGGAATCGATGTTCAAATCAGCGTTCGTAACTCGCTACGGGCATTATGAGTTTGTGGTGATGCCGTTTGGTCTCACTACTTTCTTTGTATTTATGCAATTGATGAACCGTGTGTTCATTGAATTTTTGGATAAATTTGTGGTCGTGTTTATTGACGACATCCTGGTATATTCTAAGAGTCCTGAAGAACATGCGCAGCATTTGCGGATTGTATTGGAACTTTTGAGAAACGAACAATTGTCGCCAAACTTTCTAAGTGTGAATTCTGGCTAAAGGAAGTAATGTTCCTCGGTCATGTGGTGACAGCTAGAGGAGTCCGAGTAGATCCTCAGAAGATCGAAGCAATATTGGATTGGAAGCCTCCAAAGAACGTGAAAGAGGTCCGAAGCTTCTTAGGACTTGCCGGATACTATCGTCGATTCGTGGAAGGGTTTTCTAAAGTCTCCCGCCCACTTACTCGACTTCTGCAGAAAACTCAAAAGTTTGAGTGGAATGAATTATGTCAGATTAGCTTTGATGAATTGAAGAAGAGATTGACAACGGCACCGATTCTATCACTTCCGCAAGGAACTGAAGGATTCATAGTTTACAGTGATGCTTCGAACCAAGGACTTGGGTGCGTATTGATGCAGAATGATAAGGTGATCGCTTATGCGTCGCGACAACTGAAACCTTATGAATTGAATTACCCGACACATGATTTGGAGCTAGCAGCAGTGGTTTTGCCTTGAAGATGGAGGCATTATCATGCAGGACTCACATCGGATCTTTACGGATCATAAGAGTCTCAAGTACATATTTAGTCGAAAGAGTTGAACATGCGGCAAAGAAGATGGTTGGAACCGATTAAGGACTATGACTTGGAGATTTTATATCATCCAGCAAAGCAAATGTAGTGGCCGATGCACTTAGCCGCAAGCTGTCTCTATTCGAGATCTTGGAGGCTAACATCCCAACTTAGCCTTCAGCGAGAGATGATTCGTGAAGGGATTGAAGTGTGGTTACAGAGAGTCCAGGGACAAGCATGCGTGATGGAGATAACTTCGTCATTAACCGAAGAAATCAAATCTAGACAGGCAGATGATCCTCGATGATTCGGTTGCATGATGAAGTGATCAAAGGAAAGGCCCCCGGATTCATAATTCATGACGATGGAGTTTTGAGATTTCGTAACCGACTCTGCGTTCCGATGTTGATGTTCAAACAGACGATTATGAAGGAAGCACATAGTTCGCCCTATTCTATCCACCCGGGCACCAAGAAATGTATAAGGACTTGAAGCGGAACTTCGGTGGGGCAACATGAAGAAAGACGTAGCGAACTATGTTTGAAATGCTTGACTTGTCGGCAGGTTAAGATCGAGCATCAACGGCTCTTTGGAATGTTGAAGCCGCTCCCGATTCCTGAATGGAAGTGGGAGGACATATCGATGGACTTCATCACTAATATGCCAAAAACCAGGACAGGAATGAACATGATTTGGGTGATAGTTGATCGTTTAACCAAATCGGCTCATTTTCTAGGCATTAAGGATACGTGGGGACCAGAGAGGTTGGCACGAGTCTTTATTTCGGAGATAGTTCGATTGCATGGTACGCCGAAGACCATTGTTTCTGATCGAGACGGCCGTTTGTGTCTCACTTTTGGAAAGCGATTCATAAGGCCTTGGGGACCGAATTGAACTTGATCTGACTTATCACCCGCGATCGACGGACGATCTGAGAGAACTATACAAACGGTGGAAGACATGCTAAGGGCACATGCCTTAGATTGGTCAAACGATTGGGAAGTTCATCTACCGTTGATTGAATTTACTTACAACAATAGTTGGCATGCTTCTATTAAGATGGCACCGTTTGAGGCATTATACGGAAGGAGATGCGGATCGCCCTATCTTTGGGACGATTCATCGGACTTGATCGAACAGGAACCGAGTTGATCGAGCGGACTCGAGAGAAGATAACCTTAATTCGTGAAAAGGCTGCTTTGCCCAGTCGCCAAATCCTATGCGGACGTACGTCGTCGCCCATTGGAGTTCAATCTTTGGAGACCATGTACTTTTGAAGGTTTCTCCTACCCGGGGAATCTTTCGTTTCGGAAGGAAAGGAAAGCTGAGTCCGAGATATATCGGACCATTTGAGATCCTCGAGAGAGTTGGGGAGTTGGCATACAGATTAGCATTGCCGCCGTCATTGTGCCATGTTCATAACGTGTTCCACGTATCCCAGTTACGGAGATATATACCAGATCCCAGTCATATCATCGATTTCGGCGAGATCGAAGTCGAACAGGATGGGACGTTTGAAGAAAGACCAGTCAAGATACTCGAGAGTCGAGTTAAGCAACTGAGGAACAAGTCAATCGTTTTGGTCAAAGTTCAGTGGTCACGTCATGGAACGGAAGAAGCCACAGGAAGCGGAAGGCGTGAAGTCCAGATATCCTGAGTTATTTTCGTCTTGAGTTTCGGGACGAAACTCCTTTTTAGTAGGAGAGTATGTAATATCCGGATTTATTACGGTGTATTTCATCTGTATTCAAATCATGTATTATTCGGATTGGTGGTTTTGATTATCGGAGTATCATATTTCGTGCATTGACATCATTGTACATAAGTATAGAAACTTGCAAATTGTTCAAGCAACTTCGTGATAGCGCACGCTAAGAATGTATCTTAACGCGCGCTATCGGGCCATTATTAGCGCACGCTATGCAGGTAGTAGTAACGTGCGCTAAGAACTCAATTATTGAGCGAGACGGCTAACACATGCGCCAGCCGGGACATGGGTCCGGATAAGATTCCCGCTGACGCACCCGAACAAATTCTGAAGTCAACCATTATTAGCGCACGCTAAGGGATGCTTAGTAGCGTGCGCTAACTTGTCAATAATGCAGAATATTATTAATAGGACATCAACCGTGTTGGCTTGCATTTCTTTCACACTTTCCTCAATCTTGAGAGTTCAGAGAGTTGTAGTAATACTCCTATACACTTAGAACACATATTGTTGTTGTTATACATCGGTTATCACTTGGGAATGTTCATGGAAGTGGAATAGCACCTTAGAAGGGCATACAACCAACCGGAGTTGGATTCTACCTTACGGTTCAGTGATTTCGTCATGTTAAGGTATGTTCAATCTATCTCCAGACTTAGAGTTGGATTCTAACGATTTGGATGATCATGTTAACAAGATATGGATTTTCATAGATGAATTATCCAAGTATATCATGTTTGGAATAGTGAGTTGAATAAGCCTTAAATACCTTGATTATAATCATCATGATTCGAATATTAGTACACTGAATATGTGAACAGAAACTTCTATCATTGGTAAACCGAATCTAATAGATGATTTCATAGTAATCTTGGACTAGACGTTAACATCCTTATTGTTAGATAAATCAAAAGGTTTGATCATGGAAGGATTTATCTAGTATATATAGGACGTTTATCAACTTCAGTATGATAATATGGATTGATATAAAGGTGTTGATATCAACCGTTAAGCTTTTCGAATTGTCGTACGAAGATTTGAAGTCGGAATGGAATATGGTTTTATATTAGTATGCATATCCTTGAATCCGAAGTTGTCTCTATCCGTAAAATCATTCATAAGGGTATGAACATAGTATTCATGGAAGTAACATGAATTATCACGCAAGATTTCATTGTTTCGATCATGGCAAGAACGATTCTTGCTCGTGATGGCGCCATGCGAATAGCACGCTATGATATGCAGTTTAACGTGCGCTATCGAGCACTAGTTAGCGTGCGCTACGTTTGGTACGTAACGTACGCTAGACCATCAGACGAGTCAGTTGGCTGGTCAGTGAAGTACTGACCATGCATAATTAACGTACGCTAGTCTTTGTTGTTTGCGTGCGCTATCGGGCAGACTTAACGCACGCTACATAGAGTACTTAGCGTGCGCTAAGCTATTCGGGCAGATTGCAGTTTATGAACTTTTGACCGTTAATCGAATTGTTAAACATTTGTACGACGTGAGATAAATCCTATATCATTTCTTTTGTTAAGGTTTGGTCTCGTTACGTGATTGATTGAGGAGGACGATCTTCGAGTATTCATTTTCGTGGAAGTATTGTTATTGTCTTCAAATCGAGGCAAGTACCTTAATTGTTTTATGTATTGTTGTTATACATATTGTCGTGCATATATGTCGTTATTGTGTGTCCACCTCGTGTTGGTCCGACGGGATCATCGGGGGATCTATGCTAGCGTGCGTTGGATCATCGGACGGGTTTTTCCACCACGGGTTGGTCTGATGGGATCATCGTGGGTTCTAGGCAGTGAACGCTGGATCGATGGAATTACCATGTGTATGTATTGATATCATGTTGTGATTATCAGTTGTGTATGTTATGTTTGAGTTTCTCGTAGGAGAAGACTCGTTGGTATGTTGTCGTTTACGTTATTATTATTCTTCGTGAGATATGAATAATATGTTGTGGTACTTGTACTAGCATCGTTGTGCTAACCCCTTCGGGGGTGAACATTTTGTTTGTGTTCAGGATCCGGAGAGGCGGGAAACAACCACCGGGCTGTATGGTGACGAGGGTGCAGTGATGTCCCGAGGGTTTATTTATCATCGTTTATTCGTTATTTCATTAAGTACTCGAGTACGAAGTCATTTGTGATGATTTGAATTTGGTGATGTATTATTGAGTTACGTCGAACAATTGTCTTTTTCGTATTTGGTCGGGCGATGTCTTGTAATTCCGTTATTTCCATTCGTCAGTACCTTTTTATACTTGTTCAATTCTTCAGCCTTGTAAATCCTTATGTAAAGGATTTACGGCGCTGTAATATTCCCGAATATATTGGGGGTGTTACAAGTAAGTGGCCATCTCTAGTAAGTATTTTTGATAAACTTACATTCTTAGCATATTAGTATTGCATGAGTAACGTGTGTGTGTGTGTATGCTCACTACGGGTTAGATCCGACGGGGTCTCGGTAGGGCTCCACGAAGCTGTGGAACCGTGAGTTTGCTTTTAACCACTGCGGGTTAGATCCGACGGGGTCTCGGTAGGGGTCCACAAAGCTGTGGGTCCGCGGTTAATTGTGGTGCATTTTACAATGTGATTTGGATTTTTGGCGTTTCCAGAAACGAGTATTTTGATCGGTTTTCATGATTGCATGCATCGACTAAGTGTGTAAGAGGTAAGTTGTTCGTTTGGCTTACTTGGCTAGGATGGCACTAGAGTATTTGTCGACTATGTTTAAACCTTGGGTTGTGAATTTTGATGTTGGAAGACGAACCTTGTTGTCATTCTCGTGTACTGTGAGTTGATGAGATTTGGAGCTAAAATCCCAACGGTTTGGTAAATGTCATTTTATGGAAAGTAAACCTTTGGGGCGGTGACCCATTTTCGTCTTTTGGATTTTGGAAAGTGGGATTTGATAATCCTAAATTGTTTTTCTATTAAAACTCTCGATGGCATTCTAAACTGTTTTATAAATTATTTCCATTGATTTGTGATCTTTCGATTTTGGAATATTTTTCCCAAACTCTTGCCTCGGGAAGTACTTTTCGTTTCGTTTGGATCTTTGAGGATTCCTGGTTATTGTTATTCTTGGAATGTGAATTGTATGACTCGCATTTTTGCACTTGTACTTGCACTAGCAAAACAGTGGAGTTTTGCTAACCCCCGAGTATTCGGGGGGGTGGATGTTTGTATTGCATTCAGGTTTTGGAGCATAGCATAGGGTCGGCATGAAGGATGATGAAAGATGAACGATACTAATCACATGAGGACCGTTTGATGTTATATTGGTTTAGTTGTATTTTATTTCCGATGCAGTATTCTTTCCCCGTTGTACGGGAGTGTGTTGTATTCGACCCCTGCGTGGGCAAGTATTGTAATCGAGTTGTATGTTCTCATTGAAAGACCAAATCGGTCTACTGAGTCATTTTAGCCTTAAAGGCATTGTTGAGATGTTCTATGTTGTTACCAGCCTGGTAGATCCTTGAGGAAAGGTTCTACGGCATGTAATATCCCAGAGCGGATTGGGGGTGTTACCAACTGTAACACCCCGAGATATTCGGAATAATTACAGCGCCGTAAACCCTTTAGATAAGGATTTACAAGGCTAATTTTAAAAGAAGTGTAAAAATAAACCAATCGAACACTGGAATTCACATACAGATTTGAAACAAACGATCAAATGTGCTGACTTATACAACCATATCGAAAAGACTTTATTAATACAGACATACTCGATTACTAAACGAACCAAGAAGACAAATCATAATAATAAGAACATCAACCACATCACTGAGCCATCTCATCGTCCTGTCGGTACTGTGGCTGCCCTCCCGCTCCTCGACTATCTGAACATCAAAAACAATGTCCACCCCCGAAGGGGTTAGCAAAACAATGCTAGTACAAGTATCGTCATAGAATAAATCATTAATACATCATAAAACATGCAAACGGACTTCCGCCACCGGAATCCAACGATGCGAATCCTCACGATTCCATCTACACAATACAGGGTAATCCAGCGATCCAGCGCCCTTGGTATAGATCCCCATGATGATCCCGTCGGACCAACGCATGGTGGAAAACCCGTCGGCGATCCGGCGCCCTCGGCATAGATCCCCATGATGATCCGTCGGACCAACGCATGGTGGACATTCGATCCAGCGCCCTCGGATAGATCCTCATGATCCCCTCGGATCATTTATACCATAAATGAAACAATTATGCATACACATATGCATTTCAATATGTTCATCAATACGAACAAACAACAACGAATAACACGAAAATTCTCATAAATACATCTCATATTCAACATTATGAATAAAACCACAAGCATGATAAATCGAACTCGACATATGATACTTGCCTCGAAAATGGCAAGGACGAAACACTTCAATGTTCTCGACATGCTCGAAGGCCGCCTCCTTCGATCAACGTAACAAGCTCGAACCTTAACAAAAGGAACGATATACAAATCATCTCAAGTCGAACGATGGCCTAACAATTTCCTACGGCCGAAAAGCTCAAAATAACCAATGCTGATCGCTTAGCGCGCTCGTACTCTACGTAACGCGGCGCTAAGACGGATCGTTAGCGTACGCTATCGTATAAGACTAGCGTCGCTAGCCACGGTCTGGCGATCGGCTGGTGGTCTCATAACGTCGCTACGACGTTTGGGCGTTATCGACCCCGATAGCGGACGTTAACTCACACGTGTTAGCGTGCGCTAATATTGCATGGCGAATCGCAAGCGGCCCAGGTTGAATGGTGAGGAACTCATGAATCCTACCATGATAATACAAGTTATCCTCGGGCAAATCATGCTAATAAGGTTTGTGGAAGATTTATGATCGTGAAATACAAATATACGGATAGCCAACTCAACATCATAATTCATCTACGATCTCCAAGAAATAATCTAAGTTCCATTTGTTCTACGTTCCAAAACACATGATTCCATCGTAAAAGCGTATCAATCGGGTAAATATCCGATTATTGATCATAACTCGATTTGAACATGCTTAAGAGTCCTTATAATAAGATGGTTCAAAGGTTCATACGATATATAATGCCGATACGTCAAAAGTATCCTTCTAACATGTGATGACCGATTATAAACGAAATACTTGCTATCAAAACATGATTCAAACTTCCTTAGGAACATTACTAACATCAGTGAAGAATCACCTACCTCAAAGTAGTGAAGAATACGGAGGAAAATGAAGCGATCCAACACCGAAGGCTTGAACACCAATCTCCAATGATATACGATCTTCAATCTCGAACTAGGAGGTTGATATGAAGTGTTTAGGACGAAGGGAGTTATGATCTAAGTGTAAGAGTTCGGGTTATGGGAGGAGAAAAACTGAAATCTCGAATAGGATGATGTCCTATTTATAATAAATGGCTATTAGCGCGCGCTAGACCCTGTTCGTAGCGTGCGCTAACGGCTCACAGTCTAAACTGTACTCGGCACTTAGCGTGCGCTACGCATATACCTATAGCGTGCGCTAAGGCGTTGACTCGTCCTTTCCCGAAAGCCGTCCAGGTACATCCGACACGATCGGCGGGGGTCCCCGGCCGATCTCACCTACCGCACGTCCCAATCAATTTGACCACGCATAGCGTGCGCTAATTACGATACATGGCGTGCGCTATGAAACCATGTTAGCGTGCGCTACCCTTAGCCTGTAGCGTGCGCTACATGCACAGAATTTCAACCTTACAAATCACAACCATGAAATTAAACGCTCGGCAACATCGGATTATGAAATACGGAGAATAATACTCAGACAAAAGTACAATCATTACAATATCACAAGTTCCAATTACATAACAGAAATCTCGGGCATTACATCCTTCCTCCCTAAAAAGAAGTTTCGTCCCGAAACTTATGATGAAAACAACTCCGGATATTTAGCCTTCATACCGTCCTCCGTTTCCCAAGTGGCCTCTTCGACTCCATGTCGTGACCATTGTACTTTAACCAAGTGTATTGGTTTATTTCTCAACTGTTTGATCCGGCTCTCAAGTATCTTGATTGGTCTCTCTTCGAAGGTGCCATCATTAGCTATCTCGATCTCGTCGAAATCAATGACGTGACTGGGGTCCGGTACATACTTCCGCAGTTGGGATACGTGAAACACATTGTGAACATGACTCAGCGATGGCGGTAAGGCCAACCGGTATGCTAAATCCCCAACTCTCTCTAGGATCTCAAATGGTCCGATATATCTCGGACTAAGCTTGCCTCTTCTCCCAAAACGGAAAATCCCTCGTGTAGGAGACACCTCCAATAGTACGTGGTCCCCAGCGTCGAACTCTAGAGGGCGACGACGTACATCGGCATAAGACTTCTGTCGACTCTGGGCAGTCAACAGTCTCTCTCGAATCAAGGCTATCTTCTCTTGAGTCTGAATAATCAATTCCGGTTCCGTCCCGATCAAATCCGAAGAATCATCCCAGCACAGGGGCGATCGGCATCTTCTCCCGTATAAAGCTTCAAATGGGGCCATCTTAATAGAAGCATGCCAACTGTTATTATAGGTGAAATCGATCAAGGGCAAGTGAACTTCCCAATCAGTCGACCAATCTAAAGCACAAGCTCTAAGCATGTCTTCTACATCTGTATAGTTCTTTCAGATGACCATCCGTTTGGGGATGATAAGCTGTGCTAAAGTTGAGCTCGATCCCCAAAGCCCTGTGAATCGCTTTCCGAAGTGTGACACGAAACGACCATCTCGATCCGAAATAATGGTCTTCGGCGTCCGTGCAATCGACTATCTCCGCAATAAATATTCGTGCCAATCTCTCGGTCCCCATGTATCTTTAATTCCCGGAAATGAGCCGACTTGGTTAGTCGATCAACTACAACCCAAATCATGTTCATTCCGTTCTAGTCCTTGGCATACTAGTAATGAAGTCCATCGAGATATCCTCCCACTTCCACTCGGGGATCGGAAGCGGTCTTAACATTCCGGAGTCGTTGATGTTCAATCTTAACTCTTGACAAGTCAAACACTTTGAAACGTACTCCGCTCGTCCTTCTTCATATTCCCCACCGGAAGTTTTGCTTTAAATCTTTATACATCTTATCTTTGCCGGTGAATAGAATAGGGCGTATTGTGAGCTTCCTTCGTAATAGTCCTTCTCAAATCATCATCATCGGGAACGCAAAGTCGACTCAAATCTCGTAACTCCATCATCTTGTATCACGAATCCTGGGGCTTTTCCTTTCTTTACTTTGTCACATAATCAAAGGATCAGAGAATCGTTCAATTGTTTAGACTTGATCTCCTCGACTAGTGATGAAGTCAGTTCCATCACATAAAGTTGCCCTTGGATTCCTGGTGCCCATACTTCAATCCCCTCGCGGATCAGTTCCCGTTGAATACTGGTTTGGGACGTAAGTGCTTCCAACACTCGAAGGGAAACAGGTTTACGGCTCAAAGCATCGGCTACTACATTTGCTTTCCCCGGATGATAGAGAATCTCCAAGTCGTAATCCTTGATCAATTCCAGCCACCTTCTCTGCCTCATGTTTAACTCTTTCTGACTGAAAATGTACTTGAGGCTCTTATGGTCTGTAAATATCTGACAATGAGTGCCGTACAAATAATGTCGCCAGATTTTCAAGGCAAAGACCACAGCTGCTAGCTCCAGATCATGAGTCGGATAATTAACTTCGTACGGTTTCAATTGCCGAGAAGCATAAGCAATCACTTTATCCTTCTGCATCAACACACAACCCAAACCCTGATTTGAAGCATCGCTGTATACCATAAATCCGTCAGTTCCTTCTGGCAGCGCTAATATAGGTGCTGTCGTCAGCCTCCTCTTAAGTTCGTCAAAACTAGCCTGGCACTCCTCATTCCACATGAACTTTTGAGTTTTACCTTGGTGAGTGAGCGGACGAGCAATTTTGGAAAATCCCGCTACAAAGCGGCGATAATATCCGGCAAGTCCTAAGAAGCTTCGGACTTCTTTCACGTTTTAGGAGCTTCCCACTCCAAGATTGCTTGACTTTCTTCGGTCCACCTGAACTCCGTCGGATGATATCACATGCCCAAGGAAGGTTACTTCCTTAATCCAAAATTCGCATTTAGAAAGCTTAGCATACAGCTGTTCCTTTCTCAAGATGCTCAAAACCACACGTAAATGTTCAGCATGTTCCTCTGCGTCCCTCGAATATATCAAGATGTCGTCAATGAAAACGACCACAAATTTATCCAAGTACTCCAAGAATACCCGATTCATCAATTGCATGAAAACCGCAGAGCATTGGTAAGTCCAAATGGCATCACTACAAATTCATAATGCGTCTGGGATCTCAAAGCGATTTCGGTATATCCGATTCCTTAATTCTCAACTGATGGTATCCCGTTCGCAAGTCAATCTTCGAGAATACCCTTGCCCCTTGCAGTTGATCAAACAAGTCGTCGATCCGAGGTATAGGATACTTGTTCTTGATTGTCATCTTATTGAGTTCCCTGTAATCAATACACAGTCGGAGGGATCCGTCTTTCTTACGGACAAAGAGAACGGGCGCTCCCCAAGGAGAAATGCTTGGTTGAATATAACCCTTCTGCAACAATTCCTCCAGTTGTTTCTTGAGTTCATACATCTCGGTTGGCGCCATGCGATATGGTGCTCTGGAAATAGGAGCTGCTCCAGGCTCTAATTCGATAGTGAATTCCACTTCTCTCTGCGGAGGTAATCCGTAGTTCGTCAGGAAAAACATCGAGAACTCATTCACAATGAAATAGATGAGAGCTCTACTCCTTCCTCTTTCCTCATGGCATAGCACCAAAGTCCGTGACATCCTTGCTTGATAATTTCACGCTTTCATTGCCTTGATCAATTTCCCGAGCTTCCGGTCTCCATCCTCGGAATAAGTGTTCGGATCCGTCATCGGCAATGATGGAAATGACTCTCTCTCGGTAATTGACCTGACTCCATAGCGGTTGAGCCAATCATCTCAGGAATTAAATCGTCACCGCAGATGTCAACCACAATAAGATTCGATGGCCAATCTCTTCCTTCTATAGATCTTGAAATCCTTAGCTTCTAAGGTTCCCACAATTTTCTCTCCGCTCGGTAATCCCACAACATAAGGTTCACAATTATACAAGCACGAGATGTTCAAACGATTAACACAGTTCAAAGATATAAAAGAATGCGTGGCTCCTGAATCGAACAAGACACTAACTGGTTGCAAAAGGATCTGAATCGTACCTGATGCAACAGCTGTGTTCTGATCATCAGATTTCCTCATCTCGTACAGGCGTGGAGGAACGGACCCAGCACTGGATGCCTCTCTCTTCCCAGCGTTCTGCTGCTGAAATCCACTTTGCTGCGTCTGGTTCACACTCGTCTCCTTCGGGACTGGAGCTGGAGCGCGAGTACCAAAAGATCGGGTCGCATTCCCACAAAATGTTGCGCGATGTCCTTCCTGTCCACACTCGAAACAGGTCACAGCAGGCGCGAAACAATCACGTCGAACATGTCCCGCCTTGCCACAGTTGTAACACTTCTTCCCTGTGTCAGAAACAGTCGGTGCTGCCCGGAACTTCTTTCCTCCTCGACTAGGATGCGGAGGTCTCCTGGATGAGTGAAAAGAGGACTGACCCCGGCGGGGCCCGCTATTCTTATTCTCCGCGAAGTTGCCCGACACCTTTTGTTTCTTTGCTTCCGTCGATTTCTCTACTGCTGCTTCCTTCATATCGTAGGCCAACGCCTTGTCCTGATACTGCCTCAAGGTGGTACAATCAAATCCGGACATATATTGCTGAATTTACGGCTTCATTCGCATGTCAAAATGGAAAATCCTTTCCGCCTCGGTCCTGACTGTGGCGCACATAAGTCATTTGGTGATTAAAAGTCTTAATCACTTCCGTCACGGTTGCCGAATTTTGCGGTGAGAAAAACTCCCGAACTCGGGCCTCTCTAACCGGCGAGGACAATCTGCGCCTCCATCATCGGTTTGAATTGTCCGATCAACATTATGCTCCTCCGGTCGAATGGCCTCCCACCGGTCGAAAGCCTCCCTGTCGAGAAGATCTTGGCGGCCAGGAACCTTCCTATCGTTGGGACAATTAATCCCATAAAAATCTTCTCTAATTCTTTGACGGTGATCCCAAGAAAGCATCTCGGTCGAACTATCAAATTTCGGAGGATGCAATTTGATCACTTGATAAGCCATTTATCTCCCGATTATCCACGTTATTCTGTGTCCCATCGCCGTGCATGCGATCCACAACTTGAGCAAGCTGGTTTATCTGGCAACCACCTGTGAAGCACTCCGACACGTTAGGATGCATTATTATTTGCGATCCTCTGCCGTCCCCGGAATGTGAATCCGTTTGACTAGCGGTTATCTGCGGGGTAGATACCGACTCTTCTTGCCTCGCATTACCACGTCGCGTCCACGACCGCGTCGCGTCCACGACCTCCTCTCAACATCCGTAAACATAAATACTCAATATCTGGGACAAACTTTCTCAAAGTACATTCATTAATGTTTACAAGGCGTGAATTAAATAAAGCAGTAGTATTCGAGATTAGGAAACTTACAACCACAAATCGATTGGCGATCTTGGCTCAAAGGTGATGTTACGAGCGACCAATAATCAATAACTTAATGAGACCCAACTAACCATTGCCAAGATATCCATAAATCTTAGCTCCGATACCATATTCGTAACACCCCGAGATATTCGAATAATTACAGCCGTAAACCCTTTAGATAAGGATTTACAAGGCTAATTTTAAAGAAGTGTAAAAATAAACCAATCGAACACTGGAATTCACATACGATTTGAAACAAGCGATCAAATGTGCCGACTTATACAACCATATCGAAAAGACTTTATTAATACGACATACTCGATTACTAAACGAACCAAGAAGACAAATCATAATAATAAGAACATCAACCACATCATGAGCCATCTCATCGTCACAGCTTGCATCTTTGTCGCCCTCCGCTCCTCGACTACAGAACATCAAAAACAATGTCCACCCCGAAGAAATTAGCAAAACAATGCTAGTACAAGTATCGTCATAGAAAAAATCATTAATACATCATAAAACATGCAAACGGACTTCCGCCACCGGAATCCAACGATGCGAATCCTCACGATTCCATCTACACAATACAGGTAATCCAGCGATCCAGCGCCCTTGGTATAGATCCCCATGATGATCCCGTCGGACCAACGCATGGTGGAAAACCCGTCCAGCGATCCTGCTCCCTCAGCATAGATCCCCATGATGATCCCGTCGGACCAACGCATGGTGGACATTCGATCCAGCGCCCTCAGCATAGATCCTCATGATCCCCTCGGATCATTTATACCATAAATGAAACAATTATGCATACACATATGCATTTCAATATGTTCATCAATACGAACAAACAACAACGAATATCACGAAAATTCTCAGAAATACATCTCATATTCAACAATATGAATAAAACCACAAGCATGATAAATCGAACTCGACATATGATACTTGCCTCGAAAATGGCAAGGACGAAACACTTCAATGTTCTCGACACGCTCGAAGGCCGCCTCCTTCGATCAACGTAACAAGCTCGAACCTTAACAAAAGGAACGATATACAAATCATCTCAAGTCGACGATGGCCTAACAATTGGTCTACGGCCGAAAAGCTCAAAATAACCAATGCTGGGTGCTTAGCGCGCTACGTACTCTACGTAACGTGCGCTAAGACGGACTGTTAGCGTCACGCTATCGTATAAGACTAGCGTCGCTAGCCACGGTCTGGCGATCGACTCGGGCTGGTCTCATAACGTACGCTACGTCGTTTGGGCGATATCGACCCGATAGCGCACGTTAACTCACACGTGTTAGCGTGCGCTAATATTGCATGGCGAATCGCAAGCCGAAAGCGGGTTGAATGGTGAGGAACTCATGAATCCTACCGTGATAATACAAGTTATCCTCGGGCAAATCATGCTAATAAGGTTTGTGGAAGATTTATGATCGTGAAATACAAATATACGGATAGCCAACTCAACATCATAATTCATCTACGATCTCCAAGAAATAATCTAAGTTCCATTTGTTCTACGTTCCAAAACACATGATTCCATCGTAAAAGCGTATCAAGCGGGTAAATATCCGATTATTGATCATAACTCGATTTGAACATGCTTAGGAGTCCTTATAATAAGATGGTTCAAAGGTTCATACGATATATAATGCCGATACGTCAAAAGTATCCTTCTAACATGTGATGACCGATTATAAACGAAATACTTGCTATCAAAACATGATTCAAACTTCCTTAGGAACATTACTAACATCAGTGAAGAATCACCTACCTCAAAGTAGTGAAGAATACGGAGGAAAATGAAGCGATCCAACACCGAAGGCTTGAACACCAATCTCCAATGATATACGATCTTCAATCTCGAACTAGGAGGTTGATATGAATTGTTTAGGACGAAGGGAGTTATGATCTAAGTGTAAGAGTTCGGGTTATGGGAGGAGAAAATCAAATCTCGAATAGGATGATGTCCTATTTATAATAAATGGCTATTAGCGCGCGCTAGACCCTGTTCGTAGCGTGCGCTAACGGCTCACGATCTAAACAGTACTCGGCACTTAGCGTGCGCTACGCATATACATGGCGTGCGCTAAGGCGTTGACTCGGCCTTTCCCGAAAGCCGTCCGGTACATCCGACACGATCCGGCGGGGGTCCCCGGCGGATCTCACCTACCGCACGTCCCAATCAATTTGACCACGCATAGCGTGCGCTAATTACATTACGTAGCGTGCGCTATGAAACCATGTTAGCGTCGCTACCCTTGCTTTGTAGCGTGCGCTACATGCACAGAATTTCAACCTTACAAATCACACCCATGAAATTAAACGCTCGGCAACATCGGATTATGAAATACGGAGAATAATACTCAGACAAAAGTACAATCATTACAATATCACAAGTTCCAATTACATAACAGAAATCTCGGGCATTACACAAACGGTTGAAGGCTAAGATCATTATATCAATCTGTGTGAACGATATACTGATTAGGTTTGATTATAAATACGTAGTTGTGTACGTAGTATTTATAATAAACATTTTTACTCCTGTGTGGAGGACCAGTGGACGTAGAGGGGTTTACCTCAAACCACTTTAATTACTATGTCAATTATCTTCTGCATTTACTGTTTTAATATTTGTGATTATCTTTAAGTATACATTTCGTATCTAGTTGCTGTATTTACAGTAACTTACTTTAACAAGACTTCCGCTACGCACTCAGATTTGAAAACCGTACAGCTTGTTGTTTAAAACACTCTCCAAGCTGTATCATGTATACTTAGTGGCCAACATATATATATAGATCGAAACACAAATCTATTGAAATTATATATATATATATATATATATACATATATATATATATATACATAGATAAAATTTATATATCATATATATAAACATCATACATCACATATATGAACATCATATATCAACATATATGAAAATCGAAACAATAAAAATATATTAGTTGCTCCGATACCACTGTTGGGTTTTTATCGAACTAATAAGATTTATGATCTCATCATATATCAAAATAGAGCAGCGGGAGAATAATATAACATGTAAAACCCTCAGAGGATCCAAGTATATTATCAAAGTACGAAGAACAAGATTGTTACCTCTTGTAGCGTATTTTCGATCGAGCCTTCTAGAGACGTTGCAAGAAGCGAGCGTCCTCTACGGTAGCCACACAACGAACAAGTCCCGAGCGTCTAACGGATTTCTAGCTCCGATTCAACAAAGATTTCACTTAAATCAATTTGAATATAGGTATGTTCTTGATTATGGTAAGAACAAGAACACCAAGAATATTATTCAAATGTTCTTGAACTTTGATCTAAAATAACAACTACGAATCTTATTCAATATGTTACTAAAGATCAAACTCACAAGATTAGATGAAGATTAGAAAAGTATTCTAAATACTTTCTTGGTCAAAGAATCAACCTTCAAAGATATGAAGATATATTCTTGATCCTTTTGATTATTCAACTTTTGAATATATCTTCAAGACTTTTGAGAGAGAGAAATATCAAAATCAGATTTTTGATTCTCTCTCCACAAATATGTCTTCACTTGTGATTAAGATATGTGTGAGGGCTATCACAAGACACTCTTATATAGTCCTGTATATGGTTAAGGGTTCACCAACCCTTTCACCAACTTTTAATCAACCGGAACAAAATAGCTGCTCTGCTCGTTTAAGTGTGTGACCCTGTAAATAATACGGAAATGAGTATAAAACAATTTTTACGACTCATAAATCATAAGCGGCCTCTAGCTAGACAATATGACTACCTGCATTAAAAGAATTAATTCGACAGCACGAACGAAATCCCGTTACTGTATAAAATTTAATCCTCTCGTCGCGCGATATCCTAATTAAGCATAAGGCATGGATAAGTCGACCTTATAAGGCTTAATTAATATTCTTGATCTCAAGTTACAATTGTCCAATTCAAATATTTATCAATAACTCTTTATTGATCAATTTGAGCATGGCCATGCATTTAAACAATTTAACTTATCAAGGGCTTGTGGATATCTTCTCCGTTTTATAGGAGGGACAAGTCCCCTCTTCACAAACTACATCCCTCTGCATAAATCGTACCGTATCCAAACACAAACTGTATGGTCCCTTGTTACAGAAGACATTGGTATTGTGTTAAAATACGATACTCATTATGTAGGAAACTGTAGTGTCTTTAGGTAATAAGGACTTAAATAATATATAACAATCAGAGGAATTATAATGACTTAATCCATATATAATTCTCTTTATTAGGTCATATCCAATACGATGTCTCTACATGTATCTATGACGTGATATAACATCTCATGTTTAATTGATTAAATAAAGAGTTCGTCGAATTACCTTAATTCTAAGAACATATCTAAATCCAGACCAGAAGTTGATGAAAATCGTCTTCCCCTTTTGGTGATCCACACACGAACAATGTGCACAAGCCGGATTGCTAGATCCCTACGAATAATGTTGATAAATAGTAAAACAAATAATACCTTGTTAGAACGATTGTACTGTTGATCAAAATCAACTAAGGGAAGAAGCAAGATGACCGGACTGGGACTTCTTGGACAAGAAAAATTCGGCCAATCTGTTAAAAGAGTAGGGGTCGATTTTTGTCTCCTTTTCTTATGACAACTCCTTGTCAAAGACCATTTATTTATACGAAGTAAACCATAGAGTTAAAAATCTAGTATTTGCTTAGTTATCCCTCAACTTATTAAATAACACAATATATATAATATCTTACATTATATATTACTTATTATTTAATCCTCTAATTAATTTAATATCCAATAATATATTTACCTTTCTAAGTTGATATAATTAAATAATATAATATATAATATCTCATATTATACATTATTCATTATTTAGTTTCTTTAATAAATATAATATCCAGTATTATATCTATTAATTCTTCTTGCTTGTCCTTATTTGTGGTATGTGTGATCAAAAGTCTTATATTATGTTGGAATCATTTAATACCTTATTTAATGATAAATCATAAGCGGTCTCTAGAAAGACATTTCGACTACCCAAATAATATAAGTTTATAGTACATTAAATTATTTAACGTGTCAAATCTTTGTCGCGCGATATCATAATTTGAACTAAGTCATAGAAAACATCATACTAGTTATATTCAAATGCTTTTCGATCTTAAAGTAGACTGATTGAATCAAATGACTCTGCACTTGAGCATGGCAATGCATTTCCTTCGGTCCTACTTATCGAGGGCCCAGCAGATATCTCTCTCTCTAAAGAGAGGGAACCCCATCTTGATTATTCATTGTCCTGTACATGACTCCCACTAGTTCCTATCGCTAACCTTTATGATCACTATGTTTCAGATGACGTTCGATTATGTCAGGCATAGCAGTTATCATGTTGGATTCTATGATAATCTCATGTTCAAGTATTTATTGACATAATGTTATATTGAGTTTCACTTATGATATTTTCATGCAGTGATCTCAATGTGGGTCTGTCCAGTATTGCGTTCTCCAACCAATAAACATAAGTTTGATCTGTACCATACGCATAACATCTGATGATTATAAAATAAACTATACTAGTATATTAATCATTCGAGTCTCCATTCTACGTGATTGGACCGGGGACATATGAATAATCTTATTTTTCGTAAATGACTAGTATTCAATTATTATAATATTAAAATATACACACATTATAATAATCAACAAGAAATAGATGTTACCAAATAAATTTATTTAAATGTTACAAATTACAGGTCTAGGCACATCGTATGTCCTAGAGGACTATTCCCACCATCACTCTCGCATGCTTCGGTTGAACTTCAGTGATAAAAAATATACAAGCAATATATGTAAGATTTCACCACTTGTCCAAATCAACTAGATGATAGTTAAATACAACAACTTTGTGGAACATACTTAAGGCCCACATATCAGTATAAAAGATAGTAAAAATACAAAATAAAAAAGAACTCATTATATCCTAAATCTACCAAAATAATTCAAGAACCTATTTGAATTTCATTCTAATTCTATGTAAATTATCATGCATATTTAAAAATAAGAAATAATTATCATCTTTCCAAAATAATCGTTCACCTTTTGAATTTTTCTAAGATCATCAAAAGTTTACTTTAGTTCACTTGAGGTTAACGTTATTTCTACATCTTTGAGAATGAATGTTATTCAATTCTATTTTTTAATACCTAGAGTTGTTGTTCATAAATCACACGATTTTTTCTTAGTACATCCCAATAAATTTTCTTCAATATTTTTTTGTTTTGGGATTTTTCTTAAAGACGGAATAGTTAAAATAAACTGTTTTTAAGAAAATATAAATTGAATTAAATTGTTAAAATTGAATTCCATTATATCAGACAAGCGAAGTATTTTTGATGGGTAATATAAACTAATATACGGTAATAAATTTATCTACTTACATATAACTACTTCTACAAATATATTCATAAAATATGTAGGCCATTTATTTTGAATAAAGCATATAAATTATTAAAATTAATTTGAAGATAATAAAATTAAAGTCTTTTTAGATATAATTTGATATTATTTAACTATCCTAAAAACTTATTAATTATATTATTACAGGAATAATATATTTGAGGCAGAGTAAATTATTTATTTTATTTCCAGTTATAATTTGGTTATGCTTATTTACACTATTTTGGTCTAATTACTGCTCTAATATTTACACATATATATATATATATAATATAGGAATAATTTATTTGAGGCAGAGTAAATTATTTATTTTATTTCCAGTTATAATTTGGTTATGCTTATTTACACTATTTTGGTCTAATTACTGCTCTAATATTTTTTTATATATATATATTATGTATTTAATTAAATTAAATTTAATAAATACATTTTTACAAGATTTTAAGTATAATTTAGCAATTAGTTATCAGTAATAACATTTTGATTAATATAATCATCTTCATAGAAGAAAAATCTTAGTGGACAAACTTAATTATGAATATTTCTAAATGCGAATGACAAAATTATCTTAAAATTCCAAATTTTCAAAATATAAAAATTCATGTGAGAAACAAAAAATTATTTAATTGTGTATTTTGCAGGATTATTTGACCATGTATTATTTTTTTATAAATTCCATCATAGCATTATGTATTTGTTTTATTAAATTATATACTTCTTGATTTTATATGTTTTCTAATATATATTCCTAAAATATACAAAATCAATTAATTTTATTAAATATCGTACAAATAAAAATAAATTTTGAGAGAATAAAAATTAACTCCCATAATTAATAAAATTGGATAATTAATTAATCATCTCTGAAATCTTAATCATTAAAAAAATTAGGATATTTATATACGAAAATGCACAGACGGTTTGGTTGTGCCACTGCAACAATAATTAAATTCTCCAAGTTTTAGATTTATTTATTTTTATTTATTATATTTTAAATAATGTGCATTTGTGCTATTTTGATATAATTTATACACTAGAACTATTACATAATTTAATGATTTTAATAATTTATGTTACCGACATATTCTTAAACTATATAAAAAATTTAAATTCTGATAATATTATATTAATCAAAAGAGTCATCTTCATAGAAGACAACCTTTAGAGAATACAAATTACTTGTTAATCTTTCCAAATATAACTGGATAGTTATTTTAATTACTTAAAATTTTGATCTTTCAAAATAGAAAATTCGTCGGAGACAAAATGAAGTGATTGTGTTGTTAAAGATATAACTAATTTAATGAAAGGGTTTTAACTAATTTATATTATTTTTGATTATTTTGGAGGATGCAAATTTGCAATATCTAGAACAACTTCTTGTTAAGAAATTATATGCTATATTTAAGAAATTAAATTATAATATATAAATTAAAAAATAAGACAATATAAATGTATAAAAAAATAAAATAACCTTCAAAAGTAATAAAATTAAAAATAAAAATAAAATGCAGTTGTCTTATAAAATATAAGTTACCAAAATCAACTAAAAACTGTCACAAATTAGTTAATGCTTAAAAAATGAAAAAAATCTAAAAAACTAACCAAATATTTCAGTTAATAAAACAAAAAAATTGTCAACATTAATCTTATCTTTGTTTGAATTTTTTTGATTTTTCTAGAAAAAACTATCAAAATAGATTTTGCTTACTTTTTCAGACTTTTTAATTTAATTCTTTTCAAGATATCTTTAGTTTTTTTAATATTTTTAATTTTTATTTAGCTTTAAGTGATTTTTTGTCTTATTCTTACTTTTAGATGATTTTACTAATTTATTTACTTTTAAAATCAACTATATATTATTGTAAATTTTGAATTTGTTTTTGTATTTTTAATTCATATCCAAATTCTCTATGTTATTTTTAATTTCATAAGGATTGAATTACCTTAATCTTTTTTGTCCTTTAACGAACACCGTTAAGTACTTAATGATTTGAATTATTTTTACAAAAAAAGAACAAAAAAGGAACGTGGGACGAGAAAATACATTTCCTCATATATTATGTAAACAGCTTTTTTTTATAATAACATATTAATCAATTGAATCATCTATGTAAGGAAGGTTATAGGAAATAATAATTAATTGTAATCTTTTTAGAAGTATGTTTGGATAAATATTTTATTAATTGTTAGTTTTCAATCACTCAAAAAATAGGAAATCTGTGTTAGAAAAGAAGAAAAATATTTTATAGTGATACTACAACAACAACTCGCTACATGAGAGAGTTTAGTTTTATTTATTTTCTTTTTAAATATTCTTTAAGTGATGCATGTTGGAAAGTAAGACGCAGCGGAAGCGAAGTTTTGAGAATAGTGATAATCGCATTTTACGCATCCACGAGCATAAGATCTATTTAGGCATGCTAATTAATTAATTACTAAGACTACTAAGCAATTTAAATATTATTTATTATTTATTAATTAAATATGTTGATAATTAAAATATCCTAATCTAGATCCAAAGATCATAGGATATTACCTTTTGAAGAGTATTAGTTACTTCCATCTTGATCATCTTGTATTTCTACCTTGAGACCTGTAGGTCACAAGTCGTCCAGGAATAAGTCTAGAGGGAGGGGGGTGAATAGACTTATTGAAACTCTTAAACTCTTTTTCACAAAGAGTAAGTTTCTTCAGCTGATGGATAAACAAATGACTTGGAGTCGTTTGTTCTTAATACGTGCGGAAATCAGCTGATGACGAATACAAAACAACTAATGAAACACTTAATGATGAATGCAGCAGTTAAAGTATGATGCTACAAAACAGTAAAGAACGCAGGCAATTATAGTGGTCTCGGAGGTGGGGTAATCCTCTACTAATCCACTTTTCTCCAAACCAGTTGGAGATGAATTCACTATAATTTTCAACCAGTGATAAATATTACAGTGATTCAACCAAACTACAACAGCTTCCAACCAGTGAAAATCCGTGCCGTTGTAACACACTTGACTGCCTTGCACCTCTTGATCCTCGATCCTTGGATGCCTTTACAGTCTCGAACTTTAACCAGTGAAGTACCCCGAACTCAAGATTATAGACACGAGTTTTTGTCTTCTCCAACTAAGAGCTTCTTCAAGTATGAACTTTTGAGAACCACTCTTTTCACGATGCTTTAGTTTGCTTTAGATTGCTTGAATGCTTTGATCGCTTGAGAGTATATTCGCACCGGTATTGATGTTCGTAAGCTATGCTCAGCTTCAAATCTTCGGATATATATAGGTCACGATCTCTGAGCTTTCCTTCATAGCCGTTGCAAATCTGTAACAAATCAGTCCGTTGGAGAGAGACTTCTTTGTTTATTCTTTTCTGAACGTTGCAAGGCTGGATTCCCATATTTTAATCCATCTTTAGACCGTTGTGAAGACTTTTGCATGTGAGGCGCCGAATCTTTTGAATATAATAGGATTAAAGTCTTCAAGGTGGGTCTGGATGAATTATTTAATTCATATCCTTTGCGGGAATCTCTCCAATTTGTCTTTTCACGTTGCATGTGACTTTCCTTAATATTTGACTTTTCAACGCATGCTGACGTGGACTTGGAGTACTTGGCTGATCTTAAGTAGGCTGATGTATCGACATCCTCTCTGCCGTTTTGACCTCTCTGATGGTGACTGTTCGGGACTCGTCTGATCAGATGACTTGTCTGAGGTTACTCGACTGCAGTCTGGTCAAACATCTCTGATGATTTTTGTTGGCCAGAACTTCTCTGATTTGACTCGGCTGTACCTCTCTGACGAACTTAGCTGTTGTACTTAGCCGATTTTTTAGCCTAACTTATTTTGGCCTATAGAAGATACTCATTTGGTTCTTCTTTACATTTTGCCAAGTTTTACACTTAACTTAATTTGGCCTATGGAAGATACTCATTTGGTCTCTACATGTATCTATGACGTGATATAACATCTCATGTTCACGACCAGTAAAACATAGTCATCGTATCATCATCATACTAGTAATCATATTACTAGGGATATCTAAAATAAATATTCTTTAATGTTTTAATGAGCTTTACTATCAAGTCACATACTTGATGATTGTAAGCAGAATATTAATTCAATAATATAATCAATATTATATAATAATAAATATCTCCACATTATTATTAAACAGTAGACTTAGAGCATTATACTAACAGGGACGACGAGTTCGAGTCCGAATGTCACAGGATCGAATGCTGTCCTCAGCGGGATTCTATTTTTGGTGATTTATCACTACCCGTGGGTCCTGGTCTGCGGTTCGCAACTCGACCTGGACCCGATTTGAAACTCTTCGTTGACCCGTTTCGCTGTGCTATTCCATAATAGTTATGGATAGTAGATTTTGCGATAAACAGTCCATAAACTTGATTTTTGACTATCTGATTTAATCAAATTAAACCAGAAAATATTTATAAAATCTCTATTTGATAAATATGATCAATAACATAATTCATATATTCAAAATATATAATCATCACCTACATAAACAATTAAATTACTTGCAAGTTGTCTCTCATACCACTGTTGGGTTTTACGTATATCGAGTACGAGAAATTAGAGCAAAAACGCAGCGCAATAATTATCGAAAAACCCATATGGGGATCTTCATGTAGTAATTTAATTGATTCAATAAAGAGTTCGTCGAATTACCTTAATTCTAAGAACATATCTAAATCCAGACCAGAAGTTGATGAAAATCGTCTTCCCCTTTTGGTGATCCACACACGAACAATGTGCACAAGCCGGATTGCTAGATCCTTACGAATAATGTTGATAAATAGTAAAACAAATAATACCTTGTTAGAACGATTGTACTGTTGATCAAAATCAACTAAGGGAAGAAGCAAGATGACCGGACTGGGACTTCTTGGACAAGAAAAATTCGGCCGATCTGTTAAAAGAGTAGGGGTCGATTTTTGTCTCCTTTTCTTATGACAACTCCTTGTCAAAGACCATTTATTTATACGAAGTAAACCATAGAGTTAAAAATCTAGTATTTGCTTAGTTATCCCTCAACTTATTAAATAACACAATATATATAATATCTTACATTATATATTACTTATTATTTAATCCTCTAATTAATTTAATATCCAATAATATATTTACCTTTCTAAGTTGATATAATTAAATAATATAATATATAATATCTCATATTATACATTATTCATTATTTAGTTTCTTTAATAAATATAATATCCAGTATTATATCTATTAATTCTTCTTGCTTGTCCTTATTTGTGGTATGTGTGATCAAAAAGTCTTATATTATGTTGGAATCATTTAATACCTTATTTAATGATAAATCATAAGCGGTCTCTAGAAAGACATTTCGACTACCCAAATAATATAAGTTTATAGTACATTAAATTATTTAACGTGTCAAATCTTTGTCGCGCGATATCATAATTTGAACTAAGTCATAGAAAACATCATACTAGTTATATTCAAATGCTTTTTCGATCTTAAAGTAGACTGATTGAATCAAATGACTCTGCACTTGAGCATGGCAATGCATTTCCTTCGGTCCTACTTATCGAGGGCCCAGCAGATATCTCTCTCTCTAAAGAGAGGGAACCCCATCTTGATTATTCATTGTCCTGTACATGACTCCCACTAGTTCCTATCGCTAACCTTTATGATCACTATGTTTCAGATGACGTTCGATTATGTCAGGCATAGCAGTTATCATGTTGGATTCTATGATAATCTCATGTTCAAGTATTTATTGACATAATGTTATATTGAGTTTCACTTATGATATTTTCATGCAGTGATCTCAATGTGGGTCTGTCCAGTATTGCGTTCTCCAACCAATAAACATAAGTTTGATCTGTACCATACGCATAACATCTGATGATTATAAAATAAACTATACTAGTATATTAATCATTCGAGTCTCCATTCTACGTGATTGGACCGGGGACATATGAATAATCTTATTTTTCGTAAATGACTAGTATTCAATTATTATAATATTAAAATATACACACATTATAATAATCAACAAGAAATAGATGTTACCAAATAAATTTATTTAAATGTTACAAATTACAGGTCTAGGCACATCGTATGTCCTAGAGGACTATTCCCACCATCACTCTCGCATGCTTCGGTTGAACTTCAGTGATAAAAAATATACAAGCAATATATGTAAGATTTCACCACTTGTCCAAATCAACTAGATGATAGTTAAATACAACAACTTTGTGGTACATACTTAAGGCCTACATATCAGTATAAAAGATAGTAAAAATACAAAATAAAAAAGAACTCATTATATCCTAAATCTACCAAAATAATTCAAGAACCTATTTGAATTTCATTCTAATTCTATGTAAATTATCATGCATATTTAAAAATAAGAAATAATTATCATCTTTCCAAAATAATCGTTCACCTTTTGAATTTTTCTAAGATCATCAAAAGTTTACTTTAGTTCACTTGAGGTTAACGTTATTTCTACATCTTTGAGAATGAATGTTATTCAATTCTATTTTTTAATACCTAGAGTTGTTGTTCATAAATTACACGATTTTTTCTTAGTACATCCCAATAAATTTTCTTCAATATTTTTTTGTTTTGGGATTTTTCTTAAAGACGGAATAGTTAAAATAAACTGTTTTTAAGAAAATATAAATTGAATTAAATTGTTAAAATTGAATTCCATTATATCAGACAAGCGAAGTATTTTTGATGGGTAATATAAACTAATATACGGGAATAAATTTATCTACTTACATATAACTACTTCTACAAATATATTCATAAAATATGTAGGCCATTTATTTTGAATAAAGCATATAAATTATTAAAATTAATTTGAAGATAATAAAATTAAAGTCTTTTTAGATATAATTTGATATTATTTAACTATCCTAAAAACTTATTAATTATATTATTACAGGAATAATATATTTGAGGCAGAGTAAATTATTTATTTTATTTCCAGTTATAATTTGGTTATGCTTATTTACACTATTTTGGTCTAATTACTGCTCTAATATTTACATATATATATATATATATATATATAATAGGAATAATTTATTTGAGGCAGAGTAAATTATTTATTTTATTTCCAGTTATAATTTGGTTATGCTTATTTACACTATTTTGGTCTAATTACTGCTCTAATATTTTTATATATATATATATATTATGTATTTAATTAAATTAAATTTAATAAATACATTTTTACAAGATTTTAAGTATAATTTAGCAATTAGTTATCAGTAATAACATTTTGATTAATATAATCATCTTCATAGAAGAAAAATCTTAGTGGACAAACTTAATTATGAATATTTCTAAATGCGAATGACAAAATTATCTTAAAATTCCAAATTTTCAAAATATAAAAATTCATGTGAGAAACAAAAAATTATTTAATTGTGTATTTTGCAGGATTATTTGACCATGTATTATTTTTTTATAAATTCCATCATAGCATTATGTATTTGTTTTATTAAATTATATACTTCTTGATTTTATATGTTTTCTAATATATATTCCTAAAATATATAAAATCAATTAATTTTATTAAATATCGTACAAATAAAAATAAATTTTGAGAGAATAAAAATTAACTCCCATAATTAATAAAATTGGATAATTAATTAATCATCTCTGAAATCTTAATCATTAAAAAAATTAGGATATTTATATACGAAAATGCACAGACGATTTGGTTGTGCCACTGCAACAATAATTAAATTCTCCAAGTTTTAGATTTATTTATTTTTATTTATTATATTTTAAATAATGTGCATTTGTGCTATTTTGATATAATTTATACACTAGAACTATTACATAATTTAATGATTTTAATAATTTATGTTACCGACATATTCTTAAACTATATAAAAAATTTAAATTCTGATAATATTATATTAATCAAAAGAGTCATCTTCATAGAAGACAACCTTTAGAGAATACAAATTACTTGTTAATCTTTCCAAATATAACTGGATAGTTATTTTAATTACTTAAAATTTTGATCTTTCAAAATAGAAAATTCGTCGGAGACAAAATGAAGTGATTGTGTTGTTAAAGATATAACTAATTTAATGAAAGGGTTTTAACTAATTTATATTATTTTTGATTATTTTGGAGGATGCAAATTTGCAATATCTAGAACAACTTCTTGTTAAGAAATTATATGCTATATTTAAGAAATTAAATTATAATATATAAATTAAAAAATAAGACAATATAAATGTATAAAAAAATAAAATAACCTTCAAAAGTAATAAAATTAAAAATAAAAATAAAATGCAGTTGTCTTATAAAATATAAGTTACCAAAATCAACTAAAAACTGTCACAAATTAGTTAATGCGTAAAAAATGAAAAAAATCTAAAAAACTAACCAAATATTTCAGTTAATAAAACAAAAAATTGTCAACATTAATCTTATCTTTGTTTGAATTTTTTTGATTTTTCTAGAAAAAACTATCAAAATAGATTTTGCTTACTTTTTCAGACTTTTTAATTTAATTCTTTTCAAGATATCTTTAGTTTTTTTAATATTTTTAATTTTTATTTAGCTTTAAGTGATTTTTTGTCTTATTCTTACTTTTAGATGATTTTACTAATTTATTTACTTTTAAAATCAACTATATATTATTGTAAATTTTGAATTTGTTTTTGTATTTTTAATTCATATCCAAATTCTCTATGTTATTTTTAATTTCATAAGGATTGAATTACCTTAATCTTTTTTGTCCTTTAACGAACACCGTTAAGTACTTAATGATTTGAATTATTTTTACAAAAAAAGAACAAAAAAGGAACGTGGGACGAGAAAATACATTTCCTCATATATTATGTAAACAGCTTTTTTTTATAATAACATATTAATCAATTGAATCATCTATGTAAGGAAGGTTATAGGAAATAATAATTAATTGTAATCTTTTTAGAAGTATGTTTGGATAAATATTTTATTAATTGTTAGTTTTCAATCACTCAAAAAATAGGAAATCTGTGTTAGAAAAGAAGAAAAATATTTTATAGTGATACTACAACAACAACTCGCTACATGAGAGAGTTTAGTTTTATTTATTTTCTTTTTAAATATTCTTTAAGTGATGCATGTTGGAAAGTAAGACGCAGCGGAAGCGAAGTTTTGAGAAAAGTGATAATCGCATTTTACGCATCCACGAGCATAAGATCTATTTAGGCATGCTAATTAATTAATTACTAAGACTACTAAGCAATTTAAATATTATTTATTATTTATTAATTAAATATGTTGATAATTAAAATATCCTAATCTAGATCCAAAGATCATAGGATATTACCTTTTGAAGAGTATTAGTTACTTCCGTCTTGGTCATCTTGTATTTCTACCTTGAGACCTGTAGGTCACAAGTCGTCCAGGAATAAGTCTAGAGGGAGGGGGGTGAATAGACTTATTGAAACTCTTAAACTCTTTTTCACAAAGAGTAAGTTTCTTCAGCTGATGGATAAACAAATGACTTGGAGTCGTTTGTTCTTAATACGTGCGGAAATCAGCTGATGACGAATACAAAACAACTAATGAAACACTTAATGATGAATGCAGCAGTTAAAGTATGATGCTACAAAACAGTAAAGAACGCAGGCAATTATAGTGGTCTCGGAGGTGGGGTAATCCTCTACTAATCCACTTTTCTCCAAACCAGTTGGAGATGAATTCACTATAATTTTCAACCAGTGATAAATATTACAGTGATTCAACCAACCTACAACAGCTTCCAACCAGTGAAAATCCGTGCCGTTGTAACACACTTGACTGCCTTGCACCTCTTGATCCTCGATCCTTGGATGCCTTTACAGTCTCGAACTTTAACCAGTGAAGTACCCCGAACTCAAGATTATAGACACGAGTTTTTGTCTTCTCCAACTAAGAGCTTCTTCAAGTATGAACTTTTGAGAACCACTCTTTTCACGATGCTTTAGTTTGCTTTAGATTGCTTGAATGCTTTGATCGCTTGAGAGTATATTCGCACCGGTATTGATGTTCGTAAGCTATGCTCAGCTTCAAATCTTCGGATATATATAGGTCACGATCTCTGAGCTTTCCTTCATAGCCGTTGCAAATCTGTAACAAATCAGTCCGTTGGAGAGAGACTTCTTTGTTTATTCTTTTCTGAACGTTGCAAGGCTGGATTCCCATATTTTAATCCATCTTTAGACCGTTGTGAAGACTTTTGCATGTGAGGCGCCGAATCTTTTGAATATAATAGGATTAAAGTCTTCAAGGTGGTTCTGGATGAATTATTTAATTCATATCCTTTGCGGGAATCTCTCCAATTTGTCTTTTCACGTTGCATGTGACTTTCCTTAATATTTGACTTTTCAACGCATGCTGACGTGGACTTGGAGTACTTGGCTGATCTTAAGTAGGCTGATGTATCGACATCCTCTCTGCCGTTTTGACCTCTCTGATGGTGACTGTTCGGGACTCGTCTGATCAGATGACTTGTCTGAGGTTACTCGACTGCAGTCTGGTCAAACATCTCTGATGATTTTTGTTGGCCAGAACTTCTCTGATTTGACTCGGCTGTACCTCTCTGACGAACTTAGCTGTTGTACTTAGCCGATTTTTTAGCCTAACTTATTTTGGCCTATAGAAGATACTCATTTGGTTCTTCTTTACATTTTGCCAAGTTTTACACTTAACTTAATTTGGCCTATGGAAGATACTCATTTGGTTCTTCCTTACATTTTTGCCAAGTAAAAAGTATTTGAATTTCTATTAATGACATCATCAAAATCTAAAAAGTATTCCTAATAAATTCCCCCTATTTGGATGATGGAAAAACTTGAGCAAATATTCAAATAAACAAGTCTGCACTTAAGTGCAAGACACAAACTAAAATCAGTCTAGTTTTGAGACAACTGGGAATTGTCATTCAAAAGACTGTTATATAAAATTTTCTGATTTGATTACAAATACATGTTTTAGATTTACAAGAAAATTTTACAAGTACAAAAGAAATAAAGGTCATCTGCCTCTGCCTCTGCCTCTTCGAATAGGCTGCTTGGCAGGCCTGAAAGGTTTAGCTCCGATTGGTCTTGTCTTGACAGGGGCAAGACCATACTTCCTCTTTACAACAAGAGCTGCAAAGTCTTGTTCTTCTTGTGATGTGAACTTATTCTCAACACACACTTTCTTAATTTTTGTCTGGAGAGCAAGTTCATTTAAAGCATTTCCTTTCTCCAAAGTGGGAGGTTCTTTGGCATTGAACAGAAGGATCATGGGATATGCATTTCGTTCCTTAGCATGTTTTAGAAGAACAGTCCAGAGTTTTGGATGAGCTTCTTCCATGAAGTTGATGAAGATCTGCTGTGGGGAGATTTTGTCATCCTGGAGTATTTCCCAGATGTAGTAGTCTCTGATGAATTTCTTCTTAGCAGATCCCCACATGGGTAGAGCTTCGTATGGTACAAAGTCTTCAACGTACCACAACTCCTTGCCTTCCCACTCTAATATAGGCTCAAATCCTCCTCTGGTCCTCTTCGTTTTGCCTGCAGGCTGATCATCAGCCTGTTCTTCTGGTTCTGAATCTCCTTTCCTCTTGGCTGAGGATGTCCCAGCAGTGATCAACTGGACATCCTGCCTCTTCTTCGTTCTAAGCTCCTCCCTTATTTCTCCTTGAATACTGCCTTCCCCCTGAATCCTATCTTCCCCCTTTTTGCCAGCATCAACCAAAATGGTCAACTGCTGCTCCATTCTGTGCATCCAGTCAGACATGCCAAATGGCATTCTGTTGTTTGTAGGAGGAGGAGGTTGAGGTACTTCCCTCTGCAGCAAAGTATCAATCTTGGTATTGATTGATTGGAGGTCAGGGGTGACCTGAGATGCAAGTAACTCTCCAATAGTGTCTTTTACTATTTGCCTTATCAGCTCAGTCATCGCAGGTGAGATCTGAGATGGTGGAGAGTGCTCGCCCGAGCCTTCTGCGACTGATCCACTAGACTGCAGGCTCCTATCTGCAGCTGGTACTCCAGATGGGGTCTTTTCAGGTGTCCCTGATCTGGAGTCCTCAGCCAACTCTGCGTCCAGGCTGGTATACCGGGCAGGCGCCCCAGCCCTGTCTGCAGCCTCTAATGTTGGCTCTTGCTCCGGCTCCTTTTCTTTCTCTCCTTCTTCCTTCTCTTGTTCTTCCTCCTTTTTCTTCTTCATCAACATTCTTTTTTTTCTTTTTATTTCTCATTCTCCTTTTCTCCTCCATCGTCCTTATCATCATCATCATCATCATCATTCTTATCATCCTTATTGTCATTTTTCCCATCATCCTCATCATCCTCCTTTCCTTCATCATCCTCCTGGTCTACTTCTTCCCCATCTTCTTCTTCTTCATCATCTAGTTCCTCTGGTTTTTCAACTACTTCCTCTGTTTCTTTTTCAACTACAACATTTTTTCCTCCTTTTTCTTCCTGCTCCTCTTTGTCATCTATAACAATGACCTCCTCTTCCTCTTCTGCATCTACTTCTTCAATCCTTATTTCTTTTTCTACTTCCTCCTCAACAATTTTCCCATAGGATCCATCAAAAATACTGTGCATAATGGAATGGATGAACTGGTCCATGTTGGTTTTGAAATTTGACATGAACCAATTTTCCTGGAGGATCAAAACGGTGTCTGATACTTTTCAAAAGTCTATCAGCATATCCTCTGTGGCTTGGGGATATTCCCAACCACAGGTTTCAATAAAGGTTTGAAGTTTTACAAAAGACAGTGATTTTAAAAATTTCCACTCTTCAAAAAATACTAACAAAAGATTGTTTTAAAGCTATAGGTTTGACCAATTGTAATTGTTCTATGGACAAATTGAAGAGATTATTGTCCAGCAGGTTAAATGTGTAGTTAGCTTCAGGGATGGAGATGATTAAACATGCTTCTTCCTCTTCTGACATGAATGCTGGAGTGAGAAGCAGTGCGATCGAGTCTCAGTGCCCGGAGGCCGTGGTCCTCCAGTGGATAGGCAATCAGGCAGATCGTAATAATGTTACTCGCTCCTCTGGCTGACTATGATGCTGGGTCTTTTGGGAGAGGGTTCCGGTGAAGACTGAATGAATGATGGCTCGCCAGGGGCTGGTCCCCTTCTCTTGAACCGGACAGCAATTGGTGTGTTGTCTGACTCTGAGTCCGACTTGGCTGCAGTTGAGTTGTCTTCTGAATGTTGGTCAGACTCGTCTGGTGAGGGTCTGGGATAAGTTCTTGTGTCAGACAAATCCTTTAACATTTCGGCTGCTCTCCTTGTGCCTCCCAACTTCCTCAGCGTTTCTTGGTCTAGGTGACCAAGCCTCTTATTGATGTGAAAGGGATCAGTAGTACCCTTTACCACACCCATATTTTCCAAAATCCAACTCAGCTGCGTTCCAAACGCCAACTTGGATTTAAATTTCTTCTTGTCAACAAGCCATTCGACCTTGTTGACTTCGCGAACAAATTGCCTAAAGATGTAATCCGCCCAATCAATCCGCTCATCCTGAATAAGTGCTCCTAGCACTGTAAATTTTGCCGACGACAGTTGGTCGTAACTCCCGGCTATACCCATAATGATTTTGTTGGTAATATCCAACGCATATCGATATACCTTTTTTATTTCGCTCCTTTTAGCGGTAAGCTTCAGCTTCGCAGGCTGATCGTCCGCCTTGATTTTCTTCCAGGTTTCGGCTGCTGACTGTTTGAGGGCCTCGACGGGTATGCCACGGTCCCTCATACCAAAAGCTGTACGAATCGACTCCGGCGATATGTCGACTTGAATTCCGCCAACAGTGCTCCTAATTCCTCCTTGAATCACATGAGCTTCGCGATAGAAGGTGATGACGTCCTCCTTGTACAGATGTTTTGGACTGATATCCAGAAATGGGTAGATCCCATTGAACTTCATCGAACGAATCAGGTCAAGAACGTCGTAGTTCTCCAGATTTGCTTCCAAAAGACCTTCAAAATCGACGACCAGAGAGAAGATGATATGGTCTTTGACCGCCTTCATGTTAACGCCTTCGAAATAGGATTCCATTTCTGCAAATAAGAGATTTTCTTAGTGTAGTTGGAGTTCAAAAGATTTTTGCTCTGTAAATTTAGGGTTTGAAAGCGTAAAGGTAAAGTGAAGAGTTTTTTGTCCTTATAAAGAAGATGAAACGACGTTGGGATTAATTTATTATATATTTGAAATGGTGGTTCACCTTTTGAGATTCTTTTTTAATTTCAAATTTTTAATCGGTGGTCCAATTTTAAGTTTCAAAGAAAATTGACGGTTAGATTTTAATTGGCCACAGTGGCGGTAGATTTAATCTGTGATTGCCACGTGTATTATTCTGCCACTTGTGAACCAGAATTAATATAATATTATTATACATATAGCAGATAATAATAAAATATTCAGGGGTCGGTTAACATTAGAAAACTTAGCTGGTTGACTGTTGACTGTTCTGCATCAGGTGAGTTGACTCCTTGGGCTTCTCGCCTGAGATTTTGATCAGCTAGGTTCCTTTGTCCGTCCTTCGTCTTCTTTGTCTGTATCAGCTAGGGTCTGATTCCTTATAATCAGCTGGGTCCGTCCTTCCTCTGATCTGCTTCAGCTTGCCTTTTTCTTCTGTACTAGATTCCCAATCTAGTAGGCCAAGTTCTCTGCTTAGCTCCAAAAAACTTTCTTCTGGCAACGGTTTGGTAAAGATGTCGGCTATCTGATAATCCGTGCTGACTCTTTCAACTCTGACTCTCTTGTTAAGCACGTGATCTCTAATGAAGTGGTGCTTAACATCAATGTGCTTCGTCCTTGAATGCAAAACCGGATTGTTGGTTATTGCAATAGCACTATTGTTGTCACACCAGATAGGGACTTCATTGGCAATGATGTTGTAGTCCCTCAGCTGTTGTCTGATCCATAAGATCTGAGCACAACAACTACCTGCAGCTAGGTATTCTGACTCTGTGGTGGAGATAGAGTTAGAAACCTGCTTCTTGCTAGACCAGGATATCAGTCTGGTTCCTAGGAATTGGCACGTTCCACTAGTGCTTTTCCTATTAATTTTGCATCCTGCAAAATCTGCATCTGAATATCCTGACAGCTCGAAATTATCGTCCTTAGGATACCAAAGTCCAACGTTGACTGTAGACTTAAGGTATTTAATTATTCTCTTGGCTGCATCTTGGTGCGACTGCTTTGGCTTGGATTGAAATCGTGCACATACTACTACGACATAAGATATGTCTGGTATGCCTGCAGTGAGGTATAGTAGTGATCCAATAAGTCCTCTGTAGTGGGTTGGATCCACTGATATGCCTCCCTCATCTGCATCTAAGTGACTACTTGTGCTCATAGGGATTTTTGCTGGTTTGGCTGATTCCATTCCAAATCTCTTGATTAAATCTCTGGTATACTTGGCTTGGTTGATGAAAATTCCATTTTCCATCTGCTTAACTTGTAGTCCGAGAAGGAAGTTAAGCTTTCCCATCATACTCATCTCAAACTCTCCTTGCATGAGATTTGAGAATTTCTCACACAGCTCTGGGTTGGTTGAGCCAAATATGATGTCGTCCACATATATCTGAACTATCAAAATGTGGCCTTCGTGTTCCACTCTGAATAGGGTCTTGTCCACCTTCCCTTTGCAAAAACCATTCTTCTCGAGAAACACAGATAGTGTTTCATACCATGCTCTTGGTTCTTGCTTAAGTCCATAGAGAGCCTTCAACAGCTTGTAGACTTTGTCTCCTTTGACAAAACCTGGGGGTTGCTCTACATAGACTTCTTCTTCTAGGATGCCATTTAGAAATGCACTCTTTACATCCATCTGATAGACTTCAAAATCCTTGAATACAGCATATGCAAGGAATTGTCTGATGGCCTCTAGTCTTGCAACAGGTGCATAGGTTTCATCAAAATCTATTCTTTCACACTGTGCATATCCTTTAGCAACTAGTCTGGCTTTATTCCTAACAACAGCTCCATCTTCGTCGCTCTTGTTTTTGTACACCCATTTGGTGCCAATAACCTTCTTGTGATCTGGTCTGTCTGTTAGTTCCCAAACTTTGTTTCTTTTCATCTGTTCCAGTTACTCTTGCATAGCATTGATCCATGAATAATCTTCCAGGGCTTGTTCTGTTGTCTTGGGTTCTATCTGAGACATGAAGCATGAGAACATAGCCATTCCTGCGGGTAGTGTAGACTGTCTAGTCTTAACTCCATCGGTCAGCTTCCCGATGATTTGCTGGATTGGATGGTCTTTGAGCCACTTGGGGATCTCGTCTTCTTATGGGTCTGTTCCCCCTGTTGAATTGCTCTGGTGGATTTCTGTATCAGCTGGGATCTGGTCTTCCTGGTCTGCAATTGGATCAGCTACCGTCTTGTCATCTGCAGGTTAGATCTTATCTGCAGATGAGTCTCTATCAGCTACAGCTGGGTCTTTATCAGCGGCAACTGGATCAGATAGGTTTGGTGTTCCTGTCTGATCTGCAGTTGGGTCTTCAGCAGCTACAGTGGCGTCTTCAGGCTGGTCTGCAGGTGAGTCTACCATTTCAGCGTCATGTACAATGACTTCTTCTAGGGTTTCTGATTTGAGCTTATTCTCAATTTGTTCAACTTGCTTTCTGTACTCAACAGTAGATTCGTCAAATACAACATGGGGTGTTTCTTCCACAACTAAGGTTCTTTTGTTAAATACTCTATATGCCTTGCTTCTTTGTGAGTATCCCATAAAGAGACCATCATCAGTTTTAGCATCGAAGGCATTTAGTTGTGTTTTACCGTTGTTGTGGATGAGACACTTACAACCAAAAACATGAAAGTAAGCAACAATAGGAGTTCTATTATTCCAAACCTCATAGGGAGTTTTGCCATGTCTCCCTACTATCATACTTCATTCGAGTGTGGCAAGTCAGGTTGATGACTTTCAGCCGTAACCTCTTGGCAGTCCGCTCGCAATCATGGACTGGCCGCTTCCTTCGTGGTTCTCCTTCTTTCAGAACACCATTCTCACGGGGTCCTGGCTGCAGAGAGCTCATGATGGATTCCATTCTGATCGCTGTAATCAGTGATCGCCTTGTTGAGAAATTCTCCTCCTCTGTCTGATCTGATCTTGATGATAGAGAGGGATTTCTCATTCTGAATCCTTCTCAGCAGTTCAGGTAGCTTGGTCAAGGTTTCGCTTTTCTTGTAGAGGAAGATGATCCAAGTGTACCTTAAATAGTCATCTACTACGACAAGTGCATGTTTTCTGCCCCTTAGAGTCCTTGGCTTGATAGGAACAAATAGATCCATGTGGAGTAGATCTAAGATCCTTGTTTTTAGAGTTGTAGGCTGGACTGGCTTGAATGATGCTCTCGTCTGCTTTCCTTTCTGACAAGCATCACAAAGAGCTTCCTTCTTGAACGCTTCATCTGGAAGTCCTCTGACCAGCTTCTGAGAACTAATCTTGGTGATGGGTTTGAAGTTCAGGTGACATAATCTTTTGTGCCACAACCATCCGTTCTCAGCTATTGTCTTAGATAGAAAACAGGTGTTGGGAGTTCCTGTGTTCCAATATATCATATAGACATCTCTCCTTCTGAATCCTTGTAGCTTCACTTCTCCAGACAAGATATCTATCACCATACATTTCCAAATGGTGAAGACTTCTAGGTTCTTCTCATCGCAAAACTGGCTTATGCTCAAGAGATTATACTTGAGCCCTTTGACATAGTGGACTTTGGATATGACAATATTTCCTCGGTGCGGCTCTCCAAAGCCCTTCGTTTGTCCTCTAGAGCTATCTCCAAAGGTTACGTCTGGACCTCTTTCTTTGGTATATTTGGTCAGCATCTTCTTGTTCCCGGTCATGTGCCTCGAGCATCCAGAATCTACAAACCATTCTTCACCTCCAAAGTTTGAATTTGTGGAGATGTGGTAGTAGTCCTTCCACCTTTTCTGCAATCATACAAGCAGAGATTTAGGTACCCAAATTTGTGTGGGTCCTTTCGGGTTAGATGGTTTCCTGGAGAATTGATTTCTCCTTGGATTATTAAAATTATTATTGTTACCCTTGTAAGGTGTGTAAGGTCTAGGTCTGTATCTTCTGTTGGGATTGTATACCGGATATTCCTCAAAATACTGGTAGTGTGGGCCATTTCTAAATCTTGGCTGAGACCATTTATTAAATCTTTGAGGTCTCCACACTTGTTCATTTTGGAAATTAGGATAACCTTGAGGTTTCCATCTGCCCCTCCCATTTTGAAATCTATTTTTGGGGAGTTTTTGATAATAGTGAGCATGTTATCTGGGCTGCTGCTTCTGCCTTGGCCAATGCCTAGTCGCTTGTCTAGGTGGCTGCCTTGTGAACCCCGGCTGCAGCCTAGACTTGTGACTTGGCTGTTGCCTGTTTTTAAATATCGGTGTGTATATAGGCTCAGCAGTCGAGACTATTGTTTCTCCCTTGATGAAAGTGGTTTTAGAACTAGAGGGACTGTGAGGATCATATCCAAGGCCTGATCTGGAATATAGTGGCCTCTTATTAGTACATAATTCGTCCAGAGTTGAAGACGCTTTCAGGGAGGTTATTTCCTGCGCCTGAGTTTTACTTACCTGAGTCAGCTTAGTAAATTCGGCTTTGACATGAGCAAGTGCAACTGATTTTTATTTAAGTAAAACAATTAGTCGATTTATCTTAGATGTATTGTCATCAGCCTGGTTTTGTAAGTTAGCTGCAGTTATCTCAACTGTATTCAGTTCTAGGCTGAGTTTTTCAAAATCATTTTTCAGGTGCCTATTCTCATCTTGCAGCTGAGTCTTCTCGGCTGATATAGATTGGTGTGCAGATTTTAGTGTTTCAAAATCTTTAAATAGCTGATTTACAGATTCGTGCAGATCCATATCTTGTGACATGGCTGAACTATTATTTGAACCAGAGGGTTTAGATGTTACCTCTTCATCAGCTAGGTTATCCATCAGGCAGTCATACTCTTCATCATCATCAGAAAAGAATCCGCTGCTTGATTCTACGTGCTTCCGATCTTCTCCGATGAGGGCCTTCCTTCTGTCTTCTTTTCTGCCCACCTCCTTCTTTCTCTCGTCCTTCTTAAGATCAGGACAGTCAATTTGGATGTGTCCTGTCTTGTGACAATTGTAGCACTCCACCTTCCAGCTTCCGGCTTTCTGGTTCCTTCTGGGATTCTCCTTGTAATTTTTCTTGTATTTGGAGTAGTTTTTCCGGAAGTTGCTGAATCTTTGCATTATAAACGCCATCTCTTCCAAAAAATATAGTGGATTTGGAGGCTTTATATCAGATAAGCTCTTGGCGGGGGACTCGGCTGCAAAGGCTATTCCCTTCTCTGCAGGCTCGGTTGAGGATGAACTTGGAAGCTCGAACTCATAAGCCTTTAGATCAGAGAACAGCTCTTCGATCTTTATCTTATTTAGATCCTTGGATTCTCTCTTGGCTACTGCCTTCATACTCCATTCAGGATTGAGAGATCTGAGAACCTTCAGTGCCATTTCCCTGTTGCCATAAGATTTGCCGAGGGAATTTATCTCGTTGATGATTTCAGTGAACCTTGTGTCCACTTGGTCTATAGATTCGTCGTTCTTCATTTTGAAGTTGTCAAACTTTTGGATAGCGATTGACAACTTATTTTATTTGATTAGCTCCGTTCCCTCACACATTAAGGCTAATGTGTCCCAGATTTCTTTGGCGTTCTTGCAGTTCTTGATCTTGACCATGGTGGATTTTTCAAGGGTTTGATAAAGTACATCTCTGGCCCGGTTGTCAAGGTTGGCCAGCTTTCTTTCTTCGGGAGTCAGCTTTGTCCTCTTCTTTGGGATCTTCTCTGGCTTCCCTGCTGCAATCTCCTCTGGAGTGTTGTCCTTCTCGAAGGTGAATGGCCCGTCCTCTATGATGCACCACATGTCATCATGGATTGAAGATAAGTGTGCCTGCATCCTTATCTTCTAAAGATCATACTCGTCAACTGAAAACACAGGTAGTCTAGAATGCATGTGTTCCATTATAAAATGAGATTAAAGAAATATCTCTGATAGATCTGGTTCATGAAATAAATGAACCAACCTGTCCGATACCACTTGTAGGTCACAAGTCGTCCATGAATAAGTCTAGAGGGGGGGGGGGGTGAATAGACTTATTGAAACTCTTATACTCTTTTTCACAAAGAGTAAGTTTCTTCAGCTGATGGATAAACAAATGACTTGGAGTCGTTTGTTCTTAATACGTGCGGAAATCAGCTGATGACGAATACAAAACAACTAATGAAACACTTAATGATGAATGCAGCAGTTAAAGTATGATGCTATAAAACAGTAAAGAACGCAGGCAATTATAGTGGTCTCGGAGGTGGGGTAATCCTCTACTAATCCACTTTTCTTCAAACGAGTTGGAGATGAATTCACTATAATTTTCAACCAGTGATAAATATTACAGTGATTCAACCAAACTACAACAGCTTCCAACCAGTGAAAATCCGTGCCGTTGTAACACACTTGACTGCCTTGCACCTCTTGATCCTCGATCCTTGGATGCCTTTACAGTCTCGAACTTCAACCAGTGAAGTACCCCGAACTCAGGATTATAGACATGAGTTTTTGTCTTCTCCAACTAAGAGCTTCTTCAAGTATGAACTTTTGACAACCGCTCTTTTCACGATGCTTTAGTTTGCTTTAGACTGCTTGAATGCTTTGATCGCTTGAAAGTATATTCGCACCGGTATTGATGTTCGTAAGTTATGCTCAGCTTCAAATCTTCGGATATATATAGGTCACGATCTCTGAGCTTTCCTTCATAGCCGTTGCAAATATGTAACAAATCAGTCCGTTGGAGAGAGACTTTTTTGTTTATTCTTTTCTGAATGTTGCAAGGCTGGATTCCCATATTTTAATCCATCTTTAGACCGTTGTGAAGACTTTTGCATGTGAGGCGCCGAATCTTTTGAATATAATAGGATTAAAGTCTTCAAGGTGGGTCTGGATGAATTATTTAATTCATATCCTTTGCAGGAATCTCTCCAATTTGTCTTTTCATGTTGCATGTGACTTTCCGTAATATTTGACTTTTCAACGCATGCTGACGTGGACTTGGAGTACTTGGCTGATCTTAAGTAGGCTGATGTATCGACATCCTCTCTGCAGTTTTGACCTCTCTGATGGTGACTGTTCGGAACTCGTCTGATCAGATGACTTGTCTGAGGTTACTCGACTGCAGTCTGGTCAAACATCTCTGCTGATTTTTGTTGGCCATAACTTCTCTGATTTGACTCGGTTGTACCTCTCTGACGAACTTAGCTGTACTTTTGTACTTAGCCAATTTTTTAGCCTAACTTATTTTGGCCTATAGAAGATACTCATTTGGTTCTTCTTTACATTTTGCCAAGTTTTACACATAACTTAATTTGGCTTATGGAAGATACTCATTTGGTTCTTCCTTACATTTTTGCCAAGTAAAAAGTATTTGAATTTATATTAATGACATCATCAAAATCTAACAAGTATTCCTAACACTTCTAGAGTATGATCCGCCTTGAACCGAACGTTGTGTGGGCAACGAGCTACCGGATCTTGTTTGAACAACCTTGGGATCGGCCGAATTCACCTTTGTATGTGATCACTTTATTTTTCTTTGCTTTCTAGTATTTTATGAACACTCTTAGCAAATTAATTGTGTTATCTAAATTGTAGAATCAAAGACACAAGTCTAGATCTACAATTAACCACAAGAGGAAAAAATTGATCACACAACCTCACAAAAGCATGTACCAATCGGCCATCCACCTTTATGTCCTCTATATATACTATTGGACTACTACTAGGGATCTTAAGGAGGATTATGGAAGGACTCCCAATAAATTCATCTTACCTTATTAGGACTCTTCCTAATATAATGTATCTATTAATATCAACTTAGTCCACGAAAAAGTTGATATTGCACTTCCTACCAAAATCCCAAATTACGAAATTGGGCTCCTCATTAAATATATTATTTCCCGTGTTTAAGATATCGAATGTCCATTAATTAATTATAAGCTACTGACATCTTTAATTAATTAATATCTTATTCAAGAGTAGTACCACTCGAACCTTATTATTATATCAGAATTAAATCCACCTGCAGGGTTTAATATAATAATCATTATCGAGCTCCTCAAGGGGACATCATCAACCCGCATGAGTCGGGACACGATTTCTAGTAATAATAATTGTCGTATAAACAATATTATTGCCCAAGATACGAGGCTTATTGAGTCGATCATTTTGACTCTCACCTATGGTAAATCAAAGCAATAATTATTATAAATACACAATTAAATATTATATACTTAGAATTAAGAAATAATAATTATCCGAGATTTACGTTCTTCTTACCAAGATCTGAGAAGACACTATCTCACCTCGATCCAGTTCAACGTATGCAAATACGCTAATGTATGCTAATAGTCAAGACCAACTATTCTCAAGCATACACTACAACCCTTTATATAATTTGTCTAATAATTATATAGGTTGTGAACTATATATTATTTTATAAGGCACCGATAATGTGATCTTCCGTGTGACACCAATACACCACATTATCTACAATATAAAATAATTATACATTTCATTTGCATAACCATAACGTGAATAAATATGCAAAACATGTGATTAAATGTAATTAATATTCTCATAAGTAGTAACAGGGAAATTAGGTAATACAAGCATAAAGTATGCTTTGCAGTATACAATCATAACAATCTCCCACTTATACTCAAAGCATGCTTTTAAGTATACTAATCTATTACATAGTCTCTCATTTCTCCCACTTATACTCAAAGCAATGCTGCCAAACACCGTAATCCCATTCCTTCCACATGCCTTTCAAAAACTTTTGAGGGTAGGCCTTTCGTGAAAGGGTCAGCAAGATTATCTTCTGATGCAACCCTTGGCTACAACTACGTCTCCTTCCTTTACGAAGTGTCGTATGATGTGGTACTTGCGGTTGATATGTTTACTTGTCTGGTGGGCTCGTGGTTCCCTCGAATTTGCGACTGCACCAGTATTATCACAATAAAGTGTAATACCCTCTGGCAAATCAGGAATCACATCTAAGTCCTGCAGGAAGTACTTGAGCCACACTGCCTCCTTGGCTGCCTCAGAGGCTGCCACGTACTCGGCTTCCATGGTAGAGTCCGAGATGCATTTCTGCTTCACACTCCTCCAACTAATGGCTCCACCTCGCAGGCTAAACACATAACCCGAAGTAGACTTGGACTTTTTTTTGTCCGATGAAAAATCTGAGTCAGTGTAACCCACCGGAAACAGGTCGTCTGATTGATATACAAGCATGTACTCCCTAGTCCTTCACAGGTACTTGAGTATGTACTGGACAGCAATCCAGTGTCCTGGTCCTGGGTTTGACTCATATCTAGCAGCCATGCCCACGGGATGACAGATATCTGGTCTAGTGCAAAGCATAGCATACATGAGACTTCCCAACAACAGATGCATAAGGGACCATCTTCACGTCATCTATCTCCTTTTGTGTCTTAGGACACATGTTCTTAGATAGTTGAATTCCATGACTGTAAGGTAGAAAACCTTTCTTGGAATTCTCCATGCTAAACCGCTTCAGCACTGTATCGATATAGGATGCCTGGGATAAGCACAACATCCTTTTTTCCGATCACGAAAGATCTTGATTCCAAGGATGTGTCCTGCTTCTCCTAGATCCTTCATATCGAACTGCTCAGATAGCCATACCCGTACGTCTGACAATTCCTTCAGGTTGTTTCCAATCATAAGGATATCGTCTACATATAGTACAATAAACACCAACACGTTTCCATCGCATTTCTTATACACACAACTCTCAATCGGACATTGGACGAATCCATATGACTGGACAACTTCGTCAAAATGAGTGTTCCAAGATCTAGATGCTTGCTTAAGTCCATAAATGGATTTCTTAACTTTGCACACCAAGTGCTCTTCTCCTCCAGCAATGAATCCCTCTGCTTGGCGCATATAGATTTCCTTGTCTAGACTCCCATTCAAGAATGCAGTCTTGACATCCATCTGCCAAATCTCCAGATCCAAATGCGCAGCTATAGGTAAAAGAATCCGGATTGACTTAAGCATGGATACCGGCAAAAAGGTTTCATCATAATCGATACCCTCTTTCTGAGTGTAACCTTTTGCAACAATCCTCGCTTTGAAGGTTTCAACCTTCCCGTCACGTCCTTTCTTTCGCTTGTAGACCCATTTACTCCCAATGGCTTGTACACCATCAGGTAGCTCTACTAGCTCCCACACTTGATTGGAATCCATAGATCCCATTTCTGATTCCATTGCTACTTTCCAGGAGTCAGCATCTTTATCTTGGATTGCCTCCTTATAGGTCCAGGGATCTGATTCATCTTCGCCTGGGATTGAGTCTGAAGACTTTCCCACGCCTATGCATCGTTTGGGCTGACGAACAACCCTCCCACTATGACGAGGAAAATCCTGAGTTGGTGTAAAAGTATCAGAATCGATACGTGGCAGTGTTAGTTGGTGCTTGTACGATTGGTATAGACGGAGTCTCGCCCCTCAGCTCTTCCAGAATTATCTCGCTCATGGGCTTGTGATTAATCATATAATCCTCTTCCAGAAATCGGGCATTGGTGCTAATAATGACCTTCTGATCCTGGGGACTATAGAACAAGCCACCCTTCGTTCCCTCAGGATATCCTACAAACAATCGTACTTCTGTACGAGATGCCAACTTATCAGCTTCCTTATTCAGCACATGTGCTGGAGTACCCCAAATCCGAACATGTCCTAGACTGGGCTTACGCCCACTCCACAGTTCTGTGGGTGTTTTTGGAACTGATTTTGTAACACTCCAATTCACAAATGGGACATTACACGCCGTAGAACCCTCGTGAGGTCTACCAGGCTAACACATGACGCATAAACCACAATGTAATCTCAAATGATGCACTCAAAAAGTAAGTAAGGCCGTGGCCTCGGCCAAAACATTTTAACGGAGTACATGAAACATAAGTTAAATACCAATTCATTGCCCACACAGGGGACTTAAACCAAGTTTAAAAGTAAACAGTCTAACTCCAGTACTCGACAATTGCAATGACAAAACATAAAAATACATACTCGAGCCACATCATCAAGCCAGCCCATCCTTTGCGTGCATGTCCCGTGCCTGCTCCTCAGCTCTCCCGGTACCTGAAATGCATAAGACGCATTTCCCCCATTTAAGGGGTTAGCATTCGAATAGCTAGTGCAAGTACACAATTACACAACATTATATACAAATACGGTTTTTACACAATCATCTCAATCAGATATCATTTGCCATAAATATTCCGGAATACTACATTGGCAATCAATTCAGTTTCAATCATCATGATATCACAAAATCACAACTGGTATCCTGTGGCCGTACCCCTTAGTATCGACCCCCAGACATCCCGTCGAACGCTCCGGGTGGGATACCACTTCCGCGGCCGTACCCCTTAGTATCGACCCCCAGACATCCCGTCGGACACTCCGGGTGGAAGTTCAACCACACACGCACCCAAGTCCACTTCCTCGGCCGTACCCCTTAGTATCGACCCCCAGACATCCCGTCGGACACTCCGGGTGGAAGGAACACAACTCACGCACTCAAAAACCACACTTCATTAATCATTTCGAAAACACAACATACATAATGAAATGTAATACATATACTTGCCTTGAATAAGAAGAAATGAAGGAAACGACGAAGGAATAGGTTTTGGTCCGAACAATCCTCCCAAATCCGTTCCTAAAACAATAACGGTATACAACAAGTCTCAATAATGCGGAAAGGTAAGAATTAATCCTAATTCTACCCGTTGGGGCAATTCATCGAACATCAAGAGTGCATAGGGAATTGAAATCGGTCAACGGTGTACTAACGGGATTTCATCCCATCCAATAACAAGGGAACCAAGGGTCACGAGTATACTATCGAAATCTAACAACAACATCGGTTAAATCGGAATAAAAGACAAGATCACCCCCAAACGCTCCCCAAATTCATACTAGGGTATAGGAGATCTTACCTCATGAAGATCCAAGCACTTTGATCCGAAGAACACGTGTTAGATCCACAATCCGAGCTTCACGATCGAAAGGAGATGAAGAAAATCACACAATCAAGTGATAGATGAAGGAAAATCTCGCCCTCAAGCCTCTCTCTCTCTTGTATGGTGGATGAAATGAAAAAAATGAGTGAATCTCGCTGAAAAAAAAATGCAGTTATAGAGTTGACTGCCCTGTGTGCCGCGGCCCAGCCGAAGTGTGCCGCGACACAGGGCCAAAACTGCGCCCAGTGATCGGCAGTGTGCCGCGGCACGGTCGGCATGTGCCGCGACACACGGTACAGAAGGTTTGGCCGATAAGTGCAACACGAGTGTGCCGCGGCCCGTACGAGTGTGCCGCGGCAGTGACTCGGCGGTGTGCCGCGGGCCGCGCACCGAAACGAACTCGGATGACAAAAAGTGTAGAATTAATCATTCTCGAAATGACGAAACGGTCATGAGTGAGTCGTCAAAACGGACTGCCGCCGAAAAAAGAAAAAATTATCGGAAATCGAAAATTACGGTTATTACAGCGGCACAGGGCCAAAACTGCGCCCAGTGATCGGCAGTGTGCCGCGGCCCGGATGAGTGTGCCGCGGCAGTGACTCGGTGTTGTGCCGAGGCCCTGCCGGCATGTGCCGCGGCCCACGGTACAGACTGCTCGGCCAGAAACTGGACAATGTGTGTGCCGCGGTGCACATTCCTTGTGCCGCGGCCCACACCCCCCTTGGGTCCCAAAATGATGAAAAAGGATCCGGGAAGAGAATAAAAGCAATAGGAATCGATATGTGGGAAACAATAACACGAAATGGAAGTACGGAAACCCCAAAACGGTCCGAGGTACACAACCAAAATCGAACAAGGAACAAATTCCCTAAACTAATAGGAAATTACAAAAATGGCCCAAGTGCCCGAAAATCGCGATATGACGTCGGATTAAGAAACCGAAAGTTTCAACACGATCACCTCAACCAAACAAACTTATGCAAATCAACAAACGACAAAAACGAACGAGATTTACGAGAATCGAACGTACATGCGACAAGATATAATTCAAGATGAAATTATGCAAAAACATTCCCGAAACTCGTCCAAACGGAAAATCCCCAAGAACAAAATAGGTTCAGAATTTCAAAACGGTAACAAGCGAGTCATCCGAAACGAATATACACTAAAAATAGAAATTACTAAAAATAGAAGGTACGGATATTACATTCTCTCCCCCTAAAAATAAGTTTCGTCCCGAAACTTATAACGTGAATATCTCGGGATATCTCGACCGCATACTCTCTTCCGTCTCCCATGTGGCTTCCTCGGATCCATGCCTCGACCATTGAACTTTAACCAGAGGAATGGTTTTGTGACGAAGTTGTTTCACCCGACGCTCTAAAATCTGAATCGGCCTCTCCTCGATGGTAATGTCGGGTCCCAACTCGATCTCTCCAAAATCAATAATATGTCTAGGGTCCAGTACGTACTTCCTAAGCTGGGAAATATGAAATACGTTATGCACGTGGCTCAAGGAAGGCAGCAAGCCTAACCGATAGGCAAGCTCTCCCACTCTCTCTAAAATCTCAAACGGTCCAATATATCTCAGACTAAGTTTACCCTTCCAGCCGAAACGGTAAACTCCCTGTGTCGGCTACACCTTAAGCAAAACATGATCCCCCACCTCAAACTCCAACGGCCGGCGACGCGTATCGGCATAAGACTTCTGCCGACTCTGGGCCGTCAACAGTCTATCGCGAATCAGAGCAATCTTCTCTCTCGTCTCAACTACCATATCGGGCTTGGTAGCAATCAGCCAGGACACATCGTCCCAACACAACGGCGATCTACACCTCCTCCCATATAATGCCTCAAATGGTGCCATTTTAATCGAGGCGTGCCAACTATTGTTGTACGTGAACTCGATTAACGGCAAGTGCGACTCCCAATCATCCTTCCAATCTAAGGCACAGGCTCTCAACATATCCTCCAACGTCTGGATCGTCCACTCTGACTGTACGTCAGTCTGAGGGTGGTAAGAGGTACTGAGTTTCAACTCCGTCCCCAAAGCTCGATGAACAGCCTGCCAAAAATGTGATACAAACCGGCCATCTCGATCTGAAATAATACTCCTTGGAGTCCCATGCAATCTCACGATCTCTGCTATAAATACTCGTGCCAGCCTCTCCGGACCCCAAGTGTCCTTAATACCCAGGAAATGAGCTTATTTGGTTAGTCGATCAACAATAACCCAAATCATGTTCATTCCGATCCGAGTCCTAGGCATCCCGGTAATGAAATCCATAGAGATGTCTTCCCACTTCCATTCCGGAATGGGAAGTGGTCGTAGCAACCCCGCGGGACGCTGATGCTCAATCTTAACCTACTGACAGGTCAAACACTTCGCCACAAACTCGCTAACGTCCGTCTTCAAATTACTCCACCAATAGTTACTCCTCACATCCTTGTACATTTTGCTCGTACCAGGATGTATGGAATAAGGCGTAGTATGAGCCTCACTCAAAATCTTCTGCTTCAACTCAAAGTCATTCGGTACACATAATCTGCCGCGAAATCTCAGAACGCCATCATCCTGAACCACAAATCCGGGGGCTTTCCCCTTCCTCACATCCTCCCTCAACTGGACCAAACACGGATCATCATACTGCTTCGCCTTGATATCATCTGTCAAGGACGAAGTGATCTCTAACACACATAACTGACCCTGAACCCTCTGAACTCAAACCTCGATATTCTGACAAATAAAATCCCACTGTATCCTACTCTGTGGCGTAAGTACCTCCAACATCTGTAATGCCACCGGCTTTCGGCTCAACGCATCAGCCACTACGTTAGCCTTACCCGGATGATAAAGTATCTCGAGGTCGTAATCTTTAATTAGCTCTAACCACCTACGCTGCCTCATATTCAACTCTTTCTGACTGAATATGTACTTCAGACTCTTGTGGTCCGTAAAAATCTTACACGACGACCCATAGAGATAATGCCTCCATATCTTTAAGGCGAAAACGACCGCAGCTAACTCCAAATCGTGCGTGGGATAATTTACCTTATAAGGTTTCAACTGGCGGGATGCATAAGCAATCACCCTGTCCCTCTGCATCAAAACACATTCAAGCCCAAGGCCCGAAGCATCACTATACACTACGAAATCCTCGTTCCCCTGAGGCAATGCTAAAACGGGTGCGATAGTCAAACGTCTCTTTAACTCGTCAAAACTGTCCTGTCTGTCTGCAGTCCATTCGAACTTCTGAGTTTTCTGGAGCAACTGAGTGAGTGGTCTAGCGATCTTAGAAAACCCCTCAACAAATCTACGGTAATAGCCGGCAAGACCCAGAAAACTCCTCACTTCTTTCACATTCTTAGGCGGCTCCCAAGCCATCACTGCTTCTATCTTCTGCGGATCTACCCGAACTCCCTCTGCTGAAATCACATGCCCGAGGAACATCACTTCTTCGAGCCAAAACTCACACTTATAGAACTTCGCATACAACTGCTCAGTTCTCAAAATGTCTAATACAATCTGGAGATGTAAGGCGTGCTCCTCCCGACTCCGTGAATAGATAAGAATGTCATCGATAAAGACGACTACGAATTTGTCCAGATACTCAATAAAAACTTTGTTCATCAACTGCATGAACACTGCTGGGGCATTGATTAGCCCGAAAGGCATAACCACAAACTCGTAATAGCCATATCTCGTCCGAAAGACAGCTTTCGGTATATCGGTGTCCCGAATCCTCAACTGATAGTAGCCCGATCGCAAATCAATCTTCGAAAAGACTGTCGCCCCCTGAAGCTGATCAAACAAGTCGTCAATCCGAGGCAAAGGGTATTTATTTTTGATGGTTAACTTGTTTAATTCTCGATAGTCGATGCATAAACGGAGTGATCCATCCTTATTCTTAACAAAAAGTACAGGCGCACCCCAAAGCGATGCGCTCGGTCGAATATACCCCTTATCTAACAACTCTCCCAACTGATTCTTCAATTCTAACATCTCTGACGGTGTCATACGGTACGGCGCTCGAGAAATAGGGGCCGCATTCGGCTCTAGATCAATAGGAAACTCCACCTCTCGATGTGGTGGTAATCCCGGTAGGTCATCCAGAAATACGTCGGGGTATTCACTGACAACTGGAATCGATGACAAATCAACTCCACCATCTTCCGCCTTCAGAGCATAACACCAGTAGCCGACACAACCCTGGTTTAGGAGTTTCATCGCCTTCAAGGCACTAATCACACTCCCCGACCTACCCGGCTTACAACCGACGAGAGTATGCTTGGTGCCGTCCTCGGCCACTATCGAGATGGTACGGGTCCGATAGTTCATGATAGCACCGTGACGATCCAACCAATCGTCTCCGAGGATCAAATCCTCACCGTTAAGGTCTATAACAATGAGATTCGAGGGCCAATCCCGGCTCGCGATCCTCACTGGGCAATACCTAACTTCCCGGTCCCCAACCATACGATCTCCGCTGGGCGTACTCACTACAAATGGCTCACACTCAAACAAGCAGTCAAAACCAATATGACTCACACAATCCGATGCAATAAAGGAATGGGTAGCACCCGAATCAAAAAGCACTGAAACTGGATGAGTAAGGATTTGAGTGGTACCTGACGCCACCGGAACGTCTGCCTTCTCTGTGCGCCTCATCTGATATAATCGGGGGTGAACTGAACCCGAACTCAAGGCTGCACGGCGATCCGGCTGACCCCGACCCCTACCACGACCCGAATTCTGCAGAACACGAGTAGCTGGAGTGCTGTGATCCCTTTGATCGGTAGTGGTAGTCGGAACTCTAGAGGCCCTGGTGGCCCTCTCATAATGAGCTGCCCGATGCCCGATCTGCCCACAAGTAAAGCAAGTAACTGGAGGAGAAGGGCAATCCTTCATCAAATGCTCATATTGGTTGCAGTTAAAACAAACCCTGCCACCAGAAGCAACGGACTGGACTGAATGATTAGCCTGAGATCCCCCAGCCTGATGAAACGGTCTCTTCCCAGGTGTAGGGGCAGACTGTGCTCTCCAAAATCGGCCACTCTTGCCGGCTGAAAAACTGCCAACCGTTTTATGTTTCTTGGCCTCGGTACCCAACTCTGATTCCGGTGCGGCCATCTCGATCGCTAGAGCGCGATCCTGATACTCCTTCAAAGTGGCACACATGAGCGGTGCCATACTCTGTCTGATATGCGGCTTCATGCGCATATTGAAGTAACGGATTTTATTAGCCTCTGATCGCACTTGATCTCTCACGAAACCCAACTGCTGATTGTAAGTAATGATGGCCTGAGAAATAGGCACATCCTGAGGTGTAGCGGTGAAGAACTCCACAATTCTGCGCTCCTTAACTGGTGGTGGACAATATTCTGCTTCAATAGCAGCCCTGAACTCCTCCCAAGTAGCTCGACGGTCTCTGGGCGCAACGGCCTCCCACCATTCCGCAGCTTCCTTATCCAGGAGGTACTAGGCAATATGTACCCTCCTGTCTTCGGGACAAGCTATGGCATCAAAGGTCCTGGACAACTGAAAGAGCCAATTCTCCCAACCGAGGGAGTCAGAAGATCCGGAGAAACGAGGAGGGTGCATCTTAGTCACCGTCTGAAGCCACTTACTAGCTTCCTCTTCAGGTGTCGGGGGCGGATTCTGGCGTCCACCCTGAGCTATCTGAGCAAGCTGGGCTACTAACTGCTGAAGTACGGCAGTAGCCCCGGCGTCGACATTATTACCCGATGGCACTGAGTGAGAGGCTGAGTCCGCAGAGGACTGAGAAAGTGAGCCCCCTTCATTATCAGCACCCCGACCACGGCCTCGGCCGCGTCCCCTAGCCGGTCTACCACGACCTCTCAACATACTAAAGGAAGAATGACAAGAACAAGATCAGAAAGATTCATAATTGACAAAGTTGGTATCACAATTCATAATTCCGAACAACGCAAGAAAACGAATTACAGAAATATAAGAGTTCGAGGAGACTTACAGCCACGGGTCGCATGAAAAGACGGTAGCAAGCTGATATTAGGCTCAACGACTGACTCTAATGACGCAACTGACAGACCCAAAAATTTACCGACAACCTAGGTATTCAAAACCTAAGCTCCGATACCATAAATGTAACACCCCAATTCACAAATGGGACATTACACGCCGTAGAACCCTCGTGAGGTCTACCAGGCTAACACATGACGCAAAAACAACAATGTAATCCCAAATGATGCAATCAAAAAGTAAGTAAGGTCGTGGCCTCGGCCAAAACATTTTAACGATGTACATGAAACATAAGTTAAATACCAATTCATTGCCCACGCATGGGACTTAAACCAAGTTTAAAAGTAAAAAGTCTAACTCCAGTACTCGACAAATACAATGACAAAACATAAAAATACAGACTCGAGCTACATCATCAAGCCAGCCCATACTTTGCATGCATGTCCCGTGCCTGCTCCTCAGCTCTCCCGGTACCTGAAATGCATAAGACACATTTCCCCCATTTAAGGGGTTAGAATTCGAATAGCTAGTGCAAGTACACAATTACACAACATTATATATAAATACGGTTTTTACACAACCATCTCAATCAGATATCATTTGCCATAAATATTCCGGAATAATACATTGGCAATCAATTCAGTTTCAATCATCACGATATCACAAAATCACAACTGGTATCCCGTGGCCGTACCCCTTAGTATCGACCCCCAGACATCCCGTCAAACGCTCCGGGTGGGATACCACTTCCGCGGCCGTACCCCTTAGTATCGACCCCCAGACATCCCGTCGGACACTCCGGGTGGAAGGAACACAACTCACGCACTCGAAAACCACACTTCATTAATCATTTCGAAAACACAACATACATAATGAAATGTAATACATATACTTGCCTTGAATAAGACGAAATGAAGGAAACGACGAAGGAATAGGTTTTGGTCCGAACAATCCTCCCAAATCCGTTCCTAACACAATAACGGTATACAAGAAGTCTAAATAATGCGGAAAGGTAAGAATTAATCCTAATTCTACCCGTTGGGGCAATTCATCGAACATCAAGAGTGCATAGAGAATTGAAATCGGTCAACGGTGTACTAACGGGATTTCATCCCATCCAATAACAAGGGAACCAAGGGTCACGAGTATACTATCGAAATCTAACAACAACATCGGTTAAATCGGATTAAAAGACAAGATCACCACCAAACCCTCCCCAAATTCATACTAGGGTATAGGAGATCTTACCTCATGAAGATCCAAGCACTTTTATCCGAAGAACACGTGTTAGATCCACAACCCGAGCTTCACGATCGAAAGAAGATGAATAAAATCACACAATCAAGTGTAGATTAAGGAAAATCTCCCCCTCAAGCCTTTCTCTCTCTCTCGTATGGTGGATGAAATGAGAAAAATGAGTGAATCTCGCTGAAAAAAACGCAGTTATAGAGTTGACTGCCCTGTGTGCCGTGGCCCAGCCGAAGTGTGCCGCGGCTGTAACACCCCCAAAACCATATGGGAATATTACACGCCGTAGACCCTTTCCACAAGGATCTACCAGGCTAAACATCCATAAACAACCAAATGCTTGCTCGACCAGGGTCAAACAATAAAATAATACAGACCGTTATGGTCACTTACACATGAATACATAGACCAATGAGGTCACACAACTCCAATCAACAAAACTGACTTAAACGACATTACCCACACAGGGGTCGAAATACAATACAGCGGAAGACTGAAATCAACTCTGACAACACAACAAAAATCAAATAACTCTCGACTCATGATTAGTATCGCAACTCGTCATCCTCTTGTGCCAATCCTGTGACTGCTCCCCTAAATCTGCATGTACCTGGACGCAAAACTGACATCCACCCCCCGATTACTCGGGGGTTAGTAAAACTCCACTGTTTTACTAGTGCAAGTATCAAATCATACGAAATATAACAAGCAAGTAATAATCGTGAATCAAATATAACAATCAAGTATCAAAATATCCCCGAGAGGTTTTCACAAGGAAAGATAAGCTATGAAGAATTCGAAAATAAGATTATCATCTCGGGAATTTTTAGAATTTCAAAACCTTTCGAAAATCTTAGGGTCTTAACCCAAATCTCAAAATTGTATTTCAACAATTTATAGTACGAAAAATTTCCATAAATCTCATGGGGCTCGGCCCAACATTCTTTTCTTAAAACTTTCTTACAAAAAGTTTGATTTACAAAACATGATTCGTGACACCGTGATCCCCTGTCACGTGTCTCCGTAGGTTCAACAACCCGCACGGACTTAACCAATCACAACAATCACAACAATCAATCATGCTCACGACTCCGTGATCGCTTGCCACGAGTCTCCATAGGTTCAACAACCCACACGGATTGAGCAAACACAACAATCACAACAACCAGTCCCGACCCCGTGAACCTGTGTCACGTGTCACCGTAGGTTCCGTCGAACCCGCACGGTTGGACGTACTGTGTCCTGATTCAATGGACCTGTGCCATGAATCATCATAGGCCTCGTCAGACCCGCACGATTGGACCTCAGCACCACACACTAAGTACTGATCCCATGGACCTGTGCCATGAATCCTCGTAGGCCCCGTCGAACCCACACGAGTGAACTTAGCGTTCCAGCACACAACATTCACATTCACATTCACATTACATATGACAATGAGCACAGTTAATCAATCACGTTGATCACCACAAAATCGTACATCACACGCACATAGCACAATCTCAACACTCGCAACAACTATCATCAATCACAACACACAACCAACATAACACACGATCGGTACACAATACATTGCACAACCAAGTGTACAACCATCCCATATGTACATCGCAATCCTGCACAAATGGCGCAACACCTAACACGTATACCAATATAACGCTATTATCACAAAGCCTTCAAATTGCGAATACACAACCAATTCAAACGGAACATATTTACGAAGGCAAGTAAAATCATTATAAATCTCATACGTGATTATTAGTCGCAAGATACAAGTCGTATAATAAGTTACTTGCCTCGATATCGGCACGCAAGTATTCCAACGAACGCGGTTCAACCGGAAAGCTTCGAAACGCCCGATGCTATCGAAAAGAAAGACGACAACGAACGGAAGGGTTCAACTCGGTTTCTTCGCAAGAACGCCCGAAAACCCCTCTATGACATTCTACCGGACACCTTCAAGGCGTCGATCAAGAACTCGACCAAAACAACGAATCGATACGATCCAACCATGGAATAACAAGGGGAATGATATAATACATCTAAATAATCATCAATCCATCATAATCCTAAGATAAATCGGACTAAACGGGCGAAATCAACCAAAATACCCAAATTTCCAAAACTAGATTTCTAGAAATCTAACCTTGATTCGGTAGATCGGAGGAGGTTATGGGATGATTGATTGATGTTAGAAACTCAAGAACTTCGTGGATTGAAAGAACAACAACATCTTTCCATGATTCCCATGCCTCCAGCCGCGGAAGAGAAGGAAGAGAAGGAGAAAATGGGTGAAAAATACGCTGCCAGGCCTTATATAGCCAGACACTGCCGGACGCTTACGTACGTAACCGGACGGTCCCTTACGTACGTAACCGGCCTTGACCGAAATCTCTGCCCAGAAATGCCGGCATCGTTACGTACGTAACCGGCCAGGTCTTACGTACGTAACCGGCCTTACGTGCGTAGCTGAAAGCACTCTGCCGTAACTCGGCGGTCTTACTGGGCCTGCATCGCCGGCCATGACTCGGCCGGGGCCAACTCCGACGGCCCGAACGACCCCGAAACCCGAACCTGAATACGAATCGAAGATACGGTTACAAAGTACTCGCAAATATGAATTCGATCACTAAGAGAACACACGATTCCGACCACCCGAAGGTTCGAAATTCGACAACGGAAGGTAATTACCCCAATCTTTGGGAAATTACGAAAACGGCCCAAAACGTCCGAAATACACGATACACGATCGAAACACCAAACCAAAGCTTGCAACATGAAAAATAACATCAAATGAACTTACGATAAACTCGAACGAACAGTTTCGGACGAGATTCGCAAGAATCGAACTCAAGTGCGTAAAAACCGTTTAAGAACACGGAATTCAACAAAACCACACCGAAACGAACTCGGATGACAAAAAGTGTAGAATTAATCATTCTCGAAATGACGAAACGGTCATGAGCGAGACGTCAATACGGACTGCCGCCGAAAAAAGAAAAAATTACCAGAAATCGAAAATTACGGTTATTACATTCTACCCTCCTTAAAAGAAGTTTCGTCCCGAAACTTAAAATAATCAGGGAGAAGAAATATCCCCGCAAGGAAAACTCGACGAGATACCGAAAACTCGCGCCCAACGGCGAAGCGCTGCAAGAAACGCAAAGACACATACGGCGTGAAAACACGCTCCACGACGACCAACACAACGCCACCGATAGAGACATAATAAAACCACAAGTGACAAGCGTCATCAAACAGATAATACAACCAAGTCGATTATCCGAACAATCACGAAACACAAAACACCCATTACAAGGAAACACGCACAATCAAGAAAACAGAAATAAACACACAAACGATCCACAAGGACAACCACAAACAATTCGGACTACGCCGAAATCCTCAAAAACTACACTAGGCGTTTCTATGTCCTTTCGGAGTAGAGACGCAACCTCAATCCCCAAATCTCTCAGCTATCGTCTCGCAATGCACGACTTGGTGACCCACCCGGCCACACTCGAAACAGCTCACTAATGGTGAACGACAATTCTTCGCGGTACGAGATCAGGCAACAACAGTCAGACAACAACGACCGAACAACAACGATCGAACAACAACGACCGAACAACAATGATCGAACAACAACGATCAAATAACAATGATCGGACAACAACGATCAAATAACAATGATCGGACAACAACGATCAAATAACAATGATCGAACAACAATGATCAAATAACAATGATCGAACAACAACGATCGAACAACAATGATCGAATGACAAAAGTCGAACAATGACTTCGAAGTTCCCACTTCAACTCCAGAAATTAAAAAATACTGGTAGAAAGTGAAAGATGTTACTTCCAAACAAGGTTCACAGGAATCGAACCGAACTCGGAAAAGTCACGATGATAAACAGATCGATCTGAAACAAGGTCACAACCAGTTTGAACGATGACAACCGAGACATCAAACAAGTTCAAAAAGTATCGACGAACACGTGCAAGTCGATAGAATTTAGAAGGAGAAACTGCAGAGGTCAAAAATAGTACGGGTATTACATCTGACCTCTTATAAAAGAAATGTCGTCCCCGCAGCTCACAACAATGGAAACAAGGTAACAACACAAAAAGCAACCGACAGAAAAATCTCCCATGGGCCTCTCAGAGCCGATCCTGATATCTGTGCTGAAGCGCGAACTCCGAAAGTCTCGGTAGCCGATTCGCAAAACTGAATTATGTGTCCCTCAAGTCCGCACTTGAAACGCGTTACTGATGAGAAGGAAAATTTACACGTGCACGCCCCGGCACATCGCGGTTGAAACACCTCGGCTCGGCATACCGAAAATACACATGCTAGATACAATGGGGCATAACGTCGCAAAACAACATAGCGGAGATGCCAACTCAGCACAACAGAGAATTATAACACATATCATATATGTAATATCCGAGATTTTTATTTTGATTTATTCGAATTTTTCTTTTTCTTAGACCGGAAATTTCTCGGCTTCCGAGCGTCGGTATTATTTTTCTCGACAATCGATTTTGTGTTTATGGCCATAGGTGGTGATTTGTTGTATGTTAATTTCATTTCGGATCGATGTTGTTGTCCGCGAGCGTTTCGTCGTGTTCGTTCCGTGCGTTTTTAGGAATCGAGTCGTCAGGCCACGACAGCCGGGCGCTGGCCGGACGGTTGCGGGAGGAACTGCACGGATCTTTGAGCCTTTGCCGGACGATTCTGCGCGAGGACCGGCCTAGCGTCGCTCTGGCCGGACGATTCTGCGCTAAACCGCAGGAGTAGCGCACGCCACTGCCGGGAGGTAACGCACGCTAATCGGCCCCAGCGATCTAGCGGTAAGTGCGGACTTCGGCCGGACCAGCGAGTAGCGCACGCTTCTGGACAGTGCGCGCGCTAACTTTCAGCGAGCTAGCGCACGCTTCTGGCTCGGCCAGCGCCACGCTACTGGCCGGACAGATTAGTCGATGAGTCTGGGCCGGGCGATTGCGCCGCCGCCGATGACTTGCGCCGCGCTTATCGGCCGTGGCGGCCGATAGCGCCGCTACCGGACAACCTAGCGCCGCTAGTCGATTACCGATATATATTTGACCGAGCAGCCCTGTTTCAACACCTTTTTTTCATTTCATTCTCTTCCTTCCGCGGCCAGAGGTTATGAGAGCGATAAGGCATGTTGTTGAACAACAAAACCACGAAGATCCTGAGTCCATATCATTGATAGATCAATCCATAACATCCTTCAATCGACCGAATCAAGGTTAGTTTTTCCTAAAATCCAAACTTTGGGAAATTTGGGGATCTTGGTAGATTTCGTCCGTTTGAGCCTTATGAACTTAAATTACTGATGGATAATTGTAGATTAAGTTGTATTCTATCATTTTCATCATCTTTCCACGGTTTTACCATTTCCGATTCGTCGATTATATGAACTTCCGTTTGACGCCTTCATAGTGTCCGGGGAAATGCCGCATAGAGGAATTTGGTCGTTTTGTGATGTTTTTCCTCGTATGATTGATTGTTTATTCGATGATAGGATATTAGGGACGATTTCCCTACAAAAATCTGGTGTTGAGCCCTTCCGATCGTTGTTTTCGTTGGAGTTCCGGATTTTGCCAACCGACCGTACTTTCGGAGTATCCGCGAGAGATTACCAAGGCAAGTACCTTGATATACGAATTGTAACTGCGTGAAATCATCGTTGTCGAAGTGTATGAATTTATACGGATATGTATATATATATTTATGTGTGTGTGTATATATATATATGTGTGTATATATATATATATAGATTTATATATATTTATATGTTAAATACATGTATGTATATACGTATATTGATATATATGCCTATGTCGGTGAACGACGAGTGGTGAATGCTAACACTAGTTGGCGTATTCAACTTGGATTGATGGATGAACTATAGTTATTCATATAATATAGTAAGGTTATATGTATATATACATATATACATCTATATATCTATATATATATATATTCGGTTGAGTCGCAATACAAGGATATATGTGTAGCGTTGGTTGGTTGTGCCGAAGGCTTATTGTGTTGGATCTTGATTGATAATGTACGTGTTATTGTTTATTGTGTGGTTATGGACTGTCGGATAAATTGTGTGAATTGGTGTAGTGATTTGATAATTGTTGAATTGATTGATTGTGTACTTGATGTTTGTAATAATGTGAATACTTGTTGTGAGAAACGTCGTATCCGGGAACCTCTGAGGGCGGGGCGTGCACTCCGGCCTGGTGTATGCTGCAATGTGCGGCTCCATATGTTTGGTGAACACCGGTGTTACCTAATGCGCGTGCAAGGGGCGGCTCTGTCAGGAGTGATCGCCGGCGCGGTGACATGTTCAAGGGGCGGCCAACATAGTGGAGTGAACGCCGGTACACAGGTGCGCAAGGGAGGCGCCTGGCAGGCTTATTGGTTGCGGGTATTTGAGTGATAGCTAAGACCCCGTTACCGAACGATGTTCTTATCTCAAATTCTTTCAACTCACTTTTAAATGTTTGTCTTGATATAGACCGCGATTCGTGTTTTTGAAAGTTTGTTTCAACCTGTTTTTAAAGCGTTGGTATCAGGGTTAATTAACCAAGGAGGTTTGACGAAATCTCAGGGTTAATTAATCGGGGTCTTGAGCAGATATGTCGAATGAGAGATTGTGCCGTTGATTGTATTGTGGTGCTATTCTCGTATTGGGTCGAGGACCACTGTGAAATGTTGAGATGTTGGTTCTCGTGATGACGTTATTTGGATTGTGTTGAGAACCTTGTGAGATGTTGTAATGATTTCGTTTGTGATGTTGTTCTATAAATTGGGTCAAGGATCCCAAGTAACATTGACATGGTTTTCGTGTAATTGTTTTCCTTATGTTGGGTCAAGGACCCGAGAGCTTTTGAAACTAATTTCTTAAAGTATTCCCATTCAATTTTATAAACCCCAAGACGGCCCGAGTCATTAATAATGTTTTCAAACTATCTTATCAAAATACTTTCCCCTTTATTAAAATGGATTTTCAACTAAATCTTTTGACTCCTTGGGCTCGTTTAAAGTTTAATTGGTGTTATGTTCCATAAAGAGAATATGACTATGTGATTATTTTTCACCTTGTGTATGCGAGTGCTATCTTGTGTTGACTATGGGAATGTATGGTTTGTGTTAAGGCTTCGCGGCCGTTGAGTTTTGTGTTGTTATTATTCGTATATCTTGAACATTATGTACTTGCACTAGCAAAATTCGGTTGCTAACCCCAGAGTTTCGGGGTGGGTGCTGTTATGCGCTCGAGTTTTGGCGGCTCGGGAGCGATCACGGGATTGGCTTGGAAGGAGATGGAGGACAATGATACTAATCATGCAGTCGAGTCTTTTCTGTGTTTCGATTGGTCGGTATTTCTCTGTCGTTCGAGTATTCACCCTTGCATGGGTGCGCTTTCATTTATTAAATTGAGTTGTCATTCTTTTCGGTGTTCAAGTTTATTATTGTCATTGTAATGTGAATGTCGTTATTTTACGAATTGGTTAATGACCTTGTCGATGCCTTTGCATTTAATTTTGACCCCGGTCGGTCAATCATTGAGTAATCTTTTGGAGCTTAGCCTGGTAGATCCTTGTGATAAGGGTCTACGGCGTGTGACATTCCCGGTCGTATTCTGGGGGTGTTACATTTATGGTATCGGAGCTTAGGTTTGCGAAAAACCTAGGCCGTTGGGTCAAGTCCATGTCTTGTGTAAGTCGCGCGCATTAGAGTTGTGATTAGTATCGTGGTTCCGACATCATCTTCCGGCAATCTGTGATGGTAAGCCTCCCGATCGTAAGTCCCCTTATATATGTATTTGATTATATTGTGCTAATGTGTTTAATGTGAACTAGAGATTGTAACTTGTTGGTGATATTATTGATCTAGGATGTAACATGCGTATTCGGTCCGATTGAGAATGGTTATGTAGTATGCTTAGGAAGTCGAGTGTACTTACCAATGTCTACATTTTACTACAATAAATCTTTGAGCGTTAATTTTATCCGCTGCGTGAGTATTTTGAAATGGCTATTGGTATCTTGCAAACTGAATTTTATTTCGTAAAACCGATCCCCTAAACCGAGTTTTGGCATTTTGTCTTGCATGTTTTGATGGTATTCTTATAACGGTATTTGATATTTTGTAAATGACTTTTGTGATTACTTGAAAATACTACCGTCATCGGCCTTTTGGCATTTTGAACGTTTTAAAAATAGTTTTCAGCCTGGTGTGTTCCGGTGTGGGGCCCACGGTGTTGTAAGGGCACGAACATTTTAAAGCGGTGCTACTAAATTTTATAATATTGTGAAAACCCGTGATTTAATGTAGTCATGTCAAATGGTCACGTATTTCGGCGAAAAATCCTTTCGATAGACATTTTGGTAGAAGAGGAAAGATTTTCAAATTGTGGTATTTGGAACTCAACACTTGAAATATTTCAAATTAATTACGATTCAACTTTCAATTTTCTTTTATGCATTGCTCGAAAATAATTTTTAGAGTCGTTATATAAACTTCCTCTTCCGAAATAAAAGACAGTATTTATGAGTCTTGGGCGCAACGTGACTAGCCCTCTTTTCCAAAAATTTATTTTCATTAAGTGCATACATATAATGATCGTCATCGTCGGAGGACTCGAAATTGACTTCATAAAACGTAACGCTTTACGTTATTCTATAGATGTTAACTAAACCTTATGTTGATAATTGTGGTATACTGTGCAACTGATTATTATTGATAACGCTGAACGGTACTATCTGTATTAGTATGTCGGGCCTTGGCGGACGTAAGTGTGATGACGGAAGTGGAAGCGACAAGGTGGTTCGTACGACAACTATTCTTGCTACAGTGAAGGAGTATCAAGATCAAACGATATCCTATGAAATGTCCTTAATGGTCGAGCCCACGAGCGAAACGAAGAGACCGAGGACATCTGGGAAATTTTTGGGCGGCGAAGAGTCTAAGGCTCCCAAACCCCCACGTCGTTCAAACGCGTCGTCTTCGCGATCGGGGGTGAGCGCTGGGGATCCCAATCCAACATCGGTGATTCTCGGTAAGAAGAGAAGGTGCTTCAACTGCAATCGTCAGGGACATGATCGTGCAAATTGTCCCTTTCCACTCTTGACTTGTTACCGGTGTGGGTGTGAAGGTCATCGGGAGAAACATTGTGAGACAGTTTCCGAATTGGCAAAGAATGCCGCCCTAAGAGAGAGCAGAACTAGGGACCGGGAAGTGTCCCGAAATCCTATGTTTCCTTCTGAAGATCCTAGCATGGGAGAATGAAGATTTTGTACTATGTCTTAATCGTTGCTGTTTCAAACAATCGTGACTTCGATCGTATTTCGTTTCATTGCTTTACGTTTCCAACTCTTGTTGTTCTAAGTTTCGGGATCATAATGTCCTCTTAGTATGGGGGAATGTATTACCCGTACTCTTCTTAGTATTTTCGGTATGGGACGACTTTCGTTGTTGGTAGTTCATCTGCGCACCTTTCGACCATTTTAAACTGCCTTGTACTTGCTAGGTCAGTTCATCGTATTTCTGGAACCGTGCACTCGCGCTTTGCTCGTGATGACTTGGGGGTGAGCAAGTAGTTATTTCCTTGATTGTTCCGCCGCTCTCTATTTTAAGTTTCGGGACGAAACTTATTTTAAGGGGGGTAGAATGTAATATCCGAGATTTTTATTTTGATTTATTCGAATTTTTCTTTTTCTTAGACCGGAAATTTCTCGGCTTAGGCGTCGGTATTATTTTCTCGACAATCGATTTTGTGTTTATGGCCATAGGTGGTGATTTGTTGTATGTTAATTTCATTTCGGATCGATGTTGTTGTCGCGAGCGTTTCGTCGTGTTCGTTCGTGCGTTTTTAGGAATCGAGTCGTCGAGCCACGGCAATGCGGCGGACGGTTGCGGGAGGAACCGCACGGATCTTTGGGCACTGCCGACGATTCTGCGAGGACCGGCCTAGCGTCGCTACGGCCGAGACGATTCTGCGCGCTAAACCGCGGGAGTAGCGCACGCCACTGCCGGAGGTAACGCACGCTAATCGGCCCCGAGCGATCTAGCGGTAAGTGCAGACTTCGGAGACAGCGGTAAGCGCCTTCTGACAGGACATTGCGCTAACTCGAGCTAGCGCACGCTTCGCCGGCTTCGGCAGCGCGCACGCGCTACTGGCGATGATTAGTCCGAGAGGTCTGGGCCGGCGATTACGCCGCAGCCGCCGCCGATGACTTGCGCACGCTATCGGCGTGGCCGGCCGATAGCGCACGCTACCGGACAACCTAGCGCCGCTAGTCGGTTGCCGATATATATTTGGCCGAGCGACCCTGTTTCAACACCTTTTTTCATTTCATTCTCTTCCTTCCGCGGCGGAGGTTATGAGAGCGATAAGGCATGTTGTTGAACAACAAAACCACGAAGATCCGAGTCCATATCATTGATAGATCAATCCATAACATCCTTCAATCGACGAATCAAGGTTAGTTTTCCTAAAATCCAAACTTTGGGAAATTTGGGGATCTTGGTAGATTTCATCCGTTTGAGCCTTATGAACTTAAATTACTGATGGATAATTGTAGATTAAGTTGTATTCTATCATTTTCATCATCTTTCCACGGTTTTACCATTTCCGATTCGTCGATTATATGAACTTCCGTTTGACGCCTTCATAGTGTCCGGGGAAATGCCGCATAGAGGAATTTGGTCGTTTTGTGATGTTTTTCCTCGTATGATTGATTGTTTATTCGATGATAGGATATTAGGGACGATTTCCCTACAAAAATCTGGTGTTGAGCCCTTCCGATCGTTGTTTTCGTTGGAGTTCCGGATTTTGCCAACCGACCGTACTTTCGGAGTATCCGCGAGAGATTACCAAGGCAAGTACCTTGATATACGAATTGTAACTGCGTGAAATCATCGTTGTCGAAGTGTATGAATTTATACGGATATGTATATATATATTTATGTGTGTGTGTATATATATATATATATGTGTGTATATATATATATATATAGATTTATATATATTTATATGTTAAATACATGTATGTATATACGTATATTGATATATATGCCTATGTCGGTGAACGACGAGTGGTGAATGCTAACACTAGTTGGCGTATTCAACTTGGATTGATGGATGAACTATAGTTATTCATATAATATAGTAAGGTTATATGTATATATACATATATACATCTATATATCTATATATATATATATTCGGTTGAGTCGCAATACAAGGATATATGTGTAGCGTTGGTTGGTTGTGCCGAAGGCTTATTGTGTTGGATCTTGATTGATAATGTACGTGTTATTGTTTATTGTGTGGTTATGGACTGTCGGATAAATTGTGTGAATTGGTGTAGTGATTTGATAATTGTTGAATTGATTGATTGTGTACTTGATGTTTGTAATAATGTGAATACTTGTTGTGAGAAACGTCGTATCCAGGAACCTCTCGAGGGCGGGCGTGCACTCCGGCACAGTGTATCTTGCAATGTGCGGCTCCATATGTTTGGTGAACACCGGTGTTACCTAATGCGCGTGCAAGGCGGCTCTGTCGGGAGTGATCGCGGCGCGGTGACATGTTCAAGGGCGGCCAACATAGTGGAGTGAACGCCGGTACAGTGCGCAAGGGAGGCGCTGGCGGGCTTATTGGTTGCGGGTATTTGAGTGATAGCTAAGACCCTGCTTAGAATGATGTTCTTATCTCAAATTCTTTCAACTCACTTTTAAATGTTTGTCTTGATATAGACCGCGATTCGTGTTTTTGAAAGTTTGTTTCAACTCGTTTTTAAAGCGTTGGTATCGGGGTTAATTAACCAAGGAGGTTTGTGAAATCTCCGAGGGTTAATTAATCGGGGTCTTGAGCGGGATATGTCGAATGAGAGATTGTGCGTTGATTGTATTGTGGTGCTATTCTCGTATTGGGTCGAGGACCCTGTGAAATGTTGAGATGTTGGTTCTCGTGATGACGTTATTTGGATTGTGTTGAGAACCTTGTGAGATGTTGTAATGATTTCGTTTGTGACAGTGTTCTATAAATTGGGTCAAGGATCCCAAGTAACATTGACATGGTTTTCGTGTAATTGTTTTCCTTATGTTGGGTCAAGGACCGAGAGCTTTGAAACTAATTTCTTAAAGTATTCCCATTCAATTTTATAAACCCCAAGACGGCCCGAGTCATTAATAATGTTTTCAAACTATCTTATCAAAATACTTTCCCCTTTATTAAAATGGATTTTCAACTAAATCTTTTGACTCCTTGGGCTCGTTTAAAGTTTAATTGGTGTTATGTTCCATAAAGAGAATATGACTATGTGATTATTTTTCACCTTGTGTATGCGAGTGCTATACTGTGTTGACTATGGGAATGTATGGTTTGTGTTAAGGCTTCGCGGCTGTTGAGTTTTGTGTTGTTATTATTCGTATATCTTGAACATTATGTACTTGCACTAGCAAAATTCCAGTTTGCTAAACCCCGAGTTTTCGGGGTGGGTGCTGTTATGCGCTCGAGTTTTGGCGGCTCGGGAGCAACACGAGATTGGCTTGGAAGGAGATGGAGGACAATGATACTAATCACGCCAGAGTCAGAGTCTTTTCCTGTGTTTCAGTTGGTCGGTATTTCTCTGTCGTTCGAGTATTCACCCTTGCATGGGTGCAGTTTTCATTTATTAAATTGAGTTGTCATTCTTTTCAGTGTTCAAGTTTATTATTGTCATTGTAATGTGAATGTCGTTATTTTCTGAATTGGTTAATGACCTTGTCGGTCTGCTTTGCATTTAATTTTGACCCCGGTCGGTCAATCATTGAGTAATCTTTTGGAGCTTAGCCTGGTAGATCCTTGTGATAAGGGTCTACGGCGTGTGACATTCCCGGTCGTATTCTGGGGGTGTTACAATATACAACGATTACCTTCATAAAGTAATACATACACAAACACCACAACAACGACGATATCGTTCGGCGACCTCAACGGCCCGAACGATAACCAACACGTAATTACAAACATCATGAAACAATCACACATGTACACCAACATACAAACCCAAGCTTAAGCAGCTCACACATGTGCGACAACACGCAATTCACTACGAGGCGACAACATTAAAGATCAACATCACACCTCTCACAGAGGGCTAACGTAACAAATGCGTGGCAACGACTCAACGCTCACGCCACCAATTCAATCACAATTCAGAGGGCTAACACCCTAACGACAATACCAACATCATACACACCTTCTCCGACCACAAGCAGGAAATGATGGGTTTTAAAAACGAAAACCACCTTTCGTTAGAACAAAAATGAGGACACTTTTCTTTTGGTGAAAAACTTTCAGAAATATTCGACCCTCGGGTCTAAGTAAAAGTGTCTCTAAAACATTGAAAATATCTCAAAACATTTTGATCCTCGAGGTAGAAGAATTTTTGAAACATATTGTGGCACCTAAGATGTACCACGAGAAAATAATTCATTTTAAAAGTACGTCTCGAAATTTATTTTCTAAGATACTCAAGGTTTTCAAAGATAATTCAATGGGATAGAATGCCCAAAAATTTCAGGTAATTACACGGAACATTATAGCACCGTGGGTCCCGCGCCGGAACCCACCAGGCTAAAAACCATTTACAAAAATGCCAAAAAGCCGATGACAGTAATATTTCAAAAACTCACAAAAGCCATTTACAAAATACTAAATACCGTCATAAGAATTTCGCCAAAACGATCAAGGCCATAATGCCAAAAACTCGTTTAAGGGAATCGGTTTTCGAAATAAAACTCAGTCGGTAAAATATCGAAAGCGATTACAAAAGAACTCACGCAGCGGATAAAAGAAATACAATCCAACATGCACAATCCAGCAACACTACTCCTCATATGAACGAAATATGAGAGTAAAATAACCACATATCACGAAATCAAAATCCATAAGAGGATTCCGTCAATTAACTCATAATCATACCAGTAACTCGCATAAGACGAGGCACAAACACAAAGAAGGGAGACTTACATCCACAGGTCGCACGAAGGTGACGGTCGCCCACGATACTAATCTCGTCCGACAACATAACCGACACGTTGTGACTACGCACAACACAACTTGTCACCTGACGACTCGAACGACAAGACAACACAATACTCGACAAATCACGACTTGACTCGACCCGACAACCTAGGTTTCCGCAACCTAAGCTCTGATACCATAAATGTAACACCTCCAAAACCATATGGGAATATTACACGCCGTAGACCCTTTCCACAAGGATCTACCAGGCTAAACATCCATAAACAACCAAATGCTTGCCCGACCAGGGTCAAACAATAAAATAATACAGACCGTTATGGTCACTTACACGTGAATACATAGACCAATGAGGTCACACAACTCCAATCAACAAAACTGACTTAAACGACATTACCCACACAGGGGTCGAAATACAATACAGCGGAAGACTGAAATCAACTCTGACAACACAACAAAAATCAAACAACTCTCGACTCATGATTAGTATCGCAGCTCGTCATCCTCTTGTGCCAATCCTGTGACTGCTCCCCTAAATCTGCATGTACCTGGACGCAAGACAGACATCCACCCCCCGATTACTCGGCGGTTAATAAAAATCCACTGTTTTACTAGTGCAAGTATCAAATCATACGAAATATAACAAGCAAGTAATAATCGTGAATCAAATATAACAATCAAGTATCAAAATATCCCCAGGAGGTTTTCACAAGGAAAGATAAGCTATGAAGCATTCGAAAATAAGATTATCATCTCGGGAATTTTTAGAATTTCAAAACCTTTCGAAAATCTTAGGGTCTTAACCCAAATCTCAAAATTGTATTTCAACAATTTACAAGATTTAAAACATTTCCATAAATCTCATGGGGCTCGGCCCAACATTCTTTTCTTAAAACTTTCTTACAAAAAGTTTGATTTACAAAACATGATTCGTGGCACCGTGATCCCCTGTCACGTGTCTCCGTAGGTTCAACAACCCACACGGACTTAACCAATCACAACAATCACAACAATCAATCATGCTCACGACTCCGTGATCGCTTGCCACGAGTCTCCATAGGTTCAACAACCCACACAGATTGAGCAAACACAATAATCACAACAACCAGTCTCGACCCCGTGAACCTGTGTCACGTGTCACCGTAGGTTCCGTCGAACCCGCACGGTTGGACGTACTGTGTCCTGATTCAATGGACCTGTGCCATGAATCATCGTAGGCCTCGTCAGACCCGCACGATTGGACCTCAGCACCACACACTAAGTTCTGATCCCATGGACCTGTGCCATGAATCCTCGTAGGCCCCGTCGAACCCACACGAGTGAACTTAGCGTTCCAGCACACAACATTCACATTCACATTCACATTACATATGACAATGAGCACATTTAATCAATCACGTTGATCACCACAAAATCGTACATCATACGCACATAGCACAATCTCAACACTCGCAAGAACTATCATCAATCACAACACACAACCAACATAACACACGATCCGTACACAATACATTGCACAACCAAGTGTACAACCATCCCATATGTACATCGCAATCCTGCACAAATGGCGCAACACCTAACACGCATACCAATATAACGATATTATCACAAAGCCTTCAAATTGCGGAATACACAACCAATTCAAACGGAACATATTTACGAAGGCAAGTAAAATCATTATAAGTCTCATACGTGATTATTAGTCGCAAGATACAAGTCGTATAATAAGATACTTGCCTCGATATCGGCACGCAAGTATTCCAACGAAAGCGGTTCAACCGGAAAGCTTCGAAACGCTCGATGCTATCGAAAAGAAAGACGACAATGAACGGAAGGGTTCAACTCGGTTTCTTCGCAAGAAATTTGACCCTAACAACATATAATCAATAAATCATCTATCATACGAGGAAGAATAATCGTAGAACGCCCGAAAACCCCTCTATGACATTCTACCGGACACCTTCAAGGCGTCGATCAAGAACTCGACCAAAACAACGAATCGATACGATCCAACCATGGAATAACAAGGGGAATGATATAATACATCTAAATAATCATCAGTCCATCATAATCCTAAGATAAATCGGACTAAACGGGCGAAATCAACCAAAATACCCAAATTCCCAAAACTAGATTTCTAGAAATCTAACCTTGATTCGGTAGATCGGAGGAGGTTATGGGATGATTGATTGATGTTAGAAACTCAAGAACTTCGTGGATTGAAAGAACAACAACATCTTTCCATGATTCCCACGCCTCCAGCCGCGGAAGATAAGGAAGAGAATGAGAAAGTGGGTGAAAAATACGCTGCCAGGCCTTATATAGCCGGACACTGCCGGACGCTTACGTACGTAACCGGCCGGGCCCTTACGTACGAATCGCCATGACCAAATCTCGCCGAAATGCGGCATCATTACGTACGTAATCGACAGAGTCTTACGTGACGAATCGCCTTACGTAGGTAATCGCCGAGCACTACCGGGCCAGAACTCGCCAAAGGCCGCCTGTGATCGCCGGCCATGACTCGGCCGGGGCCAACTCCGACGGCCCGAACGACCCCGAAACCCGAACCTGAATACGAACCGAACATACGGTTACGAAGTACTCACAAAGATGAATTCGCACTAAGAGAACACACGATTCCGACCACCCGAAGGTTCGAAATTCGACAACGGAAGTTAATTACCCCAAACTTTGGGAAATTACGAAAACGGCCCAAAACGTCCGAAATACACGATACAGGATCGAGACACCAAACCAAAGCTCGCAACATGAAAAATAACATCAAATGAACTTACGATAAACTCGAACGAACAGTTTCGGACGAGATTCGCAAGAATCGAACTCAAGTGCGGAAAAACCATTTAAGAACACGGAATTCAACAAAACGACACCGAAACGAACTCGGATGACAAAAAGTGTAGAATTAATCATTCTCGAAATGACGAAACGGTCATGAGCGAGTCGTCAAAACGGACTGCGCCGAAAAACAAAAAAATTACCGGAAATCAAAAATTACGGTTATTACAGCGGCACAGGGCCAAAACTGCGCCCAGTGATCGGCAGTGTACCGCGGCTCGGACGAGTGCGCCGCGGCAATGACTCGGAGGTGTGCCGCGGCCCTGCCGGCATGTGCCGCGGCCCACGGCATGCATCGCCTACGAATCGACAATGTGTGCCGCGGCGCACATTCCTTGTGCCGCGGCCCACACCCCCCTTGGGTCCCAAAATGATGAAAAATGATCCGGGAAGAGAATAAAAGCAATAGGAATCGATATTTGGGAAACAATAACACGAAATGAAAGTACGGAAACCCCAAAACGGTCCGAGGTACACAACCAAAATCGAACAAGGAACAAATTTCCTAAACTAATAGGAAATTACAAAAATGGCCCAAGTGCCCGAAAATCGCGATATGACGTCGGATTAACAAACCAAAAGTTTCAACACGATCACCTCAACCAACCAAAATTATGCAAATCAAGAAACAACGAAAACGAACGAGATTTACGAGAATCGAACGTACATGCGACAAGATATAATTCAAGATGAAATTATGCAAAAACATTCCCGAAACTCGTCCAAACGGAAAATCCCAAAGAACAAAATAGGTTCAGAATTTCAAAACGGTAACAAGTGAGTCATACGAAACGAATATACACTAAAAATAGAAATTACTAAAAATAGAAGGTACGGATATTACAGATTTCGAAGGCACCAGGTTTAGAATGTACGACGCTGTTTCTAAGGCGTATCCCCGAAACGAAATAGGTAAATCTGAATAACTCATCATTGATCTAACAATTTCTAAAAGAGTCCTATTCCTTCTTTCAGCCACACTATTTTGTTGTGGCGCGGTGAGCTGGGATGAAATCCCCTCATTCGCCAAGAAATCCAAAAACTCTCCACTAATGTATTCGCCACCACGATCAGATCGTAGTGACTTGATACTCTTCCCATGACGCTTCTCCGTTTCAGCCTTGAAGTCTCTGAACTTGTCAAAGGCTTCAGACTTACGTCGCATCAAATAGATGTATCCATATCTCGAATAATCATCTATGAACGTGATGAAGTATTCGAAACCACCACTAGCCTGGATATTCATTGGACCACATACATCGGTATGAACCAATTCTAACACATTCTGAGCACGGTTTCCCTTGGCTTTAAAAACCCCTTTGGTCATCTTACCTTCCAGACAAGATTCACAAATTGGAAATGACTCAACTTGGAGGTCATCCAATGGGCCATCATTTACCAATATTTGAATCCTTCCAAGGTTTACATGCCCTAACCGTAAATGCCACAGATATGTTTGGTTTATGCTTAAAGGTTCTTTTCTCTTTTTAGGTTTAGACAAAGAGTTAAGTGATTTATGCATAGGAGTTTGTGCAGTATTAACGACATATAGTCCATCATTAAAAATACCTTTGCAAATATATTCACCGCTTCTTTTCTTAATAATGGCATCATCATCAAAAGAAACTAAAAAACCATCGCTTTTTAATTTAGAAACCGAAATTAAATTCATTCTAAAATCCGGTACTAATAATACATTATTGAGGACTAATAATTTATCATTAATCTTCAACTGCACGACTCCCACTGCAACAACCATAAGCCTGGAATAATCGCCCCAGTTGATGGTAATCTCGCCCGCACTAAGCTGTTTGGTTACCTGAAAACCATGCGAGTCAAACCAAACATGATCAGTGGAGCCTGAATGAACTATCCACGAAGTGGAAGAACAAGCTGCCAAACATGTTTTGACTACTAGTGCACGAGACATACCTTTCTTAAGAGCAGGGCAGTCCGCTTTAAAATGTCCTTTCTGACCGCACTTGTAGCACTTTCCCTTTGGCTTTTTGTTCGCCTCGGGATGAGGAGCCTTGCTTTTCACCTTGAGGGTTGCCACTTGCTTCTGGACAGCCTGCTTCTTCTTCTTTCCCCATTTGGGTTTGGAAGAAGTAGCACCGATTGCCGCAAGAATCTGATGATAACCTTGTTTGAAGAGACCTTCAGCAGATTGAAGCTCTGTCAGAAGATCCGCCAAACTATATGTCCTACGGTTCATATTGTAGCAAAGGCGGAAATGCTCAAAGCTTCTAGGTAAGCTGCGTAAGATAATATCGACCTGCGTTTCCGCATCGATAGTAGCCCCCAGTATGCTCAGTTCGTTCAAATGAGACATCATTTTCAGAACATGATCCCTTACTGGGGTCCCTTCAGACATTTGGGTTGTCATCAATACCCTCATTACATTTTGTCTAGCCGCCCGGTTCTGATTACCAAACATCTCGGTGAGACTTTTCATCATTTCCGCGGTCGAGCCCATCGTCTGATGCTGATGCTGCAATACATTTGTCAGTGAAGCTAAAATGTAACAGCGAGCCATCTCATCAGACTTTTTCCATTTTCGGAATTCAGACAACTCTTCGGGAGTGGCATCTGGTTCTGGTTCTAGAGGGCTCTCCTCGAATAAGACAAATTTATGCCTCTCAGCAGTCAGGACAATGTCAAGATTTCTTTTCCAATCGGCAAAGTTAGTGCCATCAAGTTTATGCCATCACATAATGCATAGCAAAATATATCGAAAAACCTCAAAAACAATATACATGCTAGCAACCAACACCTCGAAAAATCCGCACATGCAAGCCACGATAGTGTGGACGTTTACACACACATTTCTCAAGTAGAGTTTTACGTCTTTAATTTTACTATCTAGTCAAATTATGTTATGACAAGTAAAATTAATAGTTGGTTCCTCTTGGCCATGTATTAATTAACATAGACTCCGATGGGGAGCTTATTAATTAATACACCTAAGTGAACACCATAATTTAACATCCTTAAAATATTATCTTTTAAATAATAGTCCTACAGATGGAGAGGTCCTATCATAAAAAGTAATATTTACCTTATGTTATCATTTTGAAATTTAAAATTAGTGAACCTATAATTAGCACATCCGATATGGAGGAAGACTCTAATGTCAATGCGCATGCTAATTACTTCACAATTTAAATTAATTATGGAGGCCAATTTGATTTTATTTTTAAGAAAAAATCAATTTAATCACTTAGTTATTTTATCCTTAAGGTTTTTAATTTTTCTCGTCCTATCATGCAAGGAAACATATCACGCATACATCCATACATGCCATACATCAAAACAATAAAAACCAAAAATAAAGCATGGATAATTAAATTATCCAATTATCATGGTCTTCTTCCTTGAGTTGAATCCGAGAAAATCTTCGACTCGATCTCTCCCACTGAATCAAGCATCTCGTCACTCCTTCCCGGCCGGGCCGTGGATTTCCAAAATTAAAATTTCACTTTTATGCAAAATTAATTACGTAAAAAAAATTTAATTTTAAATCCCGACTCTCCAGCGGACGCAACGAACGGCGGCGAAACGGACCGTACCAAAATCGATGACTGGCCCAACTCGCGAATCGCCGGACCAGCTGCCGCAACCGCACTTGGCAATGCCGCTTCGGCTGGCAGCCACACCTGTCATTGTCGGCCGCCTAACAATCCGGTTCTGCTCTATTTCTTCGTGATCCCGTCTTTTCCGACTTCGATTACAATTTTATACAAAATAAAATACATCCAAATTACAGCAAGATTGCACGAAAAAAAAATTAAAACACCTAGAACTACCCGCGGATTTTCTCACGGGAAAAACCATTACATGCCTCAAAAAAACGAGCCAAACCAACAATTGCATAATTAATAAATATAAATAAATGCACCATTCATATAAACCATGGTAATTGGATCATATCACCTGCAAGAACACATCTAGCAAAATATTCCAACATCAAAATATATGAATATTTAAATTGCTATCAATTAATCACCAAAATTAATTAAAATAGCAAAAGCCTAAAAATACGGCTCCGATACCAATTGTTGGAAAGTAAAACGCAGTGGAAGCGAAGTTTGGGAAATATGATAATCGCGTTTTACACATACGATCTATTTAGGCATGCTAATTAATTAATTACTAAGACTAATGAGCAATTTAAATATTATTTATTATTTATTAATTAAATGTGCTGATAATTAAAATATCCTAATCTAGATCCAAAGATCATAGGATATCACCTTTTGAAGAGTATTGGTTACTTCCGTCTTGATCACCTTGTATTTCTACCTTTAGACCTTCTAGAGTATGATCCGCCTTGAACCGGATGTTGTGTGGGCAACGAGCTACCGGATTTTGTTTGGACTACCTTGGGATCGGCCGATTTCTATCCCTCACAACTCTCGATTTTCTTTTCTTCAAGTTATTCTGATATGTAGCAAGAATAAAAGTGTTCTCTCAATTGTGGAATCAAAGACACAAGTCAAGATCCACAATTAAACACTTAGAAGAAAAAATCAAAATTCCTTGTGTATGAACAAAGCTAAAATCGGCCAACACCCATAAGTCCTATTTATAGGCTCTTGGACTACTACTAGGGATCTTAAGGAGGATTATGGAAGGACTCCCTAATAAATTCATCTTACCTTATTAGGACTCTTCCTAATATAATGAATCTATTAATATCAACTTAGTCCACTAAAAAGTTGATATTGCACTTCCTACCAAAATCTCAAATTACGAAATTGGGCTCCTCATTAAATATATTATTTCCCGTGTTTAAGATATCGAATGTCCATTAATTAATTATAAGCTACTGACAACTTTAATTAATTAATATCTTATCCAAGAGTAGTACCACTCGAACCTTATTATTATATCGGAATTAAATCCACCTGCAGGGTTTAATATAATAATCATTATCGAGCTCCTCAAGGGGACATCATCAACCCGCACGAGTCGGGACACGATTTCTAGTAATAATAATAACTGTCGTATAAACAATATTATTGCCCAAGATACGAGGCTTATTGAGTCGATCATTTTGACTCTCACCTATGGTAAATCAAAGCAATAATTATTATAAATACACAATTAAATATTATATACTTAGAATTAAGAAATAATAATTATCCGAGATTTACGTTCTTCTTACAACAAGATGTAAGACACTATCTCACCTCGATCCAGTTCAACGTATGCAAATACGCTAATGTATGCTAATAGTCAAGACCAACTATTCTCAAGCATACACTACAACCCTTTATATAATTTGTCTAATAATTATATAGGTTGTGAACTATTATATTATTTTATAAGGCACCCATAATGTGATCATCTGTGTGACACCAACACACCACATTATCTACAATATAAAATAATTAGACATTTCATTTGCATAACCATAACGTGAATAAATATGCAAAACATGTGATTAAATGTAATTAATATTCTCATAGGTAGTAACAGGGAAATTAGGTAATACAAGCATAAAGTATGCTTTGCAGTATACAATCCTAACAGTTTACATGTCCTAACCGTAAATGCCTTAGATATGTTTGGTTTATGCTTGAAGGTTCATTTCTCTTTTTAGGTTTAGACAAAGAGTTAAGTGATTTATGCATAGGAGTTTGTGCAGTATTAACGACATATAGTCCATCATTAAAAATACCTTTGCAAATATATTCACCGCTTCTTTTCTTAATAATGGCATCATCATCAAAAGAAACTGAATAACCATCGCTTTTTAATTTAGAAACCGAAATTAAATTCATTCTAAAATCCGGTACTAATAATACATTATTGAGAACTAATAATTTATCATTAATCTTCAACTGCACGACTCCCACTGCAACAGCCATAAGCCTGAAATAATCGCCCCAGTTGATGGTAATCTCGCCCGCACTAAGCTGTTTGGTTACCTGAAAACCATGCGAGTTAAAGCAAACATGATCATTGGGGCCTGAATCAACTATCCACGAAGTGGAAGAACAAGCTGCCAAACATGTTTTGACTACTAGTGCACGAGACATACCTTTCTTAAGAGCAGGGCAGTCCACCTTAAAATGTCCTTTCTGACCGCACTTGTAGTACTTTCCCTTTGGCTTTTTGTTCGCCTCGGGATGAGGAGCCTTGCTTTTCACCTTGAGGGTTGCCACTTGCTTCTGGACAGCCTGCTTCTTCTTCTTTCCCCATTTGGGTTTGGAATAAGTAGCACCGGTTGCCGCAAGAATATGATGATAACCTTGTTTGAAGAGACCTTCAGCAGATTGAAGCTCTATTAGAAGATCCGCCAAACTATATGTCCTACGGTTCATATTGTAGCTAAGGCGGAACTGCTCAAAGCTTCTAGGTAAGCTGCCTAAGATAATATCAACCTGCGTTTCCGCATCGATAGTAGCCCCGGTATGCTCGGGCCTGCTCAACTGAGACATCATTTTCAGAACATGATCCCTTACTGGGGTCCCTTCAGACATTTGGGTTGTCATCAATACCCTCATTGCATTTTGTCTAGCCGGCCGGTTCTGATTACCAAACATCTCGGTGAGACTTTTCAGCATTTCCGTGGCCGAGCCCATCGTCTGATGTTGATGCTGCAATACATTTGTCAGTGAAGACAAAATGTAATAGCGAACCATCTCATCAGACTTTTTCCATTTTCGGAATTCAGCCAACTCTTAGGGAGTGGCATCCGGTTCTGGTTCTAGAGGGATCTCCTCGATTAAGACAAATTTCTGCCCCTCAGCAGTCACGACAATGTCAAGATTTCTTTTCCAATCGGCAAAGTTAGTGCCATCAAGTTTATTTTCTTTGAGAATAACAGCTAGTAGATTAAAAGACATCTGAGATAAAAATTAAAAACATCCATCACATAATGCATAGAAAAATATATTGAAAAACCTCAAAACACAATATACATGCTAGCAACCAACACCTCGAAAAATCCGCACATGCAATCCACGATAATGTGGACGTTTACACACACATTTCTCAAGTAGAGTTTTACGTCTTTAATTTTACTATCTAGTCAAATTACGTTATGACAAGTAAAATTAATAGTTGGTTCCTCTTGGCCATGTATTAATTAACATAGACTCCGATAGGGAGCTTATTAATTAATACACCTAAGTGAACACCATAATTTAACATCCTTAAAATATTATCTTTTAAATAATAGTCCTACAGATGGAGAGGTCCTATCATAAAAAGTAATATTTACCTTATGTTATCATTTTGAAATTTAAAATTAGTGAACCTATAATTAGCACATCCGATATGGAGGAAGACTCTAATGTCAATGCGCATGCTAATTACTTCACAATTTAAATTAATTATGGAGGCCAATTTGATTTTTATTTTTTACAAAAAATCAATTTAATCACTTAGTTATTTTATCCTTAAGGTTTTTAATTTTTCTTGTCCTATCATGCAAGGAAACATATCACGCATACATCCATACATGCCATACATCAAAACAATAAAAACCAAAAATAAAGCATGGATAATTAAATTATCCAATTATCATGGTCTTCTTCCTTGAGTTGAATCCGAGAAAATCTTCGACTCGATCTCTCCCACTGAATCAAGCATCTCGTCGCTCCTCCCCGGCCGGGCCGTGGATTTCCAAAATTAAAATTTCACTTTTATGCAAAATTAATTACATAAAAAAATTTAATTTTAAATCCCGACTCTCCAGCGGACGCAACGAACGGCGGCGAAACGGACCGGGATTCTCGGCGGCACTGGCAGCTGCTCGGCGCTGCTCGGCAGGCAGCCGTGTGCTGCTCGGCAGCGCCTGCTTGCTGCTTGTCGGCCGCGGCTGCCCAGCAGTCCCGGCAGTCCCGGTTCTGCTCTATTTCTTCGTGATCCCGTCTTTTCCGAATTCGATTACAATTTTATACAAAATAAAATACATCGAAATTACATCAAGATTACATGAAAAATAAAACCACCTAAAACTACCTGCGGATTTTCTCACGGGAAAAACCATTACATGCCTCAAAAAACGGGCCAAACCAACAATTGCATAATTAATAAAAATAAATAAATACACCATTCATATAAACCATGATAATTGGATCATATCACCTGCAAGAACACATCTAGCAAAATATTCCAACATCAAAATATATGAATATTTAAATTGCTATCAATTAATCACCAAAATTAATTAAAATAGCAAAAGCCTAAAAATCCGTCTCCGATACCAATTGTTGGAAAGTAAGACGCAGCGGTAGCGAAGTTTTGGAAAAGGTGATAATCGCGTTTTACGCATCTACGAGCATAAGATCTATTTATGCATGCTAATTAATTAGTTACTAAGACTAATAAGCAATTTAAATATTATTTATTATTTATTAATTAAATATGTTGATAATTAAAATATCCTAATCCAGATCCAAAGATCATAGGATATTACCTTTTGAATAGTATTGGTTACTTCCGTATTGATCACCTTGTATTTCTACCTTGAGACCTTCTAGAGTATGATCCGTCTTGAACCGGACGTTGTGTGGGCAATGAGCTACCGGATCTTGTTTGAACAACCTTGGGATCGGCCGAATTCACCTTTGTATGTGATCACTTTATTTTTCTTTGCTTTCTAGTATTTTATGAACACTCTTAGCAAATTAATTGTGTTATCTAAATTGTAGAATCAAAGACACAAGTCTAGATCTATAATTAAACACAAGAGGAAAAAATTGATCACACAACCTCACAAAAGCATGTACCAATCGGCCATCCACCCTTATGTCCTATTTATAGGCTCTTGGACTACTACTAGGGATCTTAAGGAGGATTATGGAAGGACTCCCAATAAATTCATCTTACCTTATTAGGACTCTTCCTAATATAATGAATCTATTAATATCAACTTAGTCCACTAAAAAGTTGATATTGTACTTCCTACCAAAATCCCAAATTACGAAATTGGGCTCCTCATTAAATATATTATTTCTCGTGTTTAAGATATCGAATGTCTATTAATTAATTATAAGCTACTGATAGCTTTAATTAATTAATATCTTATCCAAGAGTAGTACCACTCGAACCTTATTATTATATCGGAATTAAATCCACCTGCAGGGTTTAATATAATAATCACTATCGAGCTCCTCAAGGGGACATCATCAACCGACACGAGTCGGGACATGATTTCTAGTAATAATAATAACTGTCTTATAAATAATATTATTGCCCAAGATACGAGGCTTATTGAGTCGATCATTTTGACTCTCACCTATGGTAAATCAAAGCAATAATTATTAGAAATACACAATTAAATATTATATACTTAGAATTAAGAAATAATAATTATCCGAGATTTACGTTCTTCTTACAGTCAGTATAGAAGACACTATCTCAACTCGATCCAGTTCAACGTATGCAAATACGCTAATGTATGCTAATAGTCAAGACCAACTATTCTCAAGCATACACTACAACCCTTTATATAATTTGTCTAATAATTATATAGGTTGTGAACTATTATATTATTTTATAAGGCACCGATAATGTGATCTTCCGTGTGACACCAACACACCACATTATCTACAATATAAAATAATTAGACATTTCATTTGCATAACCATAACGTGAATAAATATGCAAAACATTTGATTAAATGTAATTAATATTCTCATAGTAGTAACAGGGAAATTAGGTAATACAAGCATAAAGTATGCTTTCCAGTATACAATCCTAACAATGCACATTTCCACTATTTTGATACAATTGCTTCCACAATTTTTTATATGTTAGGTAATGAGTATCTATATTATAATATACAATGTAGCAGTAAAGTATTTAGTCCACGAATGATATTGAACTCATCAGATAGTAGATCGGCATTAAATTTCAAATGTGACGATTTCCACTAATTATGTTTTCTCATGGTTATGCACTCTCTCTTGTTGATGTGTATTTGCTAAGAACGGTATTCAAGCATGGTCAAGTTTATGTAGCCATATCAGAGTGAAGAGTACGAACGACTTGAATTTTTTTATTGCGATACGTATGGTGTAATCATATATAGAACAAGTAATGTGATTTATAAAGAAGTGTTATAGATTTTTTAGTAAATGATTTACGTATTACTCCCTCCGTCCCATCCATCTTGAGCATTTGCTTTTCGGCACGAGCTTTAAAAAAAGCTGAAAAGTATTGTATAAAGTGATGGTATGAATATATATTATTTAAAGTTGTGAGAGATAAATGTGTCCTAAAAAAGAAATGACCAAGTATCTTGGGACGACCCAAAAAGGAATATGAACCAAGATCGGTGGGACGTGTAATATCCGCATTTTTCGTTTCCCGGTATTTTTATTTTTTGTGTATTTTTTATTTTTAGCGACTCGCTTGTAACCGTATTGATATTTTGGGAATATTCAATATTGGACTTTTTGTCATCTGAGCTTGTTTCGGACTTGTTTTACTCAATTCCGTGTTTAATGTCATTTCCCTCGCTATTTCGTTCGATTCTCATAACCGTTTTTCAGAACCACCGTTTCGGGGTTGCCGCAGATCCGTCTCATGTTGTTATGCATGTTGTAAGCTTTCATTTATTGTTTCATGTATCGTATGTTTTGAATGTTTTGGGCCATTTTGCAATTTTACAAAGTTTTGGGGTCATTACTAACGTTGTAGTTTTCCGTACCCTCGGGTAGTCGGAATCGTGTTTTCTTTTTGCACTTTGGTTCTGACTCAATCTTGTTGTTCGTGTGTCTCTTTCGGTCCATTGTTTGGTGTCGGATGCGCGTTGTTTTCATCCGAGATGGAAATCGCTATTTTTCCATCCTGGAGTGTTGTCTGTGCTGCTGTCTGCACTCACTAGCGCACGCTACTGTTGTTATGTAGCGCACGCTATCGTTGTTTCGTAGCGCACGCTACGTTCGTTTGGTAGCGCGCGCTAATGACTCGAACACAGCAGTGACAGTGGGTTGTTCCCGCTCTCTGCTCTCTGGACGAACACCTTAGCGCACGCTACGGTTTGGACTTAGCGCACGCTGGGTGACCAGTAGCGCGCGCTAACTTGACAGTCCAGACTGGGCAGATTATTTATGGACTCAGTCTGGTGCCCAGGTAGAGCACGCTATGGCCCGATAGCGCGCGCTATCGAGGGGCCGTTAGCGCACGCTATTCTCCAGTAGCGCACGCTAACGGGCCAGAACCGTAGGTTCTTCACTGGTTTTTAGCTGGGTAGAGCACGCTAACTCTAATCGTTAGCGCACGCTAAAACTCTCTGGCTATATAAACCAGAGAGTTGACCCAGATTTGTTACTTTTTCATTTCTTTCTCTCCGGTTCTTGGGCGATATCTGGCGATTCGAAGTCCTGCAACTCCTAGCTAACATCTTTCTTGAGTTCTTCGTGTATATTAACAACACCAACACTTGTTCTTCATCCTTAATCCAAGGTAATCTCCTAGAACCCTATTTTGGGAAATTTGGGGTTTTTTGAGTTTTTGTCTGATTCGTTCCGTATTGTTGATTAATTCATGATGTATATGATTAATCTTGTTGGTATTCACATTTTTCCTACGAGTTCATGGTAAGTTTCGTGGTATTTATGAAATTGAGAGGGTTCGGTTGCGACCCGTCCTCATCGTTGTTTTGTACGAACTTACATGAATCGTAGGTGGGGTTTCGGGTGTCTTCCGTTATCGTTATTCTGTCGAATTGGTTGTAATGGTGTTTGACGAATCGTCTAGGTTCGATGTGTCTAATTTCTCACAACCGCGATTGTTTCTTCCCGTCTTTTTGTCGTGATTATCGAGGCAAGTACCCTTAATGAACTTACATGCTTAACATGGTAGTATTGCATGAGTAACGTGTGTGTGTGTATGCTCACTGTGGGTTAGATCTGACGGGGTCTTGGTAGGGGTCCACATAGGCATGGATCCGCGAGCTTGACTTTTAACCACTACGGGTTAGATCTAACGGGGTCTCGGTAGGGGTCCACAGAGGCGTGGGTCCGCAGTTAATTGTGGTGCATTTTGTAAATGTGTTTTGGGTTATGGCATTTCTGGAAATGTGTGTTTCAAACCGATGTTTTATCATTTGCATGCTTTGACTATATGTGTAAGGTGTAAGTTGTTCATTTGGTTACTTGTACTAGCGTAATTGCTAACCCCTTTGGGGACCCGTTTTGGGGAAATTCTTGTTATGAATTTCAGGTCATGTTTAGCCAGATGATCGGGCACTGGGGCAGTACGAGGATGCTGGCCAGGGTTGATGACATGTGCAACTGTGTCTCTTTATTTTCGTCGTCCTTTTAGGTGATGTCTATTTTGCCAGTTATACCGGGCGTTCCATTTATTTTCGTTCTGGTGATGTGTGTTTTCTCGCTAATTAAGATAGTTAGACGAGTGGTATTTCTTAATTAGCTTGGTGGGTCCCATGTAGGGGTCCACGGCGCTGTAATATTCCCTGAATATCTTGGGGGTGTTACAGAAGGCTTGTCGGTTAATTGGGTCTAGTTGTGTTTTGTTTTACACATTGTCACCCCGCTGCCATCATCTCGGTACTTCCAGTGCTCGTTAGTTTTCCTTACTCGATTCCCTGTTTTCCTTGTATCGTACTTCCGATTCTTGAACCGTGACTGTTTTTCCTCTCGTACTTATCATCGTGTTGCAATTGCTACCTCTTATCTTCAGTATGGATGCTGGGAGAGGCCGAGGTAGAGGTCGCGACCGTGGTCGTGGACACGGTCGGGGACGTGGGGCAGCCAGCGAGGCGGCCACATCACACAATTCTGGGGCTGGTAGTGCTGATTGTCATCAGAGCCATAGTGCTACTCAAGAGGGCGCAACCGGTTGTGGCGCCAATCTTGGTGTTGCAGCTGTGATGCAACATATGGTGAACCAAATGGTAGCGATAGATCAGGCGGTTCAGAACCCGGCTCCGGCCCATGCTACTCGGGGCGGAGTAGATCATTGGCTTCAGGATGTCATCAATATGCATCCTCCTCAGTTCTCTGGGGCTTCAGACACGATTGGTTGGGAGGGATGTATCAAGGAGATATCCAAGGTCTTTGTTGCCACCAATTGTGCCGAGGATCGCAAGGTCCCTATTGCCCAGTACTTTCTCACTGAGGACCCTACTGACTGGTGGGAGTCCGTTGAGCCTAAGGACCATGTTGCTTCATGGGTCGAGTTCAAAGACCTGATGGAGACCGAATATTGCCCGTGGCCAGTTAAGCAGGCTCGAGTCCATGCTTTCTATGATGCTCAGCCTCGGGATATTCCTGTTTCTCAAGCTATTGCTGATTACAACCGGGAGTTGGGCTTCGTGAAGGCCCAAGTTAGAGAGGAGAGCGACAAGGTTTTCCATTTTTCCAGACGGATGAAACTGAAGATTCGTGACTACATGTCTGGGCTCACTTGCACCACCTTGAAGGATTATCATGTAGGTCACAAGTCGTCCAGGAATAAGTCTAGAGGGGGGGTGGGAGGTGAATAGACTTATTGAAACTCTTAAAATCTTTTTCACAAAGAGTAAGTTTCTTCAGTTGATGGATAAACAAATGACTTGAAGTCGTTTGTTCTTAATATGTGCGGAAATCAGCTGATGACGAATACAAAATAACTAATGAAACACTTAATGATGAATGCAGCAGTTAAGGTATGATGCTTATAAAACAGTAAAGAACGCAGGCAATTATAGTGGTCTCAGAGGTGGGGTAATCCTCTACTAATCCACTTTTCTCCAAACCAGTTGGAGATGAATTCACTATAATTCTCAACCAGTGATAAATATTACAGTGATTCAACCACACTACAACAGCTTCCAACCAGTGGAAATCCGTGCCGTTGTAACACACTTGACTGCCTTGCACCTCTTGATCCTCAATCCTTGGATGCCTTTACAGTCTCTTACTTCAACCAGTGAAGTACCCCGAACTCAAGATTATAGACACAAGTTTTTGTCTTTCTCCAACTAAGAGCTTCTTCAAGTATGAACTTTTAGAACTGCTCTATTCACGATGCTATTGATTACTTTAGATTGCTTGATTGCTTTGATCGCTTGAAAGTATATTAGCACCGGTAATTGCTCAACTTCAAATCTTCCGATATATATAGGTCACGATCCTTGAGCATTTTCCTCATAGCCGTTGCAAATCTTTTCAACAAATCCGTCCGTTGGAGAGGGAGACTTCATTGTTTTCTTTCTGAACGTTGCAAGGATGGATTCCCATATTTTAATATATCTTCCAACCATTGTGAAGACTCTGCATGTGAGGCGCCGAATCTTTGGATTATAATACGATTAAAGTCTTCAAGGTGGGTCTGGATGAATTATTTTATTCATATCCTTTGCGGGAATCTCTCCAATTTGTCTCTTCACGTTGCATGTGACTTTCCGTAATTCTTGACTTTTCAACGCATGCTGACGTGGACTTGGAGTACTTGGCTGATCTTGACTAGGCTGATGTACAGTTAACTTCACTGCAGTTTGGACCTGTCTGATGTTCGCTGTTTAGAACTCGTCTGCTCAGATGACTTGTCTGAGGTATCTTGAATGCAGTCTGGTCAAACATCCCTGATGATTTTTGTTGACCAGAACTACTCTGACTTGACTCGGCTGATCCTATCTGATGGACTTAGCTGTACTTTAGTACTTAGCCGATTTTTTAGCCTAACTTATTTTTGGCCTATAGAAGATACTCATTTGGTTCTTCTTTATATTTTGCCAAGTTTTACACTTAACATAATTTGGCCTATGGAAGATACTCATTTGGTTCTTCCTTACATTTTGCCAAGTAATAAAAATTTGAATTTATACATCATCAAAATCTAATAAGTATTCCTAACAAATTCCCCCTATTTTGATGATGGCAAAACTTTTAAACAAGTATTCAAATGATCAAGTCTGCACTTGAGTGCAAGACACAAACTCAAAATCAGTCTTGTTTTGAGATAACTAGGAGTTGTCATTCAAATGACTGTTATAAAATTAATTTTCTGTTGATTACAAGTACATGGCTTGAATAGAATAAATACAGAAAAATTAATCAATTACAAAAAAATTACAATTATATCCAAAAACTATCTGCCCCTTCCTCTGCGAACAGTTTGCTTGGGAGGTCTAAATAGTTTTGCACCGATTGGTCTACTTTTGATGGGTGCAAGACCATATTTCCTCCTAATGACTAGGGCAGCAAAGTCTTGGTCTTCTTTTGAAGAGAACTTGTGCTCTTCACATAGCTTTCTAATTTCTTCTTGAAGCTCTAGCTCGTTAAGCTCATTATCCAAACGGGTCGGCGCTTCCACTGCTCTGAATGCAGGAATCATAGGATAAGCATGCCATTTGGCTGCATATTTAAGCATAATCTTCCACAGAGTAGGCCATCTAGCATCCATGTAGTTGATGAATGACTGTTGGGGCGAGCATTCTTCATCCTGGAGATTCTCCCAGAGATAGAACTGCTCTGAGAATTGTTTCTTGGCATCCGCCCAATTGGTCATGAATTCTGTTGGTAAGAATTCTTCAACATACCACAACTGTTTGCCTTCCCATTCGAATCTTTGTAATTATTTCTCTCTTGTTCTTCTCTTCTTCTCAACAGATTGCTCTTCAGGTTGGTTGGGGGCAGATATCTCCTTTCTTTTCAGACTTGATGGTCCTCCTTCAATTTGGAGAATATCTTGCCTCTTCTTTGATCTTAGCTCTTCCCTTATCTCTCCTTGAATACTGCCTTCCCCCTGAATTCTATCTTCCCCCTTTTTGCCAGCATCAACTAACATAGTCAGCTGTTGCTCCATCATGTGCATCCAGTCAGACATGCCAAATGGCATTCTGTTGTTTGTAGGGGGAGGAGGTTGGGGGACGTCCCTCTGCAGCAAAGTATCAAGCTTAGCATTGATGGACTGGAGGTCAGGGGTGACCTGGGATGCGAGCAACTCTCCAATAGTGTCTTTCACTATTTGTCTTATCAGCTCAGTCACCGCAGGTGAGATCTGCGATGCTGGAGAATGCTCACTGATCCTTCAGCCAAGGATCCACTCGACTGCAGGCTCCTATCTGCAGCCGGTACTCCAGAAGGGGTCTTTTCTGAGGTCCCTGATCTGGAGTCCTCAGCCAGCTCTGCATCTAGGCTGGTACACCGGGCAGGCGCCCCAGCCCTGTCTGCAGCCTCAAGGATTGGCTCTTGCTCCGGCTCCTTTTCCTTCTCCTCTTCTTCTTTTTCTTCTTCATCTACCTTTTCTTCTTCATCAGCTTTCTTTTTTTCTTTCTCAGCTCCTTGATCTCCTCCTTCACCCTTGTCATCATCATCATCATCATCATCATCATCATCATCATCATTATCATCATCATTATCATCATCCTTTTTCCCATCTTTTTTATCTTCTTCTTCATCATCTTTTTCACCTTCATCATTATCTTTCTCTCCTTCATCATCTTCCTGTTCTACTTCTTATCCTTCTTCTTCTCCTTCATCAACTAACTCCTCTGTTTTCTCAATTTCCTCAGATTGTTTTTCAACTAAAATGTTTTCTACTTCTCTTTTCTCTTCCTGCTCCTCTTCTTCGTCATTTATGAAAATGACTTCCTCATCTTCCTCTCCATTTACTTCCTCAATTCTAATTTCTTTTTCTACTCCCTCCTCATCTTCTTCTCCAAATGAACCATCAAAAATACTATGCATAATGGAATGGATGAATTGGTCCATGTTGGTTTTAAAATGAGACATGAACCAATTCTCCTGGAGGATTAAAACTACGTCTGACTCTTTACAAAAATGAATCAGTACATCCTCGGTGGCTTGGGGATATTCCCAACCACTGGTTTCAATATAAGACTGAAGTTCAGTAAATGACAGGGTTTTGAAAAATTTCCACTCTTTAAAAATATTAACAAAAGAGTGTTTTTCGGCTTGTGGTTTAACAAGCTGTAATTGTTCAATGGACAGGTTGAAAACATTGTTGTCCAGCAGGTTAAAGGTATAATTCGCTTCAGGGATTGAGATGATTAAACCTGCTTCTTCTTCCTCAGGAATGTATGCTGGAGTGAGGATAGCGACGATCTGAGTTTCTAGGCTGGCTGGAGCAGGCTGGTCCTCCAGGTGAGTAGGCGACTTGGCTGCAGGACTGGCATAGTGATCTGGCTGCTCCTCCTGGCTAAACTGCAGTCGCCTGGGTCTCTTGGGAGAGGGTTCTAGAGATAACTGCATGACGGATGGCTCTCCAGGGGCTGGTCCCCTCCTCTTGAATCGGACAGCTATTGGAGTGTTATCTGACTCGGAGTCTGACTCGACTGCAGTTGGGTGGACGTCTGCAGGTCGGTCCGACTCGCCTGATGAATAGTATCTTGGGTAGGTTCTTGTGTCAGGCAACTCCTTTAACATCTGAGCTGCTCTCCTTGTGCCTCCCAATTTTCTCAACGTCTCTTGGTCCAGATGGCCAAGTCTTTTGTTGGGGTGGAAGGGGTCAGTACTTCCCTTCGCCATACCTGTCTTCTCAAGGATCCAACTCAGCTGCATTCCAAACGCCAGCTTGGATCGGAATCTCTTTTCATCAGAAAGCCATTCGGCTTTGTTGACTTCTCGAACAAGTTGCCTAAAAATGTAATCCTCCCAATCAATTTCCTCATCTTGAATCAGTGCTCCCAGCACCATGAACTTCGCCGACGACAGTTGATCGTAACTGCCGGCCATTCCCATAATGATCTTGTTGGTTATATCCAACGCAAAACGATAGACCTTTTTAATCTCACTCCTTTTAGCAGTGAGTTTCAGCTTTTCCGGCTGAATCTCCGTCTTGATCTTCTTCCAGGTTTCGGCTGCTGATTGCTTGAGTGCCTCGACAGCTATGCCGCGGTGCTTCATACCAAAAACTGTACGAATCGATTCCCGCGATATGTCGACTTGCCTTCCGCCAACTGTGCTCCGAATTCCATCCTGAATCAAATAGGCTTCACGGTAGAACGCGATAACATCCTCCTTGTACAAATGTTGAGGGCTGATGTCCAGGAATGGGTAGATCCCATTTAACTTCATCGTGCGGATTAGGTCAAGAACGTCATAGTTCTCCAGATTTGCTTCCAATAATCCTTCGAAATCAACAACCAGAGAGAAGATAATCTGGTCCTTGACTGCCTTCAGGTTAACGCCTTCGAAATACGATTCCATTTCTGCAAACAAAGGATTTTTAGTGTATTTGGAGTTCAAGAATTTTTGCTCTGTAAGTCTAGGGTTTGAAAGCGTAAAGAGTAAAGTGAAAAAGGTTTTCGTCCTTATAAAGAAGATGAAAAGACGTATGGATTAAATTATTATTTCTTTTGAAATAGTGGTACGCCTTTTGAGATTCTATTTAAATTTCAAATTTGAATCGGTGGTCCAGGTTTTAATTTTGAAATTTGACGGTTGGTTTTGATTGGCCACCGTGGAGGTCGATTTAACAAGCGATTGCCACGTGTATTTAAATTGCCACTTGTGAACCACTTGTGAACCAAAATTAATATAATATTATTATACATAAGGCAGATAATAATTAAATATTCAGAGGTCAGTTGAGTTTAGAAAACTTAGCTGGTCTGACTTGTTGACTGTTGACCGCTCTGCATCAGGTGAGTTGACTCCTTTGACTTCTCGCCTGAGATTCTGATTAGCTAGGTTCCTTTATCCGTCCTTCGTCCTCTTGTCTGCATCATCTAGGATCTGATTTCTTTAATCAGCTGGGTCCGTCCTTCCTCGGATATGCTTCAGTTTGCTTCTGTACTAGATTCCCAATCTAGTAAACCAAGTTCTCTGCTCAGCTCCAAGAATCTTTCTTCTGGCAGAGGTTTGGTAAAGATGTCAGCTATTTGGTAGTCTGTCCTGACTCTTCAACTCTAACTCTCTTGTTAAGCACGTGATCTCTAATGAAGTGGTGCTTAACATCAATGTGCTTGGTCCTTGAATGAAAAAACCGGATTGTTGGTTATTGCAATAGCACTATTGTTGTCACACCAGATAGGGACTTCATTGGCAATGATATTATAATCCCTCAACTGTTGTCTGATCCATGAGATCTGGGCACAACAGCTACCTGCAGCTAGGTATTCTGACTCTGTGGTGGAGATAGAGTTAGAAACCTGCTTCTTGCTAAACCAGGATATCAGTCTGGTTCCTAGGAATTGGCACGTTCCACTAGTGCTTTTCCTATTAATTTTGCATCCTGCGAAATCTGCATCTGAATATCCTGGCAGCTCGAAGTTGTCGTCCTTAGGATACCATAGTCCAACATTGATCGTAGACTTAAGGTATTTGATTATTCTTTTGGATGCATCTTGGTGTGATTGCTTAGGCTTAGACTGGAATCGCGCAAAAACTCCTACGGCATAGGATATGTCTGGTCTGCTTGCAGTGAGGTACAGAAGTGATCCAATAAGTCCTCTGTAGTGGGTTGAGTCTACTGATATGCCTGCCTCGTCTGCATCCAGGTGAGTACTTGTGCTCATAGGGATTCTTGCTGGTTTGGATGATTCCATTCCAAATCTCTTGATTAAATCTCTGGTATACTTGGCTTGATTGATGAAAATTCCATTTTCCATCTGCTTAACTTGTAGTCCGAGAAAGAAGTTAAGCTTTCCCATCATACTCATCTCAAACTCTCATTGCATGAGATTTGAGAATTTATCACACAGCTCTGGGTTGGTTGAGCCAAATATGATGTTGTCCACGTATATCTGAACTATCAAAATGTGTCCTTCGTGCTCCACTCTGAATAGGGTCTTGTCCACCTTTCCTTTGCAAAAACCATTCTTCTCGAGAAACACAGATAGTGTTTCATACCACGCTCTTGGTGCTTGCTTAAGTCCATAGAGAGCCTTCAACAACTTGTAGACTTTGTCTCCTTTGACAAAACCTGGGGGTTGCTCTACATAGACTTCTTCTTCTAGAATGCCATTTAGAAACGCACTCTTTACATCCATCTGATAGACTTCAAAATCTTTGAATGCAGCATATGTAAGGAATAGTCTGATGGCCTCTAGTCTTGCAACAGGTGCATAGGTTTCATCAAAATCTATTCCTTCACACTGTGCATAACCTTTTGCAACGAGTCTGGCTTTATTCCTAACAACAGCTCCGTCTTCATCACTCTTATTTTTGTACACCCATTTGGTGCCAATAACTTTCTTGTGATCTGGTCTGTCTGTTAGTTCCCAAATTTTGTTTCTTTCCATCTGCTCCAGTTCTTCTTGCATGGCATTAATCCATGAATAATCTTCCAGGGCTTGTTCTGTTGTTTTGGGTTCAATCTGAGACATGAAGCATGAGAACATAGCCATTCCTGCGGGTAGATTTGACTGTCTTGTCTTAACTCCATCAGTCAGCTTCCCGATGATTTGCTGGATTGGATGGTCTTTGAGCCACTTGGGGATATCATCTTCTTCTGGGTCTGTTCCCCCTGTTGGGTTGCTCGGGTGGATTTCTGCATCAGCTGGGTTCTGGTCTCCTTGGTCTGCAACTGGATCAGCTACCGTCTTGTCATCTGCAGGTTGGGTCTGATCTGCAGATGAGTCTTTATCAGCTACAGCTGGGTCTTCATCAGCGGCAACTGGATCAGATAGGTTTGGTGATCCTGTCTGATCTGTAGTTGGGTCTTCAGCAGCTGCCGTTGGATCTTCAGGCTGGTCTGCAGGTGAGTCCGCCATTCCAGTGTCATGTACAATGACTTCTTCAAGGGTCGCTGATTTGAGCTTATTCTCAATTAGCTCAACTTGCTTCCTGTACTCAACAGTAGATTCATCAAAAACAACATGGGGTGTTTCCTCCACAACTAAGGTTCTTTTGTTAAATACTGTATATGCCTTGCTTCTTTGTGAGTATCCCATAAAGAGACCATCATCAGTTTTAGCATCGAAGGCATTTAGTTGTGTTTTACCGTTGTTGTGGATGAAACACTTACAACCAAAAACATGAAAGTAAGCAACAGTAGGAGTTCTATTATTCCAAACCTCATAGGGAGTTTTGCCATGTCTCCCTACTATCATACTCTTGTTCTGAGTATGGCAAGTTGTGTTGACAGCTTCAGCCCAGAACCTCTTGGGCAGGTCCGCTTCTGTAATCATGGACCTGGCTACTTCCTTCATGGTTCTGTTCCTTCTTTCAGCAACGCCATTCTGCTGGGGTCTGCCGCAGAGCTCATCTTTGGATCCCATTCTGATCGCTGTAATCAGTGATCGCCTTGTTGAGAAATTCTCCTCCTCTATCTGATCTGATCTTGATGATGGATAGGGATTTCTCATTCTGGATCCTTCTCAGCAGCTCAGGTAGCTTGGTCAAGGTTTCACTTTTCTTATATAGGAAGATAATCCAAGTGTACCTTGAGTAATCATCTACTACAACAAGTGCATGCTTTCGGCCGCTTAGAGTCCTTGGCTTGATAGGACCAAATAGATCCATGTGGAGTAGATCTAAGATCCTTGTTGTGAGAGTTTTAGGCTGGACTGGCTTGAATGAAGCTTTGGTCTGCTTTCCTTTCTGACATGCATCACAAAGAGCTTCTTTCTTGAATGCTTCCTCTGGGAGTCCTCTGACTAGCTTCTGAGAACTAATCTTGTTGATGGCTTTGAAGTTCAGGTGACATAATCTTTTGTGCCACAGCCATCCGTTCTCAGCTACGGTCTTAGATAGAAAACAGGAGTTAGGTGTTCCTGTGTTCCAATCTATCATGTAGACATCTCTCCTTCTGAATCCTTGTAGCTTCACTTCTCCAGATAAGATATCTATCACCATACATTTCCAAATGGTGAAGACTACTAGATTATTCTCATCGCAAAACTGGCTTATGCTCAGGAGATTGTACTTGAGCCCTTTGACATAATGAACTTTGGATATCACAATATTTCCTCGGTGCAGCTCTCCAAAGCCCTTTGTTTGTCCTCTAGAGCTATCTCCAAAGGTTACATCAGGACCTCTTTCTTTGGTGTATTTGGAAAGCATCTTCTTGTTCCCGGTCATGTGCCTCGAGCACCCATAATCTACAAACCATTCTTCACCTCCAAAGTTTGAGCTTGTGGAGATGTGGTTGTAGTCCTTCTACCTTTTCTGCAATCAGACAAGCAGAGATTTAGGTACCCAAATATGTGTGGGTCCTATGGGGTTAGCTGGTTTCCTGGAGAATTGATTTCTCCTTGGATTGTAAAAGTTGTTATTATTATAACCCTTATAAGGTGTGTAAGGTCGAGGTCTGAATCTCCTGTTGGGATTGTATACTGAATATTCCTCAAAATTTTGATAGTGTGGGCCATTTCTAAATCTTGGCTGAGACCATTTATTAAATCTTTGAGGTCTCCACACTTGTTCATTTTGGAAATTAGGATAACCTTGAGGTTTCCATCTGCCCCTCCCATTTTGAAATCTGTTTTTAGGGAGTTGTTGATAATAGTGGGCATGTTGTCTGGGATGCTGCTTCTGCCTGGGCCATTTCCTAGTCATTTGTCTAGGTGGCTGCCTTGTGTACCCTGGCTGCAGCCTAGACTTGTAACTTGGCTGTTGCCTGTTTTTAAAAATCGGTTTATATGTTGGCTCAGCAGTCGAGACAATTGTTTCTCCCTTTATAAACTTTCTTTTAGAACTAGAGGGAGTGTGAGGATCATATCCAAGGCCTGATTTGGAATATAGTGACCTTTTATTGGTACACAATTCTTCCAGAGTTGAAGACGCCTTCAGGGAGGTTATTTCCTGCGTCTGAGTCTTATTTACCTGAGTCAGCTTAGTAAATTCGGCTTTGACATGAGCAAGTGCAGCTGATTTTTCTTTAAGTAAAACAGTTAGTCGATTTATCTCAGCTGTATTAACATCAGCCTGGTTTTTAAAGTCAGCTGCAGTTATCTCAACCTTATTCAGTTCTAGGCTGGGTTTTTCAAAATCATTTTTCAGCTGCCTATTCTCATCTTGCAGCTGAGTCTTCTCGGCTGATACAGCTAGGTGTGCAGATTTAAGTGTCTCAAAATCTTTAAATAGCTGATTTATAGATTCGTGCAGACCCATATCTTGTGACATGGCTGAACTATTATTTGAACCATATGGTTTTGATGTTACCTCTTCATCAGCTAGGTTGGCCATCAGGCAATCATACTCTTCGTCATCATCTGAGAAGAATCCGCTGCTTGATTCTACATGCTCCTGATCTTCTCCGATGAGGGCCTTCCTTCTGTCTTCTTTTCTGCCAACCTCCTTCTTGCTCTCGTCCTTCTTAAGCTCACGACAGTCGACTTGGATGTGTCCTGTTTTGTGACAATTGTAGCACTCCACCTTCCAGCCTCCGGCTTTCTGGTTCCTTCTGGGATTCTCCTTATAATTTTTCTTGCATTTGGAGTAGTTTTTCCGGAAGTTGCCGAACCTTTGCATAATGAACGCCATTTCTTCCTCAAAATCTAATGGATTTGGAGGCTTCACATCAGATAAGCTCTTGGCGGGGGACTCGGCTGCAAAGGCTATTCCCTTCTCTGCAGGCTCGGTTGAGGATGAACTTGGAAGCTCGAACTCATAAGCCTTCAGATCAGAAAACAGCTCTTGGATCTTTATCTTATTAAGATCCTTGGATTCTCTCATGGCCACTGCCTTCATGCTCCATTCAGGATTGAGAGATCTTAGAACCTTCAGCGCCATTTCCCTGTTGCCATAAGATTTGCCGAGGGAATTGATCTCATTGATGATTTCAGTGAACCTTGTGTCCACTAGGTCTATAGATTCGCCATTCTTCATTTTGAAGTTGTCAAACTTTTGAGTAGCGATTGACAACTTATTCTCTTTGATTAGCTCCGTTCCCTCACACATTAAGGCTACTGTGTCCCAGATTTCTTTGGCATTCTTGCAGTTCTTGATCTTGACCATGGTGGATTTGTCAAGAGTTTGATATAGCACATCTCTGGCCCGGTTATCAAGGTTGGCCAGCTTTCTTTCTTCGGGAGTCAGCTCTGTCCTCTTCCTTGGGATCTTCTCTGGATTCCCTGCTGCGATCTCCTCTGGAGTGTTGTCCTTCTCGAAGATGAATGGACCATCCTCTATGATGCACCACATGTCATCATGGATTGAAGATAAGTGTGCCTGCATCCTTTTCTTCCAAAGATCATACTCGTCAACTGAAAACACAGGTAGTCTAGAATGCATGTGTTCCATTATAAAATGAGAGTAAAGATATATCTTTGATAGATCAGGTTCGTGAAAAAAAATGAACCAACCTCTCCGATACCACTTGTAGGTCACAAGTCGTCCAGGAATAAGTCTAGAGGGGGGGTGAATAGACTTATTGAAACTCTTAAACTCTTTTTCACAAAGAGTAAGTTTCTTCAGCTGATGGATAAACAAATGACTTGAAGTCGTTTGTTCTTAATACGTGCGGAAATCAGCTGATGACGAATACAAAATAACTAATGAAACACTTAATGATGAATGCAGCAGTTAAGGTATGATTCTTATAAAACAGTAAAGAACGCAGGCAATTATAGTGGTCTCAGAGGTGAGGTAATCCTCTACTAATCCACTTTTCTCCAAACCAGTTGGAGATGAATTCACTATAATTCTCAACCAGTGATAAATATTACAGTGATTCAACCACACTACAACAACTTCCAACCAGTGGAAATCCGTGCCGTTGTAACACACTTGACTTCCTTGCACCCCTTGATCCTCGATCCTTGGATGCCTTTACAGACTCTTATTTCAACCAGTGAAGTACCCCGAACTCAAGATTATAGACACGAGTTTTTGTCTTTCTCCAACTAAGAGCTTCTTCAAGTTTGAACTTTTAGAACTGCTCTTTTCGCGATGCTATTGATTGCTTTAGATTGCTTGATTGCTTTGATCGCTTGAAAGTATATTAGCACCGGTAATTGCTCAACTTCAAATCTTCGGATATATAGGTCACGATCCTTGAGCATTTTCCTCATAGCCGTTGCAAATCTTTTCAACAAATCCGTCCGTTGGAGAGGGAGACTTCATTGTTTTCTTTCTGAACGTTGCAAGGCTGGATTCCCATATTTTAATCTATCTTCCGACCGTTGTGAAGACTCTGCATGTGAGGCGCTGAATCTTTTGATTATAATAGGATTAAAGTCTTCAAGGTGGGTCTGGATGAATTATTTTATTCATATCCTTTGCGGGAATCTCTCCAATTTGTCTCTTCACGTTGCATGTGACTTTCCGTAATTCTTGACTTTTCAACGCATGCTGACGTGGACTTGGAGTACTTGGATGATCTTGACTAGGCTGATGTACAGTTAACTTCACTGCAGTCTGGACCTGTCTGATGTTCGCTGTTTAGAACTCGTCTGTTCAGATGACTTGTCTGAGGTATCTTGACTGCAGTCTGGTCAAACATCCCTGATGATTTTTGTTGACCAGAACTACTCTGACTTGACTCGGCTGATCCTATCTGATGGACTTAGCTGTACTTTAGTACTTAGCCGATTTTTTAGCCTAACTTATTTTTGGCCTATAAAAGATACTCATTTGGTTCTTCTTTACATTTTGCCAAGTTTTACACTTAACATAATTTGGCCTATGGAAGATACTCATTTGGTTCTTCCTTACATTTTGCCAAGTAATAAACATTTGAATTTATATTAATGACATCATCAAAATCTAATAAGTATTCCTAACATATCAGAGTAGAGCTCTTGCACACGATATGTCTTTGACGACCAGTGAGGCGGCTCGTGAGAGCAAGAAACAGAAGTCCACCGGAAATTTTCCGGGCCACAAGGGTGGCGGTCAGCAGAAATCTCAGTCTGCTAACATTCCCATTGGTAGCGGTCCATCTCGTTCTACTGGGGGTTTCCGCGGGACTGCCAATACTCCTTCCCGTGATATGAAGTGTTTTAATTGTGGGCGACCGGGACACATCAGTCGAGCTTGTCCGAGTCCTTTGCTGACGTGTAATCGGTGTGGCCAGCTGGGCCACAAGGCTGCTTTCTGTGCTGATAGAGAGAGAACCCTTGGTGCCCAGACTTCCTTCGCAGCGCCTAGGAAACCGAGCGGGAACCAAGGGTTGTTTGTTTATCAATCTCCGCTGAGTGCCAGTCAAGGGAGAGGTCGGGGTCAGCCCGCTAGAGGGGGAGCTTCCGGTGTCGGCTCCGCCCATCCACGTGTTTATGAGATGAGGAGGGCCGATGATTCAGCCGCCACTGTGGCCACATGTACCATTCATATTCAGTCTCATCCTGTTAGTGTGCTTTTTGATTCGGATGCTACGCATTCATTCATCTCTCTAGAGTGTGTGCGCCGTTTGAGTCTCGACTGTTTGACGCCTTGTGAGCCTTTCATCATTAATCTTCCTAGCGGTGATAGGATCGTTGGTGATCAAGAGGTCCGAGACCATTCTGTATTTATTTGTAAGAGGGCTTGGCCCTCTAATCTTATTGTTGTGAGTATTGAGGGTGAGGATTTGATTCTCGGGGATGATTGGCTCGAGCGGCATGGTGCAATCATGAACTACCGCACGAGAATCATCACCATGTGACGGCACCGAGCACTATTTTGCAGGGCGAAAGAGGGGAAACCAAAAGTTCGTGATTAACGCCTTGAAGGCGATGAGACTCATGGTGTACTGGTTACTAGTGCTACGTCTTGAAGGCGGAGGATGGTGGGGTCGAGTTTTCATCGATCCCAGTCGTTAGTGAGTTCCCTGATGTATTTCCTGACGAGTTACTGGGGTTACCACCGGACCGTGAGGTTGAGTTCGCTGTCGAGTTAGAGGCGGGTGTCGCTCCGATTTCGAAGGCGCCATATCGCATGGCACCTTCAGAGATGGCTGAGTTAAAGAAGCAGTTGAGTGAGCTTCTTGAGTCAGGGTATATTCGACCGAGCGCTTCACCTTGGGGCGCACCAGTTCTATTTGTGCGGAAAAAGGATGGTTCATTGCGTTTATGTATCGACTACCGCGAGCTAAACAAGGTGACCATCAAGAACAAGTATCCCTTGCCGAGGATTGATGACTTGTTTGATCAGTTGCAGGGAGCTGCAGTATTCTCGAAGATCGACTTGATATCGGGGTACTATCAGCTTCGGGTGAAGGAGTCCGATATTCTGAAAACATCTTTTGGGACGAGATACGGACATTATGAGTTTGTGGTTTTGCCCTTTGGTCTAACCAACGCGCCGGTAGTATTCCTGCAGTTGATGAACAAAGTTTTCATAGGGTATTTGGATAAGTGTGTCATCGTCTTCATTGACGATATCCTTATCTATTCGAAGAGCGAGGAGGAGCATGTACATCACCTGCGTGTGGTGTTAGACATTTTGAGGACCGAGTGACTCTATGCGAAGTTCTCAAAATGTGAGTTTTGACTGAAGGAGGTGATGTTTCTGGGTCACGTGATTTCAGCCGAGGGGGTTTGTGTGGATCCACAGAAGATTGAGGCAGTGTTGGATTGGGCACTGCCTACGAATGTGGAGGAGGTTCGTAGTTTCTTAGGTTTGGCTGGCTACTATCGTAGGTTCGTCGAGGGATTCTCGAAACTGGCTCGACCACTTACACAGTTGCTTCACAAATCTGAGAAGTTCGTCTGGAATGACGAAAGACAGTCGAGTTTTGAGGAGCTGAAGAGGCATTTGACTTCAGCCCCGATTCTAGCATTTCCAACTGGCAACGAGGGTTTTGCTGTTTATAGCGATGCTTCGGGTCAGGGTCTTAGGTGCGTGATGATGCAGCATGGAAAGACTATTGCGTATGCATCGAGGAAGTTGAGGCCGTGTGAGCTCAACTACTCATGATTTGGAGTTAGCGGAAGTTATCTTTGCGCTCAAGATTTGGTGTCACTATCTTTTTGGCTCTGCATGTCAGATTTTTACCGATCATAAAAGTCTGAAGTACATATTCACTCAGCGGGAGTTGAATATGAGGCAGGGGAGGTGGTTGGAGTTGATTAAGGATTATGACCTCGAGATCCTTTATCATCCGGGCAAGGCGAACGTCGTGGAGGATGCCTTGAGTCGGAGACCAGTTGCATTGCGGACGCTTGAGATAATTACATATCAATCTGAGCTTCAGTGGGATTTGATCGAGTTGAGTGTTGAGATTTTGTTGCTAGGAGCTGTCCGGAAACTTTGCGCATTGGAGGTTTCGTCATCGTTGATCGATGAAATTAAGCTGAAGCAGTTGGAGGATACGATGATTACTCAAATCCGAGAGAATGTTCTTAAGGGGAAGTCTTTTAGGTTTATGATTCACGAGGATGGTGTCTTGAGATTTCAGAGTCAGCTTTGTGTACCGAACGACTTGGAATTTAGGCAGAGTATTTTACGAGAGGCCCATACTACGCCTTACCCAGTTCATCCTGGTTCGAGTAAGATGCACAAGGACCTGAGGAGGAACTTTTGGTGGAATGACATGAAGGAGGAGGTCGCACGGTTTGTAGCGAGATGTTTGACTTGTCAGCAGGTCAAAATCGAGCATCAGCAACCAGCCGGGTTTTTGCAGTCGCTTTCCGTTCCGTAATGGCAATGGGAAGATATTTTGATGGACTTCTTCACGAGCTTGCCGAGATCGAATTCTGGTATGAATATGGTTTGGGTGATTGTCGATCGTCTGACCAAGTCGGCACATTTTCTGGGCATCAAGGATACTTGGGGCACAGAGAGGTTGGCTCGTGTGTTTATTACGCAGATTGTGAGGCTTCATGGTACTCCGAAGTCTATTGTTTCGGATCGTGATGGCCGTTTTGTATCGCATTTTTGGCAGGCGGTACATAAGGCGTTGGGTACTCAGTTGCATCTGAGTACTTCTTTTCATCCTCAGTCAGATAGACAGTCGGAACGCAATATCCAGACATTTGAGGACATGTTGCATGCTTGTGCTCTCGATTGGAGCAGTGATTGGGAGGAGCATTTTCCGTTGATAGAATTCACGTACAACAATAGTTGGCACGCATCGACTTGCTGGATATTATCATCGCTTTGTGGAAGGATTTTCCAAAATTGCCCGTACACTTACTTAGCTGCTACAGAAGGCTCAGAAATTCGCGTGGGGCGAGAAATGTCAGACTAGTTTTGATGAACTTAAGAGAAGACTGACAACGGCGCCAATATTAGCACTACCAGATGGAACTGATGGGTTCATGGTTTGCAGTGATGCTTCGAATCAGGGTCTAGGTTGCATGTTGATGCAGAAGGATAGGGTGATTTCCTATGCCTCTAGTCAATTGAAACCGTATGAGGTTAACTACCTGACTCATGATTTAGAGATAGCAGCTGTTGTCTTTGCCCTAAAGATTTCGCGAGATTATTTGTACGACACTCATTGTCAGATCTTAACCGACCGCAAGAGTCTCAAGTATATTTTTAGTCAGAAGGAATTAAACATGAGACAGAGGAGATGGCTGGAATTGATCAAAGATTAAGACCTGGAAATTCTTTATCATCCAGGCAAAGCGAACGTGGTAGCCGATGCACTAAGCTGCAAACCGGTTTCTATACGAATGTTGGAAACGCTTACATCACAGTCCACCATCCAACGAGAATTGATTCTCGAAGGAATTGAAGTATGGTCGCAAGGAGTCTAAGGGCATGTGTGTATGATGGAATTAACTTCATCGTTAATCGAAGAAATCTAATCTAAGCAGTTGGATGATTCTCTGATTTTTCGGTTACATGATGAAGTAAACAAAGGAAAGGCCCCAGGATTTGTGATTCATGGTGATGGAGTTCTGAGATTCAGAGTCGACTTTGCGTCCCCGATGACGATGTTTTGAAGCAGACGATCGTGAAGGAAGCTCACAGTGCGCCATATTCTATTCATCCAGGCACCAGTAAAATGTATAAGGATTTAAAGCAGCATTTCTGGTGGGGAAATATGAAGAAGGACGTAGCAGAATACGTCTCGAAGTGTTTAACTTGTCAACAGGTTAAGATTGAACATCAACTACCTTCCGGAATGTTGAAACCACTTCCGATCCCTCAATGGAAATGGGAGGATATATCGATGGACTTTATCACCAATATACCAAGGACCAGAATGGGGATGAATATGATTTTGGTGATATTTGATCGTCTAACCAAGTCGGCTCATTTTCTGGGCATTAAGGATACTTGGGGACCAGAAAAGTTGGCACGAGTGTTTATTGCGGAGATAGTCCGATTACACGGTACGCCGAAGACCATTATTTCGGATCGGGATGGTCGATTCGTGTCACACTTTTGGAAAGCAGTTCATTGAGATTTGGGAACCGAGCTGAACTTTAGCACAGTTTATCATCCTCAAACGGACGGATACTCCGAAAGGACTATCCAGACAGTAGAAGATATGTGAAGAGCTTGTGCCTTAGATTGGTCGACTGATTGGGAGGTGCATTTGCCGTTGATTGAATTCACTTACAACAATAGTTGGCATGCTTCCATTAACATGGCACCGTTTGAAGCGTTGTACGTGAGAAAGTGCAGATCGCCCCTGTGTTGGGATGATTCTTCTGACTTGATCGAGACGGAACCAGAGCTGATAGTTCAGACTCAAGAGAAGGTAGCGCTGATTCGTGGAAGGCTGTTGACTACCCAGAGTCGAAAGAAGTCTTATTCAGACGTGCGCCGTCGCCCGTTGGAGTTCAAGAATGGGGACCATGTGCTATTTAAGGTTTCTCCTACTCGGGGAATTTTCCGTTTTGGGAAGAAAGGGAAGTTGAGTCCGAGATATATCGGACCATTCGAAATCATTGAGAGAGTTGGGGAGTTGGCATACAGGTTGGCCTTACCGCCATCGTTGAGTCACGTTCATAATGTGTTTCATGTATCCCAATTATGGACATATGTACCGGATCCCAGTCATATCATCGATTTCGACGAGATTGAAGTGGCTAATGATGGCACGTTCGAAGAAAAGCCAATCAAGATACTCGAGAGTCGAGTCAAACAATTGAGGAATAAACCGATCTCCTTGGTTAAATTTCAGTGGTCTCGACATGGAGTCGAAGAAGCAACTTGGGAGACTGAAGATAGTATGAAGTCGAGATACCTGGAATTGGTTTCGTTTTAAGTTTCGGGCCGAAACTTCTTTTTAGAGGGGTAGTATGTAATGCCCAGATAATTATTGTGTATTTTTACCTATATTCGAACTTGTAACATTTGATTATGTGGTGTTAATCGAAGTGTGGTTTTCCGTATTCGTATCCCTGTGTTTTGTATTTCCTAACATTCATGCATGCATACTTCTGCACATCATAACGTACACTAGGCCTTGATTGTAACGTACGCTACGAGTTGAAGATACTGTACGTTATAGTTGCAGCAAGGTCGGCGTGTGGGGGCCGGACGAAGATTCGTTGATAATGCCCCGAGTGAACCTAGACGGCTTTCTAGCTAAGCAAGTCAACGAGGCTTAACGTACGTTAGGGAGGATTGTTAACGTACGCTAAGTTCCCGGTTTTACGTATGTAAACTGGTTTGGATAGCGTACGTAAGTGAAGCCAGAATCGAGGCAGTGAGCTATTGCCAAATGTTAACATATGGTAAGGTTTGAGGATAACGTACGCTAAGGCTTTAACGTACGTAAAGGGATGCCTATAACGTACGTAATGCTTAAAGTTCTATTTATAACCCACAACCCCCATTTCATTTCCTCCTCACTTCCTTGACGATTTTATCAATCTGAGAACTCCCCAACACCATATACCTCTCATATCATCATCCTAACTCGATTTTGAAGATCATAGACACTTGTAGATTGGTGTTCAAGCTTCCGGTGTTGAGTTTCTTCAAGTCTTTCGTTGTTCTTCACTATATTGAGGTATGTAATTCTTCACCAACTTGATTACGTGTTCTTGGTGATGTTTTGAACCTACATTTGAGATTACCAAGTCAGTTATTATCATGAGGAGTCGAACACCATGTTTTTAGAAGAATAATTTTGGTTATGCTTCGGTTCTCCTTCGTTGTTAAGAATATTAATCGAACCTTGTAGTGTTAGGGCTCTTGAACGTAGTGTCCTAAAATTTATGAACCTGATTATAGCAAGTTTACTGAGATTATCTAGTGTATAAGGGGACTTAATGAATTAAACTTAGGGATTTCTGCTTGAAGAAGAAGATGTTAATCATGTTGAACCTAGTGAATAAGTTCTTATGGTGTTCATCGAGGTACTTCCGATATCTTATTGCTCTGGATTAATGAAGAGTATGATTTAGATCCTTGTAAGACGAATTATCATGAGGTATAAATGAAGAATCCGACCAAATGGTGTATTAAATCTCGAATGGAATACTATGAGCTTTTCATTCGGTTAAGTAGCATAGTGTTGATCCAACCGGTGGGGTTTGGGAAAGATTAGTACGCTTGTGTGATTGGGTAAAACATGCCTTTTTGATGTTCGTACGATGTTTAGAACGATTATCCAGAACCGTTAGTTATACTGGTGTTATTGTTCGATGAATGTTCGTATTTTTGGTGAATTGATCGAGTGAGAGTTCTTCGAGCGGGTTGAAGATTATTCGTAGTAGCAATCCTTGTCGCCATTTATGAGGCAAGTATCGTAATTTGAATATTGATTTAATGTTGATGGTTTTGATCATGCATATTGTTATCCATATTGTTGAACATGAGATCATTCCAGTTGAATGGGCATATTATCATATTGATTCATTTGTATGTTCATGTTGATGGACATATTGATTTTGCATATGTGTATGGATAGTTGTGTTGTACATGTTGTGTCAATCTGAATGGATCGTGTGATCTATGCTGAGGGTGCTGGATCAGATGTCCACCTCGTGTTGGTCCGAAGGGACCATCTTGGGATCTATGCTAATGGCCCTGGATCATTGGATGGGTTTTCCACCTCGTGTTGGTCCGGTGGGATCATCTTGGATCTATGCTGAGGGTGCTGTATCATTGGAATACCCTGTGTTGTGTTGATGGAATCGTATGAATTTGCATCGTTGAATTCCGGTAGAGGAAGTCCGTGATTTGTATTTTGCTATGCATCATTGTTGCATATCTTATTTTGTATATTATGATACTTGTACTAGCATCGTTTTGCTAACCCCTACAGGGGTGGACATTTGTTTTGATGTTCATGTTGTCAAGGAGCGGGGAAGCAACCACAGTACCGACATGATGACGAGGGGGATCAGTGATGTTATCCGTTGTGTTGTTTTGTTATTCTGGTTTGATTTTCAGTACTCGAGTACGTGTGTCATGTTGATGATTTGAGATGTTTGTAATAATTGAATTGATTTAAGTTGTTTGAACCGGTTACCGAATTACTCAACTTCTAGTAGTACTTTTGTATTATTCAGCATTTCTTCAATTTAGCCTTGTAAATTCTTATATAAAGGGTTTACAGCGCTGTAATTATTCCGAATATCTCGGGGTGTTACATCGTCGACCTTTGCAATTCGAGATGGGATAGCACGTATTGCTGAAAGTGTCGCCTACGAGGGGAGTTTTCCGCTTCGGGAAGAAGGGAAAGTTGAGTCCGAGATTTATTGGGCCCTTTGAGATTCTCGAGAGAGTCGGTGAGTTGGCATACCGTTTGGCATTGCCTCCGGCCTTGAGTCACGTTCATAGCGTTTTCCATGTTTCCCAGCGGAAGAAATATGTTCCAGATCCTAGTCACGTCATCGACTATGATGAGATTAATGTCGCTGAGGATATTACCTTCGAGGAGCGTCCCTTGAAGATTTTGGAGCACCGTGAGAAGCGGCTGAGGCATAAGACCGTCCCTTTGGTCAAGGTGTAATGGTCGAGGCATGGTTTCGAGGAGGCAACTTGGGAAATCTAGGATAGCATGCATGCTAGGTACCCCGAGTTGTTTGTTTCTTAACTTTCGGGATAAAACTTATTTTTAGAAGGGTAAAATGTAATATCCGCATTTTTCTTTTCCCGGTATTTTCATTTTTTGTGTATTTTTATTTTTAGCGACTTGCTTGTAACCGTATTGATATTTCGAGAATATTTAATATTGGACTTTTTGTTATCCAAGCTTTTGATATTTCGAGAATATTTAATATTGGACTTTTTGTCATCCGAGCTTGTTTCGGACTTGTTTTATTCAATTCCGTGTTTAATGGCATTTCCGTCGCTATTTCGTTTGATTCTCATAACCGTTGTTCGGAACCGCCGTTTCAGGGTTGCCGCAGATCCGTCTCATGTTGTTATGCATGTTGTAAGCTTTCGTTCTTTGTTTCGATCATGTATCGTATGTTTTGAATGTTTTGGGCCGTTTTTTAATTTCTCAAAGTTTTGGGGTGATTACTAACGTTGTAGTTTTCCGTACCCTCGGGTAGTCAGAATCGTGGTTTCTTTTAGCGCTTTGGTTCCGACTCAATCTTGTTGTTCGTGTGTCTCCTTTGATCCGTTGTTTGGTGTCGGATGCGCGTTGTTTTCATCCGAGATGGAAATCGCTGTTTTTCCATCCTGGAGTGCTGTTTGTGCTGCTGTCTGTACTCGCTAGCACACACTACTGTTGTTATGTAGCGCACTCTATCGTTGTTTCGTAGCGCACGCTACGTTCGTTTGGTAGCGCGCGCTAACTCGACAGTCCAGACTGGGCAGATTTTTTCTGGACTCGGTCTGGTGCCCAGGTAGCGCACGCTATGGCCCGATAGCACGCGCTATCGAGGGGCCGTTAGCGCACGCTATTCTCCAGTAGCGCACGCTAACGGGCCAGAACCGTAGGTTCTGGACTGATTTTTAGCTGGGTAGCGCACGCTAACTCTAATCTTTAGCGCACGCTAAAACTTTATGGCTATATAAACTAGAGAGTTGACCCAGATTTGTCACTTTTTCATTTCTTTCTCTCTCTCCGGTTCTTGGGCGATTCTTGGGCTATCTCCGGCGATTCAAAGTCCTGCAACTCCTAGCTAACATCGTTTTTGAGTTCTTGGTGTAGATTACCAACACCAACACTTGTTCTTCATCCTTAATCCAAGAATCTCCTAGAACCCTATTTTGGGAAATTTGGGGGGTTTTGAGTTTTTGTCCGATTTGTTCCGTATTGTTGATTAATTCATGATGTATATGATTAATCTTGTTGGTATTCACGTTTTTTCTACGAGTTCATGGTAAGTTTCATGGTATTTGTGAAATCGAGAGGGTTCAGTTGCGATCCATCCTCGTCGTTGTTTTATACGAACTTACATAAATCGTAGGTGGGGTTTCGGGTGTCTTCCGTTATCGTTATTCTGTCGAATTGGTTGTAATGGTGTTTGACGAATCGTCTAGGTTCGGTGTGTCAAATTTCTCGCAATCGCGATTGTTTCTTCCTGTCTTTTCGTCGTGATAATCGAGGCAAGTACCCTTAATGAACTTACATGCTTAACATGATAGTATTGCATGAGTAACGTATGTCTGTATGCTCACTACGGGTTAGATCCGACGGGGTCTCGGTAGGGGTCCACAGAGGCGTGGATCCGCGAGCTTGGCTTTTAACCACTACGGGTTAGATCCGAGGGGGTCTCGATAGGGGTCCATAGAGGCGTGGGTCCGCGGTTAATTGTGGTGCATTTTATAAATGTGTTTTGGGTTATGGCGTTTCCAGAAATGTGTGTTTCAAACCGATGTTTTATCATTTGCATGCTTTGACTATATGTGTAAGGTGTAAGTTGTTCATTTGGTTACTTGTACTAGCGTAATTGCTAACCCCCTTGGGGACCCGTTTTGGGGAAATTCTTGTTTTGAATTTTAGGTCATGTTCAGCCGGATGATCGGGCACTGGGGCAGTACGAGGATGCTGGCCAGGGTTGATGAACATGTGCAATTGAGTCTCTTTATTTCCATCGTCCTTTTTAATGCGGATTGTTTTCTTTAAACTGGTGAACTTATAGAAAGTACTCGCGAGTACTTAGGCATTTCTACTGGGATTATGGTTTGTATTATTATATATTATTTATGATTGTTAGTGATGTTTGTTTTGCCGGTTATACCGGGCGTTTCATTTATTTTCATTCTGGTGATGTGTGTTTTCTCGCTAACTAAGATAGTTAGACGAGTGGTATTTCTTAATTAGCCTGGTGGGTCCCATATAGGAGTCCACGACGCTGTAATATTCCCTGAATATCTTGGGGGTGTTACAGGACTGAGGGAGTATATGTTTTCATATGATTTTTTTCTTGTACTCTAGTGTATTACACGGGTGGTACAGTAATTGACTCTAAAGTTGAACTGAATTGAGTTGAAATGAACTGAAGTGAATTTCACTGAGCTGAACTGAATTAAATTGAACTGAAATATACTGAACCCAAAATAATAGAACATCACTGTCTAAAAAGTAGTTATTTGTACCTGACAAAATACAATTAAGACAACCTAGAGTGAAAAAATATTTACTAGAGGTACGCATAATTAAGGACCTAATTTAATAAATACACCTTATTAGCTAGGTTGTGGACGTACTAGAATCCACATTTATTTTATCTCATCTTAGAATTAGGTGGAGTGGAGTATATGAATGTCATGTCATTAAAATTCGAGTCTCAAGTCTTTTACGTGTAACACCCCCAAGATATTCGAGGTGTATTACAGCGCCGTGGACCCCTACATGGGATCCACCAGGCTAACACAAGAAAACACCTCTCGACTAACCGTCTCGGTTAGCAAGGAAACAATTGTTAACAACAAGAACATAAAACAACACGTCCGGTACAACCGGTATAATAAACATCAACCGACAAATACGGTAACTCCAACGAAGTCCAAACACAATCCGAAAGGAAAAGCCTAAGTACTCGCGAGTACAATCTATAAGTTTACAATTTGGAAAACATCCACATCAAAAGAGACAGTAGGAAATAACAAGACTCAATTGCACATGTCAACAACCTTGGCCGACATCCTAGTACCATCCAGCCGCCTGTCTGGCCGAACATAACTCGAAATCCATAACAAGAATTTCCCGACAACGGGTCCCCAGAGGGGTTAGCAATTACGCTAGTACAAGTATTCAAGGCAAACCAATCGCTTACACATTTCATAGTACATGCACCAATATCATTTCAAAAAGTCAAAACCAGACATGTCTTTTCCGGAAACAAACAGTCAAACAATTTGCCTAGGACCGGGACGAAGCCACGAATCCCACCCGAGGCCTCTAAGGACCCTCCCGAGCTGGCCATTTCATAAAACAAATCATGCACAGGCATCGCCTAGGACCGGGACGAAGCCACGAATCCCACCCGAGGCCTCTAAGGACCCTCCCGAGCTGGCTAGCGAAACAAACTCATGAATCCAGAGTAAAGTCATAGATTCCCCCGAGGCCCCGTCGGACCCTCCCAGCGTGAGCAAAGCACACACAATATACATTACCATTTCATGTTAAGCATAAAGGTTTCCAAAAGAATACTTGCCTTGAATTATTGACGACGCAACGAACGGAAAGGAAAGTCACCGACGAACGCTAGGAACCAATGAAACCGAACCTAACGATTCGAAGAATACAATCACAACCATTTCTAAATGAATACGGAATTGGAATACACCCGCAAACCCGCCTACGATTCATGTATATTCGTATAGAAACAACAACGAGGGCGGACCACAACCAAACCCTCTCGATTCCGTAAAAATCACGAAATATACCATGAATCCGTAGGGAAACTAAGAATACCAACAAGATTAATCATATTCATCATGAATTAATCGACAAAACGGGACGACTCGGACAAAAACACGAAAACCCCCAAATCTACCCAAAAGTAGGGTTCTAAAGATCTAACCTTGATTCGCTGGATCGAAGGATGTTATAGGACCATTGATCAACGATATAACCTCAAGAACTTCATGGATTTGTTGTTCAACAACATGGTTTCGTATCCTCCGAAACCCCAGCCGCGGACCGAAGAGAAATGAAATGAAAAATGACAGAGAAAGTCATTGTCATCATTTATATATTGGGCGGAACTTGCGTGCGCTAGCCTTCCGCCTAGCGTGCGCTATCGGCCAGATCGGCCGAGCACTCTCGCCATGGCCCGCATGACCGGCACCACCGACCAATCTGCCGACCGTGACTCGACCGCCCGTCTCCGCTAGCGTGCGCTACGGCCGCGCGCTAAGCCCGCCCAAAGAGCCACCGGATCGACAACTCATCCGTGCATCGTCGCTAGTCGGCCGGCAGCGTCGCTACCCCCGGTTAGCGCGTGCTACGACCGACAGATGGCGTGCGCTACCCGCCGATCTGGCCGAGTCCGAACCTCGTAATACCTCTGCCTGGGCGATATGGCGTCTGGCCGACTCGACAGCGTGCGCTACACCGCCGAGCTAAGCGCGGCCCCGGCCAGAAGCGTGCGCTTACGCGGTTCTGTCGCTGTGCTCGGCCGATGCCCAAGACTGTCGTCGGCCAGCCCCGCAACCGTCTGGCCACCGCCACCGCCACGACCCGACGCCGATTTCCAAAACGCACGAACGGACACGACGAAAAGTTCGCGGACGACGTCAACGACTCGAGATGAAAACGTAATGCAATAATTAATCATACGCGACCAAGAAAAGGGTCAAGACGACAAATACAGATATGGATACCCGTAACTTTCAAGAAATTACAAAATGGCCCAAAACGCCCGGAAATCACGATACGTGATCGAATAACCAAACCGAAGTTCACAACACGTCTAACAAAGTTAAAAGGACTTATGGAAACTCAAACAATGATTTGGACGAGATTCACAAGAATCGAACTCAAGTGCGGAAAAGTCGCTAAAAAGCACGGAACTCAACAAAACAACACCGAAACGAACTCGGATGACAAAAAGTGTAGAATTAATCATTCTCAGAATGACGAAACGGTCATGAGCGAGCCGTCAAAACAGACTCCGGCCGAAAAAAAGAAATTTCCCAAAAATCGAAAATTGCGGATATTACATTCTACCCTCCTTAAAAGAAGTTTCGTCCCGAAACTTAAAATAAGTAGGGAGAAGCAATATCCCTTGCCAAGAAAACTCGACGAGATACACAAAACCGAAGACTCGCGCCCGACGGCGAAACGCTGCAAGGAACGCAAAGAGACATACGGCGAGAAAATACGCTCTAGGGCGACTAACACAACGTCACCGGTAGAGACATAATAAAATCAACGAGTGACAAGCGTCATTAAACGGATAATACAATCAAGTCAATTATCCGAACAATCACAAAACACAACGAACGAAAATCAATATGATTGACCAACCCAACGGTTCATCAATCAAAATGCGAGCCAAACGCTGAACAAATACGGAATTCCACCGCCTAAAGATTGGAAGATAGAAAACGAGACTAATTTCCCGAACTTAAGGGAATTACGAAGGAGCCTGAACGCTCAACAATCACGAACGAGAACAAAAACTGAACAAACAAACGATTGAGACAACAAAAATCGAACGATCATGTCCGAAACACGTAGGATAATAAAATTCAAACAACAACTCCCAGGATGACCTGGTGAGAACAGCAAGACGTGCATTCCCATAAGATCCACAGGAAAGGGAATAGCGATTGAAAAGTCACAACGACAAACGAGTCATTCCGAAATAATACCACCCTCGTTCGATCAACAAAAGCAAGGGATAGGGAAAGTTCAGAAATGTTAACGAGCATAAACGAGTTGATAGAGCCGAAAATACAGAAGTTCAAAATCCGATCCACTTTGAATAAAAGAACTATTAGAACCAAAAGATGTTACTTCCGAACAAGATTCACAATAGTCGAACCGAATTCGAAAATGTCACAGCGATAACCAGATCGACTCAAAACCAGATTACAGCTTGTTCGAATGATGAAACCAAGGTATAGATCAAGTTCAGAAGGTATCAATGAACACGAGCGAATCTATAGACTGGAGAAAGAGAAGATATAGAAGTCAAAATAGTACGGGTATTACTTTTGACCTCGCCCCCGAAACTTACAACAACGGAACCAAGGTAACAATATAACAAGCAATCGACACAACGCGGAACAATCACCGATGCACATAATCATACCAACCCGATCTCTAACAGCTCGCATATATGCGATAACGCATAAACCGCTACGAGGCGACAACATCCAATACCAATCTCACACCCCTCGCAGAGGCTACCACGACAACTGTGTGGCAAACGACTCAACGCTCACACCACCAATTCAAAAACAACTCGGGGTTAACACCCTAACGAGAGCACGGATATCACACATATATTCCCAGACCACAAATAGGAATGATAGGTTTTGAAAACGAAAACCATCTTTTGAAAATAACTTGCAAGCACCAGTTGATCTTGAGTATCATATATCAAAAAGTAGTACAAAAATCGTCATCGAGACTTTTAAAAAAATCATCTTGCGTTTAATAAAATAAAAAAAAAATGAAGACACCTTTCGTTAAATTAAAACTTTTCAGCTATTTTCGACCTTCGGGTCTAAGCGAATGCGTTTCTAAATCATTAGAAATATTTCAAAATATTTTGATCCTCAAAGTAGAATAATTTTGAAACATAGCGTGGCACTAGTAGGCACCTTGAGAGCACTGTGAGAAAATAATTCATTTTAAAAGTACGTCTCGAGTTTTATTTTCTAAGATACTCAAGGTTTTTCAGAAGTACAATAGGCCAAAATGCCCAAAATTCGCACGTATCAACATTCACTTAAACACATCATGTCACACACATCAAATCGCTCAAAATCACGACAGTAATATACAATCCTCAGGATATGTTTAACAACATCGTTAAAACAACAATCGGTTTATCAAAACTGGATGGAAAACGATATCAAGAACAAAACTCCAAAAAGTCAACTCTAGGGATTCAAGAAAATACCTAGATTCGGCGAAGAACAATGGATTAGATGATGTTAAAAATCATCTAGGATACTCCAAAACACCTTTGGATGGAAGAAAAATCAGCCCAGATGCGAAACCGAGTCGCTACGTCTCAAACTCATGGAGGAAGAAGAAGAAATGAAGAAAAATACAACTTCTAGACTGGTGTCCAGTATTTATACCGGACACAATTAGCGTGCGCTAATCATTAAGGTTAGCGTGCGCTATCACGGCACCAAACAAAACTCCCGACCAAAAATACACTGTTAGCGTGCGCTAACCCCAAGTGTTAGCGTGCGCTAACGAGAACTTCGATCCGGTAGCTCTGGATCGCCCGAACTACCGGTGTAGCGTCGCTATCCTCCCCTTAGCGTGCTACCAACGCACTCTTGCGCGCGCTAGCCGCAAAGCGTAGCGTGCGCTAATGACCCACAGAGACAACAACAGAACATATCCGAAAAGTTACATGCCGTAAACCTTTCTCACACGGGTTTACTAGGCTAAGCACAATTTCCCATCTCATTTCGAAAATGCTAAAAAGACCAATGACGGTAATATTTTTCCAAAGCTCACAAAATCATTTGTCAAACCATCATGAAATATTCAAGGCCAAAATGCCAAAACTTGATTCAAGGAATCGGTTTTACGAAATAAAACTCGGTTGCAAAATACCGAAAGCCGTTTGAAAGAACTCACGCAATGGATAAAATACGGTTCGAAAATACATCGCCAGGATTTACACTCCTCGTATAAACCAAATACGAGAGTCTAATAAACACATATCGTGAAATCAAAATCCACAGAAGGATTCCATCATTTAACAACTAATCAAACAAATAACTCGTGTCACACGAGGCACAACACAAAGAAGGGAGTTTAACATCCATAGGTCGCACGTAAGTGACGACCACCCCTCGATACTAACCACGACCAATGATCTCAAACGACGCGTCGCGATGTGACTACGTCAGACAAAATCCGACAAGACAAAACTCAACAAACACAACTTGACTCGACAGCCTAGGTTTCCCCCAGGCTAATCTGATTTTAAAATCGTATACACTAGTTATTCGAAAATAAAACCGATAAGTTAAAAATCGTTTTCAAGACCCTTTCAAACACGACAAGGGCTTAATAGCGGTAGCATTTTATAAAATGTCCTAAACACTTTTAAACACGACCTTTAAATACGACACAAGGTTTTATTTGAAAATACAAGGCTGGCTCGCCCAAATTCATGTCACTTTTCAAAAACCCACAATACGATCAAGTCTCAAAGATTTTCAAGCATGCACGCCGCATGTATTATTATTAATAGAAACACATTGGTTGTAAATAACAATAATTATCCAAGTACCAACAATTTCCGAACACACGCATATACGTCATTCAAAAATCACCAGTTCAAAAAGCGCAACTCGGAAATACTAATTCCAAGCATATGTCAAACTATCTCTTCAAGTTTAACAGCGTAACCAAAGATCACTGATTTGGACGTATGTCGAAACCAGCTATGTGAGTTTCTCAACAAACTATGCCATCAATACCTATACCGGAACATATCAATGTTCAAAACTTCTACATCATACTGCACCCTTCGGTGTCCAACTCATCGGTACATTCGGCTCAACATACATTTAGTATATCGCAATTACCAGACGCAGATTCCATCATCCAACAAAAGACTAGAGGGTCAAGCCCTCTCACAATATACCACGGAGCAAAACTCGGATCTTTCGATCACCAACGATCCCACCAACGCTAGGAAGTTTAGCGATGGAAAGCTCGCAAAACGACAAACGGTCAAGCCCAGAACGGCGCACATACTCCAGAGAGACAAATGACTGCGCAATACTAGAATCAAAAGTACACAACCGGATGGATCGAGAAACAACTCGGCGATAAGTACGAGAGAGGCAATCACAGTTCAAGAAGTGGAATTTCAATACGAGAAAACAAGAGAATTGAGTAAGGAAAACTTACGAGCACTGGATGTACTGAGATGCCGAATGTGTGACAATGTGCAAAACAAAACACAACTAGACCCAAATAACCAACAAGCCTAGGTATCCATAAACCTAGAGCTCCGATACCATTTTCTGTAACACCCCCAAGATATTCGAGGTGTATTACAGCGCCGTGGACCCCTACATGGGATCCACCAGGCTAACACAAGAAAACACCTCTCGACTAACCGTCTCGGTTAGCAAGGAAACAATTGTTAACAACAAGAACATAAAACAACACGTCCGGTACAACCGGTATAATAAACATCAACCGACAAATACGGTAACTCCAACGAAGTCCAAACACAATCCGAAAGGAAAAGCCTAAGTACTCGCGAGTACAATCTATAAGTTTACAATTTGGAAAACATCCACATCAAAAGAGACAGTAGGAAATAACAAGACTCAATTGCACATGTCAACAACCTTGGCCGACATCCTCGTACCATCCCAGCGCCCGCTCGTCTGGCTGAACATAACCTGAAATCCATAACAAGAATTTCCCCGACAACGGGTCCCCAGAGGGGTTAGCAATTACGCTAGTACAAGTATTCAAGGCAAACCAATCGCTTACACATTTCATAGTACATGCACCAATATCATTTCAAAAAGTCAAAACCAGACATGTCTTTTCCGGAAACAAACAGTCAAACAATTTGCCTAGGACCGGGACGAAGCCACGAATCCCACCCGAGGCCTCTAAGGACCCTCCCGAGCTGGCCATTTCATAAAACAAATCACGCACAGGCATCGCCTAGGACCGGGACGAAGCCACGAATCCCACCCGAGGCCTCTAAGGACCCTCCCGAGTCAAGCTAGCGAAACAAACTCATGAATCCAGAGTGAAGTCATAGATTCCCCGAGGCCCCGTCGGACCCTCCTGTGGTGAGCAAAGCACACACAATATACATTACCATTTCATGTTAAGCATAAAGGTTTCCAAAAGAATACTTGCCTTGAATTATTGATTTACGCAACGAACGGAAAGGAAAGTCACCGACGAACGCTAGGAACCAATGAAACCGAACCTAACGATTCAAGAATACAATCACAACCATTTCTAAATGAATACGGAATTGGAATACACCGCAAACCCGCCTACGATTCATGTATATTCGTATATAAACAACAACTACGGCGTACAACAACCAAACCCTCTCGATTCCGTAAAAATCACGAAATATACCATGAATCCGTAGGGAAACTAAGAATACCAACAAGATTAATCATATTCATCATGAATTAATCGACAAAAGCGACGACTCGGACAAAAACACGAAAACCCCAAATCTACCCAAAAGTAGGGTTCTAAAGATCTAACCTTGATTATTTGGATCGATGTATGTTATAGGACTATTGAACAACGATATCACCACTAGAACTTCATGGAATTGTAGTTCAACAACATGGTTTCATCTCCTCCAAACCTCAAACCGCGACCGAAGAGAAATGAAATGAAAAATGACGGAGAAAGTCGCCGTTCTGTCATTTATATATCGGGCCGGAACTAGCGTGCGCTAGCCTTCCGACCTAGCGTGCGCTATCGACGATATCGCCGAGCACTCTCGGCCATGGCCCGCATGACCCGGCACCACCGACCAGTGCCGACCGTGACTCGACCGCCGCCGTCTCCCTAGCGTGCGCTACGGCCGAAGCTTCGCTAGCCGACTGGCCCGATAGCCACTGGATCGACAACTCATCCGTGCATCGCTACGCTAGTCGGCGCTACCCCCTGCCCGGTTAGCGCCACGACCGACAAGAGCGTGCGCTACCCGCCGATCTCGACCGAGTCCGAACCTCGTAATACCTCTGCCCGGGCGATGGCGTCTGGCGGCCGACTCGGCAATGCGCTTACATCGCTGAAGCTAGCGCGCAGCTGCCCCGGCCAGTGGCGTGCGCTTACGCCGGTTCTGCCGTGCTGCTCGGCGATGCCCAAGACTCGTCCGGCCTCCCGCAACCGTCCGGCGGCTACTAAGCCGCCACGACCCGACGCCGATTTCCGAAAACGCAGGCGGACACGACGAAAAGTTCGCGGACGACGTCAACGACTCGAGATGAAAACGTAATGCAATAATTAATCATACGCGACCAAGAAAAGGGTCAAGACGACAAATACAGATATGGATACCCGTAACTTTCAAGAAATTACAAAATGGCCCAAAACGCCCGGAAATCACGATACGTGATCGAATAACCAAACCGAAGTTCACAACACGTCTAACAAAGTTAAACGGACTTGCGGGAAACTCAAGCGTTAGCTTTGACGAGATTCACAAGAATCGAACTCAAGTGCGGAAAAGTCGCTAAAAAGCACGGAAATCAACAAAACAACACCGAAACGAACTCGGATGACAAAAAGTGTAGAATTAATCATTCTCAGAATGACGAAACGGTCATGAGCGAGCCGTCAAAACGGACTCCGGCCGAAAAAAGGAATTTACCAAAAATCGAAAATTGCGGATATTACATTACGTAGCTCCTCTGCTCCGGCCACAGCATGCACAATATTTAAAATATAGCTTGGATAGGGCCCCCGGGAGAAAACACTTATAAATAGGGCAGGGTGGGCAGCGACATTTGGTTCATCTCCACTAAAAACATCTTCATAGTTATATTAGATTAAACAATGGAAGGCAAGCTAGTTTCCTGCAACAAGACTGTTTTTTGTCAGTTATCTTTATCCGCATTCGGTAACTATTTCCTCTGTTTTTTCCTAGATGCAACATTCTCTTTAAACGTTACCAACATATAATTTGAATAATTGATATCTTTAGTTACTAATAAGTGCAAATATAAAAATTAATATTACGAAAAGATGAATTTAACAAGATCTCACCCGACTATATCTCTTTTAAAGTATGAATCACGAAAGATAAGAAAAATAGAGTGGGTGATTAGTGCAAAAATCAATTTCATCTAAAAAAACGGAGGAAGTGTATATTATGGTAAACGTAGATTATTTTCCATGTGTTTTGCAATATATTTACTTCTCACAAAACTAGCTTGCACCCATTTATACAAGTGCAAGTTGTCGTAATCAAATAATAAAGTGATGAGAAAGATATCGTTCCCTCGAGGACTGACGTACTAATTACCAATTTATTCGTATTCCTAGTTTTATTTGAACGACCGAATTTTGTGTTTGAAGAATTAAAAATTAAATAGTGCGACAAACTAAAAATAAATACTGAAATCAATAGACCGATGAAAGGAGATCAAATAAGAGAAGAATCTAGGATTGAGAATCCGCCTCGATTAATCCGAATTCATCTTGATTAATATAATTTATGTAATTCCCCAATTTATTGAAAGCGAAGATTCTGAGTTAATCCAATGCCTCTCCTGAGGTCAGTAGAATTTTCCAAGATGAATAATTCACTCTATTCCTAGGTGATTTAATTCAACAATAGCCAAATAGTTCTAAAATCTTCAAACGAGCTATGTAATTCTTATGAGTATATTCCTATCTCACAAGACAAAACGGTTCTCACCAATTTTTCGCTACTTACTCTCCTCTCCCGATTCAAGTTACGTAGTTATAACAATTCAATTATAGGCCACACAATTGAAAGCATTAAGAACAATTAGGGAGAACTCAATAGAAAAGGGAAATATATTAATAACGTAAAATCAAGAATTAATTCATCAAAATCTCGATTTCATCATAATCCTAGAAGAAGGGGTCTAGCCCGACATGCTAGAAAACAATACATAAAAATTCAAATTCAACGTAAGGATGAAAATCAAACACAATTGAAGAACTGGCTTCTCCCGTTCTCTGGCCTTTGCTTTCTGCTGCTACGTATTTTTCTCCTCCTCTTTGATGCCTTCTTTTCTGACCTTCACCGTCTTTTTATAACCTTCTTTCCGCCTCCAAAAACGCATCCGAGGACTAGGTCGAAAACGGCATCCAAAACTGTCAAACTCGCAGGCTGACATCAGAAATCTCGCGTCGTGGGCCGCGGCCCAGCTTAAGTGTGCCGCGGCCCTTGTCCTTGTGCTGCCAGGCCTGGGCGAATTTTTTTCTTACGTGCCGCATCTCAGAATGAGTGTGCCGCGGCCCCCGGTACAGTTTGTACCGGCTACTTCTGGGTGTGCCTGTGCCGCGGCTCTGGCTCGATGCGACGCGGCCCTTGACCAAAAAATGTCGTTTTGGCCCGTTTTTCTTCGTTTAAGCTTTCGAACTCTAATTTCCTTCAAAACATATAAACATAATGCATTAAGAGCTCATTTATGCAGATTTAAACCAAAAATGGAGATAAAGTAATGATAATCAAGCTTACAAAAATACATGTAACAAATACCCCCAAACTTAAGCCTTTGCTTGTCCTCAAGCAAAAATCAATTTCAAATAAGACGACAAGTATCGTGGGCAATCGTGCAAATCCATAGTGCTCAACTAATTAATATTACCCTGAAAATCTCAAAGAATAATACAAGTATCGTACTAGTGAGTCACATTACGGACAATGATTCCACAAGGTAACCATTTTTAGTACTAATCAATAGTTCATGAAGAAAATCAAGGCTCAAAGATTAACAAACGTGAATTTAGCCGACCGTCAATATGAATATTGAAAGTATAACAAGCCAACTCGCCCAGTCTCACAGTCTCTTAGCAAAAACACAAGAATTACATAATATTCCCCGGACAGTACTCCCTAATATTTTATATTTATAAAGATTCGAGTGAACCACTAGGTTTTGACACCCGGGATGTTTCATCGGAAGAACCCTAGGGTGGATTTCCATTCTCATGTATTGGCGAACCGTTTGACGTAAAAGACACTTATGGGGCTCATGAATGCTTCTAGTTACTAAGTCTCCCTCTACAGCGGAGAAAAAACTCGAATAGCTATTCCTGCACGTCCGATTCAAGGTTGCTGTTTTACGCGAGAGTAAACAACGGGTCACGTGAATACCCCCGGTTACTTGGCTTCCTATCATCGGAGATGCGATTTTTCTTAACCATTAGTCTATTCAGGGTTGTCGTTTTACGCGAGAGTAAACAATGGGTCACGTGAATACCTCCGGTTACTAGATTTCCCATCATAGAACAAGCAAAATTTCTCAAATTTTGGGAATTACAGCTGTCCGACTCAACGCCTAACCTTAGGTATTTAAAATAAATGCCAACAAGACTAATGTTACTGGACTACTAGCTAAGTGAATAGCGCCACCAAACATATAGACGACGGCTCGTGTAATGCGGACACTACAAACACGTATGTCTCATTTCTTATATGCCAAGACTACCGCAATGACGCAAAAAATCATACCAAGATGACTACTCAAGGGAAACAAATATCGCATAATGTGAACTCGACCAATACTCATCTGTTTCTTCAAAAAGAAATCAGTATCATATAATCGGTCTTGCACAAGGCTGCCCGAAATACTCACGAATGCAACCATGTCCAGAATATCATAGAAGACAAGCAAGGCTAAAATCAATAAGTAACAACTAAAAAGTAAATAACAACTAAAAGTAACCCCCCAAACTTAAGAAGTACAGTGACCTCAATGGACAACAAACAATAATACGCAGTAAGATAAAGGTCAAGTACTCCCCTAAGGTAAGCTCAAGCACTGGCATCAGCCTCGTCCGGCGAAGTGGGTGGTGTAGATGGCCTGACCGGAGGAATGAAAGGTCCGTCCGGGCGAAGGATATGGTCCGTCCAAACAGCTAGGTAGTCCCGATGGTAGGCGTCTCTCGCAGCTAAGCGCCTCTCCGCACGCCGATTAGCCCGGCGGACCTGCTCGTACCTCTCATCTCGAACGGCTGCGAGGACGCTGTCTCTCTTTGCTCGCATCTCCTCCCTCAAGCCGTCAAACATCACCTGAAGAAGGTGATCTCTCGCTGGCGGTGGAGTGGACTCGGTCTGCTCCTCAGTATCTGCCGCCGGCTCATGAGTCAGAAGAAGTGGCTCGGGGGAGTGCTCATGTGGCTCGTCTAGAAGAACTCCTCGTCCCTGCGGGTGTGCCCGCACGCCACCCCACTCATCATCCGACCAAGTCACGCCCGACTGGCGGCATAAGGCACAAATGAGTGAGGGATGTTTCAGCCCCGTCTTGGCCCCTCTTTGGATGCACTGGAGAATAGCCCGGACCAGCCGTGGGGCCACATTAAATCGAAGTCCGACCGTGATGACATATAACAGTCTGGCACGAGGAAACAGGACAGAGCAGATCTGCGAAGTTGGGTCGACTCGCGAGCAGAGAAAATAAAGCCAAGCTCGCCCGAGCCGACTAAGATGGGAACTCTTGAAGAAAAAGGTTGTGGACCCCGGGACGCGCGTTTCCCAAACAGAATCCGGCTGAGCAAGCGCCTCTAGCAAATCTTCCCTCGAGAGGCTACTCACTGTCCGTGTGTATGCCGATTCGTCAACCTCGGGAAGCTCGTATAAGCTCCGAATCGCAGCTGCCGAGAAGTCCACTGTCTGGCCACGGACGACGACCTCAGTACGTATATCCGGTCGTCCCAACATTTGCCCTCCCTGGATATGTAGTAATAAAGCGCTGGCGTAGAATTCTTGGATGATAGAGATTACCGCCGGCTCGGGTTGTGCAGCGAATCGAGTCCATCCAATTTCCGCAATCATAGTTAATAGCTCGCCATCTTGGGGGGCAGGAGTGAATCCCCGATCAGGAATTATAGGACGAGGGCGAACTCTCTCATTAAAAATTCGATGGATCTCGGGGTCGAAAAATTGTTGGGATTGTCCTTTCGTTCGATTTTGTGAGGTTTCCCCTCTCGTGGGGGATGATCGAGTCCTCGTCCTTGTGCTCAACTTTCTCTTCCGGGCCATAGCGAATTCTTGGAAAATAAACACAGGATATTAGACAACTTTAAATAACAATACACCAATCCCAACTTATAACGTGCGGGAAACGAATGTAGCGTCTAAGACTCGTACTTCCATATGAGGGATATGATGTGAAAATTTTAACTCAAACTAAGCATTAAGGTAGGGGGTCATATTATTCAGATAATCGTACTGTTGCAAACAAATTGGAGATGTTTAGATCAAAAACGTTTCATTGGGGTATTTCATAAAACACTTTGCGTGCGTCAACTTAAATGAAGAACAAGAATAATCATTGGTGAATTCAATCCCCAACAACAAACAAAAACGCAGGAATTCATGACAAATCAACGAAACACAATCAATCAATCGATATCTCAACATATTCCGATAAAAATCTTGATAGAACTTTAGGAAATAAAAACAAATTCATCAATGAATGAAGAACACTACCCCACTTCTCAATCAATGTTGCAATTTAGTTTAAGGAATAAGGATTACCTTGTGTTGGATTGAAGAAGATGAGGATAAGAAAAAATTCGAAGATGGTGACCTTGCGCCGCGGGGAAGAAGAAGGGATTTGTGAAGTGATACAATACCTTTGTTTCGGCCGATTGACTTCTGAGCAGCCCAGCCCCTTTTAAATTCTCGGCAGGGGCCGCGGCACGTAGAAAGTGCATGCTAGTTTTGTCTTTGATTACTCTTCTACACCTAATTTCATAATAAATTTTTAAACTTTAATTTGAAGCGCAATCAACGTCTGCTGGGAAATGTCTCTATTACAATGAATATTGCGACTATAAACCATCAAACTGGTGTTGTCCAGGAACTGAATGTTCAAATTCATATTCTGGAGGCAAATGTGTTGATGGTGAGTTATGCGCATTAATTTCTAATCTGAATTAGTATCCTAATCATTAAATAAATCTAAATTACTTTGCTCTTTGAAATCTTGCAAGCCTTTAGGAGGAAGCTGTGGGTTCTTTGACGCCAAATGTTGTGGAAAAGCAACTTGTACAGCCACCTTTTATGAAGGTGAATGTAAAATGTGATGGGCCATAATTTCTTATAAATATTGTAGTACTATTTCCATCTAGTGTTATGCTTGAATAAGTTGATTATCAACATGTTATGTTTGAATAAGTTGAATATTATCAACATGTTTCACTAATATATTAAACTTTATTTGTTGTCTACCTTCAAGGCTTTCAATCAATGTAGTATACTCCTTCCGTTTTAAAATAGCGGTCTTGCGTGTACATAGTGTGTATACATAGATAGAGAAAGAGAGGGGAAAAGAGGATCCACTTGGAACATATCTTAAACTAAGAATGTATGGTTATTAAATCACAATTTTTGATGGTTGAAATCAAATGATTACAGATTATTTACGAAAATAAAGTTTAGTTCTGTAAATTAATAATATTAAGGGCAATTGCATAAATCATATATATATATATATATATATATATATATATATATATATATAAAGATGTTTATATATAACTAACAAATTAGTTAATATTATACTTTGTGGGAATCAATTTTTTAATACCAAAGCATAAAATTGATAAGTTCTATATCCCCATTCATAAAACTATAAGTTTTTGGTACCATTTTGATTGAAAAGACTAAAATGTCCTCTCTTTTTGTGTTAAAAGTTGACTTCTCTTTTTTTTTTATATATTTATTTTAAACTACTTTTCTTCTCTTTTTCTTTTTACTTTCCTCCTCCGATCGATATTAATGTCCAGGAACCAAAATTTAACTACAAACATATACATCAAAACAACACAGCCATTTTATTTTTGACAAAGGGTCTCTCAAAAAATCTTATAGAAATCACAAGATTGTTCGAAAATAAAAGTTGACGTTGAAATAGGACTTCATTTGTCGTGCTTCTGAGTTCATAAAGAAGGTATGTATCATTATTTGAGCGATGAAAAAAATTCCAGATCTGTTTACGGACACGATCGCCGCACACGATGGGAAGCCACCGCGGTGCAACGATCGTGTGCAACGATCGCGGCGCAACGACCTTAACATCGCGCGCAACACTAACGCGTGTACACGATCGTTTAACACGATCGTATAAAATCGCAGCGCGATCGTGTTCATGGACGAAACTTGCACACGATCATCACCGCATACGGTAGTATACGATCGTGTGCATCGGTCGTGTCCAAGGCGCACCGTAATATTGTTCGCTCATTTTTCGAATAGTTATTCATCTTTTTGTAATCGATGTCGTGGCGCGTATTTTGATACATCACGGTGGTCATTGGGAGCGATCGACATATGTAGACGGGGACTCCTTTTTGTCTATATCGACACGAGCAAAGTTAGTCGTGCAAACCTCGTGGGGTTATCGAGAGGGTTTGGGTGGTCCAAATGAGTCCGATTACAAATTATGGTACTTGACACACATGGCCAAAGGAAACAAAGTAAAAGTCCTATTAAGGGGCGATACCGAGATACTTCGATTACTAGTAGAATACAAGGAGGATCCTGAGGTCTATGTTGAGAACAACAGCTCCTCCACTCCCGAGGTTAATATGGGATGTAGCAGCTCAAGAGTAGAGCCCGGCAACATAAATTATGACATGCCTTCCAAAGAGTATCAATACGAGGAAGATGAGGAAGACGAGGAAGATGAGGAAGATGAAGAGGTGCATACATCCGAAGATGAAGATTGTTGTAAAGACTTGCTTGAGTCACTATCTCGGAATTTCTTGCTTGGGTTCGCCAACCGCCCAAATGGATAGGATTATGAGTCGTCGGAACTTCTCATCCGACCATCAATGCGAGCGAGCATGAGCATCTACAATCAATGCGTAATCGATCATTCCATTTCGACCCGGTAGTGCCGGACTTTGGGTTAGGTCGAGCGGCCTCCACCTTACACGGTCGGCTAGAGGTGGGGTCCACCTTTCATTCGAAGACGAGTTGAGGATAATGTAGGAATGTATCATTTGGAAAACATACTACGGTGTATCACCGATCGTTCCGCCGATAAACGTATAGTGTTTGTCTGTAAGAGTGGGCGAAGAAATTGTCGGTTTAGGTTGTGTGCTATTGAGGGTGCAACTATTTGGAGAATTACTAAGTTGACATTGGAGCACATTTGTTACCCTGATTTGAACCGTCTTTGCCGCACGATCGGTCACTTCGAGGTTGCCGCCCATTATTTTGCTAAAAGATTGGCCGGTGAGGGGGTCACTTTGAGGCCAAAGGAGATGATTGCAGAGATGTGTAGGGAGTATGGCATTGACATGCTATACGCTTTGCTCTCCGGACGAGGAATATAGCGATAGAGAATACATATGGCGGCTTCGATGAGTCGTATCGAGGCTCCCATCTTATCTCGTATTTGTTAAAACAGCGTAATCCAGGGGACAATTTATGATTTGCGGGCGACTCGTGAGGGAGTGTTTCGCCACATGTTGCACTCGGACAGTATTAGGGCATTTGATACGTGCCTTCGACCGGTGATTATAGTTGATGGGACCCACCTAAAGGGAAGGAATAAAGGAACTCTATTTGCGGCCGTCACATTTGATGGGAACGAGCAAGTTTTTCCTCTTCTTTGTTGGTCTCGGTCCGATAGAGAACGACGAGTCATGGACTTATTTTCTCGTATAACTGCGCAGATGCTACAATCCGACGGAAGATTTACTGATTGTGAGTGACCAACATAAGAGCATTCTGAATCTTTGTTCGAGCCGTCTATCCGAATGCATTCCACGGGTTTTGCTATCACCATCTTGCAAAAATCTGACCTCCTATGGTGCGCATTCTATAGGACTCTTTAGAATCACGCCTACACGCATCGAGAAGAAGTTTTTGAAAACTACTTTTGAAACTACATATCGAAAGCCTAATGGGCGCACAGCGCCTTTCGAAATTGGGCCGAGAGGTGGGCTAGGTCGAAGTGTCCGTGCGACGCTATAACTTCTTGACATCCAATCTTTGTTGAATGCTTTAATAATCGTATGTTGTGGGCTAGACGTTTACTGTTTGCTCGTTACTTGAGATATTTCGCCTAATTTTAGAGAATTGGTTTGATGAGAAGCGGGGAGAAGCTACGTCAAGAGACCATGAGTTGACAATGCACACTTTTGAAAAGCTTTCTAACTCTGTGCAAGCCAGTCTGACTCTTAAAGTTCGAGCTACCACCCCACTTGTTTATAAAGTCGAAGAAAACAAAGTTTCTTATGAGGTCGACCTTCGAACATGGACATGTTGTTGTCGTGAGTTTGATTTGGATCAGATTCCATGTCGTCATGCCGCTGCCGCTATAAGGTACATGTCTTTGCTGTTGTGTGCATGATCGTTACCCACGATGGGCACGATCGTTACCCACGATGGGCACGATCGTAACCCACGATGGGCACGATCGTAGCCCACGATGGGCACGATCGTAACCCACGATGGGCACGATCGTAACCCACGATGGGCATGATCGTAACCACGATCGCCCTTATCGTAACCACGATCGCCCTTATCGTAACCACGATCGCCCTTATCGTAACCCACGATGGGACACACGATGTGCACGATCATAACACAATGGGCACGATCGTAACACACGATCCCCGTGATCGTAACACACGATCGTGACCCCACGATCCCCGTGATCGTAACACACGATCGTGACCCCACGATCCCCGTGATCGTAACACACGATCGACGCGATTGTGTTTTCCCATCGTTTGCAAAACAGGGATGGTCTGGATTTATCACCTCATCAATAAAAATACATTATCCTATACAACATCCTTGATATAATTGCTTATTGTAACAGGCGCGCCGGCAATGGTTTGTCCGTGTATGATTTTGTTAGTCGTTATTTCAAGCAACAAGGCCTTAGAGAGACTTATAAGGAGCATATTAGTCCCATCCCACATCCTGATGAGTGGAATGTCCCACCGGAGATCTCATCCATCGTTTGCGTACCTCCAGAAGAGGTACGACAAGCCGGCCGACCAAGGATGAGTCGCGCACGGTCCGCTGTTGAAAATTTGCACGCAGATGGACGGCCTCAGGTGTGCGGTAGGTGTAAAGGAACCGGCCACAATAGAAAATCTTGCAAAGCATTCATTCCCATAGGGGGTGTGGATTTGAATATCCCTGAAGAAACTCAAGAAATCGATGCACAACCGAGGCAAAGGCGCCGGCAGAAGAAGAGGTGTAGCATTTGCCGTAATGATGACCATGACATAAGGGGATGTCCATACCGTGAAACTTAAATTGCTTATGTATTTTTATATTTTGTGACTTACTAGCAACAATCATGTGTTGATATTTTGATCCTCGATGGACCATGTATTAATTCAGTATTCTGATTATTAGTTGAAATGCATAATTTTGTGTATATTTTCTTTACCTTTGAATTGAAATTTAAGTGTTCAGTAATGTAAAGCAAATAAAGGTGACTATGGAGCCAAACATTAACCATAACAAAGTAGCTCACTTCAAAGAGCAATAGTTTACAGTTCCAAAGCATATAACTTTACAAAACAAAATTTAATCACCATCACACAAAATATCTAATAATAACATAACAAAAACAATCAATTGGATCCCTTTTCCCCAATCTGCTGTTGTATCTTTAGTCTTGTATCACCGTCTTCATGAACTTCCTCTTCCAAAATAAATTTTTTGCTTTTACTCTCAGAAATCTCCAAATCATTATCATCATCACCATCTAGTATGGTGGAGTGCTCGCAGTGTTTTTAAATAGGCCCTGTTTCATGGAACACATTAATTTGCAATGATAGTCACTACACATACAACAAAATCAAAAAACTTACTCTGAGCATTGAGTATCTTCCTCTCGGCCTAGTTCTGTATGGTGGGTTGGGAGTAGGTATCCTCCTCCTTCTTTTTGGTGGTGGTGCTTCGCTTCCTCCTAAATCGTTTTCTCATAATCGGCCGCTCATTTCGCGTATTTGATTTTAATGAATTTTAACTGAGGTTAATTGATTAGGGTTTGAAGTGAAAAAGGGGTGGAGACCGACCGACACGATGGGATTTTAAAGTAAAGGGGGGGGGACCTGGGATTTTATAATAAAGGGGGGGGGGATCGACTTATAATAAAGGGGGGGGACCGACGGGATTTTATAATAAAATAATTTGACCTTTGAAGTGAACACGATCGTGTACACGATCGCCGCGATCGCGTGTTCCAATCGTGTGACACGTTGGCCACCAGGTGTCAAATTGGCGCTGTATCCACGTATGCACACGACCGTGTACACGATCGCCGCGATCGTGTGTTCCAATCATGTGACACGTTGGCAACCAGGTGTCAAATTGGCGCTGTATCCACGTATGCACACGATCGTGTACACGGTCGTGGCCACGATTGAACACACGATCGTGTGCACAAGAACGTCAAGAGTTTTCACCAATTTCTCAAATTACTCGTCAATTTAGGTGTTAACACTTATATATTAACAATTATTTGTTAATGATACACTTATATAAAAAGTTATAGATTGAATTACCATAATATATTGCATATCATGTGTCGTCCAATTGTTCTATTAGTACGTACGGATAAGTTCAATCATCTGGATGAATGACCTCATATACTAATGAATTACAACGAAATGACAAATAGGAGTTCGTATAAGAAGCCATATTGTAATTAATGTTTGAACATGCGATGTTTGAATCACAAAACATCATTCTAGATAACACAATACTTCAAATTTGCAAAAATACCAAAAGTTCATATGCACACGATCGTGTACACGGTCGTGGCCACGCTGAACACACGATCGTGTGCACAAGAACGTCAAGAATTTTCACCAATTTCTCAAATTACTCGTCAATTTAGGTGTTGTTACTTATATATTAACAATTATTTGTTAATGATACACTTATATAAAAAGTTATAGATTGAATTACCATAATATATTGCATATCATGTGTCGTCAATTGTTCTATTAGTACGTACGGATAAGTTCAATCATCTGGATGAATGACCTCATATACTAATGAATTACAACGAAATGACAAATAGGAGTTCGTATAAGAAGCCATATTGTAATTAATGTTTGAACATGCGATGTTTGAATCACAACACATCATTCTAGATAACACAATACTTCAAATTTGCAAAAATACCAAAAGTTCATATGCACACGATCGTACACGGTCGTGGCCACGATTGAACACACGATCGTGTGCACAAGAACGTCAAGAATTTTCACCAATTTCTCAAATTACTCGTCAATTTAGGTGTTGTTACTTATATATTAACAATTATTTGTTAATGATACACTTATATAAAAAGTTATTGATTGAATTACCATAATATATTGCATATCATGTGTCGTCCAATTGTTCTATTAGTACGTACGGATAAGTTCAATCATCTGGATGAATGACCTCATATACTAATGAATTACAACGAAATGACAAATAGGAGTTCGTATAAGAAGCCATATTGTAATTAATGTTTGAACATGCGATGTTTGAATCACAACACATCATTCTAGATAACACAATACTTCAAATTTGCAAAAATACCAAAAGTTCATATGCACACGATCGTGTACACGGTCGTGGCCACGATTGAACACACAATCGTGTGCACGGCCGTTCCCACGATGGTACTCACGGTCGTTTGCACACGGTCATGCCAGCCATCGTGCGCACACGACAGCATCAGACGCATGACCGTGGGAAGGTTGCACACGATCGCAACACACGATGGCCACGATCGTGTGCATCCATCGTGTGTAACACAGAGCCAACACATTCAGATTTAACAACACTGACACATTCATCCAAAACTGTCTAAATACAACATAAATATTGTACAACACAACATAAACCATTCTACATGTATAAAGACAACATAAAGATTTTAGCAGCTAGGCCATATCGATATTTCTTAATATATCTTTCATTAAGTTCCTTGATTTGGTGCCTTGCTCCTGGGTTTGCAGAGACGAGTCGATCCAAGTACATGCACGCGAAGGGGCCACAAATGTGATTGTCGTTTTGTATGAAATGTAGCTCTCGTGGCATAATTTTGAAACTCATCTCCATTTCATACTGCCGTTTCGATTGGTTGTTCATCAATACCCGGATTGAGCTAGCACACGAGGCATCGGACGCATAATCGGTCGCGATTGGTTGACTCGGTAACGTCCTTCTTAGTGGTGGTGTGAGTAGGAATCATACATCTCCACGGTCCATGCTATGATGTCAATCTTGATAGTCACCCGGTGGCTTTGGTCGAGGCAACAAATGGCAATGATCTGCTCAAACACAATATGTAATCATATAAGATCATCACATCAAACATAGCGAATCATTTATACATATAAATTTCAAATGGCAACAAATCGTCAATTATTTATAAATATAAATTTCAAACTTACTTCGTTGCAATTTAACCATGGAACCGCATGTGGTGTATCAAGACTGTCATGTAGTCCTCGATGCATTTAGGAATTTTCCACTCCTTGTAAACCGGCTTCCCGTCACCTTGATGCCAAGTGGATCATCCGATGGAGTCTTGCAAACTCGTTGGCCAAAACTAACTACAAAAGCCAAACCACAAAATTAACAAATATCGATATCAAACCAATGATATACAAGTGAGTAGGTTATAGAACTTACGTAAAATAGGGAGCCGGCAAGTACAGTGCCAACTCTACCGACACCAACACTACGGACTCCCCTCCGAAGCCTCGCTCGAGTCGCAAGCACATAACAGTCTATCACCTCGGCATCAAAGTCTTCACGGCTAGACTCTATCCGGTCAAATAATGCCTGGTGAGAGCATGCCCAGTCTCCAAACACCGGACAATAGCATCACGTGGTTGCTCCCTCCTAAACTGTAGGTACAACTTCTTCAGAGCCTCGCTATCTCTGGGAGGTGCAACCACAAAAGGCTCTCGAAGAGCAGCAGATGGTCGACTCACTCGCGGTGGAAGACTACGCTCACCCAAATGCTGCGTTCGGCACTCTCACCATCTTCGTCACCCTCGGCATCCCTCTCACAACCGTAGCGATCGAGAGTCAGATATGGCCGCCGCTCGATCTCAAAAGCCGCTCGATCCGAAATGGAGGTTGCCGCCAGACCACCACCCTCACTGCGAAACATCGAATCGTAATGATGCTCGTCACGAAACCGGTCGAACATCGTCCCATATCACAAACGGCGCCTCAAATGGCTCATGCGATGCTCGTAATCAAGGGGCTGCTGAGTCCGCTCAACGAATGATGAATCGAGAATGGTGACCGTCTTGGACCTCGGAATGGTGGGTAGGCGGATGCGAGAATGGTGACTCGGTGACGCCGAGAATGGTGACTCGAATGATGACTAGGCCGACGATGAGAATGGTGACCGTGTCCGCGCGAGACCGAGTGACGTGGAGGTCGGGAATCCTCCGCCGGGCGCTGCTATCGGATGCGTAATGACGAGGCCTATCATGGCTCCCAGTGAGTAGTGTACCGGGCTCCTAGAACGCCTATGCATAGGTCCGAAGAAATCCACGATCCCGAGAAAGCACCCGACGAGAAACTCGAGCAATAAATCCGGACTCGGAATCGTCGTACAAGATCACCTTCAAGCGGCGATCGAAGTACTCATCCCTGCTCGTGTCACAGGTGTGGTCCGGACAAGGAAGTCCGTGGACACAACACACCCTCTCTGCTGCCTCTCCCGGTCCGATGTCTCGCACCATGTCTTGGTGGGGTACTCTCTCGGCGTCGCATCGACACTATATGTGCCGACTCATATGTAATCAATTTTCCGGCGGCCTTCTTCAACCTATCCATAACTTTCTTCCTCGGGATCGGCGCAGCTCATCCTCCTTATTCCTCACGGCTATTCTTACGGGCTTAATGAATTTAACGTCATAAGGCGAGCCATTCTCAAAGCTCGGGTAGTAGTACTCGGCCTCATCCTCCTCCGGATGCGGTAAAGAGGAAGTACTTTGTCTTTGCAACAATAGTCATTAAAGCATACCATTAGATGGGCAATCACATAATGTTGAAGAGATGAGTGAAGTTAGGAGAAAATACGTTTACAAATTTATGTACCTTATCGTCGAAGAAATGAGTGAAATCACAAAACATCTTCCTCGTAGTCCACATCAAACAGGGGACTTGGACGGTTTTATCTCGACTACCACACAATGCTCCCAATGCAGAATCATCTCATACGACCATATTTGTAAAGCCCAAATAGGACCATAGAAGTGATAGTCCTTGTGCTCTTGTCCCTCCTTCATGGCAACGTTGCCTATGTAGTAAGATAAAACCCCAAAGGCATAAGAACCCCAAGGAAACATATCCCACTGCTCGAAATCCTCCACTAATGCCCATGCCCATGTCTCGACCATCATGTCGTCACGGCATAGGATAAAGTATTAGTATATAAGCAAATTGGCAACCTTGAGATAATCTCTTATGTCTCTACCAATATCTCGAGCATTGAACCTCTTCCGCAGAACACTAACCTTAATGTTTTTGCCATGGAGTATTCTGTGGAAAATACCGTCGGACGGAAGGAGATGGTCGTCCTGGGGATGGAAGGTAGAGTTTCCAAAATGGAGTCCCGTGATCAAGGCGAAATCACGGGCCGTAAAACGAATGGTCCTCCCGCAAACCTGGAACCACGACTCATCCGGGGGGATTTGATCACCCTCCAATTGACGAGCAATCAAGTGATGTGGGGCAGTATTTGAACTCCCATTCCTCCTACCTTTAATCAAGCGCCCCAGGACCCCCTTGGTCAAGCTCTCGATAGCTCGATCAGCAACAGCGGAATTGCGGCCCATACTCCTTAATGTCTCAATGATCTCTTTAAATACCGCCTCCCGTATGTAAAGATTCACTTGACGTGTAACAAAACGCAATGTAGGTCTCTTCCATACGCAACCAGTCTGCAATATGGACATACAACTCATAAGAATATGATAAAATGCTTAAGAGAACGAAAAAAAATTCTGCCTTGCACACGATCGCATGCACACGATCGATGCCCGTCGTGTGAAGACCATCGTGTGCCACACGACGGTTCACACGGCGGAAGCGATCGTGTGCTTGCGATCGTGTGCAAGGCGGGAGCTTTTGCACTTCTAGCACACGGCACACACGATCGGCGGCCGTCGTGTAGCGATCGTGCCCACGAAAGACCATCGTGTCCACGATGGTCTCATCTTCTTCAGCACGATCGTGGGAAGATGAACAACCGTCGTGGCACGATCGTGTGTGAATGAAAATACACTAACCGGCGGCTCATTGGCGAATTGCTCTTCAGATGGAGTGTCGCTAGCGGAACTTCTGGCGTCTTCAAATTCTCTGTGGTAGTCGGAGGTCGACATTTTCTGGCCGGCGAAGGGTTTCACGACGGGAGACTTTTTTTGCAGAGAGGAGGAGAGTTTTTTGGAATATTGAGTTGTGGGACCTTTTTTTATTGTTGTTTAGTTTTAATAATCTTCCTTTTTCTTTTTTAGTTTTTTTTTTCTCTTATTGGTAGACTTTAAGGGTAATAAAGTCTTTTAACATATTTTGGTATCAAAAACTTATAGTTTTATGAATGGGGATATATAACTTGTTACTTTTATGGTTTGGTACTAAAAAAGAGAGATCCCTTATACTTTTCTATTTTATATTTTTACATTTTCAAAAAATAAATTTTTCCTTTCCGTTACACCGACACCTTACTGAATATGTGTTACAATATACTAAAATATGCATAAAATGAATGCGAAAAATAAAAAAATAGTTATAAAACAGATAAATTCCACCACTGCATTGAGTGGGTATTAAATATAAATGTGAATTAGCCTATAAATATATTAAATGTAGTTATAAAGATAAAAGTTACTCAGGGGACCAGAATAGTCGATCATTTAAATTCAATCACGACATTAAATTCATATAGATTTGCATTTGAGTAAAACTAAAAAATAATTGGATTTAATAATAATTTGAAAATCAAATAGCTAGTCATCAAAAATTTATATATCAAAGTACATCTCATCCAAATTAAATATACGATGAACTAAAACTAAGATGTTAAATATGTGGAACAATCCATACATAATAAAAATAAATGTGGCAGTATGAAAAAAATATATAAAAAATTACGGGTTCTATCTTTTATAATACCAAACCATAAAAGTAACAAGTTATATATCCTCATTCATAATAGTATAAGTTTTTTATACCAAAAGACATTAATACCCTTAAATGTATCACTAAAAGGTAAAAAAAAGAAAGTCAACATCAACAACTTTTTGGAGGACATTTTAGTCTTTCTAAGCAAAATGGTATCAATAACTTACACTCTTATGAATGAGGATATATAACTTATCAATTTTATGGTTTGGTATTAAAAAATTGATTCTCACAAAAATTACATCGAGTATAAGATAAAATTTTATTAGATGAAAATTATAACATGCGTTGAATTTATTTAATAAATAAAAAATTTATATAAGTAGCTAGTAGAAAAAATAGTAATCATAAAGAAGATTTAATACTCTGCAAATTGCATTAGATTCAAACTACTTACATTACATGAAAGTTAAAATGCATGGAGAAGATGCATGCGAAAATTAAAGTCAAATAGTTTCCTTGTGCCTCCAACTAATTAATTTATACAAGGAGATTAAGCTTACATAATGATTATACGTGACACCGGTAAGAAATAATTTAGTGTTATAAATCTACTAGAAATATAGAGAGAATTGAGAGAAATGAAGAGATCATTTCATTCATATATGTGTATATCTTACATATCAAGAATATGGCCTTTATATAGGCTTATGATTCAAGAGTTAGAACCTATTCTTTTGAACTTATCTTTCGATTTTGATTCGATTCATTCGATTCGATTCGATTCGAGTCCATTCGATTCGAGTCCATTCGATTCGATTAAGTTGATTCGATTGAGTTCTTCTTCTTCTTCTTATTATTAATCATAATTATTATTATTGTTATTATTACTAATAATATTACCATTATCGTTGTTGTTGTTGATTACTATTATTATTATTATTATTATTTACCATTATTATTATTATTATTTACCCTTAATATATATTCGATTCGATTCGATTCGAGTCCATTCGATTCGATTCGATTCGATCGGTTCGATTCGAATCCATTCGATTCGATTCGGATTCAATTCGATTCGATTGATTCGATTCGATTCATTCAGTCCAAAAGAACAGAGCCGTACAATGGAGATGAAAGACCAAAGTTCTAAACATGAAAAGTCAAAGGTTGTATGTACTAATGGAGAAAACTGAAAGGTAAAAGGTCATCCAATAATACATAACACTCCCCCTTAGATGACCTGTACAAACATCATGCTGTAATATCCGCATTTTTCTTTCCCTTGTAATTGTATTTCCGGTGTAATTCTCGATTGTAGTGACCCTCGTGTATCCTTCAGTGTAACTTTTCCGTCATCTTTTGATCTGATTCTTGTAATTGTTGTGCGGAACCGCCGTTTCGGGGTTGCCGTGGATTCATTCTATGCTATGATGCGTTTTGAGGTGTTCCGTTGGATGTTTCGTTCGTATTCTGGTGTAGTGGACCGTTTATGTTCTGTACCTAGCGCACGCTAATTTGTCTGCATAGCGCGCGCTAGACGTCTCCTTGTAGCGCATGCTACGTTTACTTCGTAGCGCGCGCTAGCGAGTGAACCCTGGGGGTGGCAGTTCAACTCCCAGGCCTCTGGACTGTCGGATTAGCGCACGCTATCTTGTCTAGCGCATGCTAATGTTGGGAGACTAGCGCACGTTAAGTTGTTCGATGGCGCGCTAGTGTATTTGTCGATCTTGGGCCAGTTTACTCTTGAACTCGATCAGTGCTAGTTAGCGCACGCTACGCTTGTATGGTAGCGCACGCTAACGGATCGAGTGGGTTCAGGCGGTTTGTCCTTGGACTCGGCCCGATGTCCGGTAGCGCACGCTATTGGTCGATAGCGCACGCTACCGAGAAGCTATTAGCGCACGCTACGTATCGAGTAGCGCACGCTAACGCCACGATTACAGCTCCGGGTGGACGCTAGCGGTAGGATTTGGAACCTTATCCGTTAGCGCACGCTAACCTTGAGGTTTTAGCGTGCGCTAACACTCCCTGGCTATATAAACCAGGGAGTTGACCGAGATAAACACAAAATCTCATTTCTTCCTCTCTCCGCGGCGAAGGCGATTTCGAGGCGTTCTTTTGGCGATTTCTTCCTCCAATCATCTCATCCATCATCCCTCTTGAGTTCTTGGAGTATTATATCAACATCAACACGAATCTTTCGTCCTAATCCACGGTAAATCTCTTAGAACCCTACTTTTGGATAATTTGGGGGTTTTGGGTTTTCCTTCCGATTCGTTCCGTTTTGTTGGTGGATTCATGATGAATATGATTAATCTTGTTGATATAATTAGTTTTCCTACGGATTCATGGTATATTTTCATGGTTTTGCGAAATCGAGAGGGTTTGGTTGTGGTCCGCCCTCGTCGTTATTTTTGTATGAATATACATGAATCGTAGGCGGGTTTTCGGGTGTATTCCATTTCCATAATCGTTTAGAAGTGGTTGTGATTGTACTATTCGAATCGTTAGGTTCATTCTCGTCGGTTCCTCTCGGTCGTGCTTGATTCTTCCGTTCCGTTCGTGTCGTCGTCTATTTAATCGAGGCAAGTATCCTTATGAACTTACAATCTTTACATAGTAGTTTTGTATGAGAAATTGTGTGTGTGTGTATGCTCACTACGGGTTAGACTCGACGGGGTCTCGGTAGGGTTCCACGAAGCTGTGGGACCGCGAGCTTGCTTTTAACCACTGTGGGTTAGATCCGACGGGGTCTCGGCAGGGATCCACGAAGCTGTGGGTCCGCGGTTAATTGTGGTGCATTTTTACAAATGTGGTTTGATATTTGGCATTTCCGGAAATGAGTGTTTTGGAAACTATGATTTCTTGATGGCATGCAATACTATATGTGTAAGATGTAAATTGTTCATTTGGTTACTTGTACTAGCGTAATTGCTAACCCCTCTGGGGACCCGTTTTGGGGAAATTCGTTTTATGAATTTCAGGTCATGTTCATCGGGACGAGTGGGCGCTGGACCAGTACACGGATGATGGTCATGCGTGATGATTGTGCATAAGTGTCGTCTTAATGTCTTTTTGTCTTTTCATCTTTTGTGGCTTTTGAACTAATAGTTGTACTCGAGTACTTAAGAGTTCTTGTTCGTCCGGATTGTATTGTTGCCTATATGTTTGTGTTGGTTGATGGTGTTATGTTTGACCGGTTGAACCGGGTGGATTATTCTGTTTTGCGTCTTTATGACATGGTGTTGGTTGTCGTTTATGTGAGTCGATGAGTATGATGCTGTTTAGCCTGGTGGGTCCCATATAGGGATCCATGGCGCTGTAATATACCTCGAATATCTCGAGGGTGTTACAGAAAATGGTATCGGAGCCAGGTTTATGGATACCTAGGCTTGTCGGTTTATTGGGTCTTGTGGTGTTTTGTTTTGCACATCGTCGTCACGCTGCCATGATTCCGGTACTACCAGTGTCCGTAAGTTTTCCTTCCTCTGTTCATTAATTCCTTGTATCGTACCCTTGATTCTCGACTTGTAATAGTTCTTTTCTTGTACTGATCCTCGTATGGCTTTTGCTACTTATTTACCTCCAGTATGGATGCTGGAAGAGGTCGTGGTCGCGGTCGTGGTCGTGGACGTGGCCGGGGACGTGGGGCAGCCGGTGGGGCGGCCACGTCACAGTCTTCGGGAGCCGGCAGTATCGGCGACCGTCATAGCCATGCTTCTTCTCAGGAGCGTGCCGATCTCGGTATTGCGGCCGTTATGCAGCAAATGGTGAACCAAATGGCGGCAATAGCTCAGGCGGTTCAGAACCCGGATCAGGCCCATGCTAATCGGGGCGGAGCGGATCGTTGGCTCCAAGATGTTATCAAGATGCATCCTCCTCAGTTCTCGGGAGCTTCAGACCCGATTGGCTGGGAAGGGTGGATTAAGGAGATATCTAAGGTCTTCGTTGCCACTAACTGTCCCGAGGACCGTAAAGTCCCTATTGCTCAATATTTTCTCACTGGGACGCTACGGACTGGTGGGAGGCCGTTGGGCCCAAAGACCATGCTGCTTCGTGGGCGGAGTTTCAAGAGTTGATGGAGATGAATATTGCCGTGGCCCGATCGACAGCTCGGGTACATGCTTTTTATGATGCTCAACCACGGGATATCCCCGTAGCTCAAGCTATTGCAGATTTTAACAAGGAGTTGGGTTATGTAAAGACCCAAGTTGTCGAGGAGAGTGACAAGATTTTCCATTTCTCCAGACGGATGAAGTTGCCGATCCGGGACTATATGTCGGGGCTTGTATGCACTACCTTGAAAGATTACCAGAGCAGGGCCCTTGCTTATGATATGTCTGTGACGGCGAGTGAGGCGGCCCGCGAGAGTAAGAAACAGAAGTCCGCCGGGAACTTTTCGGGCCACAAGAGTGGGGGTCAGCAGAGATCCCAATCTGCTAACTTCCCCGCCGGTGGTGGTCCAGCTCGTTCTGCCGGGGGTCCGCGTGGAACTACCAGTGCTCCTTTCCGTGATGTGAAGTGTTTCAATTGTGGTCGTACAGGCCACATCAGTCGTATTTGTCCGAACCCTTTGGCGACGTGTAACCGGTGTGGCGGTCGGGTCACAAAGTACTTTCTGTCCGAGAGGGAGAAAATCCTTGGTGCCGGGCTTAGTTCCAGCGCCTAGGGAACCAAGTGTGAATCAGGGATCGTTTGCCCCTCAACCTCCTCCGAGTGCTAGTCGGGGGAGAGGTCGGGGTCAGCCCTCTAAGGGGGGAGCTTCCAGCGTCGGCTCAGCCCACCCGCGTGTCTATGAGATGCGGAGAGCCGATGATCCAGCGGCTACCGTGGCGACAGGTACCGTTTATATTCTTTCTCATCCTGTCAGTGTGCTTTTCGATTCCGGTGCTACGCATTCGTTCATATCTCTGGATTGTGTACGCCGTATGAGTCTCGACTGTTTGATGCCTTGTGAACCCTTCATCGTTAAGCTTCCTAGCGGTGATAGGATCGTTGGTGATCAGGAGGTTCGAGACTGTTCTGTACTTATTTGTGAGAGGACTTGGCCCTCTAATCTTATTGTTGTGGATATTGAGGGTGAGGATTTGATTCTTGGTGATGATTGGCTCGAGCGGCATGGTGCGATCATGAACTACCGCACGAGAATCATCACTATGTTAGCCGAGGACGGCAAGAGCACTCTTTCGCGGGCGAAAGAGGGAAACAGAATTCGTCATTAATGCCTTGAAGGCGATGAGTCTCTGCGGAAGGATTGTGCAGTTATTGGAGCTATGCCTTGAAGGCGGAGGATGGTGGAGTCGAGCTTTCGACGATTCCAATCGTTAATGAGTTTCCTGATGTGTTTCCTGACGAGTTACCGGGATTGCCACCGGATCGTGAGGTTGAGTTTGCTATAGAGTTAGAGCCGGGCACGGCTCCTATTTCGAAGGCGCCCTATCGCATGGCACCTTCAGAGATGTCCGAGTTGAAGAAGCAGTTGAGTGAGCTTCTTGAGTCGGGGTATGTTCGACCGAGCGCCTCGCCTTGGGGCGCACCGGTCCTGTTTGTGCGGAAGAAGGATGGTTCACTACGTTTGTGTATCGACTATCGCGAACTAAACAAGGTGACCATCAAGAACAAGTATCCTTTGCCGAGAATTGATGACTTGTTCGATTAGTTGCAGGGAGCTGCGGTATTCTCGAAAATTGATTTGAAATCGGGGTACTATCAGCTCCGGGTGAGAGAATCCGATGTGCCGAAAACAGCCTTTCGGACGAGGTACGGACATTATGAGTTCGTAGTCATGCCTTTCGGGTTAACTAATGCGCCAGCGGTGTTCATGCAATTGATGAACAAAGTCTTTATCGAGTATTTGGACAAGTGTGTCGTCGTCTTCATAGACGATATTCTTATTTACTCGAGGAATGAGGAAGAGCATGCCCATCATTTGCGGATAGTATTAGACATTTTAAGGACCGAGCAGCTCTATGCAAAGTTCTCGAAATGTGAGTTCTGGCTGAAGGAAGTGATGTTTTTAGGTCACGTGATTTCAGCCGAGGGGGTTCGTGTGGATCCGCAGAAGATTGAGGCCGTATTGGATTGGGCACCGCCCAAGAATGTGAAGGAGCTCCGTAGTTTCTTGGGTTTGGCTGGCTACTATCGTAGGTTCGTCGAGGGTTTCTCGAAACTAGCCCGACCACTTACGCAGTTGCTCCAGAAGTCCGAGGAGTTCATCTGGAATGATGAGAGGCAGTTGAGTTTTGAGGAACTGAAGAAGCGGTTGACTTCATCCCCGGTTTTGGCGTTGCCATGTGGCAACGAGGGTTTTGCCGTTTATAGCGATGCTTCGGGTCAGGGTCTTGGGTGCGTATTGATGCAGCACGGCAAGACCATTGCCTATGCGTCGAGACAGTTGAGGCCGTATGAGCTGAACTACCCTACTCATGATTTGGAGTTAGCGGCAGTCGTTTTTGCGCTCAAGATTTGGCGTCACTATCTTTTCGGCTCTACATGTCAGATTTTTACCGATCATAAAAGTCTGAAAAATACATATTTACTCAGCGAGAGTTGAATATGAGGCAGAGGAGGTGGTTAGAGTTGATTAAGGATTATGACCTCGAAATCCTTTATCATCCGGGTAAGGCGAACGTCGTGGCCGACGCCTTGAGTCGGAAACCAGTTGCGTTGCGCACGCTTGAGATCCTTACGTCTCGGTCCGAGCTTCGGAGGGCTTTGATCGAGTTGGACGTTGAGGTCTCGTTGCCGGAGCTGTCGGGCAACTTTGTGCTTTAGAGATTTCATCATCTTTGATCGATGAGATTAAGTGAAGCAATCGGAGGATCCGATGATTACTCAAATCCGAGAGAACGTTCTTAAGGGAAAGTCTCACGGGTTTGTGATTCACGAGGATGGTATTTTGAGATTCAGTCGGCTTTGTGTGCCGAATGACTCGAGTTGAGGCGAGTATTTTACGGGAGGCCCATGCTACACCTTATTCCGTTCATCTGGTTCAAGTAAGATGTACAAGGACACGAGAAGAAATTTACGGTGGAATGATATGAAGGATGAGGTCGCATGTTTGTAGCGAGATGTTTGACTTGTCGTAGTGTCAAAATCGAGCATCGTGACCATTTGAGTTATTGCAGTCACTTCCCGTTCCGGAATGGAAATGGGAAGATATATCGATGGATTTCGTTACGAGTTTACCGAGATCGAAGTCGGGCATGAATATGGTATGGGTGATTGTTGATCGTCTGACCAAGTCGGCACATTTTCTGGGCATCAAGGATACTTGGGGCCCGGAGAAGTTAGCTCGTGTGTTTATCGCGCAGATTGTGAGACTTCACGGTACTCCGAAGTCTATTGTTTCGGATCGTGACGGCCGTTTTGTATCGCACTTCTGGCAGGCAGTGCATAAGGCATTGGGTACCCGTTTACATTTGAGTACCTCTTTTCATCCCCAGTCAGATGGACAGTCGGAACGCACTATCCAGACATTCGAGGATTTGTTGCGTGCTTGTGCTCTCGATTGGAGTAGAGACTGGGAGGAGCATTTGCCATTGATCGAATTCAAGTACAACAACAGTTGGCACGCGTCGATTCGGATGGCACCGTATGAGGCACTTTATGGGCGGCGATGTTGATCACCTATTTGTTGGAATGAGGCGTCCGATTTGGTCGGGACCGAGCCGGATGTCGTTTTAGAGACGACGCGGAAGATAGAAGTAATTCGGGAACGGATGTTGTCGCCCGAGTCGGCGAAGTCGTATGCGGCGTTAAGTCGTCGACCTTTGGAATTCGAGGTGGGAGACCACGTTTTGCTAAAGGTGTCGCCGACGAAGGGAGTTTTTCGTTTCGGGAAGAAAGGGAAGTTGAGTCCGAGATTTATCGGCCCCTTTGAGATCCTCGAGCGAGTAGGTGGGTCGGCATACCGTTTGGCGTTACCTCCGGCCTTGAGTAATGTTCATAGCACTTTCCATGTTTCCCAGTTGAGGAAATATGTCCCGGATCCTAGTCACATCATCGACTATGGTGAGATTGATGTCGCCGAGGATGTTACTTTTGAAGAGCGCCCTTTGAAGATTTTGGAGCATCGTGAGAAACGATTGAGGCATAAGACCATACCTTTGGTCAAGGTGCAGTGGTCGAGACACGGTGTCGAGGAGGCAACTTGGGAAACCGAGGATAGCATGCGTGCTAGATACCCCGAGTTGTTTGTTTCTTAAGTTTCGGGACGAAACTTATTATTAGAGGGGTAGAATGTAATATCCGCATTTTTCTTTCCCTTGTAATTGTATTTCCGGTGTAATTCTCGATTGTAGTGACCCTCGTGTATCCTTCAGTGTAACTTTTCCGTCATCTTTTGATCTGATTCTTGTAATTGTTGTGCGGAACCGCCGTTTGGTTGCCGTGGATTCATTCTATGCTATGATGCGTTTTGAGGTGTTAGTTGGATGTTTCGTTCGTATTCGGTGTAGTGGACCGTTTATGTTACGTACCTAGCGCACGCTAATTTGTATGCATAGCGCGCGCTAGACGTCTCCTTGTAGCGCACGCTACATTTACTTCGTAGCGCGCGCTAGCGGTGAACCACAGGGTGGCGGTTCAACTCCCGTGCCTCTGGATCGTCGTATTAGCGCACTCTATCTTGTCTAGCGCACGCTAATTTTGGGAGACTAGCGCACGTTAAGTTGTTCGATGGCGCGCGCTAGCGTGACTATCGATCTTGGACAGTTTACTCTTGAACTCGATCGGAGTGCTAGTTAGCGCACGCTACGCTTGTATGGTAGCGCACGCTAACGGGTCAGGTGGGTTCTGGGCAGTTTGTCACTGGACTCGACTGATGTCCGGGTAGCGCACGCTATTGGTCGATAGCGCACGCTACCGAGAAGCTATTAGCGCACGCTACGTATCGAGTAGCGCACGCTAACGGCCAATTACCTGGCTACTGGACTGGGACGCTAGCGGTAGGATTTGGAACCTTATCCCGTTAGCGCACGCTAACCTTGAGGTTTTAGCGTGCGCTAACACTCCCTGGCTATATAAACCAGGGAGTTGACCGAGATAAACACAAAATCTCATTTCTTCCTCTCTCCGCGGCGAAGGCGATTCCGAGGCGTTCTTTTGGCGATTTCTTCCTCCAATCATCTCATCCATCATCCCTCTTGAGTTCTTGGAGTATTATATCAACATCAACACGAATCTTTCGTCCTAATCCACGGTAAATCTCTTAGAACCCTACTTTTGGATAATTTGGGGGTTTTGGGTTTTCCTTCCGATTCGTTCCGTTTTGTTGGTGGATTCATGATGAATATGATTAATCTTGTTGATATAATTAGTTTTCCTACGGATTCATGGTATATTTTCATGGTTTTGCGAAATCGAGAGGGTTTGGTTGTGGTCCGCCCTCGTCGTTATTTTTGTATGAATATACATGAATCGTAGGCGGGTTTTCGGGTGTATTCCATTTCCATAATCGTTTAGAAGTGGTTGTGATTGTACTATTCGAATCGTTAGGTTCATTCTCGTCGGTTCCTCTCGGTCGTGCTTGATTCTTCCGTTCCGTTCGTGTCGTCGTCTATTTAATCGAGGCAAGTATCCTTATGAACTTACAATCTTTACATAGTAGTTTTGTATGAGAAATTGTGTGTGTGTGTATGCTCACTACGGGTTAGACTCGACGGGGTCTCGGTAGGGTTCCACGAAGCTGTGGGACCGCGAGCTTGCTTTTAACCACTGTGGGTTAGATCCGACGGGGTCTCGGCGAGGATCCACGAAGCGTGGGTCCGCGGTTAATTGTGGTGCATTTTTACAAATGTGGTTTGATATTTGGCATTTCCGGAAATGAGTGTTTTGGAAACTATGATTTCTTGATGGCATGCAATACTATATGTGTAAGATGTAAATTGTTCATTTGGTTACTTGTACTAGCGTAATTGCTAACCCCTCTGGGGACCCGTTTTGGGGAAATTCGTTTTATGAATTTCAGGTCATGTTCATCGGGACGAGTGGGCGCTGGACCAGTACACGGATGATGGTCATGCGTGATGATTGTGCATAAGTGTCGTCTTAATGTCTTTTTGTCTTTTCATCTTTTGTGGCTTTTGAACTAATAGTTGTACTCGAGTACTTAAGAGTTCTTGTTCGTCCGGATTGTATTGTTGCCTATATGTTTGTGTTGGTTGATGGTGTTATGTTTGACCGGTTGAACCGGGTGGATTATTCTGTTTTGCGTCTTTATGACATGGTGTTGGTTGTCGTTTATGTGAGTCGATGAGTATGATGCTGTTCAGCCTGGTGGGTCCCATATAGGGATCCACGGCGCTGTAATATACCTCGAATATCTCGAGGGTGTTACACATGCCTCGTTAAAACCTTACTAGAAAAAACCATGTAGGAAGAACCCTAGTGAAGGAAAAAGAGTATATGTGTTGTACTAATGGTAAAAAGACTGAATCTTGTATGTCTCCCCTCATTTCAACATAATTATTATTGTCAATATATAGCTCAAAATTTGGGCATCCCAATCTTGTGTACCAATTTCTCGAAGGAACATGTAGGAAGTACTTTTGTAAACTAACTTCTTGAATGTAGTAGATGGAAGCGAACGTCTAGGTAAACAAATCCACCAAAATCTCACTTGAATGAATTTTCAGAACACTGACTTCATTTCTCTTTTGTAACTTCATGGGTGAAGAAGAATTGTGGTAGCTTTGGTGAGATGTGCTTTGTGCTATCTCTTCTGATATATCGTTCCTTGAGTTATGTAATAAAAACTGTACTATCTTCATATAAAATCGTTGGAGCTTCTTCTCCAATAGAATCACAATATTCTCTTATGTGTTGAAATACAAATAAGTCTTCCTTGGACAGATTAGAGAAGAATAGACCCATATCTATGGTACCATGAAGGTAACATAGTAGATCTTTAATATCATTCCAAACCTCGGGTTGGACAGAAGCTAAACCTTGCAAACTTGTTATGACTAGCAAGGTACATCAATGCTCTAAATGCACTAAAACATGGTACGTCAGGACTAAAAGTTTATTTATTGCTTTCTTTAGGACAGAATGGGTCTTTATCCACTTCATGTGATCTTACAACCGCATGTCTACCCAATGAATGCTTAATCAAAGGAAAACTTCTTTAACACCTTTTTCCGTATATGTTATTTGGTGCACAAGGATACCATCCTTTAGGTGCTCATTTTGCAATCAAATATTTTGTCTTGCCAATGTCTTTCATCTAAAATTATTTCCTCAAGAATTCAATTATACGTTAGATCTCTTCAGGAGTCTCGATGATCTTTAAATCATCATACACAACAACTTATTTTTGCCTTTATGTTGCTTTGGTTAAGCTTTACGCTAACCAAGTCTTCATTGGTTTATTGCTCGTGTCACAATCGTCACAGAGGAATCACTATCATGACAGTCATAAATTTCTCTATTACTTGTTTTTCCAATGTACAATTTCACCGCGTTTAAATCATTCACTTACTATTCTTTTTAGACCCAAATTTCTTAATAGAATTCATAGGTTGATAGGGTCGTTTTATAGCCTTTTCTTAGCAAGTATTTACTAAGGCGATGATACCACATATGTCCGGATTGTTTTAACCCATAAACAGAGACTTTTAACATTATGAAATAATATTATGGAGAACCATAAAGCTGCTTCTGGCCGTTTGAATCCTTTAGGGATTTTCATATAAATTTCATTATCAGTGATATAAAATAGTTGCATCCACCATAGGGGAATATGTTTCTTCGTAATCTATTCCAAATTTTATAAGAATTCTTGTGCAGCTAAACACGTTTTATATCTGACATTATATCTCACTAGTTTTACACCTTTAGGTGTATGGACTACTGGTCCAAATACTCTTCACATCAAGAGATTTCAATTCTGCCTCCTTTCTATTTTGTCCAATCATTACTTTGTGTACACTCTGAAACCGATTTCGATTCATTATCCTCATCTTTATTCATAATGTCAACTGCTACATTGCATGCAAATATTTTATCGACGTCGTTTTGATTTTGGTTCCATATTATTTCAGACATGACACAATTAATTGATATCTATTTATTATCATCATTATCATTATGATCAGGTACCTGAGATTTCTCTTTGTTCATGTCTAAGGTCTCTTCAGGAGATCCTTCACAATATTTTACTTTCTTAGTCTTGCCATTTTCATTTTCTTCTCCGTTTCTTTGCCAAGTATTTCTTATCTTTGGAACCAAGTGGTCTCTCATGCTTCAGACATTCTTAAGACCTATTAGCAGTTTGATATTGTCCTTTAGAGACTTTAATTCTAAACGGAGCATTTACAGCTGGTATATGTGACTTGGTCACTCTGTTTAGGTTAGTAAATGCTTCTAGCATTTGATGAATTATCTTTTGAACTTCTAGTTCACATTCTTTAGTTTGAGGATCAATTTGAGGCAATGAAAATTTATTCCATATAAATACTTTCTCCAGCTGTTTATTCTCTCCCCCAAATGTTGGGTAAACTGACTCATGACAATCAAGCCTTAAATAAATTCCCCGTTATTCGCTCTAGATTGATAGAGAGTCATATCCAACATTCATCCCAATACTCCTTTGAGGGCCCATATTAGTGCGTTGTGGTGGAGCAATTATAACATATATCGCACATTCATGTAATATCCGAGATTTTCGTTCCAGTTATTTTGGATTTTTCCGGATATTCCTCTGTTGTTGAGTGTCGTTATTATTTTCTCGATGATTGATTTTTGTGTTTATATGGTCGTGTGTGATTATTTGTTGCATGATGTCTTAATTTAGGATCGATGATGTTGTCCGCGAGCATTTTGTCGAGTTCATTCCGTGCGTTTTCGTAAATTTGAGTCGTCAAGTCATGGCGGCTGGGCATTGGCCGGCCAGGTGCGACAGGGACCGGCCAGGTGCGCACGAGCATGGCGCACGATCTGGGCGCACGATCCGGCGCTCATGCGGCCCTCACTGCACGCGCACGAGCAGGTGCTTGTGCTCGGTGCTCGTGTGTCTGGGCAGATTCCTGACAGTGGCGCGCACGACCCGGCGCACGACCGGCTGCTCGTGCGTGTCTGCCCGTGTGTCGCTGGGCAGTATAAATATGATCGAGCAGACGGGTTTACACTCATTTTCTCATTTCTCTTCTTTTCTTTCCGCTGCTGGGGCTTAGAGGACACGAAGTCATGTTGTTCAACTATCAATCCACGAAGTTCTTGAGTTTCTTACGTTGATTAGTCATCCCATAACCTCCTCCGATCGATCGAATCAAGGTTAGATTTCCTAAAAATCTAGTTTTCGGGAAATTGGGGATTTTGTTTGATTTCGTCCGTTTGATCCCTAATAACCTAGATTAGTGATGGATTATTGATTATTAAGTTGTATTCTACCAATTTCCTTGGTGTTCCATGGTTTGATTACTAAGGATTCATCGTTTTGTCGAGTTCCTAATCGACGCCTTGAAGGTGTCCGGTAAAAGGTCTTAGAGGGGGATTCGGGCGTTATACGATTATTATTCCTAGTACGGCCATTGATTTATCGAAGACATGTTTTAGGAATGAAATCTTTGTGAAGAACTCGAGTCGGATCCCTTCCGTTCGTTGTCTTCTTTGGGGTTCGAATTTTCCCGGTTGAACCGTGTTCTTTGGAGTGTTCGGTATCGATTATTGAGGCAAGTATTCTATTTATACGATTTGTGTCTTGTGAATAGAGTTTAAGTATTAGATTTATGATGATTTAGTTTACCTTCGTAGATATGGTTGGTGCGATTTGATTATTCGAACGTTTGTTGGTATTAATGATATTCTTGCTTGTTTAACGTTGTGAAGTCGTGTTGGTCATGTTAATCGCGTGATCCGTGTTGGGCTTGATTGCTTGGGTTTGATGTCTCGTGTTGAATATGATTATTGTGTTCGATTGATTATACACTTGGACATGTATTTAGGTGTATGATTGGATGTTCGAACGTATTTGTATTAAGGTGTGTTATTCATGGTGATGTGTTGCGATTTTGATATGTATTGGGAAGTGTGTGTGTGTGTGTGTGTGTGTGTTGGGAAGTGTGTGTGTGTGTGGGGTCCAGGTACGGTCCGTCGTGACCTCTAGAGTTTGGTACATGAGGTGTACGAACAGTGTGTGTGGTCTAGGTACAGTTCGCCGTGGCCTCTGGAGATTGGTACATGAGGTGTACGAACAGTATGTGTGGTTCATGTACGGTCCGTCGTGACCTCTGGAGTTCGATACATGAGGTGTACGAACCGTGTGTGTGGTCCAGGTACGGTCCGTCATGGGCTCTGGATTTCGGTACATGAGGTGTACGAACAGTGTGTGTGGTTCAGGTACGCTCTGTCGTGGCCTCTAGAGTTCGGTACATGAGGTGTACGAACAATGTGTATGGTCCAGGTACGGTCCGTCATGGCCTCTGGAGTTCGGTACATGAGGTGTACGAACAGTGTGTGTGGTTCAGGTACGGTCCGTCGTGGCCTCTGGAGTTCGGTACATGAGGTGTACGAACAATGAGTTAATAAATAACGTTTTGATGTTAAATCTCGGACTTGATGATATCTTCACTAATGTGTTTTGAAACAAGAACCGGGCTGAGGCCTTAACTATTTTCGAAAGAGGTTTTGTAATTTGGGACTCGAGGTCCAAAAGAATTTATACTTTAAAAATTCCCGAGATGCCGAGTTTAATTTTAAATACTTCATTGCTTATTTTCTAATTAATAAAACCTCTCGGGAATGTTTTGACAATTGATTGTCGTACTTGATTCGTGTAATATCCGCTATTTTCGATTTTCGGTAAATTTCTTTTTTTCGGCCGGAGCCCGTTTTGACGACTCGCTCATGACCGTTTCGTCATTTCGAGAATGATTAATTCTGCACTTTTTGTCATCCGAGTTCGTTTCGGTGTCGTTTTGTTGAGTTCCGTGTCCTTAATCGACTTTTTCACGTGGGAGTTCGACTTTGTAAAGTCACCATTAATTCTTGGAAACTCCAAAAATTCTGAATCATTCCAATAGTATAGAGCATCAAGTTAGCTTTCCAATGGTTCAAACGGTGAGTCAATCGGAGTCCAGACGAAGGAGTTATGGTCGAAATAGCTAGGACTATACGATGTGCCTTTTTCGTGTTGGAGTGGACTGTACCGTGTGCCGGGCCACACTTCAGCTGGGCCGCGGCACTAAGCTGATTCCTGGGCGTTTTTTGGCCCCGGCGCGGCACACTCATCTGTGCCGCGGCACACGGGCTTTTTCTGCGTTTTTAGCAGATTTTCGAGGAGAAAACTTCATTTTCTCCTCTCTTCTTCCTCCTTCCATCTAGGGCGATTTGTGGGCGATTTTGGGCGATTTGAGTGCTCCCAAACTTGTAGAGATCATCCACCTCAAGTCTTGTTGTAGATTTTCGACCTCTACTTGAATCCTTCATCGAATCAAGGTATTTTGGCTTGAACCCTTGTTTTTGTAGATTTGGGGATTTTCCTTTTTGATTTCGATTCCAATCCGTTTTGATCAATTAATTGTTGTATAAGCGTTGTTTTGAACTTGTTCTATGGATTGGATACTCGTATCTTTAGTTCGTTCGACCCAGGGGTGATTTCTTTGTTCTTGAAGGGTCTTGAACATTTAATGTTCGATTAAATGTTCGAATGAGTTCCCTTTGATAGTTTGTTGGGATTTAGTTGTTTTCGGCCTTGATTCTCGTCGTAATCATGTTTTATTATTCCTTACGGAGGATTATAGGTGCTCGATGATTCCGATGTTGAATTCCGTTGGTGATTGATGATTCATGTGGTGTTTTCCGTAGTAATTTGGTCTTTATCGCGTTCTAGATAGTGTTCGGGAATTTGAGGCTACCCGCCGTATCCGTTCATTTTTCCATTGCTCGTGATATCGAGGCAAGTATCTTGCCCATACATTTCATATTTCATCGGCATAATTATTGATAAATGATTTTATGCGAAATCGATGTTTAATGAGCGTTAAAAGGATCGGTATGTCCTCGATAAATATTGTCTTTCAACGATAATTCGAATACTTCGTGAATGGATATGTTCTCGGAATATGTGTGTTAGTTTAAATGCGTTGAGAGGCGTTATAATCGCATTGAGTGAATATAATAGACCATAATTGTTTGTCGAGGATTGTGTATTGAATTGTATGTTTGTTCGGTGGGTATTCGACATGATGTGATGTTAGTCGTTACTCCTTTGAAAGGAGGTTGTGATGCTTAATGTTGCTTGTCTTGATAATCGACTATTGTTGTGTGCTTGTTGTATGTGATGTGCCTCGGGTAGGATTGTTGAATCTCGGAATCCATACTTGCTAGTATGGGTCGGGCGAAACCGTAGGGTTATCAATACGGGTATGTCTTGCGGGGACTCCGAGGTTCGTGGCTTGCTAGCCCGATGCGGGATAACTTGTGGGGTTATCATCGGGTATGTCTTGCGGGGACTCAGGGTTCGTGGCTTGTTAGCGCGATCTGGGATAACTTATGGTTGTGGTTTGGTTGTGATATTCGTGTCGTGGAGACATGTGATTTGATATGTTTTCCTATTGGGTTATTCACTCGGGTTTGTTCTTGGGAGCATCGAGGTTCGTGGCTTGTTAGCACGGGACACGAATAATCCTTAGGAACATGTGATTTGTGATTTGGGTCACGGACCCGTGTTTTGTGAAATGGGTTGTGGACCACTGCGTATTATTCTAGGAACTTGAATTTTGGAAAATGACTTTTGTTTGTGTCCTAAATATTTTCGAAAGGTTTTAGAATTCTTATATCCCAAATGTTTTCTAAACTCCCGAGATCGTCAAATGTTTTGTAATATGGACATTGGGTTATTTCCTACCTTTCACGTTTTGAATGGTTTGATCAAGTGAATTTTCTCGGGAAGTATATTTGCGATTACTCTGTTTTTGTGGAGTATGATATGTATGGCTTGTTTTCGTATTTATACTTGCACTAGCAAAACAGTGGAGTTTTGCTAACCCCCGAGTATTCGGGGGGTGGATGTCTGTATTGCATTCAGGTTTTGGAGCAGAGCACAGGGTCGGCATGAAGGATGATGAAAGATGAACGATACTAATCACACGAGGACCCATTGATGTCGTATTGGTTTAGTTGTATTTTATTTCCGCTGCAGTACTTTTCCCCGTTGTACGGGAGTTTATTGTATTTTGACCCCTGCGTGGGTATGTGTTTGGAATGGAGTTGTATGTTATTATTGAAAGACCAAATCGGTCTACTGAGTCATTTTAGCCTTGAAGGCGATGTTTAGGTGTTTGATTTTAGTTATCAGCCTGGTAGATCCTCGAGGAGAGGGTCTACGGCGTGTAATATCCCTGAGCGGATTGGGGGTGTTACAATTCGTGGTCACTTTTGCTTAATATATTTCGTATACTATTATACTTGCACTAGTAAAACAGTGGAGTTTTACTAACTCCCAAGTAATCGGGGGGTGGATATCTGTTTTGCGTCCAGGTACAGGCAGGTTCAGGGGAGCAGTCACAGGATCGGCACAAGAAGTGACGAGCTACGATACCAATCAAGAGTTGAGAGTTTGGTCGAGTTATATTTGTAATATCCGCAATATTCGTTTTTCGATAATTTTCTTTTTTCGGAGGGAGTTCGTTTTGACGACTCGTTTGTGACCGTTTCGTCATTCTGAGAATGGTTAATTCTGCACCTTTCGACGTCCGAGTTCGTTTCGGTGCCGTTTTGCCGAGTTCCGTGCCTTTTGGCGACTTTTCCGCACTTGAGTTCAATTCTTGCGAATCTCGTTCGAAACTGCTGTTTCGAGTTTCCTGTAAGTCCGTTTAACTTTGTTAGACGTGTTGTGAACTTCATTTTGGTTATTCGATCACGTATCGTGACTTTCGGGCATTTTGGGCCATTTTGTAATTTTCCCAAAGTTGTGGGTATCCGTATACGTACTTGTTATCTCGACCCTTTTTATGGTCGCGTGTGAGTTTGACTATAACTCAAACTTTTGGTATGATCTTATTCTGGAGTTTCCGTGCGTATCTTGATCTTGGTATTTCGATCGGAGGGGTCCGTTGTTGTATCCAGCTTTGAGAGTACTACTGCTGTAGACATGGGTGCATTAGCGCACGCTAAGGGATATCCTTAGCGCACGCTATTGAACAGCAGGGTTTGAGTCAGTAGCTGGAACCAGGCCGTTAGCGCACGCTAAGGTCAGGTCATTAGCGCACGCTACAGTGCTGTGGTTAGCGCACGCTAACTAGTAGTTCGAGGGAGTCCAGTGGCTACTGGACTGGGTCTGGAGGATTCGTTAGCGCACGCTAACTCTTGATGGTTAGCGCACGCTAACTGTGCTTTGGCGAGCGATTGTTACGGCGTCTCGATAGCGCCGCTAATCGGAAAGATTAGCGCCGCTAAGTATCGATATAAAAGCGGACGGAGTCTTTAATCTTCATTTTCTTAATTTCTTCTTCTTCCTCCGCGGGTTTGAGTCGTGGCGACTAGGGTTCATGACCTGGGCTAATTTTCGTCCATTCCAAGGTGTTTTAGAGCGATACTAATCATACGAGGACCCATTTGATGTCATATTGGTTTAGTTGTATTTTAATTCCGCTGCAGTATTCTTTCCCCATTGTACGGGAGTGTGTTGTATTCGACCCCTGCGTGGGCATGTAATGTGTTTGAGTTGTATGTATTTATTGAAAGACCAAATCGGTCTACTGAGTCATTTTGGCCTTAAATGCATTGTTGAGTTGTTCGACGTTGTTTACCAGCCTGGTAGAACCTTGAGGAAAGGGTCTACGGCATGTAATATCCCTGAGTGGATTGTGGGTGTTACATAAATGGTATCAGAGCTTTAGGTTGTGGAAACCTAGGCTATCGGGTCAGTGGTGTCTGTTGAGTTTTGTCTCGTCGGATTTTGTCTGACTGAGTCGTGTCGCGACGTGTCGTCTGAGTTTGTTGGTCGTGATTAGTATCGTGGGGCGATCATCACCTTTGTGCGACCTGTGGCCATAATTCTCCCGCCTTTGTGTTGTGCCTCGTGTGGCACGAGTTACGGCATGATTATGTGTTAAGTGATGGAATCCTTATGCAGATTCTTGGTTTCGTGATGCGTTTGTGTGACTCTCATATTTCGTTTATATGAGGAGTGCTGTCGCTATTTATGTCCTGTTGACTGCGATATTTGACTGTTTGTTTTCTGGTAAAAGACAGGTGTTCTCTTGATTTTAAGCGAGTTGATGCGTACATTATGATGTGTGTAACCGAATGTTGATGCATGCGAGTTTTTGGGCATTCTAGCCTAATAGATTTTCAAAAACCTTGAGTATCTTAGAAAATAAATTTCGAGACGTACTTTTAAAAATGAATTATTTTCTCGCGGTACTTTCAAGGTGCTTTCTAGTGCCGCAATATGTTTCAAAATTAATCCAATTGAGGACCAAAATATTTTGAGATATTTTCAAATTATTTAGAAATGCTTTGCTTAGACCTGAGGGTCGAATAATTTTGAAAGTTTTCACTAAAAGAAAAGTGTCCTCATTTTTGTTCAAACACAAGATAATTTTCAAAGTCTCGATAATGGTGTTTGTACTACTTTTGAAAGGTGATACTCAAGATCAACTAGTGTTTCCAAAATCGTTCTTTTTCAAAGGTGGTTTTCGTTTTTAAAACCTATCATTCCCGTTTGCAGTCCAGGAATGTATGTATGATATTCACATTTTCGTTAGAATGTTAACTCCCGAGTATGATGGAATTGGTGGTGTGAGCGCTGAGTCGTTCGCCACGCATTTGGTATGCTAGCCCTCTGTGAGAGGTGTAATGTGGTATTTAATTTTTGTCGCCTCGTGGTGAATTGCGTGTTGTCGCACATGTGTGAGCTGTTAAAGCTTGGGTTTGTACGTTTGAGTACATGTGTGGTTGTTTCATGATGTTTGTGATTATGTGCTGGTCATGATGTCCCGGTAGCTCAGTATCTTTTCGACAAGGATGCCGCTAGCTGGTGGGAGGCTGTTAAGCCTCAAGATCGTGTTGTTACATGGGCAGAGTTCCAGAGATTCATGAGAGATGAGTTTTGTCCGGAGCCGATCAGAAATCAGAAGATTAATGAATTCTTTTCGGCGAAACCGCAGGATGTACCGTTGTCTCAAGCTATTATTGATTTTAGCAAACAGCTCGGTTATGTGCAGAATCAAGTAAGGACAGAGGAGGACAAGATTTGTCATTTTAGTAGGCGGATGAAGCCGGAGATTCGTCAGTACATGGCAGGTCTCGCTTGTACTTCCTTGAGAGATTATCAGAATAGGGCGTTGGCCTATGAGCTATCCAGATTGCCGACCGAGTTTATGTCCGCGTCGAAGAAATAGAAAACCGTTGGGGACTCTTCAGGAAATCAGGGGAGTATGCCCCCTGAGTTGGGGACTTCGTTTCGTCCTCCTAAGGTGATTCCTCGATCGCGTGATCAGGGTAGTAGTACCCCTGCAGTGAGTTATGTGAACAGCTCGAAGATATGTTATAACTGTAGTTGAGCAGGCCATACTGCGAAGAATTGTCGTTCACCGTTAGTCGACTGTTTCGAGTGTGGCGAGGTAGGTCACCGAGCCGTACATTGCGAGACGGTAGCTGAGAGATTCGGGGATCGAGGTTGCGTCTCTGCTCCGAACGGACACGGAGATGCATAGTGTGGTTTTGAGGATTTCGGCGTAGTCCGAATCGTTTGTGTTTGTTCCTTGTGAATCGTTTTGTGTTTATTTTCTGTTTTCTTGATTGTGCGTGTTTTCTTGTAATCGGTGCTTAGTGTTTTGTGGTTGTTCGGATAATTGACTTGATTGTATTATCTGCTTGATGACGCTTGTTACTTGTGGGTTTTATTATGTTTCTACCAGTGACGTTGTGTTGGTCGTCGTGGAGCGCGTTTTCACGTCGTATTTTTCCTTGCGTGCTTGTAACGTTTCACCGATGGGCGAAAGTTACGCATTTCTTGTGTCTCTCGTTGAGTGTTTCCTGGTAGGATGTTGCTCCACCCTGCTTATTTTAATTTTCGGGATGAAACTTCTTTTGAGGAGGGTAGAATGTAATATCCGCAATTTTCGATTTTCGGTAATTTTCTTTTTTCGGTGGAAGTCCGTTTTGATGACTCGCTTGTGATCGTTTCGTCATTCTAAGAATGTTTAATTCTGCACTTTTCGACGTCCGAGTTTGTTTCGGTGCCGTTTTTCCGAGTTCCGTGCCTTTTGGCGACTTTTCCGCACTTGAGTTCGGTTCTTGCGAATCTCGTTCGAAACTGCTGTTTGAGATTCCTGTAAGTCCGTTTAACTTTGTTAGACGTGTTGTGAACTTCGATTTGGTTATTCGATCACGTATCGTGACTTTCGGGCGTTTTGGGCCATTTTATAATTTTCCCAAAGTTGTGGGTATCCGTATACGTACTTGTTATCTCGACCCTTTTTATGGTCGCGTGTGAGTTTGACTGTAACTCAAACTCTTGGTGTGATCTTATTCTGTAGTTTCTGTGCGTATCTTGATCTTGGTATTTCGATCGGAGGGGTCCGTTGTTGTAACCAGCTTTGAGAGTACTACTACTGTAGACATGGGTGCATTAGCGCACGCTACGGGATATCCTTAGCGCACGCTATCGAACAGCAGGGTTTGAGTCAGTAGCTGGAACCAGGCCGTTAGCGCACGCTAAGGTCAGGTCATTAGCGCGCGCTACAGTGCTGTGGTTAGCGCACGCTAACTAGTAGTTCGAGGGAGTCCAGTGGCTACTGGACTGGGTCTGGAGGATTCGTTAGCGCACGCTAACTCTTGATGGTTAGCGCACGCTAACTGTGCTTTTTTGGCAGAACGATTGTTCTGACGTCTCGATAGCGCACGCTAATCAGGAAAGATTAGCGCACGCTAAGCTGTCCATTATAAAAACTGGACAACAGTCTTTAATCTTCATTTTCTTCATTTATTCTTCTTCCTCCGCGGGTTTGAGTCGTGGCGACTAGGGTTCACGACCTGGGCTAATTTTCGTCCATTCCAAGGTGTTTTAGAGCATCCTAGCTGATTATAACATCATCTAATCCATTGTTCTTCGCCGGATCAAGGTATTTTTCTTGAATCCCTAGAGTTGACTTTTTGGAGTTTTGTTCTTGATTTCGTTTTCCATCCGGTTTTGGTAAACCGATTGTTGTTTAATGATGTTGTTAAACATATCCTATGGATTGTATATCCATATTTCGGGTTGGAATTCTGTTTTCTTGTTTTGACGGGACGAATCGTGTTCTTGACCGTTTTGGGGGAAACCCTTGAACCTTCGTCGTTTATTACTTGACTTTAGCGGCTCTGGGTCGTACTTTGGAATTCATTTTCGTAGTTGATTGCGGTTTACCATTCGGTGGAGTGGGCGGGTTCGTGGTCGGTTCATGCCAACCTACTCCGGTCGATTCTTCGCGTTTGTAATTATTCGAGGCAAGTACCTTGTCCATACAATTCTTGTTTTATGGATATGATAATTAGTGATCGTCTCTTTGTGTTTATTTGATCGTTTGAATTTCATTTTCAAAGATCGATTAGCCTTGTTAAAGGCCCCCTTCAAAACGCGTGTGTTTGTAGATATTATGTTCGTGGAAGGTTACGTGAATTACTATGAATACACTTGGTGTTGTCGTTGTGCTTTGATAATATATATATGTATATACTATCTCATATCGGTGCGTTGTGATTTGACCATTGTGTCGTGCATTGTGTTTGTTGCCATTGATGAGAATTACTTGGATATTATTGATGTGATATGTTATTTGTGTGAATGTATGGATATGGTTAAAGGTCTACGGTGCCACATGACATGTGATCATGTGGTCAGGATGCAACAAGTGATTGATCCAACCGTGAGAGCCTGAGATAATCTACGGTGACACATGGCTTGTGATCATGAGGTCAGGATGCAACAAGTGATTGATCCAACCGTGAGATATGGTGTGTGATTTGTTTAGCTAGCCAGCTCGAGAGGGTCCTTAGAGGCCTCGGGTTGGATTTGTAGCTTCGTCCAGGTCCTAGGCGATGCGTGTGCGTGATTTGTTTAGCTAACCAGCTCGGGAGGGTCCTTAGAGGCCTCGGGTGGGATTTGTGGCTTCGTCCCGGTCCTAGGCGATGCTTGTATGTGATTATGTTGTGTTGATTTTATGTCCGTTGAGGACACTTGAATCGGGCTCTGGCCCTGTGAATTGTTGTTGGTTCTATTTGTGAAAATAAAACCTTTAGACTGTGACCCTGTTGATTTTGGAAAGAGAAGGATTTGGTAATCCTAAATTGTCTTCTATTAAAACTCCTGAGGGTATTTTAAACCATTTTGCAAAGCGTTCTCATTACTTGGGACCTTTAGATTTCGGAAAGCTTTACCTAAACTCTTTCCTCGGGAAGTATTTCCGTTATGTTTAAAACAGTGGAGTTTTGCTAACCCCGAGTATTCAGGGGGTGGATGTCTGTATTGCATTCAGGTTTTGGAGCATAGCACAGGGTCGGCATAAAGGATGATGAAAGATGAACGATACTAATCACACAAGGACCCGTTTGATGTCATATTGGTTTAGTTGTATTTTATTTCCACTGCAGTATTCTTTCCCCGTTGTACGGGAGTGTGTTGTATTCGACCCCTGCGTGGGCATGTATTGTGTTTGAGTTGTATGTATTTATTGAAAGATCAAATCGGTCTATTGAGTCATTTTGGCCTTAAAGGCATTGTTGAGTTGTTCGACGTTGTTTACCAGCCTGGTAGAACCTTGAGGAAAGGGTCTACGGCGTGTAATATCCCTGAGTGGATTGGGGGTGTTACATAAATGGTCTGTGTAAAGAGTTGTATTTTTCTGTTTGTGTCAGTCGTATGACCTCATCGGTCCGTGTAGTTGTTTATAATTGACCTTAATGGTCCGTATCATTGTATCGTTTACCCGGTCGGGCAAACACTTGGTCGTTTTGTGATGTTTAACCTGGTAGATCCTAGTGGGAAGGATCTACGGCGTGTAATATTTCCATACAGTTTTGGGGGTGTTACATTTATGGTATCAGAGCTTAGGTTGCATAAACCTAGGCTGTCGGGTCAAGTCGATTCGTGATTTGTCGAGTAATGTGTCGTCGTGTCATTCGAGTTGTCGGGTGACAAGTTGAGTTGTGCGTAGTCACAACCTGTCGGATATGTTGTCGGATGAGATTAGTATCGAGGGCGACCGTCATCTCCGTGCGGCCTGTGGACGTAAGTCTCCTATTTTATGCGTAGTATATGTGTTTCATGATTTCAGTTATGTGCGATATTTGTGGTGTATAACTTTGTTTGCTCGGTATTGTGTAATGGAGTTTGTATTCGATACTTGTGATACACTGTATGTGCATAGAACTGGAAGTATTGATGGTTTGACTTTGAACCACCATGTGGGGTGGTATGATGTGAAAGCTGTGAACCTTGATGTGATTCGTAAAAGGTATCGACGGTAGAGTTTGTGAGAAACTCAGACGGATGATTTTGTTGTATGTTTAAACTTGACACTCACGAGGTGTATTTGCTTGAGTTGGTGATTTTGTTTGCCGTTTGGGCATGTGGTTTTAAGTTCGATTATTTTTGAATTGTTGTAATCATGCCCGCTGCGGGTAGGTTTGAGAACGTTTTTCTAAAGGACATTACGGGTTTGAGCATTTTTGTGGAAATTGATTTTTGAAAATATTTTGATTGTGCGGTTGAACAACGTTTTGTATGGATTTTGAAATCGGTCGAATTTTGACAAGTTGGTCATGTATTTTTAAATGACACCATCAGACGGTAATTGAAAAATGTGTTTTAAGTACTTCGGACATTGCAAAATATTACCATCAATTTTGGTTATGATCGAAAGGATTTGGTAAAATTTCTGTTTAGCAAAACGACTTTAGTTTTCGGAATTTAAAATGTTATGTGTTTGTGTGTTGGGACTAAGCCGTTGCGACAAGTTTGTTATGTTGTTATGCTCGTCGGAGAATGTTGCAGTGTTTCTAAATGTCGGAATACATTGTTAGGAGTCGATCCTTAACCTTCGGAGCCGTATCGGGACTGCTGGGACAATTCTGCTGTCCTGCAGCTAGTGATTACGGCCTTAATATATTTACCATTATGGCCGTAAGCTCATAGACATTACGGTCGTAAGCTCCTAGTTGTTACGGTCGTAAACTGCATGTTATTACGGCCGTAAGTTCTTGACTGCCACGGCAGTAATTTTGTTGTTACATTGGTATCAGTGCTCTTTGTCGATCATTTGATTCCTGCTGATATATTCGTATGGTCCGCCAGTGACGATTGTGAACTTTAACTATTGTATCGGTAATGTCGCACTCGGTTAGTTATCTTGTATGTCGTTACGGTGGTGATGTTATATATTGATAAGGTCATTTTGATGACGTCGGTTATCGAGTAGGCTTGATATTTCAAAAATGTTGTTTTACAAATGACTTCAAAACAAAACAGTTGTGATAATGGGTTCATGGTTCTGGTTAACGATCGATGTGGTAAAAGTATTTTTCAAAAAAATTCAATTCAGCAAAATCTTTCAAACGCACGAATTTTAAAATATTATCGTTTGAACTAATACCTCGGGAAATTTTATTCTTTTGAATATTACCCATGTTTGACTACAATGATATGTACAATATTTTAACAATGATTGTTGAGCTGAAGGTCGTACATCTCTGTTGATGTGACCGTGTGAATGTAACACCCCCAATCTGCTCAGGGATATTACATGCCGTATAACCTTTTCTCAAAGATCTACCAGGCTGGTAACAACATCGAACATCCCAACAATGCCTTTAAGGATAAAATGACTCAGTAGACCGATTTGGTCTTTCAACAAATACATACAACTCAATCTCAATACATGCCCACGCAGGGGTCAAATACAAATACTCCCGTACAACGGGGAAAAATACTACAGCGTAAATAAAGTACAACTGAACCAATACAACAACGTACAGGTCCTCAAGTGATTAGTATCGATCATCTTTCATCATTCTTCGTGCCGACCCCGTTCTATGCTCCTCAACACCTGAATGCAATACATACATCCACCCCCCGATTACTCGGGGGTTAGCAAAATTCCACTATTTTCCTAGTGCAAGTATAAACAGGGTCATAGCCCAAAGGTCTTGTCTTCACAAATAGAAAACCAACAACAATTCACAGGGTCAAAACCCACGTCACGTGTCCTCGACGGACATAAAAATCAGCAAAACATAACCACCCAATATACGAAATCTCGGTCACACCCAAGGTACTCGACCTGGTCAATACATCCAAAACATATACATAACACCGTGAACACATGCCACGTCATCTCACGGTTGGATCAGTCACTTGTTGTCTCCTGACCACATGATCACATGTCATGTGTCACCATAGGTTCCATGTACCACCGTGAATACTTGCCACGTCAAGGATATCCAAACAATTCACCCAAAGGCAATAAACACATAGCACAACACAAGTGTCAAATCACAACACACCGAAATGAGATAATATATGTATATATATGTATATTATCAAAGCACAACAACAACACCAAGCGTATTCATAGGGTTCACTTTACCATTCACGAAACACACCATTCACAAAACACACGCGTTTTGACAGTGAGCCTTTAACGAGGCTAAACCGAATCTTTTGAAAGTTCATTTCAAACAACCAAACAAATACATTTAGACAATCACCGGTCATCATATCCAAGAAACAAAAAATGTATCGACAAGGTACTTGCCTCTAATAACCACAAACGCATAGAATCGACCGAAGTAGGTTGGCACGAACCGACTACGAACCCGCCGACTCCGCCGAACGCCAACTCGCGATAATAAACTGCGAAGGATAATAACAACAATGAAAATGAATTCCATAGCACGACTCAAAGCCGCTGAATTGGAGGAACAAATGAAAAAAGCTCAAGGGTTTCCCCCAAAATGGCCAAGAACACGAATCTACCGACCAAAATACGAAAACAAAATTCCAAACCGGAATATGGATATTCAATCCATAGGATATGTTTAACAACATCATTTAACAACAATCGATTCATCAAAATTGGATGGAAAATGAGACCGAGAACAAAACTCGCCAAAAAGTCAACTCTAGGGATTCAAGAAAATTACCTTGATTCGGCGAAGAACAATGGATTAGAGGATGTTATAATCACCTAGGATACTCCAAAACACCTTTGGATCGAGCAAAATCGGCCAAGATCGCGATCCATAGTCGCCCTTGACTCAACCCCGCGGAGAGGAGGAGAAATGAGGTGGAAATGATGTATCACGACTACTGTCCAGTTTATATACACTGGACAACTTAGTGTGCGCTAATCTTTAAGATTAGCGTGCGCTATCGACGCACCGAAGTAAAACTTCTTGACAAAAATACACTGTTAGCGTGCGCTAACCACAAGTGTTAGCGTGCACTAACGGGACCTTCAGACCTAGTCCAGTAGCTCCTGGACTGCCCTGAACTACCAGGTAGCGCGCGTTATCCTCACTCTAGCGTGCGCTACTAATGCACTCTAGCGCGCACTATGATACTAAATAGCGTGTGCTGATCAACGTCTTAACCTAGTCCAGTAGCCTCTGAACTGTTTCTGCACCACCAGTTAGCGTGCGCTACCACACCCGTAGCATGCGCTAATAAGCACTAAGTGTAGCGTGCGCCAACGACTCAGACAGCAACAAAACTCTCAGAAATGGGCACGACGACGGATACCCACAACTTTGGCAAATTACAAAACGGCCCCAAATGTACGAAAATCACAATACGACATCGAATAACCAAACCGAAGCTCACAACACGTATAACAACGTTGAATTAACTTACGAGAAACCCTAAACAACAGTTTCGAACGAGATTCGCAAGAATCAAACTCAAGTGCGGAAAAGTCGCTTAAGAACACGAAACTCAACAAAACGACACAGAAATGAACTCGGATGTCAAAAAGTGCAGAATTAATCATTCTCAGAATGATGAAACAGTCACAAGCGAGTCGTCAAAACTAACCCCCGCCGAAAAAAGAAAATTACCGGAAATCAAAATTGCGGATATTACATACTACCCTCCTTAAAAGAAGTTTCGTCCCGAAACTTAAAATAAGTAGGGAGGAGCAACATCCCACTAGGAAACACCCAACGAGATACACAATAACCGAAAACTCGCGCCCAACGGCGAAACGTTACAAGCAACGCAATGAAACATATGGCGTGAAAACACGCTCCACGACGACCATCACAACGCCACAGGCAAAGACATAATAAAACCAACAAGTGACAACCATCATCAAACAGATAGTACAATCGAGTTAATTATCCGAACAATCACAAAGCAATAGGTACCAATATAAGAAAACATGCACAGTTAATAAAATAGAAAATAAACACAAAACGATCCACAAGGACAACCATAATCAATTTCGACTACGCCAAAATCCTCAAAAACCACACTAGGCATCTCCGTGTCCTTTCGGAGCAGAGACGCAACCTCGATCCCTAAATCTCTTAGCTACCATCTCGCAATGCACGGCTCGGTGACCCACCTGGCCACACTCGAAATAGCTGACTAACGGTGAACGATAATTCTTCGCGGTATGGCCCGCTCGACTACAGTTATAACACATCTTCATGTTGCTCACATTACTCACTGCAGGGGTACTACTCTTCTGATCACACGATCGAGGAACCTTCTTATGATGATGAAACGATGTCCCTACCTCAGGGGGCCCACTCCCCTGATTTCCTGAAAAGTTCCCAATGTTTTTCTGTTTCTTCGAGTCAGACATATTCTCGGTCGATAATCTGGATAGCTCATAGGCTAACGCCCTATTATGATAATCTCTCAAGGAAGTACAAGTGAGACCTGCCATGTACTAACGAATCTCCGGCTTCATCCGCCTACTAAAATGACAGATCTTGTCCTCCTCTGTCCTGACTTGATCCTGCACATAGTTGAGTTGTTTGCTAAAATCAATAATAGCTTGAGACAACGGTACAGCTTGCGGTTTTGAAGAAAAGAATTCCTTAATCCTCTTATTTCTGATCGGTTCCGGACAAAACTCATCTCTCATGAATCCCTGGAACTCTGCCCACATGACAACACGATCTCGAGGCTTAATAGCCTCCCACCAACTAGCGGCATCTTTGTCGAGACGATACTGAGCGATCGGTACCTTACGTTCTTCTGGACAATCAACTATCTCGAATATCTTTTCCAACTGGAAAAGCCAACCATCCCAACCCAATGCATCTGCGGCACCAGCAAAACGAGGGGGATTCATACGAACCACTTCTCGAAGCCACTGATTTGCACCAATGTTCTGGGTCACATCTGTACTACGTTGAACTGCTTGAGTCAACTGAGTCATCTGTGCAGCTACCTGCTGCAGAATAGTAGCAACACCGATACCAACACCATCACTAGCAGCATGATCCTGATCATGCATCCGGTTGCGACGACCACGACCTCTGCCCCTCAGCATACTGAATGAGCAACCACTCAGCACAACAGAAAATCATAACATGCAACACATATAATGATTACTATCATAAAGCAACAAACATACCAACATCACAGCAACGACGGCATCGTTCGGCGATCTCAACGGCCCGAACGATAACCAGCACACAATCACAAAACATCATGAAACAATCACACATGTACACAAACGTACAAACCCAAGCTTTAATAGCTCGCACATGTGCGACAACATGCAATTCACCACGAGGCGACAAACATTAAATACCACATCACACCTCTCACAGAGGGTTAGTACAACAAATGTGTGTCGAACGACTTAACGATCACACCACCAACTCAATCACAACTCGGATGGCTAACACCCTAAGGACAATACTAACATCATACACACCTTCTCCGACCACAAGCAGGAAGTGATATGTTTTAAAAACGAGAACCACCTTTTGAAAATAATTTTGGAAACATCAGTTGATCTTGAGTATCACCTTTCAAAAAGTAGTACAAACACCATCATCGAGACATTGAAAACCATCTTGCTTTTGATAAAAATGAGGACACTTTTCTTTTAGTGAAAAACTTTCAGAATATTCGACCCTCGGGTCTAAGAAAAAGCGTTTCTAAATCATTAAAAATATCTCAAAATATTTTGGTCCTCAAGTGGAATAATTTTGAAACATACTGTGGCACCTGGGAAGTACCGCGAGAAAATAATTCATTTTAAAAGTACATCTCGAAATTTATTTTCTACGATACTCAAGGTTTTCAAAAATCCAATAGGCCAGAATGCCCAAAAATCCACACGTATCGACATCGCTTATACACATCATAGTACACGCATCAATTCGTTCAAAATCAAGACAATACATGTCTTTTGCCTGAAAACAAACAGTCAAATATCACAGTCGAAAAGACACAAGTAGCGACAACACTCCTCATATAAACGAAATATGAGAGTAAAATAACCACGCATCACGAAACCAAAAATCTACATAAAGATTCCATCCCTCAACAACTAACCATACGAGTAGCTCGTGCCGCATGAGGCACAACAGAAAGAAGGGAGACTTACATCCACAGCCCACGAATATCATGATCGCCCCACGATACTAATCACGACCAACAAACTCAGACGACACGTCACGACACGACTCAGTCAGACAAAATACGACGAGACAAAACTCAATAGACACCACTTAACCTGACAGCCTATGTTTCCACAACCTTGCTCCGATACCATTTATGTAACACCCCCAATCTGCTCATGGATATTACACGCCGTAGAACCTTTCCTCAAGGATCTACGAGGCTGGTAACAACATCGAACATCCCAATAATGCCTTTAAGGCTAAAATGACTCACTAGACCGATTTGGTCTTTCATTAAATACATACAACTCAATCTCAATACATGCCCACGCAGGGGTCAAATATAAAATACTCCCGTACAACGGGGAAAAATACTGCAGCGGAAATAAAGTACAACTGAACTAATACAACAATGTACAGGTCCTCATGTGATTAGTATCGATCATCTTTCATCATCCTGCATGCCGACCCTATGCTATGCTCCTCAACACCTGAATGCAATACATACATCCACCCCACGATTACTCGGGGGTTAGCAAAATTCCACTATTTTGCTAGTGCAAGTATAAAGTGCAAAATACTAGTCATACAATTCAAGTTCCAAGAATAATAACAACCAGGAATCCTCAAATATTCAAACACAACGAAAAATACCTCTCGAAGCAAGAGTTTGGGTAAAACATTCCAAAATCGAAAGATCACAATTTAAGGGAAACAATTTACAAAATGGTTTAATATGTCATCGGGAGTTTTAATAGAAAACAATTTATGATTATCGAATCTTTCTCTTTCCAAAATCAATAGGGTCATAGCCCAAAGGTTTTGTGTTGGCCTCTAAGTATTCAAAATACAGTTTGGAGAATGTTTTAAACAATAAACTGTACGATATTCAAATCTGAGTGCGTAGCGGAAGTCTTGTCAAAGTAAATTGCTGTAAGTACAACAACTAGATATGAAGTGTATACTTAAATATAATCACAAATATTAAAACAGTAAATGCAGAAGGTAAAAGATACGGTAATTAAAGTGGTTTGAGGTAAACCCCTCTACATCCACTAGTCCTCCACACAGAAGTGAAAATGTTTATTATAAATGCTACGTACACAACTACGTATTTATAATAAACCTAATCAGTATATTGTTCACACAGATTGATATAATGATCTTAGCCTTCAACCGTTCACACAGATTGGTTTAGGTTTTCACTTGACTGGCTTCTTCACACACAGTTCTGAAGCTTCGTCTCTTCAATGCAAGTCCGTCACACATAGTTCGGGAAGAGCAAGGTTTCTCAGTCCATACAGGGCTGATGGGTTTTGTTCAAGGGTAGAACAATGATTGAACAAAAGCTTTGACTTTATGAGATTTTAGCACTGTATATCTCTTCTTTCGGATATAGCAGTATGCTTTACAAGATATGTTTGCTCAGATGTATATGATGATAACTTTGTTGTAGTTGATTTCGTCAGTATGATACTTCTTGCCTTGATCTTCAAACTCTGGAGATATATATAGCCTTCTTTGAATATATCCGTTGAGATAGATCCGTTGAGCAAGATTTCGTTCCGACGGGATGATGGTTTGAATAAAACACAATCCGGATTTTGTGCTAGATTGAAGATCTTTGACGACTTGATATTTAAATACTTTATCCTTTAGTATTTAAATATATCTTCTTAAATGGGGCTTTGACTTTAGCGGATAACAAAGATTCCTTCTTTTCTTGTTTGGATACTGTATGGAATGATAGCTGTATTGTCGATTCGAGACAGCTTCCGTACATAGTCTTATGAGACTCCTTTGCTGATTGATAGATTCTGTATGCTGAAGCTACGAGAAGTCTTCGATACAGGTTGATATCTTTGATCAGCTTTTCGATACAGCTGCCTGCTGTATGCTGGATTGGCATATTGTCAAAACATTCTATCAACACTTTCGATACAAGGATTGTTTATCCCAACAGTTTCGATACAGGGATTGTTATCCCAACAATTTCCCCCTTTTTGATACAAGTCCTTCCAAGTCTTCCTTTTAAAACCTTATGATGTTATCCAAACATCCTTGATGATGCCAAAACTTTGACATTTAGCATCTTGAAGGAGGGCAGACTTCTTGATCTTCTGTTTCGAATGTTCTGGCCTTCAGCAATTAGCCTAATACTAAGAACTGCTCGCAGGCAAGTTCAGTTTTTATCAAAAGAGTGATACATGATTAAACTTATGATTGGCGCGCAGGCATAATCTTACATTGTATTCAAGATACATACAACTTAAACTATGAACTTGTTCGCAGACAAGTTCTTACAGTTTATGTTTTAAAATAAGTTTCATACTTGTAGCAAGAATAAGTTTGTAATCATACAAGAACACAGTAGATTACGAGTTGTAATCTTTCAAGACAGGCAAATATTTCATTGATATTACACAGAGTACAAAATTTTGCTGTTCTGAAAATAAGATTACAAAAATAATACAAGGAAATTTAACTTCTGTAATCTGCGTGTCTCCATGGCCTTTTAGGGTCATTTTTGGTACCCTTCCACCAGTTTTGATGTGTGTCCTTGTTTCGATTAAGGTATATATCTTGACCTTCATAAGACTTATCGAAAGCTAGGATCAATCTTCTGGATGGGTAACCAAGTCACCTCTTCTATGCCTTGACTTCATCTGCTGCTGTAGCGGGAGCGATCCTTGTTCAAGCTTGTTTTTAAATTCCTTTGCGGCTTCCTGCACCGTCCTTCATCTATTGAATAATGAGGATTCCCTGATAAGAACAACAAAGTATCTTAGCAGTTCATTTCTCCTCCAGTTCTTGATCTCTGTAGCAGTAGGTTGTCGGTCGGCCGGGAGGTTCATAGCTTGAAGCTTTTGAACTAGGCTCTTCCAAGGATACTTAGGATCATGGAATTCTGGTCGATCTCCCTGTATCCTGACGTTCGGCGTTGAAATACGGGTTATATCAGCAGTGATGGAGTCTTCAAAAGGAGCTAACATTTCCTTCTCTTGCTCCAGCCTCATTCTCCTAGCAGCTTCCCTTGATTCTTCCCCCTTTTTGGCGTCATCAAGGTATGACACCTTTTCATCAAGGCGTTCCAGGATTTGCAAAGCATCATCCTGTTTAGTCTCAATATTTGTCATTTTCTCAACAAGGGAGGAGAGCACCTGCGACATATCTTGAATTTTCTTGTCGTGGGCTTGAAGTAGGGAACCAGTTTCGATCATAGCAGATGCTATCTTAGCCTCACACACACGTAGCTTTGACTGCTCTTCTCTTAGGATCTGCTCCTGTTTTTCTTGCAATTGGCTTAGTGCCTGCTTGAAGACGTGTGGCAAGACAGTGAAGGCTTCTACCACTCGGGAGACTTCGTGCTTTAGTCTTGTCATTTCTTCAACGGTAGATGTGTGTAGCCAATCAAGAGCTTTTTCCACAGAATACAGGGCATTGACGGCGTCCTGGATGAAAACAGTCTGGAGGCCAAGATCATGTAATCGCTCTTTCCTTGTGGCAGTCCTAGGAGAGTCTGGCTGGGCGAAATCTTCAACTCCGTTCAACCTTCTCAAGTTCACACTGGGGCGTGAATTGAGTTGGACATCCTCAGGTATTATACCGTCATTGGATTCCAAGGCGGTTGAGGGTGCGGGAGCTTCAGATTCGAGCTTGGCGACAGGGGGTACTGCATTCTCCTATGCTGAAGTGGGTTCTAAAGACATGGATACAGGAGGGACTGATTCCTCCTGATGTCTCTCAGCTTCCGCCTGCTCTGGCAGAGGGACTGATTCCTCGTGCGGGATGGCGTCAGATTCTTCTTTTGCTTGGGCGGCGACACGCTCGGATGCATGTTGCGAAACAGATTGTTCCTCCGCGACATTAGGGACTGAATTCTCGTTGTCGGGAATAGTGTCTTGTTGATGGGGAGGATATTGGTGATGACTCGAAGTTCCTGCGACCATCAGAAATTCAGATTCTTCTCGACTCATTCTTAGACCAGCCTGAAGGGCATCGTCATCATCGTCAGAGTCGGGATCTGATTTTGGACTTTCAGGAGTTTCCACGGACTTAGCTTTTCCTTTCTTTCGTGCTTCGGCTTTTTCAAACAAATGGCTCTCAATAAGTTCTTTAACACAAAGATTGTCCCATTGGATCAGGAAAGCTACATCTTGAGCGTCCGTCACTTCCAAAACAAATCTTTCTTCGATGCTCCATTAGCTCCAGTTATACGGGGTTTCGTATGGAGCAAGTCTGTTATTCTTCCATTGGACAAACCGTTCATAAGCCTGTTCAATTTGCACAGAAAGTATGGTTTTGGTAATTATTGTGTCCGGGGAGGGGATTCGTACAGCGCCTGAGTCCGCTGTAGGCATGGGTTCCTCTACAGGTGTGGAATCCTGTATCGGAGAGGGATCCCTTACAGGGGTTGGTACCCTGATGGGAGATGGATCCTTAACGGGTGTGGAATCCCGTACAGGAGAAGTAGCTTTTGGCTCCAAGGTGGCAGCCGACTCGCCAGAGTCTTGTATGTTGGTAGATTTCTGAGCATCCGTCATAGCCGCCAAAGGCTCGGGATCTACTGTATCGATAGTAGTAGGCATATCTTCCACAGGGGTTGGGCCCTGGGGGATTTGTGCAGTGGGTTGAGCCACGGAAGGAGCATCCTTGGAGGTTTCTGTAGTTTTAACTTTTGAAAGCCTCCTTAGCTTCCTTTTCGGCTACTCAACAGCAACAGGAGTTTTGTTGTGAGATCTTTTTCTTTTTCGAGAAGTTTCCTCGCTCTGAGACTTCGAAGATACGTGCCTTGGGTCAGCAGAAAGGGGCAATTTGCGAACGTAAGGCCTATTTGCAATAAGGGGTCCTTTCTTGAAGACGGTGGGTCTGAGGCTTCCCATGTAAATGCGAGAAGTGATCTTCTTTGCTTTTTCATCTTGCGGAAACCGCATTTTGTCAGAATATAATTCAAAAGCAAACCAAAGGTTTTCTTCTCCGAAGCAGGCTTGCAAACTTCTTCCTGCAAGCGTTTGAGGATGACTTGACACCAGTTGACCTTCTCACAGGTCATTATTGCAACCATCATCCTGAACCTGAGATTGGTGCACATCTGAAAAGCACATGTTCTGTTCTAAATAACACGACAACAGAAATCGTGTAAATAGACAAAATGTAAACAAAAATTTTTCTTATGGCAAGAAGTGTGAACCGCTTCCACCGATGCTGAACTGGTGAACAAGCCACAGTAAACGGTCAACAGATCTTGGGACCCAAAAGTCTCAAGGTCTTCCATGGTCAGGCTATTATCAGGTAGCCTGTAGATGTTCTGGAGTAGCTTTTGGTCAACGCGGATTTCGACTCCGCGAACAATATATGTGTTGTCAGCAACATGTCCTGCCTGGGCCAGTGAAAGGAAACGAACAGCAGCATTGAGGTAGAACTCCTAAACCAGATATCAAATCGTTCAGCAGTGTGGCTGCCAAGGCGATAGAGGCCTTGTTGACGAATCCTAGTTATGACATACTCCATCGATTCGACGTCATCCACTTCGGCATGGACACGTTCAAGCAAGACAGATCTATAAAATATCCGTCCGTCGATGATGTTGGATGTTTTCTTGAGAGAGATTGAAGAGGTCTGGGTAGACGCCATTGATGATTCTCGAAAAAAAGTTAGAGAGGTTTCAAAGAAAAATGCAGTAAACACAGAAAAACTTGTAGGCTGTATGCTCAAGAACTCTTTACAATATGTAGAAAGCGTAAAGAGTCTCATATGCATTTAGAGTCCTTTTATAGTGGGCGGCGAAGAAGGGTTTTAGAGAATGAACGGTCAGATTTAAGGGATGGGAACCGTTTGTTTAAAATGGACGATCACGATGGACTGAGTGTAACCGGTACAACTTATCCATCTAATTTATAATTGGTCCCACTTCTGACTTTTCAGATTACCCTTATTGCCCGAAACGGCGGTGTACAATTAATAAAAAAATTTGAAACATCGCGGATTTGAAGATACCAATGTCCAGATGTCGTATAAAGCATTTAATGCAAACGACTTGTAACGATAACAGGGCACGTGGACATAAAATATTGTTTAAAAATAAACAATATGATAATTGATTTCCCATTGTAGGTGCTGTATCCGCGAAAATACAGCTTTCCCCCTTAAAAGGTACATACGGGTTTCAATTCAATACAGCAACTTTCGGAATAATACTGTATTCATGGGTTATACTGTATTCCCCCTTAATTATTGCACACATCAGCTATAGGATAATTCATATCGCTTTGTTCCTACAGTGCTGTTGCGATGGTCTGAGTTTACAAATAACTAATGGTGGATACTGTATTCTTGGGTCTTACAGCATTCCCCCTCAATTACTGAGTAAAAGAATTAAAAACTTACAGGGAGTCGGGCTGTAGCAATCCCAATTCATTTCGAAGCATGCGGAATCTTGCTGTGTCGAAAGGCTTGGTGAAGATGTCGGCTAACTGAATATCTGTATGGACCTTTTCGAGCCGGACATCCTTGTTCACAACATGATTCCGAATGAAGTGATGCTTCATGTTGATATGCTTGGTGCGCGAGTGCAATACAGGGTTGTGAGTGATAGCAATTGCACTCGTGCTATCGCACATAATCGTTGTTTCTTTTGCTTCAATTCCATAATCGGCGGTTTGTTGTTGCATCGAAGGATCTCGCATACGGCAACTACCCGGCGACATAGTATTGATTCGGTAGTGGAAAGTGAGTTTGCCAATTGTTTCTTGCTAAACCAAGACACAAGTCTAGGTCCAAGAAAATGACAAGTTCCACTTATACTCTTCCTATCTAGCTTGCAACCTCCGAGATCCGAGTCGTTGTAGCCAACTAAATCGAATCCGCCTTCTTTAGGATAGCACAGTAGCACAGTCTCACATCGACTGTTCCTTTGACGTATTTCAGGATTCGTTTAGCTGTTGCAAAGTGTTATTCTTTAGGTGATACTTGATATCGCGCACACACTCCCAAAACAAACTGGATATCGGGCCTGCTAGCCGTTAGGTACAAGAGTGAGACAATAAGCTTCTTGTAGAGTGATTTATCAACTGGCTATCCAGCTTCATCAGCACTAATTTGCACGGAAGTGCTCATGGGGGTTGACGATGATTTGGAAGTATTAATTCCAAATTTGTTGAGAAGCTCCTTGCTGGATTTTTCCTGGTTGATCAAAATCCCTGTAGGCAATTGCTTTACCTACAAACCTAGGAAATAACTAAGTTCTCCCATCATACTCATTTCAAATTTACTTTGCATGAGATGAGAGAACCTTTGACACAAAGAAAGGTTAGTTGAACCAAATATTATATCATCTACATAGATTTGAACCATCAGGAGGTCATCACCTTCCTGTATTTTGAACAAGGTCTTGTCAACGGCACCTTTCTCAAATCCATTGTTGGTTAGATACTGGGACAGGGTCTCATACCATGCTCTAGGGGCTAGCTTAAGTCCATACAGTGCTTTCCTTAGCCTGTATACTAGGTCTTCGCCTTCTGGATTGACAAACCCTGGTGGTTGTTCAACATATACTTCTTCTGCAAGGTCTCCATTCAGGAATGCACTTTTGACGTCCATTTGGTATACAATGAATCTCTTATGGATGGCAAAGGCTAAAAATATCCTTATGGCTTCTAGTCTGGCTACAGGGGCAAATGTATCATCGTAGTCTATGCCTTCTTCCTGTCTGTAGCCTTGGGTGACTAGTCGGGATTTATTCCTGATAATAAGTCCATTTCTATCCTTCTTGTTTCTAAATACCCATTTGGTTCCAATTACTGATTGATGCGTAGGTCTGGGTACAAGATACCATACGTTGTTTCTTTCGAAATTGTTAAGCTCTTCTTCCATAGATGTGATCCAATGAGAATTGTTGAGAGCTTCTTTGGTAGAAACATGTTTGGATTGGGCTAAGAATACAACAATAGTGCACATATGAAGTCTTCTAAGCTCGAATTGAGATGTCCATTTAGGAAATGGTGATATCTCAGTATCGGGTTCTTCTTTCACACATAGTACATTTCCTTATGTACTCTGTATTATCCTACGGGTAGAAACACCAGCATCAATGTTTCCAATGATCAACTCTTGCGGGTGATCTCTCAACCATCTTCTGTCGGGTTCTAATTCGGGGTCCCGTACTGTATCTTGAGTTGCTATAGTTTCGGCTTCAGCTTGTACAACATCGGCTTCATCTAAGTCGGTTCTTACAGCTACGGGGTTGATTTCTAGGTCAACGACAGGTTCGATAGGAGTTGGTGGATCTATGATGGAAAGTTGTTGGATGTTCTGAGAAATGCCTTCTATTCCTGTAGGGTCATGGTGAGGTTCGTCGAACACTACATGAACTGATTCCTCAATTGTTAGCTTCCTTTTGTTGAAGATCCTGTAAGCTTTGCTAACAGAGGAATATCCTACAAATATCCCTTCATCCGATTTCTCATTGAATGTTCTAAGTTGATCCTTACCGTTGTTCAAAACGTAACACCTGCATCGAAAAATGTGAAAGTACGAAACTAACGGAGTTTTGTTATTCCATACCTCGTATGCTGTTTTGTTGTGATGCTTGTTGATGAAACAGCAGTTTGGTGTATAGCACGTTGTATTGGTAGCTTCGCCCCAGAAACGCTGTGGCAGCTTGCTTGCGGCAATCATTGTCCTTGTTGCTTCTTTCAGCGTCCTGTTCTTTTGCTCGGCAACGCCATTTTGTTGAGGTGTACGGGTGGCTGAGTATTCATGCTATATCCCATTTTCCGAACAGTACTGCTCAATAAAGCGGTTAGTAAATTCTGTACCTCTGTCAGAACGAATGGACACGATACTCGACCCTTTTTCATTTTGAAGCTTTCTCAGGTGCTCGGGCAGCTTTGATGTTGTTTCCTTCTTCTTGCTTAGGAAAATTGTCCACGCATACCTGGAATAATCATCAACAATAACGAGACAGTATTTCTTACCTCCCAAACTTACCGGGTCTACAGGACCATAGAGATCCATATGTAGCATTTCCAACACTCTGTGAGTTGAAAGGTAGGATTTGACGGTGGTCTTGATTTGCTTTTCAGGGTGGTCTTGATTTGCTTGACTTTCTGACAGGGTCCACAAACGCTGTGTTTTTGGAATGAAACGTTTGGCAATCATATAACCATTTCCTGTCTGGAGAGTTTGTTGATAGTCTTGAAGTTGACATGTGACATCCTCTTGTGCCATAGCCAGCTTAGATCTGCAGTTCCTTTGACAACAAAACAAGGGATTGTGGAGCTCGTAGGTATCCAGTCAGCAATATACATATTACCTGATCTGCTTCCTGTGAGCACAACCTCTTTGGTTAGGATGTTCTTGACTCTACAGTGATCTATATAGAACTTCACCGAGACCTGTTTGTCAGAGAACTGGCTAATACTAAGTAGATTGTACTGTAAGCCTTCAACATAAGCTACATCGGTGACTTTGAATTTTCCTACAAGTAGGGTTCCCTTCCCTCTTGTTCTTCCTTTAGATTTATCACCGAAGTGCACTTTTGGACCGCGACCTTCTACGAAATCTGATAACTTGCTTTTATCTACTGTCATGTGCCGGGAACATCCGCTGTCGAAGTACCACATGTCCTTCTCCAAAATGTCTTGTAGCAAACAAATTAGGTAGATTTAGGTCCCCTTTGATTGTTGGGTCCATGGATGTTAGTGCCTTTAGGTACCCAGATTTTCCTGACAGCAATAGGTTTACTGTGAGATGTTTTAGGTCCGTAATTGCGAATTCTACGTGAGGCATATACGTAGTTGCTATAACCATGATAGTTATTATGCATGTAAAATTCAGGGTTATTAATAGTCCAGTACGAATGCCGTCTTAGAGGTGGAGCCATTTTCTTCGGCTTAACAGCTTGCCTTCTGGGTCTCCAGTTGGATTTCCAACGCTGTGTGGAAACTTGCTGTCGCAAGAAATGGCGAGGCTCCTGTATCCAATACTATGCGTGCTGTACTTAAAGTACTTCCGTGCGGGCCTTTGATATTTGGATACAACCTTCTTTCTGAACGGCTGTTGGCGCTGTTGATATGCTTGGGGACCATCATGTTGAATACGCCTTATAGGTCTGAATGGCTGGTGATTCCGCTGTCTGGAATAGGAATGAGGTGGCGGAATGGCATCTTTTGCTGTTCGCGGTGCAACGGGTTCCTTCACAGGACTTGGAACTTCTTCCGATACAGGAATGGGTTTCACACCCCTGACGAACACATTACTAGTTTTCCTTTGTTGGAAAATGAGCTGTATCCTAAGCCACTTTTATCATGAGCATGTTGCCCAGTGCTTAGAATCTCTTCCATTCTTTTGGAAGATTTCTCGAATGATTTCAGAATGGTCTCAAGTTCTCCTTCTCATTTTTCGAGAGTTTTTACTTTGGCTTGAAGCAGAACAAAATCATTTGTATTGCTTTCACTATGAGATTTAGTCTCACTTAGTTCATGATCAAGTTGATGATTGCTCTCCATGATTTTTTCATATTCGACTTTGCTGTTTTCACAATCAACAGACATATTTTCGTAATTTACTTTCAGCAAGTAATTTTCCTCTTTCAGCTCTAAGTTAGAAAGTTGGAGCTGTATATTTTCATTTTTCAATGTCTCATGGGCCATTTGAATGGTCTTAAACTCATTCATCATGTTTGCAAAAGTATGGGATGCATTGGAGGGAATAGCTGAGGTTGAGCTTACCTCATCATTGCTATCTTCATCTTCCGGAATGTCCTTGGCCATAAAGCACATATAGGCTTTATCTTCGAAATCATCATCAGATGAATCACTGTCAGTGACTACCTGACGACATTCTTCGGATTTTGATGGAGCGGGGGCGGCTTCTGATTCACCAATCAGGGCCTTGAGCTTGTTTTTCCAAGCACGTCTTCTTTCATCCTTTTCTTGTTGCTCGGCTTCCAGCAACCTTTGAACTTCCTGCAATTATAACACAGGTTAGCATCACCAGAGGAAGTTTCGGTGCTTACCTTGTGTACAAGCTTGGGCCTGTATGGAGTCTTTCCCGATTGCTTGATGAACTTCTTGAACTTATGCATGAGGAGTGCCATTTCATCTTGCGACAGGATTTCGTCGTCGCTGTCAGCATTCTTATGAGTGGTCTTTGATGAGCTCGGCATGCTGTGTCTTCGGTTGGATACAGCGGCTAGGGCTGTAGTCCTGGCGGGAGATTCTCCAGCTTTCTCTCTCCTGTCTATATCGTACTCAAATGGTTTAAGGTCAGAAAAGAGATCAAAAGTAGATATTTCACTAAGATTGCATGACACGCATAGTTGTGGTCTTAATGTCCCATCGGGCAGGGAGAGATCTGAAAATCATTAGGTTTTTCTCCCTTTGAATATAAATCTTGCCTAATGCTTCAAGTTTACCAACAATTCCAGTGAATCTGAGGTCAAGTTCCTCGAGTGTTTCAGTTAGTTTCATTTCAAAAGATTCGAATTGCTGAGTTAATTTTGAAATCTTGTTTTCTTTTGAGAGCTCAGTTCCCTCACAAATTAACTTGAGTTTATCCCAGATATCCTTGGCTGATTTACAGCTCTTTACCTTAGAGAATGTGCCTTTGTCAAGAGTGACAAATAGCGCATTCTTCGCGACATTGTCGAGGTTGGCGCGCTTTCTTTCGTCAGAAGTCCATTGTTCGCGCTCCTTTTCAAGCATCTCTGCATGAGCCTGACCTTCAATCCTTGGGGCTGGATTTACCTTCATAATCTTTATGGGGCCATCCTGTATAACAAAAATCATCTCTTCGTGCATTGCTGCAAGATGAGCCTCCATCCTAATTCTTCAATCATCAAATTCGTTAATAGAAAACATAGGGACTTTATTGATCAAAATGATGAATCCATATGAGAGTATAAGGACGAAAACGACTGTTTTATAAAAATAAGTGATTTAAGGATCTGATTCAATCAAAAATACGACTGATTCTTTTTAGAATCAACCTCTCTGATACCACTTTTTGGCCACTAAGTATTCAAAATACAGTTTGGAGAATGTTTTAAACAACAAATTGTACGATATTCAAATCTGAGTGTGTAGCGGAAGTCTTGTCAAAGTAAGTTGCTGTAAGTACAACAACTAGATATGAAATGTATACTTAAAGATAATCACAAATATTAAAACATTAAATGCAGAAGGTAAAAGACATGGTAATTGAAGTGGTTCGAGGTAAACCTCTCTACGTCCACTGGTCCTCCACACAGGAGTGAAAATGTTTATTATAAAAACTACATACACAACTACGTATTTAAAATCAACCTAATCAGTATATCGTTCACACAGATTGATATAATGATCTTAGCCTTCAACCGTTCACACATATTGGTTTAAGCTTTCACTTGATTGGCTTCTTCACACACAATTCCGAAGCTTCGTCTCTTCAATGCAAGTCCGTCACACAGAGTTCGGGAAGAGCAAGGTTTCTCAGTCCACACAGGGCTGATGGGTTTTGGTCAAGGGTAGAACAATGATTGAACAACAGCTTTGACTTTCTAAGCTTTTAGCTGATGATGTGTTGTTCACAGTATTGAGCACTGTATATGTCTTCTTTCGGAAATAGCAGTATGCTTTACAAGATATGTTTGCTCAGATGTATATGATGATAACTTTGTTGTAGTTGATTTCGTCAGTATGATGCTTCTTGCCTTGATCTTCAAACTCTGGAGATATATATAGCCTTCTTTGAATATATCCGTTGAGATAGATCCGTTGAGCAAGATTCCATTCCAACGGGATGATGTGTTTTAATAAAACACGATCTGGATTTTGCGATAGATTGAAGATCTCTGACGACTTGATATTTAAATACTTTATCCTTTAGTATTTAAATATATCTTCTTAAATGGGGCTTTGACTTTAGCGGATAACAAAGATTCCTTCTTGTCCTGTTTGGATACTGTATGGAATGATAGCTGTATTGTCGATTCGAGACAGCTTCCATACATAGTCTTATGAGACTCCTTTGTTTTATGATAGATTCTGTATGCTGAGGCTACGAGAAGTCTTCGATACAGGTTGATATCTTTGATCAGATTTTCGATACAGCTGCCTGCTGTATGCTGGATTGGCATATTGTCAAAACATTCTATCAACACTTTCGATACAGGGGTTGTTTATCCCAACAGTTTCGATACAGGGATTGTTATCCCAACATTTTGTCTTCACAAATAGAAAACCGACAACAATTCACAGGGTCAAAACCCACGTCACGTGTCCTCGACGTACATAAAAATCAGCAAAACATAACCACCCAAGATACGAAATCACGGTCACACCCAAGGTACTCGACCTAGTCAATACATCCAAAACATATACATAACACCGTGAACACAGGCCACATCATCTCATGGTTGGATTAATCACTTGTTGTCTCCTGACCACATGATCGCATGTCATGTGTCAACGTAGGTTCCATATACCACCGTGATCACTTGCCATGTCATCTCACGGTTGGATCAATCACTTGTTGTCTCCTGACCACATGATCGCATGTCATGTGTCACCGTAGGTATCCCGAGGCTCTCATAGTTGGATCAATCACTTGTTGCATCCTGACCACATGATCACATGTCATGTGTCACCATAGACCCCGCCCATATACACACATTCACACACATAACATAGCACGCCAAGGATATCCAAACAATTCACCCAAAGGCAATAAACACATAGCACAACACAAGTGTCAAATCACAACACACCGAAATAAGATAATATATGTATATATATATTATCAAAGCACAACAACACCACCAAGCGTATTCATAGGGTTCACTTTACCATTCACGAAACACACCATTCACAAAACACACATGTTTTGAAAGTGAGCCTTTAATGAGGCTAAACCGAATCTTTTGAAAGTTCATTTCATACAACTAAACAAATACATTTAGACGATCACCGATCATAATATCCACGAAATAAGAAATGTATGGACAAGGTACTTGCCTCGAATAACCATAAACGCGGGGAATCGACCGAAGTAGGTTGGCACGAACCGACTACGAACCCACCGACTCCGCCGAATGTTAACTCGCGACAATAAACTACGAAGGACAATAACAATAATGAAAATGAATTCCATAGCACAACTCAAAGCCGCTGAATTAGAGGAACAAACGACAAAAGCTCAAGGGTTTCCCCCAAAATGGCCAGGAACACGAATCGACCGACCAAAACATGAAAACGTAATTCCAAACCGGAATATGGATATTCAATCCATAGGATATGTTGAACAACATCATTTAACAACAATCGATTCATCAAAATCGGATGGAAAATGAGATCAAGAACAAAACTCCCCAAAAAGTCAACTCTAGGGATTCAAGAAAAATACCTTGATTTGGCGAAGAATAATGGATTAGATGATGTTATAATCACATAGGATACTCCAAAATACCTTTGGATCGAGCAAAATCGGCCACGATCGCGATCCCTAGTCGCCCTTGACTGAACCCCGCGGAGAGGAGGAGAAACGGGGTGGAAATGATGTATCACGACTGTTCTCCAGCTTATATACACTGGACAGCTTAGCCTGCGCTAATCTTTAAGCTTAGCGTGTGCTATCGAGGCACCGAAGTAAAACTTCCTGACAAAAATACACTGTTAGCGTGCGCTAACCACAAGTGTTAGCATGCACTAACGGGACCTTCAGACCCAGTCCAGTAGCTCCTGGATTGCCCTGAACTACCAGGTAGCGTGCGCTATCCTCACCCTAGCGTGCACTACTAATACACTTTAGCGTGCGCTATGATAATAAATAGCGTGCGCTGATCGACATCTTAACTCAGTCCAGTAGCCTTTGGACTGTTTCTGCACCACCAGTTAGCGTGCACTACCACACCCGTAGCGTGCGCTAATAACTGCACCTTAGTGCGCACTAAACACTAAGTGTAGCGCGCGCTAATGACTCAGAAAGACATCAATAAAACTCTTAGAAATGGGCACGACGACGGATACCCACAACTTTGGGAAATTACAAAACGGCCCCAAATATCCGAAAATCTAAATACGACAACGAATAACCAAACCGAAGCTCACAACACGTATAACAACATTGAATGAACTTACGAGAAACCCAAAACAACAGTTTCGAACGAGATTCACAAGAATCGAACTCAAGCGCGGAAAAGTCGCTTAAGAAGACGGAATCCAACAAAACGACACCGAAATGAACTCGGATGTCAAAAAGTGTAGAATTAATTATTCTCAAAATGATGAAACGGTCACAAGCGAGTCGTCAAAACGGACCCTCGCCGAAAAAAAAGAAAATTACCAGAAATCGAAATTTCGGATATTACAGTGAATAAGTTATGAACTTGGGTTTTACTATTACAGTGATGGTTCGTATATTCATGGTATGACTCGGAGTGAATATTTGATTGTGCTGATGTTTGTTGTCCTATGTTGATTATGTGATGTTTGTTTTGTTATGCTATTCTGAATGGTTGTCCATTCAGTATGTCGAGAGGTCGAGGCCGAGGACGTGGTCGTGGTAGTGGTCATAATCGGGAGCATGAGAGGGCGACTCGCTAGTTTTCGAGTGCCAATCAGCTCAGTACAGATGATCGAGATGAACAGTCGCGTGATCAGGGGCAATCAGCCAGAGGTAATGTTGACGTTGGTGCCGCCACCGTCCTTCGTCAGGTGGTCGACCAGTTAGCGCAGATGAATCAGACTGTGCACCTGGATGAGACCCCATATGGGGAAAACGGATCTAGTAAGTGGTTACAAGATGTGATGACAATGCACCCACCCCGTTTTGTAGGTTCTTTGGACTCGTTAGGCTGGAAGAGCTGGCTCTTCCAGTTGGACAGAACATTAGATGCTGTAGCTTGTCCCGATGAAAGAAGGGTAACTATTTCTCAATACCTGCTCGACAAGGAAGCTGCAGACTAGTGGGAAGCCATAACGTCTAGTGATCGTACAGCTACTTGGGCTGAATTCAAGACTTCCATGGAGGCCGAGTATTGTCCGCTGCCTGTTAAAGAGCGTAGAATTGTTGAGTTTTTCTCGGCTATGCCCAAAGACGTGTCGATATCTTAGACAATAGCCGATTATAATTGACAGTTGTGTTATGTTCGGGATCAAGTGCGAAGTGAGGCAGATAAAGTTCTTTATTTCGATATGCTTATGAAACCTCATGTTCGGCAGTGTATGGCTCCTTTTATGTGTACGACATTGAAGGACTATTAGGATCGAGCCTTATCATTTGAAATGGCTGTATTGTCTACCGAGTCGTTATCTGTAGCAAAGAAACAGAGGATTTTCTGATGACACATTGGAAAGCAAGGAAATTTTGGTTTTAAAACCTCAAACCTCGTCCCATATGAGTTTGGGACCTTCTTGGTCAGCTAGATAATCTAAAAGACCCAGGTCGGTGTCTTTAAGTTCAGGCAATGCTCCAAGATGTTTCAACTGTAATGTATTGGGCCAGGAGCATGCGGGTTGTAAGAAATTGCCGGTGACTTGTTATAATTGTGGACGCGAAGGACATCGAGACCAGTACTGCGAGACTGTTTCTAAGATGGTAGGGAACTGGGGTTTCGTTCATACTTATGGAGGGACCAGTGATGCCCAGTGATAATATTTTGGGTTTGTAGTACGGGTGGTCTCCCGTGTGAAGACTTATTATGTAATGTTTTTATGTTTGAGCATGGTGTTTTGTTTGATAGCGGAATGATGTCTTTGTTTTATGTTTCGAGACGAAACTTGTTTTTAGAGGGGTGGAATGTAATACCCGAGATTTTCGTTCCGGTTATTTTGGATTTTTTCAGCATATTTCTCGGTTGTCGAGTGTCGGTATTATTTTCTCGATGATTGATTTTTGTGTTTATATGGTCATGTGTGATTATTTGTTGCATGATGTTTTCATTTCGGATCGGTGATATTGTCCGCGAGCGTTCTTTCGAGTTCGTTCCATGCGTTTTTTGGAAATTTGAGTCGTCGAGTCATGGCGGCTGGGTAGCGGCCGGCCAGGTGCGGCAGGGACCGGCCAGGTGCGCACGAGCATGGCCACGAGCTGGGCGCACGATCTGGCACTCGTGCGGCCCCGAATGCACGCGCATGAGCAGTTGCTCGTGTCCGGTGCTCGTGTGTCTCGGCAGATTCCTGACAGCGCGCACGACCCGGCGCACGACCGGCCTTAACGATTATCGAAAGAGGTTTTGTAATTTGGGACTCGAGGTCCAAAAGAATTTATACTAGTAAAACAGTGGAGTTTTACTAACACCCGAGTAATCAGGGGGTGGATGTCTGCTTTGCGTCCAGGTACAGGCAGGTTCAGAGGAGCAGTCGCATGATCGGCACAGGAAGTGACGAGCTATGATACTAATCAAGAGTTGAGAGTTTGGTCGAGTTATGTTGTATCGACCGAGTTATAGTCAGACTTCCGCTATTTTGTATCTTTACCCCTGTGTGGGTATTCATTGTAAAGAGTTATATTTTTCTGTTTGTGTGATTCGTACGACCTCACCGGTCCGTGTAGTTGTTTATAATTGACCTTAACGGCCCGTATCATTGTATCGTTTGCCCCAGCTGGGCAAACACTTGGTCGTTTTGTGATGTTTAGCCTGGTAGATCCTCGTGGAAAGGATCACAGCGTGTAATATTTCCATACAGTTTTGGGGGTGTTACAATTCAAATATTTTTAGATGGAAAATATTTGGTTCCTCACTGAAAACCAATTATGATGCGGAGAACCATTAATTACTCATTAGCCTGATGTGAATTGACATTGCTGCATATAACATATATCAAGTTTCCTTTTGAGCCAGCATAACATGAGAATTCATTCGGAATAAACTTCTGGTTCTTCAATGAATGTCTACATTGTTGTGTCAAGATTTATACATCTCAACAGGCGATCGCCTCAGACACCGGGCGACCTAGCCAGAGTCCAGCAGCACAAGCAGATCGGCCGACCGAAGGTCCCAGGACAAGTCCTGGTGCTGAGCGATCGACATCCAAGACGATCGTCTCTCGGAACTTGGCGATCGACTCCTGGTGGCCGACCAGCCGATGACCGAAGGTCCCAGGACAAGTCCCGGTGCCGAGCGATCGACATCCAAGACGATCGTCTCTCGGTACTTGGTGATCGGCTCCTGGTGACCGACCAGCTGACGGCCGTCTTATGCCACGCGAAGCCGATGGTCGTCCAGGTCGGCAAAAGCCGAAGCTCGGGAGAAGACCCACATGCAGATCCGGAGAAGGCGCCTCAGCACATGGAGTGTTGACCACAGGCTGTCAGCTTCTCTCCACCAACCGACAGACCCGCCGAAAGCAGTATGGTTGGACGGCCCGTGACAACAACTCTGGACGCGTGCTGGCTCCTCATTGGACCGCACAGCTGGCTGCCAATAGCAGCCGCGGACTTTAGGCAGACAACCCATGTGACATAAAGACGATCACCCCTTTATTATATTGCATAAAAGGCGATCGCCCGCCAGTATACAGGGCATCTCAGCCCCTATAAATAGAAGGCTGCCTGCACTTGGAAAACCCCCTGCAAATCTGATTTCTCTCTCTGATTCAGCACAGAACTTGGCTTTCTCACTCTTGGCAACAGCTATCTCTCGGTTCTTTCTTCTCTCAGCCTCTCTTACACGAAACACGATCGGCAGAGGGCAAGAACACCAAGGCTTCGCTCAAGAGCTAGATAAATAGGATCTTTTACACTCATTGTAATCGCATTACTTTACATTAATACTTGTATCCACGAATATTTATATTAATAACATCTCGCGAGAGCATTCAAGCCCGGGCCTAACAAACCCGGCAAATCTTGTGTTATTAACACCCCCACGGAAGTGCTCCCGCAACCCTGTTTGCTGTCCGTCCATTCCAGCAATATTCATCTTCGGATAATATTTTGGTCAGCAACAATTGGCACTAGAGGAAGGGCAATCTAACCCTCAATTTTATTCCTACCGTCTCGAAGAACACTCACTATTCTCCGGGACATATACCTGAAGAAACACTCACTGTTCTTCAGAGAAAGCTCTCAGAATCATGTCTTCCGCCTCCGCATCGAAGAAAGCCGCTGGCCGATCCACCAGACTCCTCCTTCCATCTCAGTCAGAGCCTCAGCCGATGGAGGAGGGTAGCCGCCATGGTCCGAGACTCTCGATCCCGCCCCTGAGGGACGGCCCAAGCCTCTCGCTCGATCAGTTCCAAACCGCGGAACAGATCGAGGAGGCCATGGCCATCCTACAAGAGCGACGGAGTGCTCTCGACGCGCCGCCCGTTATAACCCCCTCGGCCGTCCGCCGCATGACCAAACGGAAGTTCAAGGCGTTACTGACTAAGCGATCGCCAGGAGGCTCCCATTCGCAAGAGGAGGCGCTCACCAGCCGGGGCACCTCTATTTTCGATCGCCTAGGCAGCGACCTGTCATGGCGACCGGGGCAGTCCGGTCCCAGCCACGAGACGACGGAGCTCGAGTCCGTCACCAGGAGTTCGGCGTATCCAACTCCCAGAAGGCAGGCCAGCCATCTGGCTCCCCCTCGCCAAAGAGCCGAGGTCGGCAGCAGTAGAGTCAGGAGATCGGTACACGATCGCCTCCGCTCCCGCTCCAAAAGCCGATCCACGAGCGACCAAGCTACAGCGATGACCGCGATGCAACGCCAGCTCAACGACATGAAGGCGCTCCTGGAATCGGGGGCAGGCGCCAAAAGCAAGATCGCCGGGCCGAGCGAGCCGCTCGCGGTCCACATCGAGCTCGCCCCCGTGCAGCATAAGATCGCTCCTCCGCAAACACCTCTGTACGAGGGGAGATCAGACCCCGAAACTCACCTGAGCAAGTTCCACATATACATGACCGGGTGTGGGGCATCAGACGTGACCAGGTGCCGAATGTTCCCTCTGACGCTGGACGACCTTGCCCACAGGTGGTACACCTCATTGCCGCCTCGATCCATCGGTTCCTTTAATCAACTAGCGCGCGACTTCACAGCGTACTTCGCCACCAAAGTCGCTCGACCAGAAGGTCCCCATCGCATGATGCAGATCAGGCAAGGGGAAGAAGAGTCCCACTCGGACTACATCGAACGGGTAGATGAGATCATCCTCAACGGCGAGCCCGTTAGCGATGAGATCGCCCTCTACTCAGTCCTAGGGGGATTCCATGGTCTTTCGCCTATGTTCAGGCATCTTATGAAGGACCAACCCACGACCTACGCGATCTTCCGCGCTAAGGCCGCAGACTTTCTGGCCAGGCAAAGGCTTCTTCTTAGCCTATGAGCAGCGCGATCGGCGCCCGAACGATGACCTACAGTCTTCCAGCCCGATCGCCGATCTCAAGCAACATCACCAAAACCGTAGGACTCGTTCGCCATCTACAGTTCATCATCTAACATGGTGGACTACGGCACGAGATCGCCTCCACCGCACAACGTATACCGTCGAAAGTCGGCATCCACATGACGATCTGAGGTATAAGAGTGCAACCATGGTCCTGGTAGTCGATGGAACCGACTGCTTCGGCCATGCAAGGTCCCTTTGGTCCAAGATCGCCCGCCCTTCGTTTAAATACGAGGCCGGCGTAGTCTGAGGGACCTCCAAAACTAATCAGTGGACACGATCGCCCGCCCTCAAAGGTTCATCATCTAACATGGTGAACCCGGACAATGCGACGCGTCACTACCCCCGTATCAACGTACACCGTCGAGGGTCGCCATCTTCATGGCGGGCCGAGGTGGAAGCAGAGCTAACAAGCCGCGGAAGTGGAGTTGATTAATCCGACGACGCCCCGCGCAAGGACTCCTCTAGACCAAGACCGCACGCCCTTCGTTTAAATACGAGGCGAGGCGCAGCCTAACAGAGGACCCTCAAAATAAAATGAGTCACGAGACAGACAATGTCGTTCGCGCACAAGACACGGTCATGAAGTCGGTCCATCGAACTCCGCGACCGTGCATGATTCCTCAGCGACGAAACTATCGGTTTCTACGAGGGATCGGCCAATTTTGTTTTTTGCAGGTACAAGGCCGAAGATAGCTAGCCAATCGACAACGATCGCCCAAGTCTAAAAACCAAAGTCCGCTCAACGGATCGCCCGTCTTCATCCTACACGATCGCCAGCAAGAACCAGCTCACCCCATGTCTTCTACATCGGAGCAAGCTGGGGGGCAATTGTTGTGTCAAGATTTATACATCTCAACAGGTGATCGCCTCAGAGACCGGGCGACCTAGCTAGAGTCCAGCAGCACAAGCAGATCGGTCGACCGAAGGTCCCAGGACAAGTCCCGGTGCCGAGCGATCGACATCCAAGACGATCGTCTCTCGGTACTAGGCGATCGACTCCTGGTGGTCGACCAGCCGTTGACCGAAGGTCCCAGGACAAGTCCCGGTGCCGAGCGATCGACATCCAAGACGATCGTCTCTCGGTATTTGGTGATCGGCTCCTGGTGACCGACCAGCTGACGGCCATCTTATGTCACGCGAAGCCGATGGTTGTCCAGGTCGGCAAAAGCCGAAGCTCGGGACAAGAACCACATGCAGATCCGGAGAAGGCGCCTCAGCACATGGAGTGTTGACCACAGGCTGTCAGCTTCTCTCCACCAACCGACAGACCCGCCGAAAGTAGTATGGTGGGACCGCCCGTGACAACTGCGGGCGCGTCTTTGGCTCCTCATTGGACCGCCACAGTGTTGCCAATAGCATTTGAGACTTTAAGCGATGACCCATGTGACAAAGACGATTGCCCCTTTATTATATTGCTTAAAAGGCGATCGCCCGCCAGTATACAGGGCATCTCAGCCCCTATAAATAGAAGGCTGCCTGCACTTGGAAAACCCCCTGCAAATCTGATTTCTCTCTCTGATTCAGCATAGAACTTGGCTTTCTCACTCTTGGCAACAACTATCTCTCGGTTCTTTCTTCTCTCAGCCTCTCTTACACGAAACACAATCGGCAGAGGGCAAGAACACCAAGGCTTCGCTCAAGAGCTAGATAAATAGGATCTTTTACAATCATTGTAATCGCATTACTTTACATTAATACTTGTATCCACGAATATTTATATTAATAACATCTCGCAAGAGCATTCAAGCCCGGGCCTAACAAACCCGGCAAATCTTGTGTTATTAACACCCCCACGGAAGTGCTCCCGCAACCGTGTTTGCTGTCTGTCCATTCCAGCAATATTCATCTTCAGATAATATTTCGGGCAGCAACATACATTAATCTTTGATTATTTTTCGCATCATTAGTGAACCCGAATGGCCTAACCGGTTATGCAAAAACAATAAAATTATCAGTAAACTTCTGGTTTACTATAACATGGGTGTTTAATCGTACAAATTTTAGCATAGTAATTAGTGCTAATTTCTCCATAATATGTTTAGTGCCTTGGGAAATACTTCGATCTGAAGGTATTCTATATTTTCTTCATTTATTGTCTCAACATGATATCTGGAAATCATTAAAACTCGATAGATTTCTTTGAGACCTTGGATGCGCATCCATATTTTCACATTTCATTCTCATAGGAAACTATATATCTGCTCTTCCGGAGCTTATTTTCCCTTCAGAAGCTTATTTGCTCTTCAGGATCTTAATCCTTTTACTACCTGATATAATATTCACACTAGTTTCTTTCATTGCATAAATGTTCACTATTCATTATTATTTGAAGTTGGGGGAATTCACGTTATCAGTAGACTTTTGGTCTACTATAGCATATGATCCATATATCTTCACTATTCATATTCTTCAAATGAATAACAATCACATACTTAAGTTTAATCATATCTCCATAATAACATATAATATCATAGTTCAGATTTGAAACCAATTCATAAAATCATATGTACTAATCATGCTCGTAATATCGTGAATATGAAACCAAGTTCATTAAATTCATAAAACAAAACCATAAATACAAAACAAAATTGTCTGTTCACAAGGTATTTTCTGTGTCACAATTACGATGTACAGAGTCGCGATCGTGACAGAGTGAACTGAGCCTTATATTATGTCGATTTTGTTTCCTTTTAGTTATGTCCTTCAGGGATGAAGTCAGAAATCTCAAAGTGAGTTGTTTTGCCATAGTCAAAATCATATTTTCCATCTTCATATGCGAGATTAGTCTCTTTCTTGCCATGTTTCAATGATTGTTGATATATTTTAACAAAATATTTTGGTGTACGACAGGTACGAAACCAATGGCATTTTCCTCCACAACAGTAAAATACATTGATCACATCCTCAGTATTATCTTTTTCTTGTTTGTGACCATCTTTATTATCTAGCTTCTGGTGGGAATATGAGTTCTTTAAAGAACCACCTCGGTATTTACCTCGACCATATTAGTATTCTCATCCACGTCCCAGGCCACTATTGTTAGCATGGTTCTTTTCTTTTCAAGTATATGATGTCACATTCACTTCTGGGAATGGAGTAGAACCAGTTAGACGGGATGTATGATTTTATTAATAGCTCGTTATTCACTTCTAATTTTATTTTATTTTTTATTTTCATATTTAAATATTGTACAACGTCAGGTTGTAAATTTTCTAAAGTTTTAATTTTATACATCTTCTAGTTGGATTTTTTTAATCACAATTTCTAGTTGCAAATTAAGTCTTTAAAAATACACTTGAAAATATCACAAGACTAGTGACGACTCTACCAAATAAAAACTTATAAATATAGTCAACCATGTAATATTCATGCAATGTTAAATTTCACAGTTGTATACTACCAAGTACCAACAAAAATATCAATAAGTAATTACAAGTAATATCGCCACACGTTTTTGGGATGTTATAAAAATTAGAATCCAAACATGTTGTATTAACAAATTATATTCATATTCATCATCCTACTCGGATATTAGCTAATATTTTGGCAAAATAATCTAATCTTTTGAAAAATAATATATGAGGGACAATTTTATCAAAGTAATATTTTCCAGAGAAAACTTAATATAAAGTATATTACAACTCTAAAAGCTCCTATATACACATTAATGTTTTAACATATTCTCATCTCAATATCAAAATTATAAATATGATCATATAACAGTAGTTGTGCCAATATCATCCAAGTATAGTTTTAAACCTTAGGAACAAGGAAAGCACCCAAGTAATATATCTTTAAGATTACTGTATGAGCAGTTAATTTATGATGATATTTTGCTATGAAAGTCTATCAAAGTATATATTTAAAATATATTACAGTCATAAATACTTGCCCCATATATTTATGTTCATACATATACTACTGTTTGTTGTTTACATGTAGTATAATATTAGATAGTGTATGGCATGAATAAATATAAACTATATACAATAAGTTATTAGGTTTCATTTATAAATAAAAGATAACATGGAATAAAAGGCATATTTCAAAGTCTTAGTTACACTAGTATGTATATGCGATATGTGATTTCCTAGCATACTCTTTATAGATTTTCACCAAGGTGTCTCCAACAAAGAATCAAAGACATATATCCCTATGCGGTTTAGAGAATAGAAATCATAGAGGGGTTTTGCCTGCTAACAAATTCTTCCACATACACCACCAAAGAATTGAAGCCTGGACAACATGCTAATCAGTTTGTACTATTATTTAGTTTGTTAATTTATCTTTTTATTATTGCGTATATGCTTCTGAACTGTTGCATTGTATTACTCATGTTGACCTGATATAACTTCTTGACACACAATTTACATCAGGTAGCATAGTACGTTGCAAATAACATATGCATGAAAAGTACATACCTTGGATACTTTGTATATGAAATCAACCCTCAAATATTAATCGGAAGAGCCATTCATCATCGATTCGATAGCAAAAAACAAACTAGTGCCTGATGCAATAACTAGAGCAAACTCGAGCTGATAACGTGTTAATAAATCTACTAGAAATATAGAGAGAATTGAGTGGAATGAAGAGATCATTTCATTCATATATGTGTATATCTTACATATCAAGAATATGGACTTTATGTAGGCTTATGATTCAAGAGTTACAACAGAGATAAAATACCAAAGGTCTAGACTTGAAAAGCCAAATGGTGTATGTATTAATGGAGAAAGATGAAAGGTTAAAGGTCATCCAATAATACATAACCATTAGGCAGTTATCTTTTATATTATTTTCTCATTTTCAATTTAAGTTGGAGGTTTCACTATTTTTCATTTTCTAAAATAAGGTTTTCAATTGAATATTTTATATTTTTATATCCAAATTATCCATACTTCACAAATTCCACAAAAAACACCATATTACTTTTTTTTAACGTGTCATTCCGAGACGTTATTTTTGAGCCACTTTGCCCAGGGACGTCATTTTTGAAGTCGTTCAACATTGGAGATTATTTTCAACCCGTTCCGCTTAAGGATGTTATTTTTTACTCATTTCGTCACGTGATGTTATTTTTCGACTGTTTTCACCCATAGACATTATTTTCATTCCGTCCCGCACCAGAAGGTCATTTTAGATTGTTTTTGTCCTAGCACGTTATTTTTGACCTAATTTTCCACACACATTATTTCCGACCTGTTACCCAACGGCGTCATTTTCGACCATATTTCGTTGCGGGGCGACAATTTCGACCAGTTTCGTCACAAAATGTTGTTTTGGACCCGCTTCATCCACGAACATTATTTCGACCAGCTTCGTCTAGGGACATCATTTTCGACCGCTTCGCCCTGGGATGATATTTTCGATCAGTTTCACTCTTTTCATCTACGGACATCATTTTTGACCAATTTTGTCTCGGGATGTCATTTGCGACCAGTTTCTCCACAGGACGATATTTTTTGTCCTTCTTGCCTCAGAGGATATTTTCGACCAGTTTCGTCATGGGATATTATTTTCGATCAATTATGCCCCAAGACATTATTTTCGACTCATTTCGCCTCGTGAAGATATTTTCAACCCGTTTCGCCCCGTGATGTTATTTTCAGCCTGTTTCGCCCTGTGATGTTATTTTCCCCCCATGACGTTATTTTCGACCTGTCCCAAGATGTCATTTTCGGCTCGGGAGATGGTTTTCGGCCTATTTTGTGCCGAGACGTCATTTTCGACTGTTTTCACCTTGGGATGTCATTTTCGACTCGTTTCGACCCGAGACGATACTTTTGGCCTGTTTCGCCCCATGACATCATTTTCGGTATGTTTCGTCATGGGACGTCATTTTCTACCCATTTTGTTCCCATGCGTTATTTTCGAACTGATTTGTCCCATGACATAATCTTCCACTATTTTTGCCCCTAGGTGATGTTTTCGACCCGAGTTTATTTTCGACTATTTCTGCCTCAGGTCGTCATTTTCAATCTGTTTCGCCCCAAAACGATATTTTTGACCCATTTTATCCAATGAAGTCATTTCGACCATTTCTGCACTAGGACGTCATTTTCGACCGTTTCTCCCTGGGACGACATTTTCGTCTCATTTTGCCCCGGGATGTCATTTTCAACCCATTTCAACATGGGGTGTCATTTTCGACCCGTTTCCTCCAGGGATGTCATTTTCGACCCATTCCATCTCGGGACGATATTTTCGTCCCGTGACGTCATTTTCGACTCGTTTCGCACTAGCACGACATTTTTGGTCCGTTTCTCTCCGGACGTCATTTTCGATTTTTTTCGCCCCTGGACGTCATTTTCGATTCGTTTTGCCCTCAAGTGTTATTTTCGATCTGATTTGTCCCATAATGTAAATTTTGAATGTTTTCGTCACTGGTCATCATTTTCGACCCGTTTTGCACAAGGACGTCATTTTCAATTATTTTTGCCACGGGACATCAGTTTCGACCCGTTTCGCCCCAGGACAACATTTTCAGCCCATTTCATCCTACGACATTTTTTTTAGTGTGTAGGGCTAAGTACAATCAGTTTGATTGGGACAACCGAGTCCCTGGATTTTATGTATGCAACCATGCACGGGTTTGCCTACGGAATGAAGAATGACTAACGTACTGATCGAAAATGACGTCCTAGAGGAAAATGGGTCGAAAATAAAGTCTTGTGATAAAGCTGGTCAATAATGTCATCTGTTGTGTCGAGAATTATACGTCTCAACAGGCGATCGCCTCAGAGACCAGGCGACCTAGCCATAGCCGAATAGACCAAGGCAGATTGGCCGACCGAGGATCCCAGGACAAGTCCCGGTGCCGAGCGATCGACATCTAAGGCGATCGTCTCTCGGTACTTGGCGATCGTCCCCTTGATGATCGGCAAATGACGACCGCCTCATGCCACGCGAAGCCATCGCCCGTCTAGTCGGCAAAGGCCGAATCTCGGACAGAGACCCACATGCAGATCCGGAAAAGGCGCCGCAGAACATGGATCATTGACCACAGCCTGTCAGCATCTTTTCACCTACCGAGAGACCCGCCGAAAGGTGCAAGTGGGACCGCCCGGGACAGCGACTCAGGACGCGTGCAGGCTCCTCATTGGACCGCACAGCTGGCTGCCAGTAGCAGCCGCGGACTTAAAGGCAGACAACCCATGTGCTTAAAGGCGATCGCCCCTTTTTATATTACAAGGAAGGTGATCGCCGCCAGAAACAGGGAATCTTAGCTCCTATAATTAAGAGGCACCCTGCAGTTGGAAATCTCTCTGACTCCATGCTGTTCACGTCCAGTTCAGAATCTTCGGCTTCTCTCTGTCTCTCTCTGATTCTCAGTTCAGAAGTTCAGAATCTCAGCTCATAACTTCGCTTTCTCACTCTTCGCAACAACTATCTCTCGGCTTTTCTCTCTGTCAGCACCTCTCAATCCTGAGACGGTCGGCAGAAACGAGAGCAAGAACACGCAAAGCTTCGCTCAAGAGCTAGATAACTAGGATCTTTTACACTCATTATATTTGCATCCTTACATTAATATTTGTACTCAAACGTATGCTTATTAATAACATCTCGCGAGAGCATTCAAGCCCGGGCCTAACAAACCCGGCAAATCTTGTGTTATTTCCATTCCCTCGGACGTGCTCTCGCAATTTGCTGTTGCTCGACCATTCCAGCAATATTCATCATCGGATAATATTTTGGGCAACAACAATTGGCGCTAGAAGAAGGGGATCTACCCTCAATTTTTATTCCTACAGTCTCGAAGAACACTCACTGTTCTCCGGGGCATATACCTGAAGAAACACTCACTGTTCTTCAGAGAAAAGCTTTCAGAATCATGACTTCTGCCTCCACATCGAAGAAAGCCCCTGGTCGATCCGCCAGATGCCTCATTCCGTCTCAATTCGAGCCATAGCCTGTGGCGTAGGGTAGCCGCCGCGGTACGAGACTCTCGATCCCGCCCCCGAGGGACGGCCCAAGCCTCTCGCTCAATCAGTTCCAAACCGCGGAACAGATCGAAGAGGCCATGGCCATCCTACTGGAGCGACGGAGAGCTTTCGACGCGCCGCCCGCTATAACCCCCTCGGCCATCCGCCGCGTGAGCAAACGGAAGTTCAAGGGGCTACTGGCCGAGCGATCGCCAGGAGGCCCCCATTCGCAAGAAGAGGTGCTCGCCAGCCGGGGCACCTCTGTTTTCAGCCGCCTAGGTAGCGACCCATCATGGCGACCGGGGCAGTCTAGCCCCACCCACGAGACGACGGAGCCCGAGTCCGTCACCAGGAGTTCGGCGTACCCAACTCCCAGAAGGCAGGCCAACCATCTGGCTCTTCCTCGCCGAAGAACCGAGATCGGCGATCGCGGGGTCAGGAGATCGGTACACGATCGCCTCGGCTCCCGCTCCGGAAGCCGAACCACGAGCGACCAAGCTACAGCAATGGCCGCGATGCAACGCCAGCTCGACGACATGAAGGCGCTCCTAGAAATTGGGGCAGGTGCAAATAGCAAGATCGCCAGTCCGAGCGAGCCACTCGCGGTCCATATCGAGCTCGCCCCCGTGCAGCGTAGGATCGCTCCTCCCAAAACACCTCTGTACGAGGGGAGGTCAGATCCCGAGACTCACCTGAGCCAGTTCCGGATCTATATGACTGTGTGCGGGGCATCAGATGCGACCAGGTGCCGAATATTCCCGCTAACGCTGGGCGACCTGGCCCACAGATGGTACATCTCATTACCGCCACGATCCATCGATTCCTTTGATCAACTGGCGAACAACTTCACAGCATACTTCGCTGCCAAGGTCGCTCGGCCAGAAGGTCCCCATAGCATGATGCAAATCAGGCAAGGGGAGGAAGAGTCCGATGCAGACTACATCGACCGGGTGGATGAGATAATCCTCAACGGCGAGCCCGTAAGCGACGAGATTGCCCTATACTCGGTCATAGGGGGATTCCATGGTCTTTCGCCTATGTTCAGGCCTCTTACGAAGGACCTCCCCCCGACCTACGCAATCTTCCGCGCCAAGGCCGCAGACTTTCTAGCCAGGCAAAGGTTACTTTTCAACCTATGAATAACGCGATCGGCAGACAAACGACGATCACTAGTCTTCCAGCCCGATCGCCATTATCAATCAACATCACCCTAAAACTGGAGGACTCGCCCGCCATATACAGTTCACCATCTAACGTGATGGACTAAGGCACGAGATCGCCTCCCCCACACAACGTACACCGTCGAAGGTCGGCATCTACATGACGATCCGAGGTAGAAGAGTGCAGCCATGGTCCCGGTAGTCGATGGAACCGACTGCTTCGGCCATGCAAGGTCCCTTTGGGCCAAGATCTCCCGCCCTTCGTTTAAATATGAGGCCGGCGTAGTCTGAGGGCCCTCCAAAACTAATCAGTGCACACGCTCGCCCGCCCTCAAAGGTTCATCATCTAACTTGGTGAGCCCGGACAATGCGACGCGTCCCTACCCCCGTCTCAATGAACACCGTCGAGGGTCGCCATCTTCATGGCGGGCCGAGGTGGAAGCAGAGCTAACAAGCTGCAGAAGTGGAGTTGATTAATCCGACGACGCCCCGTGCAAGGACTCCTCTAGACCAAGACCGCATGCCCTTCATTTAAATACGAGGCGAGGCGCATCCTAACAGAGGACCCTCACAATAAAATGAGTCACGAGACAGACAATGTCGCTCGCGCATAAGACACGGTCATGGAGTCGGTCCATCGAACTCCGCGACTGTGCACGGTTCCACAGCGACGAAACAATCAGCTTTCTATGAGGAATCGGCCAAATTTGTTTATTGCAGGTACAAGCCGAAGATCGCTCTCCAATCGAATAGATCGCCCAAGTCCAAAACCAAAGTCCGCACAAAGGATCGCCCGTCCTTGTCTTTAACGATCGCCAGCAAGAACCAGCTCACCCCATGTCTTCAATATCGGAGCAAGCTGGGGGGCAATTGTCGTGTCGAGAATTATACGTCTCAACAGGCGATCGCCTCAAAGACCAGGCGACCTAGCCATAGCCGAATAGACCAAGGCAGATTGTCCGACCGAGGATCCCAGGACAAGTCCCGGTGCCGAGCGATCGACATCTAAGGCGATCGTCTCTCGGTACTTGGCGATCGTCCCCCTGATGATCGGCAAATGATGACCGCCTCATGCCACGCGAAGCTATCGCCCGTCTAGTCGGCAAAGGCCGAAGCTCGGACAGAGACCCACGTGCAGATCTGGAAAAGGCGCCGCAGAACATGGATCATTGACCACAGCCTGTCAGCATCTTTTCACCTAACGACAGACCCGCCGAAAGGTGCAAGTGGGACCGCCCGGGACAGTGACTCAGGACGCGTGCAGGCTCCTCATTCGACCACACAGCTGGCTACCAGCAGCAGCCGCGGACTTCAAGGCAGAGAGCCCATGTGCTTAAAGACGATCGCCCCTTATTATATTACAAGGAAGGCGATTGCCCGCCAGAAATAGGGAATCTTAGCTTCTATAAATAAGAGGCACCCTGCACTTGGAAATCTCTCTGGCTCCTTGTTGTTCACGTCCAGTTCAGAATCTCCGGCTTCTCCCTGTCTCTCTCTGATTCTCAGTTCAGAAGTTCAGAGTCTCAGCTCATAACTTGGCTTTCTCACTCTCGGCAATAGCTATCTCTCGGCTTTTCTCTCTCTCAGCACCTCTCAATCCTGAGACGGTCGGCAGAAACGAGAGCAAGAACACGCAAAGCTTTGCTCAAGAGCTAGATAACTAGGATCTTTTACACTCAATGTATTTGCATCCTTACATTAATATTTGTACTCAAACATATTCTTATTAATAACATCTCGCGAGAGCATTCAAGCCCGGGCCTAACAAACCCGGCAAATCTTGTGTTATTTCCATTCCCTCGGACGTGCTCTCGCAATTTGCTGTTGCTCGACCATTCCAGCAATATTCATCTTCGGATAATATTTTGGACAACAACAATTGGCGCTAGAAGAAGGGGATCTACCCTCAATTTTTATTCCTACCGTCTCGAAGAACACTCACTGTTCTCCGGGGCATATACCTGAAGAAACACTCACTGTTCTTCAGAGAAAAGCTTTCAGAATCATGACTTCTGCCTCCACATCGAAGAAAGTCTCTGGTCGATCCGCCAGACGCCTCATTTCGTCTCAATCCGAGCCACAGCCTGTGGCGGAGGGTAGCCGCCGTGGTACGAGACTCTCGATCCCGCCCCCTAGGGACGACCCAAGCCTCTCGCTCAATCAGTTCCAAACTGCGGAACAGATGGAAGAGGCCATGGCCATCCTACTGGAGCGACGGAGAGCTTTCGACGCGCCGCCCGCTATAACCCCCTCGGCCATCCGCCGCGTGAGCAAACGGAAGTTCAAGGGGCTACTGGCCGAGCGATCGCCAGGAGGCCCCCATTCGCAAGAAGTGGCGCTCGCCAGCTGGGGCACCTCTATTTTCAGCCGCCTAGGTAGCGACCCATCATGGCGACCGGTGCAGTCTGGCCCCACCTACGAGACGACGGAGCCTGAGTCTGTCACCAGGAGTTCGGCGTACCCAACTCCCAGAAGGCAGGCCAACCATCTGGCTCCTCCTCGCCGAAGAACCGAGATCGGCGATCGCGGGGTCAGGAGATCGGTACATGATCGCCTCGGCTCCCGCTCCGGAAGCCGAACCACAAGCAACCAAGCTACAGCGATGGCCGCGATGCAAAGCCAGCTCGACGACATGAAGGCGCTCCTAGAAACTGGGGCAGGTGCAAATAGCAAGATCGCCAGGCCGAGCGAGCCACTCGCGGTCCATATCGAGCTCGCCCCCGTGCAGCATAAAATCGCTCCACCCAAAACACCTCTGTACGAGGGGAGGTCAGATCCCGAGACTCACCTGAGCAAGTTCCGGATCTATATGACTGTGTGCGGGGCATCAGATGCGACCAGGTGCCGAATATTCCCGCTAACGCTGGGCGACTTGGCCCACAGATGGTACATCTCATTACCGCCGCGATCCATCGATTCCTTTGATCAACTGGCGAACAACTTCACAGCATACTTCGCTGCCAAGGTCGCTCGGCCAGAAGGTCCCCATCGCATGATGCAAATCAGGCAAGGGGAGGAAGAGTCCGATGCACACTACATCGACCGGGTGGATGAGATAATCCTCAACGGCAAGCCCGTAAGCGACGACATTGCCCTATACTCGGTCATAGGGGGATTCCATGGTCTTTCGCCTATGTTCAGGCCTCTTATGAAGGACCTCCCCCCGACCTACGCAATCTTCCGCGCCAAGGCCGCAGACTTTCTAGCCAGGCAAAGGTTACTTTTCAACCTATGAATAACGCGATCGGCAGACAAACGACGATCACCAGTCTTCTAGCCCGATCGCCATTATCAATCAACATCACCCTAAAACTGGAGGACTCGCCCGCCATCTACAGTTCACCATCTAACGTGATGGACTAAGGCACGAGATCTCCTCCCCCGCATAACGTACACCGTCGAAGGTCGGCATCTACATGACGATCCGAGGTAGAAGAGTGCAGCCATGGTCCCGGTAGTCGATGGAACCGACTGCTTCGGCCATGCAAGGTCCCTTTGGGCCAAGATCGCCTGCCCTTCGTTTAAATATGAGGCCGGCGTAGTCTGAGGGCCCTCCAAAACTAATCAGTGCACACGCTCGCCCGCCCTCAAAGGTTCATCATCTAACTTGGTGAGCCCGGACAATGCGACGCGTCCCTACCCCCGTCTCGCCATCTTCATGGCGGGCCAAGGTGGAAGCAGAGCTAACAAGCCGCGGAAGTGGAGTTGATTAATCCGACGACGCCCCGTGCAAGGACTCCTCTAGACCAAGACCGCATGCCCTTCATTTAAATACGAGGCGAGGCGCAGCCTAACAGAGGACCCTCACAATAAAATGAGTCACGAGACAGACAATGTCGCTCTCGCATAAGACACGGTCATGGAGTCGGTCCATCGAACTCCGCGACTGTGCACGGTTCCTCAGCGACGAAACAATCAGCTTTCTATGAGGAATCGGCCAAATTTGTTTATTGCAGGTACAAGCCGAAGATAGCTCGCCAATCGAACAGATCGCCCAAGTCCGAAACCAAAGTCCGCACAAAAGATCGCCCGTCCTTGTCTTCAACGATCGCCAGCAAAAACCAGCTCACCCCATGTCTTCAATATCGGAGCAAGCTGGGGGGCAATTGTTGTGTCGAGAATTATACGTCTCAACAGGCGATCGCCTCAGAGACCAGGCGACCTAGCCATAGCCGAATAGACCAACGCAGATTGGCCGACCGAGGATCCCAGGACAAGTCCCGGTGCCCAGCGATCGACATCTAAGGCGATCGTCTCTCGGTACTTGGCGATCGTCCCCCTGATGATGGGCAAATGATGACCGCCTCATGCCACGCGAAGCCATCGCCCGTCTAGTCGGCAAAGGCCGAAGCTCGGACAGAGACCCACGTGCAGATCTGGAAAAGGCGCCGCAGAACATGAATCATTGACCACAGCCTGTCAGCATCTTTTCACCTACCGACAAACCCGTCGAAAGGTGCAAGTGGGACCGCCCGGGACAACGACTCAGGACGCGTGCAGGCTCCTCATTGGACCGCACAGCTGGCTACCCGCAGCAGCCGCGGACTTCAAGACAGAGAGCCCATGTGCTTAAAGACGATCGCCCCTTATTATATTACAAGGAAGGCGATCGCCCACCAGAAACAGGGAATCTTAGCTTCTATAAATAAGAGGCACCCTGCACTTGGAAATCTCTCTGGCTCCTTGCTGTTCACGTCCAGTTCAGAATCTCCGGCTTCTCTCTGTCTCTCTCTGATTCTCAGTTCAGAAGTTCAGAATCTCAGCTCATAACTTGGCTTTCTCACTCTTGGCAACAGCTATCTCTCGGCTTTTCTCTCTCTCAGCACCTCTCAATCCTTAGACGGTCAGCAGAAACGAGAGCAAGAACACGCAAAGCTTCGCTCAAGAGCTAGATAACTAAGATCTTTTACACTCATTGTATTTGCATCCTTACATTAATATTTGTACTCAAACATATTCTTATTAATAACATCTCGCGAGAGCATTCAAGCCCGGGCCTAACAAACCCGGCAAATCTTGTGTTATTTCCATTCCCTCGGACGTGCCCTCGCAATTTGCTGTTGCTCGACCATTCCAGCAATATTCATCTTCAGATAATATGTTAGGCAACAACATCGTCACAGGGAAAAAACATGTCAAAATTGACATCCCGAAGTGAAAATATCGTCCCATAACAAAATGGGTCGAATATAACATCCCAGGTAAATCGAAAATGATTTCATAGGACAAAACAGATCGAAAATAGTGTCCCAAGACAACAGATAAAAAAATGACATCCGCGAACAAAAATGATGGTCCGGGATGAAACGAGATGAAAAATGTTGCCCTGGGGTAAAACGGATCGAAAATGACGTCCTAGGATGAAATAGAACGAAAATGACATCTAGGGCTAAAACGGGTCAAAAATTACATCATGGTACAAAATGGGCCAAATATGATGTTCGATAACAAAATGGGTCGAAAATAACGTCCCTATAAGAAACGGGTTGAAAATAACATCCCTGAGTGAAAGGACCGAAAATGTCGTCTTGTGAAATAGAGCGAAAATAACGTCATGGGTCGAAAATGGCGTCCCAGAGCACACAGGCTGAAAATGACATCCCAGTGCGAAGTAGGTTTAAATATAATCCCATTACGAAATGGGTCAAAAGTATCGTTATGAGGCAAAAAGGGTCAAAAATTATAATATCCGAGATTTTTGTTTCTAGTCATTTTGAATTATTTGTCATTTTGTATTTAATGTTCCTTTATTAGGGATTATATTTTTTTCGTTGACTGTGATATTGAGACTGTGTTATCGTGTTGATGTAAACACGAATTCTTTGATGCTAGTTTTGTGGTGATTCAGACGTGTGTTCGTGTTATTGTATGTTGTGTGGTGTCGTTGATTCATATTTATATCGGTTCGTCGACTTGCAGAAGCATTTTCGCCAATTCTGGAGGAACACGGCAGTAAAGACGCCGTTGGTTGCGCTGTGTATTGGGCCGTTTGTGACACGATCGAGCAAGGGCCGAGTCTGCACCCCGTGTTGCATGCCGTGTGTGTGTGTCTAGCATATGTACTCGCAAGACAGGACACGGTCGAGACACACAATTGTGTATGTCATGCGTGTTGCGTCGTTTGTGAGAACACGACTTTGAACACGATGTTCGTGCACTCCCTTTAGGTATTCGCCAACATTCAAAACACGGCCGTCAACACGGTGATGTTTGAGTCGTTCCCTGGGCCGTTTGTTCAAATGTATAAATAATACGGTCGCATTCTTTAGCCGCATTTCATTTCTCTCTCTCTCGGATTTGGGCTATTTCACAAGGGTTTCGATCCTTGAACAAATTATCATAATATATTAAGGTCTTGCTCGTGATTAACATCATCCTTTTTTTATTCTTTGACTGTTTCGAGGTAATTCCCTGAAAATCTATATTTGTCTATTTTTGGGATTTGCTTGAGGGTTCGATTTCACCTGATTTTGATGAATCGGTTAGTGTTTGATGATGCTATTTACCGTGTTCTATGAATTGTATATCCATATTTTGAGTTTGTTTAACTCGATTGGTGATTTGAGTGTTCTTGAAAATTTTTGGACATTTAATGTTCGATTAAATATTTTATGAGTTTCCTTCGGGGGTTGGATATGTTTTCCGTCGTTATTAGTTGTTATTCTCATAGTAATTGTGTTGTTGGTTCTCGGGGTGAATGTAGGTTTTCGGGGCTTTTCGATCGAACCTGTTGTAATACCCGAGATTTTCGTTTCCGGTAGCCTTGAATTTTTATCACTTTAAGTGGATTGCATGATGTTTGTGTCTATATGATCATGTGTCATGCTTTGTCATGTGTTTGTTTGTGAATTGGATTTTTAGTGTTGTACATTAGTGTTTTATCGCATGTGTAATGCCTGGATAATTATTGTGTATTTATCTTTCGATCTTGTAAGGTTCGACTCTGTGATGTTATTAATCGGAGTTTGGTTTCCCGTATTCGTATCCTTACGTTTTCGTATCTCCATCATTTTGCATGCATGGTTCTGCACGTCTTAACGCACGGTAGAGGATGATCTTAACGTACGCAAGGACTGCAGCATAACATACGTTATGTGATGAGCTTAACGTACGTAAGCTCAGTCAACTCGAGATCCGTCAAGGGTCGGCGTGTGGGGGCCAGGGAAAATTCATGAGATGCTCCGCGTGAACCTGGATGGATTTCCAGCTATGCAAGTCAACGGACTTAACGTACGCTAAGGGGGATTTTTAACGTATGCTAAGGTCCTAGATATTACGTACGTAAGACCTGTATGCTAACGTACGTAAGCCAATGCCAGGAATAGGTCAGTGAGCTCTGGCCAGACGTTAACATACGCTAATCTTCGAAGCATAGCGTACGCTAAAGTTGTTACGTACGTAATATGGGGTGTTTAGCATACGTAACGGGTAGAATTCTATTTATAGACCTCAACCCCATTTCATTTCTCATCCTCCCTTTGGCCGATTTTTGTATTCTGGAGATTGTCCAACAGCATATACCTCTCATATCATCATCCTAGCTCGATTTTGATGATCATAGACCCTTGTGGATTGGTGTTCAAGCCTACGGTGTTGAGTTTCTTCGAGTTCTTTGTTGTTCGTCACTATATTAAGGTATGTGATCCTTCACCAACTGGTTTAACATGTTCTTAGTGATGTTTTGGACATGTTTTAAGTTCACCTAATCAGTTATATTCGTGAGGAGTCTTACATCATGGTTTTAGAAGATTATATTCGGTGATACTTCGGTTCCTTTTGGTTTTTGAACATGTTGAACAAACCTTATAGTGATTAGATTCTTGAATATAGCATCCTGAGATCATGAACCCAATTATAACAAGTTTTCGGAGATTATCTAAGTCCTTAGGATTGGTATGATCGAGCATTTCATTGGAGAAATTAATGGATTGAGCTTAAGGTTAATTCCTAGAAGGAGATGATAATCAAATGAACCTAGTGAATGAATTCTTATGATGATTTGTCGAGGTTTTCCGATATCTTGTTATTGAAGAACATGATTAGAATCCTTCTAAGATGAATGTCATTTCATATTGTATCTTTCGACCGAAGAAATGTGTTTGAACTTGGATAGTATTCTATAAGATTGTTGCCCGGCCAAATAGCGTAGTGTCGGTTCAACCGAATGAAGTAGGGCAGAATAGTTCCATCGCCATAATAGAGTATAACATGCCTCGTGTTGATTCGTTTAATGATTAGAACGATTATCCGGAACCGTTAGTTATACCGGTATTATTGTTCAATGAAGGTTTGGATTTCGGTGAGCTGATCGAGTGAGAATTCTCCGAGCGGATTGAAGCCTATTCATAGTAGCAGTTCTTATCGTCATTTCTGAGGCAAGTATCGTATTTTGAAACTTGTGAATATTAGAATTTTGATCATGTATATGGTTTATTCATGTTGTTGAACATGAGGTTAGTTCTTTTGAATTTGTCATGATATTCATTGTTGATTTCTTAAATGTTCGTGTTGTTGGACATATCGATTTGGCATATGTATATGCATGGTTTGTGTTTGTGTACGTTGTGATGATCCGTAGGGATCGAGCGATCTACGCTGAGGGCGCTGGATCCGATGTTGACCATGCGTTGGTCCGACGAGATCATCATGGGGATCTTTGGTGAGGGCGCTGGATCGTTGGATGGGTTTTCCACCATGCGTTGGTCCGACGGGATCATCACGGGGATCTATACTGAGGGTGCTGGATCGTTGGATTACCCTTTGTTATGTTGATGGAATCACGTGGATTCGCATCGTTGGATTCCGGTGGCGGAAGTCCGTTTTATGTAATTTATGATGCATTGTTGTTGCACATCCGATTTATGTATTATGATACTTGTAATAGCATCGTTTTTCTAACCCCTTCGGGGGTGGATATTTGTTTTGATCTTCAGCTAGCCGAGGAGCGGGGAGGCAACCACAGTACCGACATGACGATGAAGTGGCGCAGTAATGTAAATTGATGTTGTCTTATTTTTCAGTTATTTTTCAGTACTCGAGTACGCGTATTTTGTTGGTGTTTGGAATGATTTTAATAATGGACTCATTATTGAACTGGTTTTGAATTATAACCTTAATGGTACTTTGGTATTATTATTATTTTCCGTATTTCTCAAATTAGCCTTGTAAATTCTTATATAAAGGATTTACGGCGCTGCAATTATTTCGAATATATCGGGGTGTTACAGAATATTGTATAGGAGCTAAGATTCATGGATATCTTGGCAGTCGGGTTTAGTTGGGTCTGTTTACGTTATTTGATTTATGGGTCGTTTGTAACATCACTGCTCAGCCAGCGTCGTCATGTGGACCGTGGTTGTAAGTCTCTTAATCTCTTATACTAACGTCTTATTTAATTTCTATTTTGTGAATATTGACGGACTTTCCTTTAGAAAATTTTGCCCTGGATATTGAGTATTTGTATTTACATTATGTTGAGGGGAGGTCGTGGACGCGAACGCGGTCGTGGACGCGGATGTGGTAATACGAGACAGGAGGATTCAGCGACTACCCTAGAATTATCGGCTAGTCGAACCGATTCCCATTCTGGAGGACAACAGGGATCAGCGAATGATAACGCAAATCCTAACATGCCGGGGGTGCTTCAGCAGGTGGTCGCTCAGATGATCCAGTTCGCTGATGTAACACCCCCAATCCGCTCAGGGATATTACACGCCGTAGACCCTCTCCTCGAGGATCTACCAGGCTGATAATTAAAATCAAACACCTAAACATCGCCTTCAAGGCTAAAATGACTCAGTAGACCGATTTGGTCTTCCAATAATAACATACAACTCCATTCCAAACACATACCCACGCAGGGGTCAAAATACAATAAACTCCCGTACAACGGGGAAAAGTACTGCAGCGGAAATAAAATACAACTAAACCAATACGACATCAATGGGTCCTCGTGTGATTAGTATCGTTCATCTTTCATCATCCTTCATGCCGACCCTGTGCTCTGCTCCAAAACCTGAATGCAATACAGACATCCACCCCCCGAATACTCGGGGGTTAGCAAAACTCCACTGTTTTGCTAGTGCAAGTATAAAATACGAAAACGAGCCATACATATCATACTCCACGGAACATGTTAATCATAAACATACTTCCCGAGGTAAATCACTTAATCAAAATGGTTAAATCGAAAGATAGGGGTAAACCCGATATACATCTTGTGAAAACATTTTACGATCTCGGGAGTTTTGAAAACATTTGGGATTGTAAGAATTCTCAAACCTTTAAAAAAACATTTAGGGACACACGACCCAAAAGTCATTTTCCCAAAACGTAAATTCGATAACAACAAATGGGGTCCATGACCCGATCATACCATAACAACTGTTTCCACAGTTATTCGCGTCCGTGCTAGAAAGCCACGGACCTCGGATGCTCCGTAGAACAAACCCGAGTGAATAACCCACAGGAAACTATATCAAATCACATGTCACCGTAACCGCAGTCACGTGACTACAAGCACATATACGTACATAATCAAACCACAACCATAAGTTATCCCGGCATCGCGCTAACAAGCCACGAACCTCGGAGTCCCCGCAAGACATACCCGATGATAACCCCACAAGTTATCTCGGCATCGGGCTAACAAGCCACGAACCTCGGAGTCCCATAAGACATACCCGGATTGGATAACTCTACGGTCACGCCCGACCCATACTAGCAAGTATGGATCCCGGAGATTCAACAATCCTACCCGGAGACACATCACATACATCAAGCACACAACAATAATCACTTATCAAGCCAAACAACATTAAGCATCACAAACTCCTTTCAAGGAGTAACAACTAATATCACACACATTACGTTCTTACCGAACAAGTACATAATAACAATACGTAATCCCCAGCAAAGGATTACGGTCTATCAAACTCACTCGAAGTGATCATATTATCTTTCAACATACAAAACCAACACACATATTCCGAGAACACATATTCACGAAGTATACGAATTATCGTTGAAAGACAACATTTATCGAGAACATACCGATCCCTTTTTACGTTCATTAAACATTTGGATTTCGTATAAAAATCATTTATCAACAATTATGCCTATGAAACATGAAACGTATGGGCAAGATACTTGCCTCGATACCACGAGCAATGGAAAAATGAACGGATATGGCCGGGTAGCCCTCAAATTCCCGAACACTATCTAGAACGCGATAGCACCGAAATTACTACGGGAAAACACCACATGAATCATCAATCACCAACGGAATTCAACATCGGAATCATCGAGCACCTATAATCCTCCGTAAGGAATAATAAAACATGATTACAACGAGAATCAAGGCCGAAAACAACGGAAATCCCAACAAACTATCAAAGGGAACTCATTCGAACATTTAATCGAACATTAAATGTTCAAGACCCTTCAAGAACAAAGAAATCACCCCTCGGGTCGAAAGAACCAAAGATACGAGTATCCAATCCGTAGAACAAGTTCAAAACAACGTTTATACAACAATTAATTGATCAAAAACGGATTGGAATCGAAATCAAAAAGGAAAATCCCCAAATCTACAAAAACAAGGGTTCAAGCCAAAATACCTTGATTTGGATGAAGGATTCAAGTAGAGGTCGAAAATCTACAACAAGACTTGAGGTGGATGATCTCTACAAGTTTGGGAGCACTCAAATCGCCCAAAAATCGCCCACAAATCGCCCTAGATGGAAGGAGGAAGAAGAGAGGAGAAAAATGAAGTTTTCTCCTCGAAAATCTGCTAAAAACGTAGAAAAAGCCCGTGTGCCGCGGCACAGGATGAGTGTGCCGGCCCGGGGCCAAAACGCCAGAATCAGCTTAGTGCCGCGGCACAGCTGAAGTGTGCCGCGGCACACGGTACAGTCCACTCCAACACGAAAAAGGCACATCGTATAGTCTTAGCTATTTCGACCATAACTCCTTCGTCTGGACTCCGATTGACTCACCGTTTGAACCATTGGAAAGCTAACTTGATGCTCTATACTATTGGAAAGATTCAGAATTTTTGGAGTTTCCAAGAATTAATGGTGACTTTACAAAGTCGAACTCCCACGTGAAAAAGTCGATTAAGGACACGGAACTCAACAAAACGACACCGAAACGAACTCGGATGACAAAAAGTGCAGAATTAATCATTCTCGAAATGACGAAACGGTCATGAGAGAGTCGTCAAAACGGACTCCGGCCGAAAAAAGAAATTTACCGAAAATCGAAAATTGCGGATATTACATTCTACCCTCCTTAAAAGAAGTTTCGTCCCGAAACTTAAAACAAGTAGGGGGAGCAATATACCCGCCAGGAAAACTCGACGAGATACACAAAAATAGAAAACTCGCGCCCAACGGCGAAACGCTGCAAGAAACACAAAGAGACATACGGCGTGAAAACGCGCTCCACGACAACCAACACAACGCCACCGTAGAGACATAATAAAATCAATAAGTGACAAACGTCATCAAATAGATAGTACAATCAGATCGATTATCCGAACAATCACAAAACACAACGAACGAAAATCAATACGATTGACCAACCTAATGGTTCATCAATCCAAACGCGAGTCAAACGCTGAACAAACACGGAATTCCACCGCCCAAGGGTTGGAAGATCGAAACGAGACTGATTTCCCGAACTTAAGGGAATTACAAAGGAGTCTGAATGTTCAACAATCACGAAACGAGATCAACAAAAACCGAACAATCAAACAATCGAACCACAAAGATCGAGACAACAAAAATTGAACAATCATGTTCGGATCACGAAGAACAAGAAGGTTCAACCGATAACTCCGAGGTTCACATCTCGACTCGAGACAAAACATGATCCGGTGAAAACAACAAGATGCACACTCACATAAGATCCACAGGAAAGGGAATAACAATTGAAAAGTCACACGACGAACGAGTAATTCCGAAACAATACCACCCTCGTTCGATTAACAAAAGTAAGGGACAGGGCAAGCTCAGAAAATGTTAACAAAAATAAACGAGTCGACAGAGTTGAAAATACAGAAGTTCCAAATTCGATCCACTTCGAATAAAAGAACTAGTAGAACCAAAAGATGCTACTTCCGAACAAGGTTCACAAGAATCGAACCGAACTCGGAAAAGTCAGAGCGATAACCAGATCGACCCAAAACAAGATCACAGCTCGTTCGAACGATGAAACCGGAATACAGAACAAGTTCAGAAAGTATCAACGAACACGAGCGAGTCGATAGAATTGAGAAAGAGGAAATGCAGAGGCCAAAAATAATACGGGTATTATATTCGACCTCATCTAAAAGAAGTGTCGTCCCCGAAACTCACAACAACGAAACCAATGTGACAACACAACAAGCAACTGACAGAAACATCTTTCAAAGGCCTCTCAAAGCCGATTCCGACGACTGTGCTGAAGCGCGAAGTCCGAAAGTCTCGGTAGCCAATTCACAAAACTGAATTCGGTGTCCCTCGAGTCCACACTTGAAATGTGTTACCGACGAGAAGGACAAATTTACACGTGCATGCCCCGGCACATCACGGTTGAAACGCCTCGGCTCGGCATACCGAAAATACAAATGCTAGATACAATGGGGCATAACGTCGCAAAACAACATAGCGGAGATGCCAACTCAGCACAACAAGGAATCATAAAACATATCATATACAACGATTACCATCGTAAAGTAATACACACACAAACACTACAGCAACGACGGTATCGTTCGGCGACATCAACGGCCCGAACGATAACCAGCACATAATTACAACCATCATGAAACAATCACACATGTACACAAATGTACAAACTCAAGCTTCAACAGCTCACACCCGTGCGACAACACGCAAATCACCACGAGGCGACAAACAGTAAATACCAGTTCACACCTCTCACAGAGGGCTAGTACAACAAATGTGTGGCAACGCCTCGACGTTCATGCCACCAATTCAATTATACTCGGGAGCAAACACCATAACGACAATACAAACATCATACATACATTCCCAAACGCAAACGGGAATTGATAGGTTTTAAACAAAATGAAAACCACCTCTTGAAAATAATTTAGAAAAACACCGGTTGATCTTGAGTATCACTTTACAAAAAGTAGTGCAAACATTGTTATCGAGACTTTGAAAATCGTCTTGCGTTTGAACAAAAATGAGGACACCTTCTCTTAGTGAAAAACTTTCAGAATATCCGACCCTCGGGTCTAAGTAAAAGTGTTTATAAAACATTTGAAAATATCTCAAAATATTTTGGTCCTCGAGTTAGAAGAATTTTGAAATATATTGTGGCACCTTGGACGTACCACGAGAAAATAATTCATTTTAAAAGTACGTCTCGAATTTTAATTTTCTAAGATACTCAAGGTTTTCAAAAATAATTCAATGGGCTAGAATGCCCAAAAATTTCAGGTAATTACACGGAAATATTACACTCCCGGTTCAGCCCGGGAATATTACACGCCGTGGGCCCCGCGCCGGAACCCACCAGGCTAAAAACTATTTACAAAAATGCCAAAAAGGCTGATGACAGTATTATTTCAAAAACTTACAAAAGTCATTTAGAAAATACTAAATACCGTCATAAGAATTTCGCCAAAACGATCAAGGCCATAATGCCACAAACTCGGTCAAAGGGATCGGTTTTCAAAATAAAACTCAGTCGGTAAAATACCGAAAGCCATTACAGAAGAACTCACGCAGCGGATAAAAGAAATAAAGTCAAACATGCACAAGACAGCAACACTACTCCTCATATGAACGAAAAATGGGAGTTAAATAATCACGTATCACGAAATCAAAATCCATAAGAGGATTCCGTCAATTAACTCATAATAAAAAAAATAGCTCGTGTCATACGAGGCACAACACAAAGAAGGGAGACTTACATCCACAAGTCGCACGAATATGATGATCGCCCCACGATACTAAAAACAACAAACCAACTCAAACGACGCGTCGCGACACGACTCAGTCAGATAAAATCCGACGAGACAATAACTCAATAGACACCACTGACCCGACAGCCTAGGTTTCCACAACCTAAGCTCTGATACCATTTATGTAACACCCCCAATCCGCTCAGGGATATTACACGCCGTAGACCCTCTCCTCGAGGATCTACCAGGCTGATAATTAAAATCAAACACCTAAACATCGCCTTCAAGGCTAAAATGACTCAGTAGACCGATTTGGTCTTTCAATAATAACATACAACTCCATTCCAAACACATACCCACGCAGGGGTCAAAATACAATAAACTCCCGTACAACGGGGAAAAGTACTGCAGCGGAAATAAAATACAACTAAACCAATACGACATCAATGGGTCCTCGTGTGATTAGTATCGTTCATCTTTCATCATCCTTCATGCCGACCCTGTGCTCTGCTCCAAAACCTGAATGCAATCTGAGACATCCACCCCGAATACTCGGGGGTTAGCAAAACTCCACTGTTTTGCTAGTGCAAGTATAAAATACGAAAACGAGCCATACATATCATACTCCACGGAACATGTTAATCATAAACATACTTCCCGAGGTAAATCACTTAATCAAAATGGTTCAATCGAAAGATAGGGGTAAACCCGATATACATCTTGTGAAAACATTTTACGATCTCGGGAGTTTTGAAAACATTTGGGATTGTAAGAATTCTCAAACCTTTAAAAAAAACATTTAGGGACACAGCCCAAAAGTCATTTTCCCAAAACGTAAATTCGATAACAACAAATAGGGTCCACGACCCGATCATACCATAACAACCTGTTTCCACAGATTATTCGCGTCCCGTGCTAGCAAGCCACGGACCTCAGATGCTCCCGTAGAACAAACCCGAGTGAATAACCCACAGGGAAACTATATCAAATCACATGTCACCGTAACCGCAGTCACATGACTAAAAGCACATATACGTACATAATCAAACCACAACCATAAGTTATCCCGGCATCGCGCTAACAAGCCACGAACCTCGGAGTCCCCGCAAGACATACCCGATGATAACCCCACAAGTTATCTCGGCATCGGGCTAACAAGCCGCGAACCTCGGAGTCCCCGCAAGACATACCCGGATTGGATAACTCTACGGTCACGCCCGACCCATACTAGCAAGTATGGATCCCGGAGATTCAACAATCCTACCCGGAGGCACATCACATACATCAAGCACACAACAATAATCACTTATCAAGCCAAACAACATTAAGCATCACAAACTCCTTTCAAGGAGTAACAACTAATATCACACACATTACGTTCTTACCGAACAAGTACATAATAACAATACGTAATCCCCAGCAAAGGATTACGGTCTATCAAACTCACAAGAAGTGATCATATTATCTTTCAACATACAAAACCAACACACATATTCCGAGAACACATATTCACGAAGTATACGAATTATCGTTGAAAGACAACATTTATCGAGAACATACCGATCCCTTTTTACGTTCATTAAACATTTGGATTTCGTATAATAATCATTTATCAACAATTATGCCTATGAAACATGAAACGTATGGTCAAGATACTTGCCTCGATACCACGAGCAATGGAAAAATGAACGGATACGGCCGGGTAGCCCTCAAATTCCCGAACACTATCTAGAACGCGATAGCACCGAAATTACTACGGGAAAACACCACATGAATCATCAATCACCAACGGAATTCAACATCGGAATCATCGAGCACCTATAATCCTCCGTAAGGAATAATAAAACATGATTATGACGAGAATCAAGGCCGAAAACAACGGAAATCCCAACAAACTATCAAAGGGAACTCATTCGAACATTTAATCGAACATTAAATGTTCAAGACCCTTCAAGAACAAAGAAATCACCCCTCGGGTCGAGCAGACCAAAGATACGAGTATCAATCAAGTAGAACAAGTTCAAAACAACGTTTATACAACAATTAATTGATCAAAAACGGATTGGAATCGAAATCAAAAAGGAAAATCCCCAAATCTACAAAACAAGGGTTCAAGCCAAAATACCTTGATTTGGATGAAGGATTCAAGTAGAGGTCGAAAATATACAACAAGACTTGAGGTGGATGATCTCTACAAGTTTGGGAGCACTCAAATCGCCCAAAAATCGCCCACAAATCGCCCTAGATGGAAGGAGGAAGAAGAGAGGAGAAAAATGAAGTTTTCTCCTCGAAAATCTGCTAAAAACGCAGAAAAAGCCCGTGTGCCGCGGCACAAGATGAGTGTGCCGCGGCCCAGGGCCAAAAATAACGCCCAGGAATCAGCTTAGTGCCGCGGCACAGCTGAAGTGTGCCGCGGCACACGGTACAGTCCACTCCAACACGAAAAAGGCACATCGTGTAGTCTTAGCTATTTCGACCATAACTCCTTCGTCTAGACTCCGATTGACTCACCGTTTGAACCATTGGAAAGCTAACTTGATGCTCTATAATATTGCAAAGATTCAGAATTTTTAGAATTTCCAAGAATTAATGGTGACTTTACAAAGTCGAACTCCCACGTGAAAAAGTCGATTAAGGACACGGAACTCAACAAAACGACACCGAAACGAACTCGGATGACAAAAAGTGCAGAATTAATCATTCTCGAAATGACGAAACGGTCATGAGAGAGTCGTCAAAACGGACTCCGGCCGAAAAAAGAAATTTACCGAAAATCGAAAATTGCGGATATTATAGCTCAGGTGGTTGACTGCATGCAGACAGCGATGGGCCATCAGCGCAACGAGGATAATCGGGGAGACAAGTGGCTTACGGAGGTTGTCAAATTTTACCCACTAAAATTTGACGGTTCTGCTGAGATGCCTACTTGGGATCACTGGCTGAAGGAGTTGGAAAAGATATTTGTGGGGATCAACTGTCCCAATGACCGAAAAGTTCCGATCGCCCAGTATTTTCTGACTAGGGAGACTTTTGACTGGTGGGAGGCTGTTCGACCTGAGGATCATAATGCTGACTAGACAGAATTCAGAGTAATGATGGAAGCACAGTATTATCCTCGTCCCGTTAGAGAGGCTATAATCCGAGAGTTTTCTCCCCGCAGAGTTCGGAGGCATCTGTGACAGACATAATCAAGACTTTTAATCACCAGCTGACTTGTGTGCGACACTTGTTCAGGACCGAGGCAGAGAAGATTTTCCATTTCGATATGCAGATGAAACCCGAGATTCAGCAATATATGTCCGGATTTGAATGTACTACCTTGCGACAGTATCAGGACAAAGCGCTGGCCTACGACATGAAAGAGGCAGCGGTGGAGAAATCGACGGAAGCTAAGAAGCAGAAAGTGTCTGGCAACTTCACGAAGAACAAGAGTGGTGGGCCCTGCAAGGGCCAGTCTTCATTTCATTCATCTAGGAGACCTCCGCATCCTTCCCGAGGTGGAAAGAAGTTCTGGACAGCATCAATGGTTTTAGACACAACGAAGAAATGTTATAACTGTGGTAAAGCAGGGCATGTTCGGCGTGATTGCTACGCACCTTCTGTGACCTGTTTCGAGTGTGGACACGAAGGCCATCGTTTGATTTTTTTGCGGAAATATGACTAGATCTATTGGTACTCGCACTCCTGCACCGGTTCTGAAAGAAGCAAGTGTGAACCAGACACAGCAAAGTGGTTTCCAGCAGCAGAATGTTGGGAAGAGAGAGGCGTCCAGTGCTGGGTCCATTCCTCCATGCCTTTACGAGATGAAGAGGTCAGACGATCAAAACACTGTTGTTGCATCAGGTATGATTCAGATCCTTTTGCAACCAGTTAGTGTCTTATTCAATTCAGGAGCTACACATTCTTTCATATCACTAAACTGTGTTAATCGTTTGAAAATCTCGTGTTTATATGATTGTGAGCCTTATATTGTGGGATTATCGAGCGGAGAGAGAATTGTGGGAACCCTAGAAACTAGAGATTTTCCAGTGTCTATAGGAGGGAGAGATTGGCCAACAAATCTTATTGTGGTCGACATCCATGGTGACGATCTAATTCTCGGAGACGATTGGCTCAATCGTTATGGGGCTATTTTGAATTACCGAAATAGAGTCATTTCTATCATTGTTGATGACGGATCTGAACATTTATTCAAAGGATGGAGACCGGGAAGCTCAGGAAAATTGATCAAGGCCATGAAAGCAGTGAAATTGCTAAAGCAGGGTTGTTACGGATTGTGGTTTTATGCCATGAAGAAAGATGAAAGAGTATAGCTCGCATCTATTCCAGTGGTAAACGAATTCTCAGATGTATTCCTTGACGAAATACCTAGGTTACCTCCGCGGAGAGAAGTAGAGTTCAATATCGAATTAGAGCCTGGAGCCGCACCTATTTCCAGAGCACCATACCGTATGGCGCCAACCGAGATGTATGAACTAAAGAAGCCGCTTGAGGAATTATTGCAGAAGGGTTACATTCAACCTAGTGTTTCTCCTTGTGGAGGACCAGTTCTCTTTGTCCGGAAGAAAGACGGATCCCTCCGATTGTGTTTCGACTATAGGGAGCTAAACAAGGTGACGATCAAGAATAAGTATCCAATACCTCGGATCAACGACTTGTTTGACCAACTGCAGGGGGCAAGGGTATTCTCGAAGATCGATTTGAGATCAAGATACCATTAATTGAGAATTAAGGAATCGGATATATCGAAATCTACTTTCAGATCCCGGTACGGGCACTATGAATTTGTGGTAATGCCAATCGAACTTACCAATGCTCCTGCGGTATTTATGCAATTGATGAATCGGGTATTCTTAGAATACTTGGATAAATTCTTGGTAGTTTTCATTGATGACATCTTGATCTATTCGAAAGACCCAGAGGAGCATGCAGAGCATTTGCGTATCGTTTTGAGTACTTTGAGGAATGAACAGCTGTATGCGAAACTTTCTAAATGCGAGTTCTGGCTTAAGGAAGTAACTTTACTTAGGCATTTGATATCAGCTGACGGAGTTCAGGTAGACCCGAAGAAATTCGAAGCAATCTTGGAATGGGAATCTCCTAATAACGTGAAAGAAGTTCGAAGTTTCTTAGGACTTGCTGGATATTATCGCCGTTTTATAGAAGGATTTTCCAAAATTGCTCGTCCGCTTACTCAGCTATTGCAGAAGACTCAGAAATTCATGTGGAATGAGAAATGCCAAGCTAGTTTTGATGAACTTAAAAGAAGACTGACGACAGCGCCTATACTAGCGTTACCAGATGGAACCGATGGATTCATGGTATACAGCGATGCTTCAAATCAGGGTCTAGGATGCGTGTTGATGCAAAAGGATAGGGTGATTGCCTATGCCTCTCGACAGTTGAAACCATATAAATTAAATTACACGACTCATGTTTTGGAGTTAGCAGCTGTAGTCTTTGCCTTGAAGATTTGGCGACATTATTTGTACGGCACTCATTGTCAGATCTTCACAGTTCATAAGAGCCTCAAGTATATCTCCAGTCAGAAGGAATTAAACATGAGGCAGAGAAGGTGGCTGGAATTGATCAAGGATTATGACCTGGAAATCCTCTATCATCCAGGCAAGGCGAATGTGGTAGCCGATGCACTGAGCCGCAAACCTGTTTCTCTTATAGTGTTGGAAGTGCTTACATCCCAAATCAGCATTCAACGAGAACTGATTCGTGGAGGAATCGAAGTATGGTCACAAGGAGTCCAAGGGCAACTGTGCGTGATGGAACTAACTTCGTCGTTGGTCGAATAAATCAAATCTAAGCAGTTGGATGATTCTATGATTCTTCGATTATGTGGCGAAGTAAACAAAGGGAAGGCCCCAGGATTCGTGATACAAAATGATGGAGTTCTGAGATTTCAGAGTCGATTTTGCATCCCCGATGATGATGTTTTGAGACAGACAATCTTGAAGGAAGCTCACAGCGCGCCCTATTCTATTCACCCGGGCACCAGTAAGATGTATAAGGACCTAAAACAAAATTTCTGGTGGGGAAATATGAAGAAGGATGTAGCGGAATACGTTTCGAAATGTTTAACCTGTCAGCAGGTTAAGATTGAACATCAACGGCCTGCCGGGATGTTAAGGCCACTTCCGATTCCTGAGTGGAAGTTGGAGGATATATTAATGGACTTCATCACCAATATGCCAAGGACCAAGACGGGAATGAACATGATTTGGGTTATAGTTGATCGACTAACCAAGTCGGCTCATTTCTGGGGTATTAAAGACACTTGGGGACCCTATAAGTTAGCACGAGTGTTTATGATGGAGATAGTCCGATTGCATGGAACACCAAAGACCATTATTTTGGATTGAGATGGTCTCTTCGTGTCGCATTTTTGGAAGGCAGTTCATAAAGCCTTGGGAACCAAGCTGAACTTTAGCACGGCCTATCATCCTCAGACGGACGGTCAGTCCGAAAGGACTATACAAACAGTAGAAGATATGCTAAGAGCCTGTGCCTTGGATTGGTCAACCGATTGGGAGGTTCATTTGCCGTTAATTAAATTCACCTATAACAATAGTTGGCATGGTTCCATTAAGATGGCACCATTTGAAGCGTTGTATGGAAAAAAGATGCAGATCACCCCTGTGTTGGGATGACTCTTCTGACTTGATCGGGACGGATCCAGAGTTGATAGTTCAGACCCAGGAGAAGGTAGCCCTGATTCGCGAAAGGCTGTTAACTTCCCAGAGTCGACATAAGTCTTATGCAGATGTGCGCCGTCGCCCGTTGGAATTTGAGATTGGGGATCATGTACTATTGAACGTTTCTCCTACCCGGGGAATTTTCCATTTTGGTAGGAAATGAAAGCTGAGTCCTAGATATATCGGGCCATTCGAGATCCTTGAAAGAGTTGGGGAGTTGGCGTACAGGTTGGCCTTACCGCCATCGCTGAGTCACGTTCATAATGTATTCCACGTATCCCAATTGTGTAAGTATGTACCGGATCCCAGTCATATCATCGATTTTGGCGAGATTGAAGTGACTACTGATGGCTCGTTCGAAGAAAAGCCAATAAAGATACTTGAGAGACGAGTCAAGCAATTGAGGAATAAATCGATCTCCTTGGTTAAAGTTCAGTGGTCTCGACATGGAGTCGAAGAAGCAACTTGGGAGACTGGCGATGTTATGAAGTCGAGATACCCGGAATTGTTTTCGTTTTAAGTTTCGGGCCGAAACTTCTTTTTAGAAGGGTAGTATGTAATGCCCGGATAATTATTGTGTATTTATCTTGTATTCGATCTTTTAAGATTCGACTTTGTGATCTTATTAATCGGAGTTTGGTTTCCCGTATTCGTATCCTTATGTTTTCGTATCTCCATCAATTTGCATGCATGGTTTTGCACGTCTTAACGCACGCTAGAGGATGATCTTAACGTACGCTATGACTGCAGCATAACGTACGTTATGTGATGAGCTTAACGTACGTAAGCTCAGTTAACTCTAGATCCGACAAGGGTCGGCGTGTGGGGGCCAGGGAAGAATCGTGAGATGCTCCGCATGAACCTGGACGGATTTTCAGCTATGCAAGTCAACGGACTTAACGTACGCTAAGGGGGATTTTTAACGTACGCTAAGGTCCTAGATATTATGTATGTAAGACCTGTATGCTAACGTACGTAAGCTAATTCCAGGAACAGGTCAGTGAGCTCTGGCTAGACGTTAACGTACGCTAATCTTAGAAGCATAGTGTACGTTAAAGTTGTTACGTACGTAATGTGGGGTGTTTAGCGTACGTAACGGATATAATTCTATTTATAGACCTCAACCCCATTTCATTTCTCATCCTCCCTTTGGCCTATTTTTGTGTTCTGGAGATTGTCCAACACCATATACCTCTCATATCATCATCCTAGCTCGATTTTGATGATCATAGACCCTTATGGATTGGTGTTCAAGCCTACGGTGTTGAGTTTCTTCGAGTTCTTTGTTGTTCGTCACTATATTAAGGTATGTGATCCTTCACCAATTGGTTTAACATGTTCTTAGTGATGTTTTGGACCTGTTTTAAGTTTACCTAATCAGTTATATTCGTGAGGAGTCTTACATCAGGGTTTTAGAAGATTAAATTCGGTGATACTTCGGTTCCTTTTGGTTTTTAAACATGTTGAACAAACCTTATAGTGATTAGATTCTTGAATATAGCATCCTGAGATCATGAACCCAATTATAACAAGTTTTCGGAGATTATCTAAGTCCTTAGGATTGGTATGACCAAGCATTTCATTGGAGAAATTAATGGATTGAGCTTAAGGTTAATTCCTAGAAGGAGATGATAATCAAATGAACCTAGTGAATGAATTCTTATGATGATTTGTCGAGGTTTTCCGATATCTTGTTATTGAAGAACATGATTAGAATCCTTCTAAGATGAATGTCATTTCATATTGTATCTTTCGACCGAAGAAATGTGTTTGAACTTGGATAATATTCTATAAGATTGTTGCCCGGCCAAATAGCGTAGTGTCGGTTCAACCGAATGAAGTAGGGCAGAGTAGTTCCATCGCCATAATAGAGTATAAAATGCCTCGTGTTGATTCGTTTAATGATTAGAACGATTATCCGGAACCGTTAGTTATACCGGTATTATTATTCAATGAAGGTTTGGATTTCGATGAGCTGATCGAGTGAGAATTCTCCGAGCAGATTGAAGCCTATTCGTAGTAGCAGTTCTTATCGTCATTTCTGAGGCCAGTATCATACTTTGAAACTTGTGAATATTGGAATTTTGATCATGTATATGGTTTATTCATGTTGTTGAACATGAGGTTAGTTCTTTTGAATTTGTCATGATATTCATCGTTGATTTCTTAAATGTTCGTGTTGTTGGACATATCTATTTGGCATATGTATATGCATGGTTTGTGTTTGTGTACGTTGTGATGATCCGTATGGATCGAGCGATCTATGCTGAGGGCACTGGATCGGATGTCCACCATGCGTTGGTCCGACGGGATCATCATGGGGATCTATGCTGAGGGCGCTGGATCGTTAGACGGGTTTTCCAACATGCATTGGTCCGACGGGATCATCATGGGGATATATACTGAGGGCACTGGATCGTTGGATTACCCTTTGTTATGTTGATGGAATCACGTGGATTCGCATCGTTGGATTCCGGTGGCGGAAGTCCATTTTATGTAATTTATGATGCATTGTTGTTGCACATCCGATTTATGTATTATGATACTTGTACTAGCATCGTTTTGCTAACCCCTTCGGGGGTTGTTGGGAAAAACAAACACCCTGTATCGAAACAGCCGGGATACTCGAATCCCTGTATCGAATGTTATTTAGAGGTTTTGACATATATGCCAAATACAGTAAAGGAAACTGTATCGAAGCTTTGAGGCTTTATCCGGTATCAAAGACCTGCCTCGAATCAGCATAAGTGAAGCTCACGATCTGACAAGAAGACTTGTAAAAGACCAAGTATGAAGCTGTCTCGATGCTCAAAATACGATTATCTTCCATCTGATTCACAAAAGGACAAGAAGGAACACAAGTCAAGACCCGTTGAACAAAGAAGTATTTAAATACTCAAGGATAAAGTATTTAAATCGCCGGCCTTGAATCTTCAGAATCCCGCGAAATCCGGATCATGTCTTATTCCCGTTGAAGGAAATCTTATTCAAACGGATACATCTCAACGGATACTTTCTTCAGAGACTATATATATCCTATGAAGACATTGAAGATCAGATATACACACAATACACCGAAGTAACCTAACTCTAAAAGCTATCAAAGTTATCATCTGAGCAAACATATCTCCAAAGCATACTGCAATTAAGTACAAAAGAGATATACAGTGCTCAAACACCAAGAACAGCCATCATCAGCTCAAGAACTTCATATTCAAGCTGCTGTTCTTACCTGGTTACCTATCTTTTACCTCTGTGTAAAAACCGAGCTCTGTGTGAACTCAACAAGTTATTCTGACCTGTGTGGGACAAATAAGGACGAAGCTTTGGAACTGTGTGTGAAGAAGCTAGTCAAGAAGGAAGCTTTGACCAATCTGTGTGAACGGTTGAAAGTGACATTCTTTGTATCAATCTGTGTGAACGATACAAGGATAGATTTGTTTATAATTACGTAGTTGTGTACGCAGTAATTATAATAAACTTTTTACTCCTGTGTGGAGGACCAGTGGACGTAGAGGGGTTTACCTCGAACCACTTTAATTACTGTGTTATTTACCTTGACTTTTCTTGTTTTAAAATAACTGTGATATATTAAGTATACACCATACACTTAGTTCTTTGTATCCATAGCAACCTCTTGTATCAAGACTTCCGCTACGCCGAGATTTAGATTCCGTACGTTTGTTGTTTAAACTATTTTCCAAAGCGTATCCAGTATACTTAAGTGGCCAACAAGTGGTATCGGAGCGGTTGATTCTAAAAAGAATCGATCGTATTTCTTTTAAGAATCGATTCAAATCACTTATTTTCAAAACAGTCTCTTTCATTCCTATATTATCAGTATGGATACCTCTATGATTAACAAAGTCCCTATGTTCTCTATTAACGAATTTGACGACTGGAGAATTAGAATGGAAGCTCATCTTGCAGCAATGCACGAAGAGATGATTTTTGTTATACAGGATGGTCCTATCAAAATCATGAAGGTCAATCCGGCCGCAAGGATTGAGGGCCAAGCCCATGCTGAAATGCTCGAGAAGGAACGCGAGCAATGGACAACCGATGAAAGGAAGCGAGCAAATCTCGACAACGTTGCTAAGAACGCGTTATTTGTCACTCTTGACAAAGGCACGTTCTCAAGGTAAAGAGTGCAAAAGCGACCAAAGAAATGCAGGATAAACTCAAGTTAATTTGTGAGGGAACTGAGCTCTCAAAAGAAAACAAGATTTCAAAACTTACTCAGCAATTTGAATCCTTTGAAATGAAACCAACGGAAACAATTGAGGAACTTGACCTCAGATTTACTGGTATTGTTGGTGAACTTGAAGCGTTGGGCAAAATTTACACTCAAAAGGAGAAAAACTTAAAAATTTTCAGATCTCTCCCAGCCCGATGGGACATTAAGACCACAGCTATGCGTGTATCCTGTAATCTTAATGAAATATCCACTTTTGATCTCTTCTCTGACCTTAAAGCTTTTGAGTATGACATCGACGAGAGAGAAAGTCAAGAATCTCCTTCAAAGGTCACGGCTCTCTTGCCATGTATCGAACCATCGACACGGCATGCCTAGCTCGTCGAAGCCGGTCACAAGAATGCCGATGGACGACATCACATCCCCAAGATGAAATGGCGCTTCTAATGCATAAATTCAAAAGTTCATCAAACGATGCTGGAAAGACTCCCTACAGCCCAAACACATCAATAAGGTAAATACCGAAACATCATCTGGTGATGCTAACTTTGCTATATAAGCTGCGAAACCGAGGCCATTATGCAAACAAATGTCCTCATCCCAAAGTCCAAAGATTGCACGAGGCCGAGCAACAAGAGAGAGATGAGCGAAGACGTGCTTGGAAAGACAAGCTCAAGGCCCCGATTGGAGAATCGAAGCCTCCCCACATCATCAAATCGTGAGAATGTCTTGGTGGTCATCGAAAGTGATTCATCTGACGATGAGTTCGATGATAAAGCATACATGTGCTTTATGGCCAAAGATGTTCCAGAAGGTGAAGACAGCGACGATGAGGTAAGTTCAACCTCAGCTATTCCACCTAATGCATCTCATACTTTCGAAAATATGATGAATGAATTCAAAAACATTCAAAAGGCCCATGAGACTCTAAAAACTGAGAATATACATCTTCAATTAACAAATCTAGAGCTGAAAGATGAAAATGACTTGCTGAAAATAAACTATGAAAATATGTCTCTTGATTGTGAAACCAGCAAGGTCGATTTTGAAAAACTCATGGAGAGCAATCATCAACTTGCTCGTGATCTAAATGTGATTAAAACCCACAATGAGAGCAAGACAAATGATTTGGTTCTACTACAAACCAAAATCACATCTCTCGAAAAGCGAGAAACTGAACTTGAGACCATTCTGAAGTCTTTTGAAAAATCGTCCAAAAGAATGGAAGAAATTCTAAGAACTGGGCAACATGGTCATGATAAAAGTGGCTTAGGATACAGCTCATGTTCGAACAAAGGAAAAAATAGTACTGTGTTCGTCAAGAGTGTGGAACACATTCCAGAATCAGAAGATACTCCTAGTCCAATAAAGGAACCTGCTGTACCGAGAAGACCGAAGGCTGCAATTCCGCCCCCGCAACTCTACTATTCGAGACAGTGGAACCAACAACCACTCAGAAGGCGTAATCTACAGCATGCTCCACAAGCATATCATCCAAGCCGACAGTCATTCAGAAAGAAAGCGGTATCCAACCACCAAAGGCCCGCACGGCAGTACCCTCAGTACAGTGCGCCTAGGTATTGGATACAGGAGCCCCGTTATCCCTCAAGACAGCAGATGCCAGATCAGTATCAACAACAGCATTGGGAATCCAACTGGAGACCCAGAAGACAAGCTGTTAGGCCTAGGAAAATGGCTCCACCTCCCAGACGGCATTTGTACTGGAATAATAATAATAATCCTGAATTTTACATGCATAGTAATTATCATGATTATAACAACTACGGATATGTCCCCCGTAGATATCGCAACACTGTACCGAGTATGTCCTACAGTAAACCAATTGCTGTCAGAAAAGTTTGGGTACCTAAAGGAACTAACATATATGGACCCAAAAATCAAAGGGGACCTAAATCTACCTAAATTCTTTGTTACAGGACATTCTAGAAGAGGATACCTGGTACTTCGATAGTGGATGCTCTCGTCACATGACCGGAGACAGGAGCAAGCTATCTGATTTTGTAGAAGGTCGCGGTCCGAAAGTTCGCTTCGGTGATAAATCTAAAGGAAGAACAAGAGGGAAATTGAAGTCCGGAAGCTAAACCGAGGCAAAACGGGCGAAAACGGCAAAACTGGACTATGAGCCGCGGCACAAGGAAGCTGAGCCGCGGCACAGGAAGACACCAGCCGAAGGGCAGAGTAACCTGTACTCTGTGCCACGGCACAGCCCAGGTGAGCCGCGGCACAGTAGAATTAATTAACGCCCAGGCATTCAGCTGAAGGCGATGTGCCGCGGCACAGCCCAGGTGAGTCGCGGCACACTTGGCGGTTTGTGTATGCCCGCGTGGATTTTTAGCTGTTTCGGAGCCAGTTTTCGACCGACTAATACGGACGCGATTTGCTGATGTGCTGAGCTATAAATAGGGTTTAAGACCCTAATTAAATCATCTGGGAATCTTGGGATCTAAAACCTTGGAGAGCTTAAGCTTGGAGACGGCAGAAGAAGAGGGAAGCAGAAGGATTCAAGGGCAGAAGGCGGAAGCTGAAGAACGGAGGAATCCGCGCTTCATCTGCGTTTGAATTTTATGCTTTCGTTTATTTATTCTGTATTTTCAGTTTTTAGCATGTCAGGGTAAAGCCCTAATCTAAGGTTTTGATGAAACCTTTGTTTTGACGAATTGATTAAGATTATCCAAATTATTACCTTTTTATTGAGTTGTCCCAATTATGTTTAATGCTTGCAATTATCTGGCCAATAGTTGTAGTGATTTAATCATTCATTTCGAATCGGGAGAGGAGATTTGGTGAGGAACTATTGGTGAGGACCGTTTTATTCTGTGAGATAGGAATATACTCATAGGAACTACGTGGCCTTTAGGAGATTTCATGCTTTTTGCCTATCGACGAATTAATTCACCTAGGGATAGAGTGCGTTATTCGCCTTTAGATAAATCTATTGACCTCGGGAGAGGCGGTAGAATATATTAGCAATCTCCGCCTTCAATAAATTGGGAAAATTATTTATTACGGATAATCGAGAGTAAATTCGGATAAACTAAGGTGGATTCAGAACCCTAGACTTATTCATCATTTGATTTCTTTTATCCAAGATATTGTTTTCTACTGCTTAGTCTTTTAGTACTTCTTTTAGTTATTAATCGCAAAACCCAAATTCGATTGTTCAGATAAAATTGGAATACGAAAAAATCGGTAGTTAGAGATTCAATCCTCGTGGGAACGATACTCTACTTATCACTTTATTACTTGTAAACGATGACGTGCACTTGCGTGTAGGAAATATCGCAACAAGTTTTTGGCGCCGTTGCCGGGGACTGAAATTTTCTAATATCGATTTAAGTATTTCCAGTCTTAATTTGAATGTTTTTACTTTTATTTTTGTGTATTCAATTTCGTTTATTTGTTTTTCCTTTCAGGACCTTTCGTGTAGTGCATGAGAAGATTCGGTAACGAAGGCCTACTACCTTTGGATACCGAGCTCGAGCGCACGCTAAGAAGGAACAAAAAGGAGAAAAGAGAGTTGCAGACGACGGTCAATATGGCCGAGAATATCGAAGTCCAAGGTGGAGATAACCAAGTGCGGCAAGTTCAACCGGAACTAGCTCTTCGAGATTATGCCATGCCGCAGGTCAACGCTAATTTTTCGAGAATTCGGCGTCCCACTATCCAAGCTAATAATTTTGAGATCAAGCCAGCCATTATTCAGATGGTGCAGGCAAGCCCATTCTGTGGATTGCCGAAGGACGACCCGAATGCCCATATTGCTTCTTTCCTTGAGATATGCGATACATTCAAAACTAATGGTGTCACCGACGATGCCATCCGATTGAGGCTTTTCCCTTTCTCTTTGAGGGATAAAGCAAAGTTTTGGTTAAATTCCTTACCGCCGGGGTCGATTACAACATGGGAGAGGTTAGCGCAAGCCTTCCTTGCCAAATTCTTCCCACCTGCGAAGACGGCGAGGTTGAGAAACGAAATAACCACTTTTGCCCAGTACGATATGGAATCGCTCCACGAGGCGTGAGAGCGATATAAAGAATTGCTACGAAGATGCCCTCATCACGGCATTCCTGATTGGCTTCAGCTTCATACGTTCTATAATGGGTTGAGTGCTTCTACACGCACTCTCGTGGATGCGGCCTCTGGTGGGACCTTCATGGGAAAATCTATGGCCGAGGCACACGTGCTTTTGGAAGATATGGCAAACGCATACCGGTGGCCATCGGAAAGATTGACACCGAAGAGAGTCATGGAAGTTTCAAGCAATGACCCTATTTCCACTTTGTCACTCAAGTCGCCGCTTTGACACATGACTCCGAGCATTTTCGCACGCATCAGCCCCCGTTACCATAGAGACATGCAATTGGTGTAACGGATCACACCCGAGCGCGGAATGTCAAGTTGGAAATCCGTTCGAGCAAAATCAGATGGAGCTGGCTCAATTTGTGGGAAATGGGAATCGGCCGAATAACCCGTACTCCAATACTTATAATCCGGGGTGGCGCAATCATCCTAACTTTTCATGGAGGAACGGACAGAACTCACACCAGCCCCCGTTCGCCCAAAATCAACAGCAGCCCCCTTTCGCTCCCAAAGTGTCTCTCGAGGAAGCACTTGCAAAATTGGCGGCAAATACGAGTCAATTTATGACCCGTACGGAAGCTACATTACAAAATCATTCTGCTTCCATTCGGAATTTGGAGGTCCAGCTGGGCCAAATTGCTAATGTGTTGACAGCTCGTCCGGAGGGAGCATTGCCGAGTACAACAGAGACAAATCCTAGAGAGAGTCTAAACGCAATTAGCTTGAGAAGCGGGAGAGAGGTGCTGGATCAGCCCGAGCGGGGTAAAGAGAAGAAGGAGATTGAGGAAGAGAAGGATTTAAAGCCAGAGGAGTCGAAGGATTTGAAGCCGGATAACTCGAAGACATGTGTCCCCCCCGTTCCGTTTCCGCAGAGACTACAGCAAAGAAGGGCGGACAAACAATTTTCTAAGTTCCTTGATGTGTTCAAAAAGCTTCACATAAATATTCCGTTCGCCGACGCATTGGAACAGATGCCGAGTTATGTCAAGTTCATGAAAGAGATATTATCGAAGAAGAGAAAGCTTGAGGAGTTTGAAACGGTCACCTTGACAGAGGAGTGCAGTGCAATTCTTCAAAAGAAGCTCCCACCTAAATTGAAAGATCCGGGAAGTTTCAACATACCGTGCACCATGGGGAATCTTTCATTTAATAAGGCACTATGCGATCTTGGTGCGAGTATCAACCTCATGCCTCTATCGATTTTCAAAAAGCTGAATATTGGGGAAGCCAAGCCAACATGATCTCCCTACAATTGGCGGATCGATCGATAAAGTATCCGAGGGGAGTAATCGAGGATGTTTTAGTTAAAGTTGATAAGTTCATCTTTCCGGCCGATTTCATCGTACTCGACATGGAGGAAGATGAAAATATTCCAATCATCTTGGGACGACCATTTCTAGCGACGGGCCGAACCCTTATAGACGTGGAAAAGGGGGAGTTAACTCTGAGGGTCCAAGACGAGCAAGTTACTTTTCAAGTATTCAAATCGTTCCCATGTCCCGGAAGTGCTGATAAAGGGTCACAAATTGAAAGTGTGGATGTTGTTGAAAGAGGAAAGCACCGAAAACATCGTCGGTGGGAAAATTCAGATTTTGTGTTAAATAGTCCAAGTCTTAAGAAGGATGTAGACCGAGTGGCGTTCCTCGAGCATGAGGAAAAATTTGCTGCAGTCTTGAGTGCGTTTGTGAAGGAGGAGAGTGAGCCGGAAGCCAAGCGGACAATTAGTCATGGAAAAATCGGGTGTTTCGGGAAGTTATTCACATCGAAACCTTTTCGAAAACAACATTTGATGACCGAACGAAAGTCGAACCGCTAATGACCAATGGTCATAATTTTAACAACAATATGAATGGTTCGATGAACGGGGCGGAAACCAAATGGAGTTTGCGAAAAGCGAACTAATGTTTTCCAATAGGTCCGGCTGAAGACTATAAACTTAGCGCTTCTCGGGAGGCAACCCGAGTTCGTAGTTGTAGATTGTTGCATTTCTTTATTTTTCTTGCATTCGTGATTCTTATTTTTCCTTCATTTTTGTGCTTAAATTGCTTCTGCCTCTCGCTTTTAACGTCTTCTTCTCAAAATTCTGTGCAGGAAAGTCCCAGGGAAGAAACTGAAGTATGAGCCGCGGCACACATAAGTCGCAAGGGGAGGCTAAACCAACTGTACCTTGTGCCGCGGCACGGCTTAGATGAGCCGCGGCACACTTGAGCAATGAGCCGCGGCACAAGAAATCTGAGCCGCGGCACACGACAAAATGAGAACACAGGTAAAAGGGACTGTACCCTGTGCCGCGGCTCACTTTATCTGTGCCGCGGCACACTATGCGGAATCTGAAAGGCCCAGGTCACATATAACGCGCGTTCGGCCGGCATTTCCAGGTACGCCTTCTTCCTTTCTTCTTCCCTCCACGCGACCGGCCGAAGCGTTCTTCCATTGTTTTTCCTGCGATTTTTCTTGCAATCTTCAAAAGGTACGGTTAAATCTTTAATCTTGACTTACTTATGGTTTATTTTGGAAGTTGTTTTTGCTTTGGATGAATGGAACATGCTTATTCTCCTTCGAAACTTTTAGGATTGTTTAGCGAATAACATGGTAGTTTTATCGAATTTTCATGGTTAAATCGGAATATCAATGAGTTGAATGTGTTAAGGTGATAATGATTGAATTGTATTTCTGTTTTTGGGGGTTGAATCGAGCTATAACTATGTTTATTCTTCAAGTAAACTTGTGCCCTCAAGGTGTTTGATAAATTGCCTAAATGAAAAAATTTCTTTGGAAAAAGAAATCTTTTGAATTTTCGTGCAACGTATACGTTTTAAATTTACAGCAAGCCCTACCCTTACAGTCAGGTTAAACGTTTAAGTCCAATTTCATCCTTCTCTCATGTATGCGCTATTTTGTTAAATTCGTGATTTCTGACTGGACCTCCCTAGCTGAGCGTAGATTATTGTTATTATTGTCGCGTAAATAAACCCTCGTGTTTTACTTTTCAGGACCATATGGCGCGAACAAAGAATTTGAGCAAGCGAGCTAGGACCGAGTCATCCCCTACTCGAGGGGAGACCTCTCGTGGTCGGGCCGAGGCGGAGGGGCACCAATTTTCAGACCCCGAAATTCACAAGATATTCAATGAAAAGATCCGTCCACGACCACTTATTCCAGAGAGGGGTTTTACTCCAGCTCCTCAGGACGGGGAATTTCTCACCATGATTGACGAGATGGGGTGGGCCAGATTTACCGCACCTCCCGAGCCAGCGGTTATCTCGATCGTGCAGAAGTTTTACACCAGTGCACTGCTGAAGCACATTCGGGCAGGGCATTCGTTGCCGTCTTTAGAGTCTCGAACTCAGGTTGACATCCGAGGGGTTACAGTTGATTTCTCCACGGCTGCTATTCGGAGGCTTTTTGGGTTTCCGGTGGTTGACGAGTCAGCCTATGACCGAGTGATGACCAGCCTCACTAAGGAGGCCCTGCTTGAGACCATTGCACGGCCAGTGCGGCCCGGGAGCAATGAGCACGAGTTCTTCCACTTTTCACTTGGGAGATCGCGCCCCGGCCCGTCTCGGGCGTGCACAGCTTTATTTTATATGCGCACGTATTGACCCCACCTCCCGGATCCGTCTGATCTTTCTCTCCGCGCCGGATACTTTTGCTATCACTTAGCTGCGTTTGATGTGGCCCCCATCCTGGTCCGATCTATCTTCCGAGTATCCGAGGGGCCAAGACGGGGTTGAAGCACCCCTCCCTCATCTGCGCTTTATGCCGGCAGTCGGGGCTGACGTGGTCAGACGACGAGCCGATGCTTGCCCCCCAGGCTCCGATCGACCACCGCATCATATCGCACTTTGACCAGTGGGGTGGAGCGCCAGCACACGCTCGGGGGAGAGGATTTTTGTTAGAGGAGGCTCACGATGAATCCCCCGAGCCGCTTTTGTTGACGCATGGAGATGGCGGCCCGCAGCCCGACAGAGCGAGGTTGGAGGAGTTGTTTGATGGGCTGCGGGAGGATTTGAGGAGACAGAGAGAGGAGCAGAGAGAGGAGCTGAGGAGAGAGAGAGGAGCTGAGAGAGGAGACGAGGAGAGAGAGAGAGAGATGAGATGAGGAGAGAGAGAGAGAGCTTGATTGCTGCCATGCGAGAGGAGCAGCGGGCGGAGCGGGAGAGTGTTATTGCTACCGTCCGTGCCGAGATGCGAGCGAGCCAGCCGGCCGGCAGCCGGCGAGGCGTCTTGCTGCGAGGGATGCTTATCATCAGGAGCACCTCGCCGCATGGACGGCCCACATCACGCATCCTGACGGGCCATTTATTGCGCCCGCCCGGCCAGCCACACCACCCTCCTCACCGGACGATGCCGGCACCAGCTCCTGAGCAGACTGGAGGGGAGTACTTGACCTTTTACTTTTATTGCATTTCATTTTTGTCCATTGAGGTCAATGTACGTCCTAAGTTTGGGGGGGATTTACTTTCAGTTGCTACATTCATTTCTGTATTTTATTTTCTTGCTGTACTTTATTTTGTTGCACTTTTCATTACTTTGCGTAAAATTTTTTTTTAGATAGCCTTGCTTGTCTTAGTTTTCTTTATTCGTGAATTTTTCGTGCTTCTATTTGTGTGATACTGATGTTACGACACTGTTTTTTCTCTCTGAAGAAGCGGTCGAGTTTTAGTCGAGTTGTAGTCGATTATTTACATTGCCTTAGTATTCAATTAGGTCCGAAATTTTTCGTGATTGTAGAGGTCTTGGCAGATAAGAGACGATACATACTTGTTTCTAAATCCCCATCAATACGTTTGGCTACATTTTCCGGATAGTGAGTCGTACTGTTTCTTTAGTCGTTTTGGCACTTAGATTGAGTTTAGAGTCGGTCAGTTTTTCCCTAAAATTCGAGATAATGTGTTCTATGAAGGGAAGTCTAGTAACCGGGGGTATTCGCGTGACCCGTTGTTTACTCTCGCGTAAAGCAGCGACCCGATTAGACTAGTGATTTAGATATTTCACATGTGCCAATGATAGGAGCCTGTGTAGGGGTATTCGCGTGACCATTGTTTACTCTCGCGTAAAACGGCAACCTTGATTCGGACATGCGGAAATTATATATTCGAGTTGTTTCTCCGCTGTAGACAGGAACTTAGTAACTAGAAGCACCCATGTACCCCATGAGTGTCTTTTACGTCAAACGGTTTTTCAATACATGAGAATGGAGTTTCCACCCTAGGATTATCCCGATGAAACATCCCGAGATCCTAACCTAGTGGTCAACTCGAATCAAATTCTTGAGCATATATATAAGGGGATACTGTCCGAGGTTTATTTGTTATGAGACTCGTGAAAATTGTGCCTTTCGACTGTGGAACGGAACGAACTAGCTTGGTTGTGTTAGCCTTTCATATTGACGGTCGATTTGACTCATGTTTTGTTAATCTTTGAGCTGGATTTTCTTCATGAACGAGTGATTAGGACTGAATTTGATTACTTTGTGGAATCATTATTCTGAGTGCAGCTCGCTTTTATGACACTCGTATTATTTAGAGAGAATCACAGGATAGTATTGATTAGGTTGAACACTATGAGTTGCACGATGATTCACGACATTCTTTTATTGAATTTAATTCTTTTTGCTTGAGGACAAGCAAAGGCTTAAGTTTGGGGGTATTTGTTAGGCGTATTTTTATACGCTTATTTATCATTATTTTGTAGTATTTCGGAGAGTGAAATCGTCTAAATGAGCTTTTAATGCCTTAATTTTGTATGATTGACAGGAAATTGAAGTCCGGAAGCTAAACCGAGGCAAAACAGGCGAAAACGGCAAAACTGGACTATGAGTCGTGGCACAAGGAAGCTGAGCCGCGGCACAGGAAGACACCAGCCGAAGGGCAGAGTAACCTGTACTCTGTGCCACGGCACAGCCCAGGTGAGCCGCGGCACAGTAGAATTAATTAACGCCGTGCATTGGTGAAAGCGATGTGCGGCACGGCCAGTGAGTCGCGGCACACTTGGCGGTTTGTGTATGCCCGCGTGGATTTTTAGCTGTTTCGGAGCCAGTTTTCGACCGACTAATACGGACGCGATTTGCTGATGTGCTGAGCTATAAATAGGGTTTAAGACCCTAATTAAATCATCTGGGAATCTTGGGATCTAAAACCTTGGAGAGCTTAAGCTTGGAGACGGCAGAAGAAGAGGGAAGCAGAAGGATTCAAGGGCAGAAGGCGGAAGCTGAAGAACGGAGGAATCCGCGCTTCATCTGCGTTTGAATTTTATGCTTTCGTTTATTTATTTTGTATTTTCAGTTTTTAGCATGTCAGGCTAAAGCCCTAATCTAGGGTTTTGATGAAACCTTTGTTTTGACGAATTGATTAAGATTATCCAAATTATTACCTTTTTATTGAGTTGTCCCAATTATGTTTAATGCTTGCAATTATCTGGCCAATAGTTGTAGTGATTTAATCATTCATTTCGAATCGGGAGAGGAGATTTGGTGAGGAACTATTGGTGAGGACCGTTTTATTCTGTGAGATAGGAATATACTCATAGGAACTACGTGGCCTTTAGGAGATTTCATGCTTTTTGCCTATCGACGAATTAATTCACCTAGGGATAGAGTGCGTTATTCGCCTTTAGATAAATCTATTGACCTCGGGAGAGGCGGTAGAATATATTAGCAATCTCCGCCTTCAATAAATTGGGAAAATTATTTATTACGGATAATCGAGTGTAAATTCGGATAAACTAAGGTGGATTCAGAACCCTAGACTTATTCATCATTTGATTTCTTTTATCCAAGATATTATTTTCTACTGCTTAGTCTTTTAGTACTTCTTTTAGTTATTAATCGCAAAACCCAAATTTGATTGTTCAGATAAAATTGGAATATGAAAAAAATCGGTAGTTAGAGATTCAATCCTCGTGGGAACGATACTCTACTTATCACTTTATTACTTGTAAACGATGACGTGCACTTGCGTGTAGGAAATATCGCAACATACGGACTTAAACAAGCCCCTAGAGCCTGGTACGAAACCCTGTCCCAATATCTCACCAACAACGGATTTGAGAAAGGTGCTGTGGACAAAACCTTGTTCAAGATACAGGAAGGTGATGACCTTCTAATGGTACAAATCTATGTCGATGATATTATTTTTGGTTCAACTAACCTTGCTCTATGTCAAAGGTTCTCACATCTCATGCAAAGCAAATTTGAAATGAGTATGATGGGGGAACTTAGTTATTTCCTAGGTTTGCGAGTAAAGCGATTTGCCTACAGTATATTCATCAACCAGGAGAAATACAGCAAGGAGCTTCTCAACAAATTTGGAATGAACACTTCCAAATCCTCGCCAACCCCTATGAGCACTTCCGTGCAAATTAGTGCTGATGAAGTCGGAAAGCCGTTTGACCAATCACTCTACAGGAAGCTCATTGGTTCGCTCCTGTACCTAAAGGCTAGCAGCCCGATATCGATTCTTTGTTGGAGTGTGTGCGAGATATCAAGTTGCACCTAAGGAATCACACTTCAATACAGCTAAACGAATCCTGAAGTACATTAAAGGAACAGTCGATGCAGGACTATGGTATCCTAAGGAAGGCGGATTCGATTTAGTTGGATACAGCGACTCGGATCTCGGAGGCTGCAAGCTAGATAGGAAGAGTACAAGTGGAACTTGTCACTTTTTTGGCCCTAGACTCGTTTCTTGGTTCAGTAAGAAGCAATTGGCTAACTCTCTTTCCACGGCTGAATCAGAGTACTATGCTGCTGGTAGCTGCTGTATGCAGATCCTTTGGATGCAGCAACAACTGTTAGACTATGGAATCGATGCTATAGAGACTCCAATCATGTGTGATAGCACGAGTGCAATTGCAATCATGCACAATCCTGTTCTGCACTCGCGCACTAAGCATATCAACATAAAGCATCATTTTATGAGGAATCATGTCGAGAACAAGGATGTTCGCCTTGAAAAAGTTCATACAGACGCTCAGCTGGCCGACATCTTCACCAAGCCTCTCGACACAGCAAGATTCAACATGCTCAGACAAGAATTGGGCATACTACAGCCAGACTCCCTGTAAGTAATTTACTGTTTTTACTCAACAATTGAGGGGGAATGCTGTAAGACCCGTGAATACAGTATCCAACATTAATTATCTGTACACTCAGAATCATCAATACAGTACTGTAGCGAACGAAGGCATATAAATCCTACAGCTGGTGTGTGCAATAATTAAGGGGGAATACTGTATGACCCATGAATACAGCATTAATCCAAATATTGCTGTATGGAATTCAAAACCTATTAGTACCTTTTAAGGGGGAACGCTGTATCAACGCGGAGAACAGCACATGCTATAGGATTTCGATTCAGTATATAATATAATATTATTTCCTTTTAAAATATTTTTTGTCCACGTGCCCTGTTTTTATGTCAAACGTCATGTTCATTAAATGCCTTACACGACATCTGGACAACTGAATCTCAAAAGCCGCGATGTTTTCAAATTGTTTATTATTTTTAAACCGCCGTTTTAGGCAATTAGGGTATCAACCTATGTCAGAAGTGGGACCCGCTGTATTTTTAAACCTTTTAATGGATTAGCGTACCAGTTACACTCAATCCATCTTGACCTTTGATTTCAAAACCGGTTCCCATCCCTTAAATCTGACCATTCGTACTCTGCAAAACCCTATTTCGCCGCCCAAGTATAAAAGGACTGTGTCAGCCATTAGAGATACTTTACGCTTTCTGCAATTACAAGAGTTCTCAAGCAAACAGCCTACATATTTTCTGCATATTCACTGCGTAATTCGATTGTTTTCTTCCACCCTACTTCTTAAGAAAACTTCAATGGCTGGTCAATCTTCTTCCCCTGTTCTGAAGAAATCCTCCAACATCATTGATGGCCGGATCTTCTCCAAACCCGTCATCATCGAGCGTATTCTCTCGGAAACCAACGACTCAGAACCGATGGAGTATATCATTACTCGTCTTGAACAACAAGGTCTCTATCGCCTTGGGAGCAAAACCGCCGACAAATACGACGCCCATCTGGTTGAGGAATTCTACCTCAACGCCGCCGTCCGTTTTCTGTCACTAGCCCAGGGAGGACATGTTGCTGACATCACTGCAACAGTCCAGGGAGTGACAATCTGTATCAATCGCGATCTACTTCAGAGAATCTACAGGCTGCCCGCTGATGGTCTGACCATGGACCAACTTGAGACGTTCGGGTCTCACGAGCTTATTACCAAGTTTTATGGACTATTTACAGGGTGCAAAGTGGTTGATATGGTGACAACTACTTGTCACAAGAAAAATTTTCTTCTTCATTTTGTCTATCTTCATGACTTTTGCTCCAGGATCATTGAAAACCGAACCGGTGCGTTCGAGATGTGCACGAACCTAAGGTTCAGAATGATGGTAGCTATTTTGACCTGTGAAAAGGTCAATTGGTGCCAAATAATTCTGAACCGTCTTCAAGAGGAGGTGTGCAAACCTGCCACCCAGAAGAAATCCTTTGGTTTAATGCTGAACTACATTCTGACGAAGTGCGGACTGACGCAATCCGCCGATGCAAAGAAAAATAGCTCGAGGATATACTTAGGAGGTGTTAAACCCACTGCGTATAACCAGAGCACCATGCATTGCAACCACCCGAGAACCAGGCACATGCCTATTTCTGCCAACCCAGGAGATGAAACCGTGAAGGTCCCAGAAATGGAATCTTCAAAGAAGCGAAAGCGATCTCACATCAAGAAACACTCTGCTGGTGAGAAGTCCAAAAAGAGACTCAGGAGGCTCTGAAAAATCAAATCTGCCAAGCACTCCAAGGATGTCTCCCCCGTGGCGCAACCCACTCATGAAGAACCCCAGGGCCCAACCCCTGTGGAAGAGGTGTCTCCTACGGCATCGACAGTAGATTCCGAGCCTTTGGCGGCTACGACGGATATAGAGACATCTGCCAACGCTCAAGACTTTAGCGAGTCGGCTGCCCATTCGGAGCCAAAAGCTACCTCTCCTCTGCGGGATCCCACACCCGTACAGGATCCAATTTCCTTCAAGGCACCATCCCCTGCAAGGAATCCATCTTCCGTACAGGATCCCATACCTGTACAGGAATCCCTCGAAACAGCGTCTCCAGGCGTTATTCGAAGTCCCTCCCCTGACTCGATCATAAATCAAACACTTCTTTCGGTTCAAATTGAACACGCGTACGAAAGATTCCTGCAATGGAAAGGCTATAGGTTAGCTCCGTACGATACACTGTACAACTGGAGCGAGTGGAACCACAAAGAGAGATTCGTCTCAGTAAATGAGACTCAATCGAATTGAGGCCACGCCGATGGGACAACGCCTCTTGCAAGGATCTAATTGAAAGCCACCTGCTGCACAAATCTGACGCCAGGAGGAAAGGAAAGAAGAAGTCAGAGGATTCTCCCATTAATCCAACAGATGACGACGATCATGACTCAGACGACGACGACGACGCTTTACAAGCAGGTCTGAGAATGAGTCGTGAAGAGGCTGAAGCTCGAGATGCCTCTCCACCCAGAAATGACGAAGGGCCTTCTACCCAAGCCAATCCCCCTTCGCCACAGCCCGAGAACATTCCCGACCATGAGGAATCAGTCCCTCCAGTCGAGGACATTCAAGAAGTTTTGGAACAGGCACCCGAGCCTGCTGCGACAGAAGAAGCTATTCCTGAAAGCCAACAGGAGGATTCAGTCCCTCCTGCATCCATAATTGCTGAAGAGTCTTCGCAACAGGAAGCTTCACCACCAACCGTCGCCGATCAACAGGAAGCTGCTCCCGCCCCTTCAACCTTGGAATCCGAGGACGGTACCGAACCTGAGGATGTCCAACTTACTTCGCGTCCATCCGTGAATGTAAGAAGGCTGAACGACGCTGCAGACTTCGCCCAACCAGACTCTCCGATCTCTACTGCACGAAAAGAGCGCCTGCGAGCTCTTGGCCTTCAGACTGTATTTATCCAAGATGTAGTAAAAGCTCTATCTTCCGTTGAAAAGGCACTGAATTGGATGCATACCTCTGCCGTGGAAGAAATGACCACTCTTCAACACGAAGTATCTCGAGTTGTCGACGCATTCATTCTTTTGCCAGAAGTTTTCAAGCAAGCCTTGAAGATCATGGAAGAGAAGCAGGAGCAACTGCTGAAGGAGGAAGCCACAAATACGAGGATATCTGAAGCCAAGACCTCTTGTGCAATGATTGAGAACAGCTCTCAACTCCGTGCTCACGACAAATGCATTAAAGATATGTCGCAGACTCTTTCCTCCCTTGTTGAAAGAATAACCAGCATCGAGACCAAACAGGACGCCGCTCTTGAAATCCTGCAAAGTCTTGATGAAGCCAAAAAGGGGGAAGAAGCACGAGAAGCTGCTAGGAGAATAAGGCTGCAACAAGAAAGGGAATTGGAGGCTGCTCAGAACAGTATCTCTGCCGAATTGAACAAGCTAGCACCTCAATCCCATAGCTTTAAAATTTCAGGCTCCAGACCGGAATTCCATGATCCCAATGTCCCTTGGCAAACTCTTATTCAAAGACCTTCGGAAATTAAATGCAGACCAACCGCAACCCAACTGCCGACGAAGTGAAGCTCTGGAGGAAGAATGAACTGATGAGATATTTTGTCAGACTCATCAGAGAATCCGCCATCTTCAAGAGTTATAAAACGTTAGCGGAAACGGCAGATAAGTTTACGAAGATGCTAGAAGACGGGAAACTCCCTCTCCAAATCGAGATGAAATCCAAACATAGAATAGGAGATCGGGTCACCCATCCAGAAGATTGGATACTTGCCTTTGATCGTTCATATGAAGGAAGAGCGATATACCAGGATCGAGGCAATGATTCACTTCAAAACTGGTGGCGTGGTACCGAGAACGAACCCGGAAAAAGACTATGGAGGCATGCGGATCATAGATAAGGAGATGAAATTTATGTATATTATTTTTGTTTTGTAATTTCTATTCGAAACAACAAACTTTGTACTCTATCTTTTTGAATATCAATAAAAACCGTTTGTTTTGAAAGATTACAACTCGTAATCTACTGTGTTTATGTATGATTACTTAAAATTGTTTGATAGGAATCTCAAGTTAGATAAACTTGATTGTAAAATAAGTTGTACGAACTTGTCTACGAACAGTTCATAGTTTCAGTTGTAAACTTAAAATACAGTGTAAGATTGTGCCTGCGCGCCAATCATAGGCTTAAGTTGTAAACTGTATCGCACTTGCCTGCGAGCAGTTCATTATTGTAGACTAAGTCACTAAGTCAGACCTTTGACAAAAGACCAAGAAATCTGCCAGAAGTCATCCAAGAAGATCACCTCATGTAGAACGTTTTGGCATCATCAAGAAGACTCGAAGAGCTAAGTAAGTTAGTCTTGGCAAATTGTCAAAAAGGGGGAAATTGTTGGGAAAAACAAACACCCTGTATCGAAACAGCCGGGATACTCGAATCCCTGTATCGAATGTTATTTAGAGGTTTTGACATATATGCCAAATACAGTAAAGGAAACTGTATCGAAGCTTTGAGGCTTTATCCGGTATCAAAGACTCCGCCTCGAATCGGCATAAGTGAAGCTCACAAGACAAAGAAGAAGACTTGTAAAAGACCAAGTATGGAAACTGTCTCGATGCTCAAAATACGATTATCTTCCATACTGATTCACAAAAGGACAAGAAGGAACACAAGTCAAGACCCGTTGAACAAAGAAGTATTTAAATACTCAAGGATAAAGTATTTAAATCTTGCGATCTTCGAATCTTCAGAATCCCGCGAAATCCGGATCATGTCTTATTCCCGTTGAAGGAAATCTTATTCAAACGGATACATCTCAACGGATACTTTCTTCAGAGACTATATATATCCTATGAAGACATTGAAGATCAGATATACACACAATACACCGAAGTAACCTAACTCTCAAAGCTATCAAAGTTATCATCTGAGCAAACATATCTCCAAAGCATACTGCAATTAAGAACAAAAGAGATATACAGTGCTCAAACACCAAGAACAACCATCATCAGCTCAAGAACTTCATATTCAAGCTGCTGTTCTTACCTGGTTACCTATCTTTTACCTCTGTGTAAAAACCGAGCTCTGTGTGAACTCAACAAGTTATTCTGACCTGTGTGGGACGAATAAGGACGAAGCTTTGGAACTGTGTGTGAAGAAGCTAGTCAAGAAGGAAGCTTTGACCAATCTGTGTGAACGGTTGAAAGTGACATTCTTTGTATCAATCTGTGTGAACGATACAAGGATAGGTTTTTTTATAATTACGTAGTTGTGTACGCAGTAATTATAATAAACTTTTTACTCCTGTGTGGAGGACCAGTGGACGTAGAGGGGTTTACCTCGAACCACTTTAATTACTGTGTTATTTACCTTCAGCTTTTACTGTTTTAAAATAACTGTGATATATTAAGTATACACCATACACTTAGTTGTTGTATCCATAGCAACATACTGTATCCAAGACTTCCGCTACGCACTCAGATTTAGATTCCGTACAGTTTGTTGTTTAAACTATTTTCCAAACTGTATCCAGTATACTTAAGTGGCCAACAGGGGTGGACATTTGTTTTGATGTTCAGGTAACCGAGGAGCGGGGAGGCAACCACAGTACCGACATGACGATGAAGTGACGCAGTGATGTAAATTGATGTTGTCTTATTTTCCAGTTATTTTTCAGTACTCGAGTACGCGTATTTTGTTGGTGTTTGGAATGCTTGTAATAATAGACTCATTGTTGAACTGGTTTTGAATTATAATCTTAATGGTACTTTGGTATTATTATTTTCCATATTTCTCAAATTATCCTTGTAAATTCTTATATAAGGGATTTACGGTGCTGTAATTATTCCGAATGTATCGGGGTGTTACAGCATGATGCGTGATTGTCGTTCCGTTGAGAAGTATCTTTATAGCGCGCACTACTGGTGCAGAGTTAGCGCACGCTACTATGCTTGTTAGCGCACACCAACTGGAGATGCACAAAGTGTCGAGAAGCTACTGCATTGGAATTAGAACTCGTTAGCGCATGTTAAGGTTTGTGATTAGCACTTGTAACTATAATGTTGGGCAGAAAGTTTTGTGTTGTTGCTACGATAGCGCACGCTAATCAGTGTGATTAGCGCACGCTCAGCTGTCTAGTATATAAGCTGGACAACACGCGTTTCTCCTCATTTTATTTCATTTCTTCTTCCTTTCGCGACAGTTGAGACGAGGGTGATTAGGGTTTGAGTTCTTGGCCGATTCTTGCTCCATCCAAGGCGTTTTGGAGAGTCCTAGGTGTAATACTCGTGATTTTCTCTATCGGTAATTTTTTATTTTTGGCATTCTTCTGATTTCCATAACTCGCTTGCGAGTGTTTTGACATTTGGATAGTGTTTTGTTCTGCGTGTTTGGTCATCCATTTTGTTTTGGGGCAGTTTTACCCGAATCCTTGTTTTGAGCGACTTTTTTTGCTATTTGGTTTATTTCGTGTGATGGTGACTCGAAACTACGATTTCATGTTTCCTATAAGTCCGTTTAACTTTGTTAGATGTGTTGAAAACTTCAGTTTGGTTGTTTGATGTCATGTTGTGATTTTCGGACGTTTTGGGCCGTTTTGTAATTTCCTAAAAGTTTTGGGGTGTTTGTCTTTGTGTCATTTTTCCTAACCTTCGAGTTATCTGGATCACGTGTTTGTCTAGAGTTTGAGCTCGTGTGGTGATTGTGGCATTACTCGCCTTGATCGATCGTATTGTTTCGTAGTTGTTGCATTTCGTTATCCGCCTACGAGGTTCAATTTGTTCTCTGCAATGCTGAACTGCATGTACAGTACGTACGCTATTGGGAAGGCATAACGTACGTTAATGGAGTTTGTTACGTACGCTACGAGGCCCTATTTACGTCGCACGGACTCGGTGTCGGGCGATAAGCCGGGATGGCTCTTACGTGCGTAAGGGCTTGGACCTTACATACGTTAATCATCTAACGTTAGATGATTAACGTATGTAAGGTCCAAGCCCTTACGTACGTAAGAGCCATCCTGGGCTTACTGCCCGATTACCTGGAGTCCGTTACGTACGTAAATAGGGCCTCGTAGCGTACGTAACAAACTCCATTAACGTACGTTATGCCTTCCCAATAGCGTACGTACTGTACATGCAGTTCAGCATTGCAGAGAACAAATTGAATTAGACTGTGCCCCTAACATACGTAAACTTTAGTTTTCTATATATAGCCAGGGGTTGACCGTGTTCGTCATTTTTCTTCCTCCCCCGTTCTTCCGCGGCTGTGGTGATTTGTGGGCAATTTTGGGGTGGTTTTGGAGTCTTGTAACTCCAAGCTTTCATCTCACTTGAGTTCTTGGTGTTGATTAACATCATCAATCCGTGTTCTTCGTCTTTGATTCGAGGTAACTTTCTTGAAACCCTTCTCGATGTATTTTGAGAATCTTTAAGATTCGAGTTGTTCTTCATGAATTGTGTCGTTGTATATCATCAATCGGTTGTATTGATTTTATCCCTATGATTTGATTAGTATTTCTTATCGTATTCGGGTTTGGGTGATGTTCTTGATGTTTCTTGGAGAAGTATTGAACCCCAAGTATTCGATCCTATGTTTCTACGAATTCTTCTTAAGAATTTCGTGTGTTTTGCATCTTCCTTGCGATCGACCTTATAGTGATTTTGTTATTCTTGTGTTTTCGACCTAGTTGGAGGATTAGAGGGTTTCCGGTCGAGCTTTCCCATTGCTTCGCGTGCTTTGGACTTGAGGCGAGTATCTCGTCTATATTCCTTATACTTTGAGAATGTGAATTGTCGCGAACTTAACGTGGACTTGTAAGTGATTGAACATTAAACCGTAACTTATTTTTAAATGAATATGTGATTTCTATGAAAGTAAATACGAACGTAAACTTGAGTTTCTTAAAGAATGATAACAAACATTTCATGTTGTACTTTGCTTAATACGGATACCAGAAATGAGTAGTTATCCGAGGAATTGTGGAATCACGGAATATTGGTATTATTCGCTGTTAACCCTTTTCTTTCCTGAATGATGTTTTACGTGTTTGCGATTGTGGAGAATATGGTACCTTTGTTGTTGTGTATCTTAGTGAATTGAGATGTTATCCGGGTAGGGACCCATATGGCCTCCGGCGGTGCGTGCTTGCGAGTACAGCCAGACTATACAATTTGACCATAAGGTTATCAATTCGGGTAGGTCTGGAGGGGGCTCCGAGAATCGTCACTTGCGAGTGCGATGTCACGATAACTTATGGGCATGTTTGAATGGTGTTATCCGGGTAGGGACCCGTATGGCCTCTGGCGGTGCGTGCTTGCGAGTATGGCCAGACGATATGATTTGACCATAAGGTTATCTAATCGTGTAGGTCTGGATAGGGCTCCGAGAATCGTCACTTGCGAGTGCGATGTCAAGATAACTTATGGGTGTGTTTGAGTTTGTTTACGATAGCTAATCAGGATGGCTCCCATCGAGGCCATGGAGGCGATTTGAATGTTTGATTTGATATCTCTGAATTGTGAATGCTTGAATCTTGGATCCCGATTATATTGGTGAATATGGTTTTGTAATTGAGGCTTGGTTCAGAATTGAATCATTTATGTGATTTTGAAGGAAAACCCTTTAAAAAAGAAGAATTATAAATCTTTTCATGATTTTACACTGAGACCCCCAACGTCTTCAACTATTCTTTTAAATGTGTTTTGAAGTTATTCTTATGATCCTTCCTAATGGAAAAATATTTTCGAAAAGAATTTAGACTCAGGGATCGTGTTGCTACCTTGTCGAAGGGTTATTTTCATAACAGTTGTATTCTTGATGTATAACTTTATAGCTTGGTTACTTGCTAGCGATTTCCATCGCTAACCCCTTGTTAGGGACTATTTATATTCTTTTTCGGTGTCTTGATTGGATAGAGCAACCACATGAACGGCTTGGAGGATGATGTAAAGCAGCGGTACTAGTCATAGTTGTAGTCGGTTGTCCGTCAGTGATCTGTCGGTCTGAGTGTTCATTTCTAGTTTCTTTGTCATCCTTAAGAGGATGGACATGTTGTGTAATTTTTGATCGAGTTGTAATTTGGTTTATCAGTTGTACTGCTGTGTTGTGTTTTGAGAGACCTAATAGGTCTAAGGTTTTATGCTTTGGTCGAGTTGACCATGTGTGGGTTTTGTTTTGTAGTCTCCTGCTTGGTAGATCCTTGCGGAAAGGGGTCTACGGTGTGTAATATCCCTGAGCGGATTGGGGTGTTATATAAATGGTATCAGATCTTAGGTTGCGAAAACCTAAGCAGTTGGGTCTAGTTGGATCTTGTCGAGTCGTGTCTTGTCGTGTCACCCGGGTGAGCAATTGTGAACATGTGTGATCTGTTGTGATCGATTGTGATTAGTTGTGATTAGTATCGTGGTGCAACCATCATCTTCGTGTGTCCTATGGACGTAAATCTCCTCTTTTATGCGAGGTATTGATATTTCATGATTTCCTTTATGTGCGATGATTGTGGTGCGTAATATTGTTTGTGTAGTGCTGTGAAATGGAATCCGTGTTTGATACTCGTGGAACACCGTTTACGTATTGTGTCGAATGTATTGATGGTTGGGCACCGAATTGTGCAATACGATGTGAAAACTGTGAATCTTGATGTGTTCCAGAAAATGTCGATGGTAGAGTTCGTGAGGAACTCGGGTGGGTAGTGTAACACCCCCAAAACCAACCGGGGATATTACAGTGCCGTGGACCCCGCACCGGAACCCACAAGGCTAAAAATCATTTTCAAAAATGTTTCAAACATGCCAACGAGGCAAAGACGGTAAATATTTTAAATACCCAAATGTTTTACAAAACATAGTTCACCATCTACCGTCATAAAATACCATTTGAAAGCACAAGACGGAGACACCAAAAGGGCATTTAGAAAGTATACACGAGTTGGTAAAATACCGAAAGCCATTATAAAATTTCACACGCAGCGGATAGAGACATGATAAAAATACATTTGCAGCGGAATTATAAAAACCAGAAAGAGTACTCGAAACCCAATAACCATGCCATAGCCAGTATCACCGGAAAGCTCATCCCTTCACGACTGCTACCAGCTCGATCTCCTAGTACCTAAAAGATAAAGCCCACGACGGGGTCAGCCATAATACTCAATAATGATAACGATCACATCAACATATACAATTACATATCAATGTAATTACAAGATAAGAATATTTCCAGTGTAACCTTACCGATCCGTGGAATCTCAAATCAATTCAACCCTTACCTCAATTCGCACCTTGCATTCTCAAGTGACGAATGCATTCGAAAATAACCATCTATACTGTATGTTGCTACCCAAAATATTATCCGGAGTTAGATATTGCTGGAATGGATGGATAGCAAACAAAGTGCGAGAGCACTTCCGTAGAGAAGGTAAATAACACAAGATTTGTCGGGGTTGTTAGTCCCGGGCTTGAATGCTCTCGCGAGATGTTATTAATACAAATATTCTGGGATACAAGTATTAATGTTAGAATACTATTATAATGAGTGTAAAGATCCTAGTTATCTTAGCTATAGAGCATGAATATTGCCGGAAGAACCAGATGTGATGCTCTGCGAGTTCTTGTAACAATGTTGATGATCTCTGATGACGGTGAGAGATCGACAGTCCCTCACTGCGTGTGGTAGCTGTATGTTTGAGTTCCTAGGCTTGTGAATCTCGTTGAATCTGTACTGCAAGGAGTTCCTGCCTCTGCCGACCGTCTTCTGGGTGAGAGGCGCTGAGAGAGAAATCCTGAGGTAGATCCAAGAGAAGAAGCTGAGAGCCTGAAGGAATGTATATGTTTGTATGTGTTTCCGTGAATGATACTCTGAATGTCTGAACAGATTTCGGAACTGATTTCCTACCTTTTTCCAGTAGTTGGGAGCTCTCTATTTATAGGACTGGGGCCTGTTGGGTGATCGCCTCTGCTGCATTATAATAAGCGGAGGATCGTCTTTTAGCACATGGGCTGGTCCCCTTAAAGTCCGTAGGAGTTGCTGGCAGCCAGCTGTGCGGTCCAATGAGAAGTCTGCACGCGTCTGAGTCGCTGTCACGGGCGGTCCCACCTTGTACCTTTCGGCGGGTTTGTCGGTAGGTGAGAAGGTGGTGACAGTTGTGGTCAACGATCCATGATATGCGGCGCCTTTCGCAGATCTGCACATGGGCTCTGCTTTGAGATCCAGTCTTCGTAGTCTTTGACGGACGAAGGTCTTGTTCGTGGCGTAGGACGATCGTCCTTAGTCGGGCACCAGAGTCGATCGCTAGGTGTCAAAGGCGATCGCCTTGGAAGTCAATCGCTAGATACCTGAAGGTGGACTGTTTATCTCTGTTTAGGCAAGTTCGCCGTAGCTTATTCGGTCGTGGACTCGGTCGCTCGGCACTTTATTCCGATCGCCGCCGAGGCATACAAATCGCCGCACAACACTGTATTCAAAACAATACCAAGATTCTCAAACATAAATATATCTCCAATATGGAATAATCTGGCCATGTCCGATTCTGTCCGCTGGATCGCACGATCGGATCCCAATTCTGATAAAACCGATATCACACGACACATTTGTAGATCAACTGTATCGAAACAATGGCAAGTCCCGGATATCAATACAAAGTATGAATTCTCATACAATCAATAATAATAAACAACCAATGCATCAGAACAAGAATATCAATGACATGATAACTTCACACAAGATCGACAAAGGATCAACCACGAATGAGAATACCATTGATATGGTAAACTTCAACGAGATCAGTAAGGGATCAATGACCGAGAATACCCGATACGGTAAACTCCAACAAGATCAATAAAGGATCAACAACCGAGAATATCAATGATATGGTAAACTCCAACAAAATCAATAAAGGATCAATAACCAAGAATACCAATGATACGGTAAACTCCAACAAGATCAATAAAGGATCAACAACCAAGAATACCAACGATATGGTAAACTCCAACAAGATCAATAAAGGATCAACATTCGAGAATACCAACGATACGGACCAACAAGATCAACAAAGGATCAACAACCGAGAATACCAACGATACGGTAAACTCCAACAAGATCAATAAAGGATCAATAACCGAGAATACCAACAGTAAGGCAAACTCCAAACAAAATCAATAAGGATCAATAACGAACGAGATTACCAATGATAGGGTGAACTCCCAACGAGATCAATAAAGGGTCAATAATAAACGAGTTGACCATCGATATGGTAACTCCAAACGAGATCAGTAGGGAATCAATAACAAACAAGATTACCAACGATGTGGTAACTTCAAAAAGATCGATAAAGGATCAACAGGGACAGATACACGGCAAAATAAAATCATCAACCGTATACAAATCACATATGTGGGACCTCGAAGACAAACCCGACTATCGAATAGATCCGATTAAACATGAACGATCAATCAATCTGACTCAAGATGGACGTCAAGATACGCCCGATCTGGAAATGTGTCCGTGTACAAGCCAACCACGGGTATTGATCAGATACATGTCTGGTCTCGTACCTAATCAGCCTCACGAAGTACGTCTCATGTGCACGGTTCAATATGAGATCGAAACCAACACATGTTATACGTGCCCGCCCTGAAAATCCGACACATGACCGATCAGAACGTATCTGACTCCAGATATATCACGACACAACATGACAACTAAACTCGAAGAAACGCATATCCAATAAGGATCAGTAGAATTTCCAAGTGAGCAACGATAACTCGATCATGAAAGACCGACACGACCACAATGTCGTATTTCCGTCAGACAATAGTTCACAGCATGCTCAACAATGCATATAATATTAGCACATAAACTCCCAAGGCCGCAGCCAAGGGTCACGGAAGCATCTACTAAGGAATACTCCGGACGTCGGTACCATTCAGGTTTTATCCCGCAACACAGTACATGCAAATACAAAATAACCCAAGGTCACAGCCAAGGGTCACGGAAGCATCTCACAGGAATACTCCGGAACGTAGTTGCCATTTAGGTGTTATCCCCCAACACATCGTCCCAACAGATTACAGTCCAAAGAAAGAGCACATCACAAAATGTACCAAACAATGATGCACACTCACCACATGAAGCATCAACACACACACACATGCAATAATGCAACAGGATGATTATCATAATTTAGCAATATTAATTGACCTCAAGCTGGGGACGCTAACCTTTCCACGACCAACATCTCTAAACGAATACACAGTTATCCGAATAATCCAAAATGAAGTACAATCCATTACTAATACCAGACCACCATCTCAAGTTCCACGTCGGCATGATAACTAGCCTTGATATCTAACCTCTCATACAATGGACCAAATATAATTCACGTCTCCGTTTCCACTAGACATCTTTAAAATCATATACATTATGATTTATCTCAGTCCAAGCATAATATACATACCATCATCCCGACAATTCATATTCCATAATACCATTGCTATATGAATCATAAATGAAATAAAATCGAAACCATTTATTAAACATTATGAACTGAGCAAGCATAACTTGCCTCGATACCGATACGAAGAAGCCGTTGCCAATCCCACCATCTTCATCTACAAGCTCCTCAGCCCCGACCAAGGGGATCCATGCATTTTCCAATCTCAACCACAGCACAACGTTTAATAATCAACGCTCACTTATCGCAACCTAATGCAACAATCAATTAACGATACGTTCGATAAAAATCAACAACCGATATAATCAACCAATCAAACTCAACGGTTCAATGATATCTCGATCATACAAAACCAAACCATTACAATTCAAACAATACGAATACAAGCCGCAATTCGATAATTAATCAATCCTAACAAGTTTCTCAACATTCTAAATCCCGACTTAAATCTTACTTACGGATTAACACGGCTCATCCTTGTAAATTCATAGAAATGCAATTTCTAGCACCTCGCTTTCCTATGTCTTTTGCATAGTTTCCAGAAGTTTATGTGTATGACCCCGGCCTGTCTAATAAAGGCTTGCCTAGTTATACCGGTTTTCATCACGAATAACCATATACCGAAATTAACCGTAATCCTTCCAATTTCCGTAAAATCACGACATATAACTCAAGAGTTCTTCAAGAACATGAATCAATCCATAATCATGTTTGTAGCCAACAAAACGATGTAATCCGATGTGTTCTAACATCTAAACCATCATCTAATTCATAATCCAAGGCATATATCATCATGTTCTTTAACATACACTTCACATAACACTGAGGATCATAACAACAATACCATAACCATCATCATACGAAGAAGAACATCAAAAACAACATCAAAATCCGAATCGAAGAGAGGATTTATCCAACATACCTCAAGAACACAATCAAACACATCAAGAATACACAACATCTTCATATCTAGAGCTCCACATCCCTGACTCCAAGTCCCCAATCTGTTTGGAAGAGCCAAAGTCGGTCTCTGAAGGTTGAAGGGTGAAGAAAAGAAATGGATATCTCCAAAAATGCCAAAGGGACGGGTCTCACATATTTATATAACTTCAACTATTACGTACGTTAGGTAACCTTACTAACGTACATAACCTTCTTTACGTACGTTAACTGGCCTTGTTAGCGTACGTAACACTATTCCAGAGGTTACTGCCTCAATTCGTATTGTGTATTACGTATGTAATGTCCATGATGTAGAGTACGTAATATAGTCGTTAACTTTCTACAGTAACATACTCGTTTAACATACGTAATGATCTATCCTTAGCGTACATAAGGCTCGAGGTTGACTCGCCTGTCCACATCCACGCCGAAAGCTGCCGACACCGGGCCAACCTGCCGACCACAACTTGTTCCTGTCTGAGTCCCTTCTTAACGTACGTTATGTACCCAACCTAACGTATGCTACACTCCCTTCGTTACGTACGTAAGATACTCCTCCTAGCGTATGATATGCTTGCACCATTACGTACGTAAGCTCCTACGCTTAACGTACGTAGTGGCTTCCATACTTAGCCATTTCTGCTCCTATCCGTCGTCTCAATATACCGAACCCGTACATGCGACATACTGAATACATATACTCGTTCTGATAACATTCCCATACAATACATCTGATGCACGATATCCTCAAATACAACTGTCGACCAAGTACGATAATTATACCAATACTCATACAGTATACCCGACATCGAAAGACATATCAAGCATGTAATATCCAAGAATTAAAAATAACCTCGATAGATATACTGCCACGACTGTCACAATTCCCAAAATTATTTATCCATACTGTATCGGTCCCATTCGGTACAGTACAACTCAGATAAAATAATGCGAAAAATTCGTAGCGAAATTCTAGGATATTACAGGTAGTTATGACGTATGTTTGAACTTGGTGTTTGCGAATTATATTGGTTGGATTTATAATCTCGTTTGCCGATTGGGCATGTAGTTTCAGGTTCGATTGCTTTTGAATAGTTGTAATTATGTCCGCTGCGTGTAGGCTTGAAAACGGTTTTCTTAATTGTAATTATGAGCTTGAGTATGTTGTAAAGCACCAATATTTGAAAATACTTCGATGGTGCGGTTAAACAACAATTTTGTACGGATTTTGAAATCGGATGAACTTTGACGAGTTAGTCATCTATTTTCAAATGATACTTTCAGACGGTATCTGAAGAAGGCATTTTAAAACACTTCGGACATTTCCTCATATATTATGTAAACAGCTTTTTTTTATAATAACATATTAATCAATTGAATCATCTCTATGTAAGGAAGGTTATAGAAAATAAAAATTAATTATAATCTTTTTAGAAATATGTTTGGATAAATATTTTATTTATTTTTAGTTTTTAATCACTCAAACAATAAGAAATCCGTGTTAGAAAAGAAGAAAAATATTTTATAGTGATACTGCAACAACTGGCTACATGAGAGAGTTTAGTTTTATTTATTTTCTTTTTAAATGTTCTTTAAGTGATGCACATTTCCACTATTTTGATACATTTGCTTCCACAATATTTTTCTATGTTAGGTAATTAGTTTTTATATTATAATATACAATATAGCAGTAAAGTATTTAGTCCACGAATGATATTGAACTTATCAGATAGTAGATCGGCATTTAAATTTCAAATGTGATGATTTCTACTAATTATGTTTTTTCATGGTTATGCACTCTCTCATGTTGACGTGTATTTGCCAAGAACGGTATTCAAGCATGGTCAAGTTTATGTAGCCATAGCAAAGTGAAGAGTGCGAACGACTTGAATTTTTAATTGCGATACGTATGGTGTAATCATATATGGAACAACTAATGTGATTTATAAAGAAGTGTTATAGAATTTTTAGTAAATGATTTACGTATTACTCCCTCCGTCCCACCCATCTGGAGTATTTGCTTTTCGGCACGAGTTTTAAAAAAAGCTGAAAAGTATTGTATAAAGTGATGGTATGAATATATATTATTTAAAGTTATGAGAGATAAATGTGTCTTAAAAAAGAAATGACCAAGTATCTTGGGACGACCCAAAAAGGAATATGAACCAAGATCGGTGGGACGGGGGGAGTATATGTTTTCATATGATTTTTTTCTTGTACTCTGGTGTATTACACGGGTGGTACAGTAATTGACTCTAAAATTGAACTGAATTGATCTCAACCGAATTGAGTTGAATCGAACTGAAGTGAATTTCACTGAGTTGAACTGAAATATACAAAACCAAAAAGAATAGAGCATCACTGTCTAAAAATTAGTTATTTGTACCTAACAAAATACAATTAAGACAACCTAGAGTGAAAAAATATTTACTAGAGGTACGCATAATTAAGGAGTAAGACCTAATTTAATAAATACACCTTATTAGCTAGGTTGTGGAGGCACTAGAATCCACATTTATTTTATCTCATCTTAGAATTAGGTGGAGTATATGAATGTCATGTCATTAAAATTCGAGTCTCAAGTCTTTAACGTAGCTGCTCTTCTCCGGCCACAGCATGCATAATATTTACAAAAATATAGCTTGGATAGGGCCCCCAGGAGAAAACTCTTATAAATAGGGCAGGGTGGGCAGCGGCATTTGGTTCATCTCCACTAAAAACATCTTCATAGTTATAATAGATTAAACAATGGAAGGCAAGCTAGTTTCCTGCAGCAAGACTGTTCTTTTGGGAGTTATCTTTATCCTTGCATTCGGTAACTATTTCCTCTGTTTTTTTCTAGATGCAACATTCTCTTTAAACGTTACCAACATATAATTTGAATAATTGATATCTTTAGTTACTAATAAGTGCAAATATAAAAATTAATATTACGAAAAGATGAATTTAACAAGATCTCACCCGACTATATCTCTTTTAAAGTATGAAATCACAAAAGATAAGAAAAATAGAGTGAGTGATTAGTGCAAAAATCAATTTCATCTAAAAAACGGAGGAAGTGTATATTGTGGCAAACGTAGATTATTTTCCATGTGTTTTGCAATATATTTACTTCTCACAAAACTAGCATGCACCCATTTATACAAGATAAACTGTACAGCATATGTGAGGATCTCTTTATCTTTTTTGTCTTTGATTACTCTCCTACACCTAATTTCATAATAAATTTACAATGACATTGTGTTTTAAACTTTAATTTGAAGCGCAATCAACGTCTGCTGGGAAATGCCCCTATTACAATGAATATTGCGACTATAAACCATCAAACTGGTGTTGTCCAGGAACTGAATGTTCAAATTCATATTCTGGAGGCAAATGTGTTGATGGTGAGTTATGCACATTAATTTCTAATCTGAATTATTATCCTAATCGTTAAATAAATCTAAATTACTTTGCGTATAAAATTTGGCAGATCCTTGGAAATCTTGCAAGCCTTTAGGAGGAAGCTGTGGGTTCTTTGACGCCAAATGTTGTGGGAAAGCAACTTGTACAGCCACTTTTTATGGAGGTGAATGTAAAATGTGATGGGCCATAATTTCTTATAAATATTGTAGTACTATTTCCATCTAGTGTTATGCTTGAATAAGTTGATTATCAACATGTTATGTTTGAATAAGTTGAATATTATCAACATGTTTCACTAATATATTAAACTTTATTTGTTGTCTACCTTCAAGGCTTTCAATCAATGTAGTATACTGCTTCCGTTTCAAAATAGTGGTCTTGAGTGTACATAGTGTATGTATACATAGATAGAGAAAGAGAGGGGAAAAGAGGATCCACTTGGAACATATCTTAAAGTAAGAATGTATGGTTATTAAATCACAATTTTTGATGGTTGAAATCAAATGATTACAGATTATTTACGAAAATAAAGTTTAGTTCTGTAAATTAATAATATTAAGGGCAATTGCATAAATCATATATATTATATATATATATATATTTATATATATATATATATATAAAGATGTTTATATATAACTAACAAAGTAGTTAATATTATACCTTTTTATTTTATATTTTTACATTTTCAGAAAATAAATTTTTTCTTTCCGTTACACCGACACCTTACTGAATATGTGTTAACTAAAATATGCATAAAATGAATGCGAAAAATAAAAAAATAGTCATAAAACAGATTTAAATTCCACCACTGCATTGAGTGGGTATTAAATATACATGTGAATTAGCCTATAAATATATTAAATGTAGTTTTAAAGATAAAAGTTACTCAGGGGACCAGAATAGTCGATCATTTAAATTCAATCATGACATTAAATTCACATAGATTTGCATTTGAGTAAAACTAAAAAATAATTGGATTTAATAATAATCTGAAAATCAAATAGATAGTCATCAGAAATTTATAATTCAAAGTACATCTCATCCAAATTAAATATACGATGAACTAAAACTAAGACGTTAAATATGTGGAACAATCCATACATATTAAAAATAACTGTGGCAGTATGAAAAAAAAATATATAAAAAATTACATCGAGTATAAGATAAAATTTCATTAGATGAAAATTATAACATGCGTTGAAATTATTAAATAAACAAATAATTTATATAAGTAGCTAGTAAAAAAAAATACTAATCATAAAGAAGATTTAATACTCCGCAAATTGCATTAGATTCAAACTACTTTTACATTAAATGAAAGCTAAAATGCATGGAGAAGATGCTTACATAATGATTATACGTGACACCGGTAAGAAACAATTTAGTGTTATAAATCTACTAGAAATATAGAGAGAATTGAGAGAAATGAAGGGATCATTTCATTCATACACTACTAGAAAAAGGTCTTTTAACGACGAACAAAGTCGTCGCTAAATCACCAAAAAAAGATCGTTAAAAGTTTTAATAACAAAAAAAATTTCGTCGTTTGGTTATTGTAATAGGTTCCGTCGTTAAAGGTTTTAACGATGACGTTCGTCGTTAGCAAATAACGACGGCGTAATTATTCGTCGTTTAGTAATAACGACAACCTAAGTATTCGTCGTTAACAATTAACAACCAACTTAATAACTTGTCGTTATTTATTTACGATGGCACAATATATTGTCGTTGATTCAAGATCCGTTAACGACGACTCTTACACCATAACGACCAAATAGTCCCTCGTAAAATTCTATTCTAACGACCAACTGTTTTATTTTTTTTTTACTATAACAACCAAAAAATCCATCGCTAACTCTAATTATAGATATCAAGAACCGCATTACCTCGATTTATTTTGAATTGGCTATTTCATTCCACATAAATCAAAAAACTTTAAACAACTATATCAAACTAACTTTTGTAACTTAAACATTAATAATCCAACAGTACTAGTTACTTGAAACCACAAACATCCAAAGTTGTCATTACTACGACATGCAAAGTCTTGTAGGGACAAATTCCTGTTTTTAAACAAAAAATAAAACTACTACATAAAAGTCTTGTGAGGACTAACGTGCGGCCGCCATTACTCATCTTCAAGTATTAGATGAGCCTGAAATGTTCTCCGAAGGAATGGAAACATTAAGTTTTTGCACCAACATATCTTTAAATATTTTCAACTGAGCTTCAAATGAACCCATACGGCCCTTAAGTTCATTGTTCTCTTCTTGTATTGTTTCCACCTGACTGATAAGAGCTTGGTTTTGTTTTTTGGCGGCAGACAACTCAGATACAAGTTTCTCTCTGCAAGGTTGTGGTCCTGTTATATCTTTAAGTGTTACTCCCCCTCCAAAACCCACAACCCGATCACGAGACTTCGACTTAAAAACCTTCTTTGCTACCTTCATAAACGAACAAACAAATCAGTATTCTTAAGTAGTTTAAAAGAACAGAACATCAACAAAAGAAACAAAGGGAATTAAATCTTGAAAAACAAAGGGTGTGTCAACAATGTCAATATGAAAAAACGCCTGAAATAATAGCATAATAGATCATAGAACTAAATAATTATTCGAATATAGCATTACAGTTAAGTAATTAGTATCCAAGATAAATTTTCAATAATGCATATCTGATCTGTTATCTTCAAGATATGATATAAATCATGGTTGATCCACTATTTATCTTTTGTGGGAGGACAGATAAAACTTTGGAGCACATATTTTTTGAATGTGATATGATAAATCCTGTTTGGACTGCATTGCTAGACTGGTGCAGAATTCCTCATGCTGTGCAGCGGTGGACTGAAGCAAAACAGTTCATCTGTCAACGAACGAACAGCAAAGAGCAGCTTCTTTAAGGCTTTGGCTGATCTCACAGCAATCCTTCCGGAATTTCGGATTTCAACCTCCATTGCCGCCAAAACCCATAGACATCAGACCAACATCAAAACCGTCGTCTGCCGAACTCATAAACATCAGATCAACATCAAAACCCACATATCCAAACTCAACTCGTCTGAAAATTAACACCAAAAACAAGCCCTCAAAAAATTATGTACGGGGTATCCAGAACTACGGGCCTAAAATTCTCCAATATACAACTGTAAAATGACACTTGATTAAGTTCTGTTAAGATTGTCGAAGAAACGAGCTATAATTATCAAAAACATCAGCATATTATCGGATCTAGAATTATAGTATGGGGCTGAATTTTGTCGGGAGTAAAACAGACATCAAAAGAAATCCCAACAAGAAGTAGCAAAACTGATGAGGACTCTAAGAAAGACCAAAGCTCTACAATTTCTTCAGAGGATTTAATCATTAATCTCTATCCGGATAACTAAAAATCTAGCCCTAAACATCTCAATTGATGAAAAATAAAATTAGGAAAATCAGTAACTTGAACTGGACCCGGAGGAGCTTGATTTCTAGGCCAATAACAATTAACCCAAAATTTCCAATTTCGATTCTTTAAAACTGCATAACTCTCGACTGAATCAACAAGAAATTAACGCTTGACTAAACACAGAGTATCCATATTAATGCTTTATTATAAAAAATGTTGAGACAGGTCATGGAATCCTTTTGCTTCTAAGTTGGTTGCTGCAGTTTTTGGTAATGTTGATAATATTTGGATTGTGAATTTACTGTTATATTATTTCTTATTTAGTGTTATATTGTTTTGTGGATCAAAATGCACTGTCCCAACAATACCCCTTAACAGAACCCCCCAGACGATAATCTTTCAATAAATCAAGCAAATCACGAGCAAATAAATGCCAATAAACAAACAGATAAATGCAGAAAAAGATCTAAAAGATAGCGAAGAAAACTGTGAATTTACCAACGTGACTTGCAGACTAAAACCAAATATACCATCAACTTACCCTATCTGGATTTGTAAGACTGGTTTGTAATATCTCTAGTATGTGATGTGCTGCATCTGATTTCGAAAAACAACACACGGCATGCAAATAATACAAAACAAAAAAGAAGATAAAAATACATTAAATGAAAGATTGCTAAATTTTTGCTTTTAACAGAAGTCTTTTTCGTGATAAAAACACATTATTTTCCTCTTCAATTTTGCAACAAAAGTTCCTCCACCCACCAACAAGGAAAAAAATTCACATGAAAAAATAACAAAAAGGCTCAGCATTATTTTTCAAATTATTACTTGTAATAATTACTTGTCAAATTATTAGTCAGGGGGACTAAAAAAAAAACAAATCCAACTTTCACACACATGAATTAACATGCCATGACAAATGCCTAAATGATTGAAGCTGACTCTAAAAAAAGACAGCTTCAAACCATTATATATACCTGATATATGTGCAAAAAAAACATAACAAAAGTATTTCTCACCTCAACATGGGACAGAGATGGTTCTTTTTCCATTATGTCTCGAATTTCATCCTACATAACCATAATCGAATTAGTAATATTTAAGAAATTAAACAACTTAAGTTGGTTCAACTCTATATAGGCATTCAATGGACATACGTATTTTTGTGTTGTCTCGACATTTGGAAGTTCAGTGCCTTTCTTGCTAGTCGAATAGAACACATCAACCAAATTTGGTTTATTCCCCTTATTTGCTCCCTTTTTCCGTAAACAAATCATCAATTCTCAAAATAATTTTTATTCTTATATAATTTCTCAACAACGAGAAAATAATCTAAAAATTATATTTCTTACCAAATCATCCCAAATGACCTGCCTGAAAGGCTTGCTCCCTGTTCGATGCATTAGCCCTTTAGCATAATAACCTCTGTTAATGGAGTTCCTTGCACTTCTTTCCTAAAACTTAAAAGAACTACTATTATTGCAATAAATACAATGGAAGGAGCTAAAATGTGTCGTACCCAGCTTATGTACAAGTTACCTTAAAATCATCACTTGAATATATCTCCTTTATGAGCCACTTCCACTCATCCTTGTCGAGTCCATTGGGTGGTTTACCTTTGTATGCAGCTTGTAAGGTGATTTGCTTTTTGGTGACGTTATACCTTAATAAGTCCGCTCTCCAATTCGTCCATAACTCTCTCATATGCGCAAGAACATGCTCCTTGTAAGTTTCCATATTTTGATTAGTAAAGACATCATATAATACAATAAATAATCCAGGGGTGAGATCTTTCAGATTCAACTTGGATATCAATAATAATAATGATAATTGATATGCTTTGATGAAAATAGTTAGACTACCTAACTGTGTACAGTAGTACCAAGTGGAAAGAGAGAGAGAGGGAGAGAAAGAGAGGGAGGAATGGAGAGTTTATGCCTGACTGTTCAGTATTTGTTTTAATTTATATTTTTTAGGTTTCATCTTTTGATATTTAAATTAGTTAAATATTTTTAGAGCTTTCTTTATTTTATTCAAAAGGGGGAAGCTGAAATAGTTTATGCATTGATTCAAGGGAGAAAACTTAAATCTACTTATCTGACTTCTTACCGTAACAGCATTCCACATGTGTTCCTTTTCTCTTTTTCCAATATCATTCCACTTGTGCACTCTCAGAGGACACATATTTGTATCTCGCACTATGATTCCCAAATGTCTTGCAAATACTTTGTGATTCATCCCCACAGCTCGATTATTGTAGAAATCAATTTCTAACTTTTCATTAGGTTTAAGCTTTGCAATTGCCTGACATTTGTTTCTTCCCCTTTTTTTTCACTCTCATTTTTCTTCTTAGTAGTAGACGAGCCACCACCTTCAACTAAAATAAAATATTGTTCAAATCACTGACTGATAAAAATTAAAAAGACATATCAAAGGAAAGAAAGATGTGAAACCATTACCTTGTGCATCTTCTTGAATTGCTAAAGATTTACCCCTTACATTGTCATTGTCATTGACATTTTCAATATCATCCGAATCATGATCATGATCATCAACATTCTCATTGCCTAGTTGAATGTGCATATCCGCACCTTCAAATGAAGAATCCAGCTCATGGTCATCATTATTATCCTCATGAATTGAATCTGATGATGAATTCCAATCTTCTATAATGTTACTGCTTACACGAGGAGAGGGGGCAAATAATGAATTGAAGGAAGATCCATGAACATTGACATTAGAATTATTCTTAGTAAAAAGCCCTTTTGCACGACTCTTTTGACCTTGATTTGACTTTAATTCATCACTGTCAGCTCCAATGCAAGATTTAGCTCCAACTTGTCTTTTGAAAGGATAAATCTCTGCTAACCTCTGTACACGTCCCCTTGCCAACCATTGAGGTGGTACATAATGCCTTTTAGAACCCAGCATAGAAGGTTTTTTACGTGCAGGCTCATTTGGACGAACCATTTCCTCATTTGGACGAACCACTTTTTGATAAGGATGAACCACTTTCTCATCTAGACGAACCATTTTCCCTGAAAATCATAAAATGTAAATCAATCAGGTGCATTTAGTAGTACATTATCAGCAAAATTACTTATTATTACCGATCAGAAAAGTAATGGAAGAAATATGCATCAAAATCTATGCATATCAAAATTTTAATCAGTGGGTTATTCTATGTCCCTTTATCTATGTACTCTGCTCAGGCTAAATCGATACATCACATTTACATCCCTTTGAAGATGTGGATTATAATAGTGTAACCAAACACCCCAGCTGATTATATATTTATATGTTATGCTTATTTAAATACACGTGTATGGGTCACAGGTGAGCAATCCTGAATATCCCTTTAATAGATAATGTGAATAGAATAATTCTAAACTTCCCGTTAGTTATGATGAATCTTGATTTCAGGTGGTGTCTAATTGTTGAATTTGAATGATGTAGATGACATATCAGAAGAGAGCAACCCTTTTGAAAGAGAAAAGTGCTTTCAGTGAAACACCCAGTACTCAGCGAATGAGAATAATAGAGTTGTATTATCAGCAGCTGCATCCTCTGAATACAGGAGGCTAAGAACAACAGGTATGTTACTCTCCCAGTTTGCAAAATAAACTCAAATACAAACCTTTTTAATAAAGGACACATTTAACACTTAACCTTAAAAAAAACAAAAGGCTCAATTCACATTTATTTAAATAAAAGCATGGAGACTACAAATTCATATTTCGGATTAGTGTTGTGCTGGGACGCATATGTTTGAAAATGAATTTTATTGGTTCAGGGTTGAGTTTGGCGGAGTTTAGGATGAGTAAGATAATGCAGCAAAGGGAGATGAGTAAAGAGAAGATTGAGGTGATTTGGAATTCGGCGGTTGTTGAGGTGTATGGGAGAAAGGCAAGTAGACTTTGGGTGGTTAAAAGGTTAACAATGTTGTCAGCTGCGAGGATTCGGATTTGAAGCTGAATGGGTTGTTTTTTGCTATTGGACACAAGTTTTTGGAGGAGCTGGAGCTTGATCCAAATTGGTATGTTGTGTCTAAGCCAGTGAGTACAGCTACGAGTGTGAAGAGTGTTTTTTCTGCTGATGGTGTTCAAGATAATAATTATAGGTAAACTATTATAAATGACCTTCAAGAAACCTATATATATCATCGCTATTCAAGTTACTCAAATGAGACCCTCCATAAGTTTTTGTGTCAAATCTTGCGTGGAAAGTAAGGGCTGACAACCTTGAGAAATTCTCTGCAGACTACAGTGAAATTTCTATCAAGTTTTCTTATTATTAAAAATATGTTAATAAAATACTTTAGAAAAATCGGGTAAACGAAAATCAAAGACACACGTAACAATGCACACAACAAAGATAAATAAGCAATATTATCTCATAACAGAACAATGATTACATGTAACAGACTAAAAGTATATTAGTTATATACATAATTATAAAAACATGTAATGTAGGTAATCATGACACACTTACAAACTACAACACAAACACATCATCGGTACAGCAAAGGTGTAACGCCCCCAAAATGAACCGGGACGCCACAGTGCCGTAGATCCCATGAGGGACCCACAAGGCAAGTTTCTAAAATATTTTATTAAAAGTGGTAATATACGGAAGTAATTAAGAAAGTATTCGTGCATCCCAAGGTACAAATGCAAATAGTGTCCGTACATACGGTTATTACACAACGTGGAATGTTCAAATTTATTTAAGAAATTAACAGGCCTTCTTCCAACACAGCTCACGCCTGGCCGTAACCTTCGGGGGTGTCCTGCACAAATTCAACAAATTTACCTGGCACGACATGTCGTGCCAGTAACCTAGGTCAGAAACAATCCCAACCTAACTCAAAAGTAAAATCTAATAATTTCCAGGAATAAAGTTATCACCGAATGTTCCATGTTATTCCTTTTTATCAGCACATAAACTCCCAAGGTCGCAACCAAGGGTCACGGAAGTATCTACACAGGAATACTCCGGACGTGGGTACCTTTCAGGTTTTATCCCGCAACACGGTCCAACAAGAAAACTCCCAAGGCCGCGGCCAAGGGTCACGGTAGTATCTACTCGGGAATACTCCGGACAAGATAATCGTAATAGCACCATTCCACAATAGTAACATTTACTATGTCTAAAATTATAAGACGTAAAGTCTGAGCAAGATTCACTTACCTCAAATCCGACGCGAGTTATTTCCGGACAAGGCAACGGCTTGAACGATCGCACTTGGAAATCCGACCTATTACATGTTTATCGATTAACATCTCGTGATATTAATAATGATCAACGACGTTCCTCCCCCTCCCGTATGTTAAAACCCTATCCTAGTTGTTTATGATGTCGGAATCGAATTTCTCCATTTTTTATCCATAATGCGTGCCATTAAGTTCTTAGGTTCGGCAACATTCTCTATAAGTTATCCGTCCGCTAAACAATAGTGTTTTAACACAACATTCCTAGTTAATTATAACCGACAATCACCAATATTCATCGTTGTCTTAATATGCAAGTCTAGAACGATTAATCCATCATTTTAACATGTTTCGGTATCTATTTAGCTAGAAATTGTTGGTAACTTCATCAAGGATTCATTGACGGTTTTATTCAACATGATAGTATGGTTATATATGAAATCCTTCAAAATGATTCCGAGAAGTTGGTGATTAGCAATATGATTATGAGTTCTACCATTATTCATTCCAATTTCAAGCTTTGATGGATATCGATTAACAATTGCGATAGCTATATACCGGTTCGATTATTACGGAGGGTTCTAAGCTACCCAAGGCATCCGAGGTTTACTAAAACTTACTAAACAATACGAAATGAGTTCAAGATTGAATAAACTTACCTTAATTGACAAAAGATGATGAATAACGACGGTGGACGAAGGAGAACGAGAAGATAACACCTTCAAGACCTTCCCCGAAGCTTGATTAACGCACTCTAATAGGATAGCACTTGAATTGGGAGGCTAGAATTGGTTCAACGATGGTGGAGAGTAGTGTACAAGGAAGAGGGATGATGTTTGGGACGGGATAAATGAAAGGCAAGGTGTTCTTTTATAAACTTAAGTTGCCCTTACGTACGTTATGCCTCACGCATTACGTACGTAAGAGGCTTTACGTACGTTATGGCAAAATACTTAACGTACGTAAGGAACTCACTGGAACGATTCACCCACATCGTTACGTACGTAACGAAAACGGGTTTACGTACGTAACACCTCGTTGACTTGCCTGTCGCAATCACGCCGAAAGTTGGTCGGCACGCGTACTACCGGACGAAGATTCCTGTCCGAAGACCGAAGACCGTTGTTACGTACGTAAGGGCCAACATATAACGTACGTAATGGCTCAGACATAGCGTACGTAATGGGTCGGAGTATAACGTACGTAAAGGACAGTTTTGTTTGTCAAATTATCATCTCATTAATTTATTATGACACGACTCCCTCTCCATGTCGTCCGGAAATCTCTCGGGGAACAAGACGTTGGCCACCGTCATATTCGCACCGATAATTACCTAACGACATCGAGGTATGTCAACAAAGTTCGTCAATCATCATGCCATCACAATACACGAATAATAGATACGATGCCGTACAACCATATTATACAGAATATGTTTTATTGCAATGGAGTACATTTATTTATCAAACAGGAAAAATAGACGTGAGCGCCCTGTAATATCCGCAATTTTCGATTTTCGGTAAATTTCTTTTTTTTCGGTCGGAGTCCGTTTTGACGACTCGCTCATGACCGTTTCGTCATTCTGAGAATGATTAATTCTACACTTTTTGACATCCGAGTTCGTTTCGGTGTCGTTTCGTTGAGTTCTGTGCTTTTTAGCGACTTTTCCGCACTTGAGTTCGATTCTTGCGAATCTCGTCCGAAACTGTTGTTTCGGGTTTCCCGCAAGTCCGTTTATCTTTGTTGGACGTGTTGTGAACTTCGGTTTGGTTATTCGATCACGTATCGTGATTTTCGGGCGTTTTGGTCCATTTTGTAATTTCTTGAAAGTTACGGGTATCCGTACCTGTAATTGTTGTCTCGACCCGTTTCTTGGTCGCGTATGACTAATTATGGTATTACGCTTTCGTTTCGAGTCGTTTATGTTGTCCGCGAACTTTTCGTCGTGTTCGCCCGCACGCTTTCAAATCGGGTCGCCGAGCCACGGCGGTGGCGGATGGGCCGGACGGCGGGATCGCCGACGATTGCGGGCACCGCCGGACGGTGCGGCAGAACCGGCGAGCGCACGCTGCGGCCGGAAGGTCGCGCGCGCGCTAACCGGCAGGTGTAGCGCACGCCGCCGTGGCCTAGCGTACGCCATCGGCCCGGGCGATGGGGTTTCGAGGTTCTCGACTCGGCCGATCGGCGGGTAGCGCACGCTACGCCGAGCGTAGCGCGCGCTAGTCGGCAGGCGTAGCGCACGCTGTCGGCCGGCTACCGTACGTTACCTGGCCGGGCAGTTCAGTCCAGTGGCTACTGGACAGGTCGGCTAGCGCGCAGGCATCCGGCCGTAGCGCACGCTAGCGGGAGTTGGGTCGAGAGGTTCGGTCGGCAGGGTTGGTCGGTGATGCCGGGTCGTGTGGGCCCTGGCCGAGGGTACTCGGCCGATACCGGCCGATAGCGCACGCTAGTCCGGGAAGGCTAGCGCACGCTAGGCTGGCCCGGTATAAATATGGCTGAGCAGTCACATTTCACTTCGTTTTTCATTTCCTTCCTCCTCCATCCGCGAGTGGCGATTCATGGGCGACGAAGCCATGTTGTTCAACAACAAATCCATGAAGTCCTTGAGTTCATAACATCAATCGATCGTCCGTTATCAACCTTTGATTCAGCGAATCAAGGTAATCTTCCTTAGAACCCTAATTTCGTGAATTTGGGGATTTTTGCATTTTCGTCCGATTCGTTCCGTGTTGTTGATTAATTCATGATGGGTATGATTAATCTTGATAGTATTCTTGTGTTTAACATCATTTAATCCATTGTTCTTCGTCGAATCGAAGTATATTTCTTGATTTCCTTCGAATTGACTTTTTGGGGGATTTGTCCCGATCTCGTTTTTCATCCGTTTTCGATGGATCGATTATGGTTAAATGATGTTGTTAAACATATTCTATGGATTGTATATCCATATTTCAACTTGGAATTCCGTTTTTGGGTTTTGACGGAACGAATCGTGTTCTTGGCCATTTTGGGGGAAATCCGTGAACTTTCGTCATTCGTTCTTTGAATTCAACGGCTTTGAGTCGTGTTATGGAATTCATTTCATTGTTATTATTTGTCCTTCGTAGTTTATGGACGTGAGTTGGCGTTCGGTGGAGTCGGCGGGTTCGTAGTCGGTTCGGGCCAACCTACTTCGGTCGATTCTCCGCGTTGTTCTTATTCGAGGCAAGTACCTTGCCCATACTTTTCTCGTTTTATGGATATGATGATCGGTGGTCGTCTTGATGTGTTTGTTTGGTTATTTGAAATGAAGTTTCAAAGGATTTGATTTGGCCTCGTTAAAGGCTTTCTTTCAAAACGAGTGTGATTTGTGAACGGTGTTTTGAGAATTGATTATGATTTGGTTATTTTGAACGTTGAAGGATTTTATGATGATACTCCTATTGTTTAAGTTATGGAATCGTGTATTTCCTTATTTAATCTTGTTATCGTAATTTTGAAGAGTTTGATAATGGTGTCGAGTTAATGGCCATCTCTAGTGAGTATTCTTAATGAACTTACATTCTTAGCATATTAGTGTTGCATGAGTAACGTGTGTGTGTGTATGCTCACTACGGGTTAGATCCGACGGGGTCTCGGTAGGGGTCCACGGAGGTGTGGATCGACGAGCTTTGCTTTTAACCACTACGGGTTAGATCCGACGGGGTCTCGGTAGGGGTCCACGGAGGTGTGGATCGACGGTTAATTGTGGTGCATTTTACAAATGTGATTTGATATTGGCATTTCCGGAAATGAGTGCTTTCGAACGGTTTTCATGATTGCATGCATTGACTAAGTGTGTAAGAGGTAAGTGTTCGTTTGGCTTACTTGGCTAGGATGGCACTGGAGTATTTTGTTGTTTGTTTCAAATCCTTTATTTGTGGATTTTGATGTTGGGATACGAACCTCCTGGTCGTTCTTGTGTACTGTGAGTTGATGAGATTTGGGGCTAAAATCCCAATGGTTTTGTAAAAGTCGTTTTACGGATTTGGGGCTAAAATCCCAACGGTTGGTTAATGTCATTTTTCAGAAAGTAAACCTTTGGGGCGGTGACCCCTTTTGTCTTTTGGTTTTCGAAAAGTAGGATTTGATAATCCTAAATTGTTTTCTATTAAAACTCTCGATGGCATTCTAAACTGTTTTATAAATTACTTCCATTGATTTATGATATTTCGTTTTTGAAATGTTTTCTCAAACCCTTGCCTCGGGAAGTACTTTTCGTTTCGTTTGGATCTTTGAGGATCCTCGGTTATTGTTATTCGTGGAATGTGAATTGTATCGCTCGTATTTGCACTTTGTATTTGCACTAGCAAAACAGTGGAGTTTTGCTAACCCAGTATTCGGGGTGGATGTCTGTTTTGCATTCGGGTTTTGGAGCATAACACGAGTCGGCACGAAGGATGATGAAAGATGATCGATACTAATCACATGAGGAACCGTACATCGTGTGTTGGTTCGGCTTGTACTTTATTTTCCATTTTGTATTGTTCCAGTTACGGGTGTAGTTGTATTTTGTCCCGCTGGGCATGAGTTGTATTTGAGTTGTATGTATTTGTGGAAAGACCAAATCGGTCTCTCGAGTCATTGTAGCCTCGAAGGCATTGGCGAGATGTTAAATTTCGTTACGGCTGGTAGATCCTTGAGGAAAGGTTCTACGGCGTGTAATATCCCCGAGCGGATCGGGGTGTTACATAAATGGTATCGAGATTAGGTTGAGGAAACCTAGGTCGCCGGGTCAAGTCGTGTTGTTTGAGTCTTGTTTCGTTGGATTTTTATCTCGATCGAGTCGTGTCGCGACGCGTCGCTTGAGTTTGTTGGTCGTGATTAGTATCGTGGGCGACCATCATCTTCGTGCGACTGTGGAAGTAAGTCTCCCTTCTTTGTGTTGTGCCTCGTGTGACACGAGCTATTTTTATGATTATTTGTTAAGTGGTGGAATTTTATGTGAATTTTGATTTCACGATATGTATTTAGTCGACTCTCGTATTTGATTTATACGAGGAGTGTCGTGCTTGTGATGTCTTTTATTGTTGTTTTTCTCCGTTGTTGATGATTTTCGAATCGATTGCACGCTTTACAAGTTCTATTGTGGAAGCTTTGTGCTTATACGTGTTCGACTTGTTCACTAGCCAAGGGAGGGTATTTTATCGGTGGTTTTGTTCGAATGTGGCATTTTATCGTTTATTTCCTTTTAAAGACATGTATTGTCTTGATTTTAAACGTTTTGATGCGTGTGCTAGGAGTTGTTTTAGTGAACGTCGGTATGTGTGAGTTTTGGGCATTCTGGCCTATTGGATTTTTGAAAACCTTGAGTATCTTAGAAAAATAAACTTCGAGACATACTTTTCAAATGACTTATTTTCTTGTGGTACATCCTAGGTGCCACAATGTATTTCAAAAATTTTTCTACCTCGAGGACCAAAATATTTTGAGATATTTTCAACACTTTTATTTAGACCCGAGGGTCGAATATTTTGAAAGTTTTCACTAAGAGAAAATGTCCTCATTTTTATCAAATGTGATATGGTCCTCCAAGGTCTCGATAATGATGTTTCACGTTTGTACTTTTGAAAGGGTGATACTCAAGATCAATCGGTGTTCTTCTAAATTATTTTCAAAATGAGGTTTTCGTTTTTAAAACCTATCCATTCCCGTTTGAGGACTGGGTATGTATGTGTGATGTTCGCGTTGTCATTTTGATACTTTCTCCCGAGTATGATCGAATTGGCGGTGTGAGCGTTGAGACGCTTTCCACACATTGGTTGTGCTAGCCCCTGTGAAAGGCGGAGTGTTGGTATTGAATGTTGTCGCCTCATGGCAATTTCTGCGTTGTCGCGCATGTGCGAACTGTTAGAGCTTGGTTTGGTATGACCGTGTGCATCGGTGATGGTTCCGTTATGCGTCGATTGTTTAATGTCTTGTTACCTTGCTCCCGTTTTTGTGGATTTCGTGGACGAGGTCGGAGGTAATGCCCGTACTATTTTGACTTCTGTATTTTCTCTTTCTCCAGTCTATCGATTCGCTCATGTTCGTTGGCACTTTATGAACTTGTTCTGTATTTCGATTTCATCGTCCGAACGAGCTGTGATCTTGTTGTGGGTCGATCTGGTTATCGATGTTACTTTTTCGGGTTCAGTTCGATTCTTGTGAACCTTGTTTGGGAGTGACATCATCTGGTTCTACTAGTTCTTTTATTCGAAGTGGATCGGATTTGGAACTCTTATGTTTTCGACTCTGTCGACTCATTTATGTTTGTTGACATTTCTGAGATTGTCCGCCCCTTGTTTTTGTTTATCGAACGAGTGTGGTATCGTTTCGGAATAACTCGTTCGTCATTGTGACTTTTCAATTGCTATTCCCTTTCCTGTGGATCTTATGTGAATGCACATCCTGTTGTTTTCACCGGATCATATATTGTCTCGAGTCGAGATGTGAACCTTGGAGTTGTTGTTTGAATTTTATTATCCTTCGTGTTTCGGACATGATTGTTCGATTTTTGTTGTCTCGATCGTTTGTTTGTTCGGTTTTTGTTCTCATTTCGTGATTATTGAGCATTCAGACTCCTTCGTAATTCCCTTCAGTTCGGGAAATTAGTTTCGTTTTCGATCTTCCATCCCTTAGGCGGTGGGATTCCGTGTTTGTTCAGCGGTTGGCTCGCGTTTTGATTGATGTACCGTTGGGTTGGTCAATCATATTGATTTTCGTTCGTTGTGTTTTGCGATTGTCGGATAATTGACTTGGCTATATTATCCGTTTGATGACGCTTGTCATTTGTTGGTTTTATTATATCCCTAACAGCGACGTTGTGTTGGTCGCCGTGGAACGTGTTTTCACGTCGTATGTTCCTTTGCGTTGTTTGTAACATTTCGCCGTTGGGCGTTAGTTACGCATTCTTGTGTATCTCGTTGAGTTTTCCTGGCGGAATATTTCTTCCCCTACTTGTTTTAAGTTTCGGGACGAAACTTCTTTTAAGGAGGGTAGAATGTAATATCCGCAATTTTCGATTTTCGGTAAATTTCTTTTTTTCGGTCGGAGTCCGTTTTGACGACTCGCTCATGACCGTTTCGTCATTCTGAGAATGATTAATTCTACACTTTTTGACATCCGAGTTCGTTTCGGTGTCGTTTCGTTGAGTTCTGTGCTTTTTAGCGACTTTTCCGCACTTGAGTTCGATTCTTGCGAATCTCGTCCGAAACTGTTGTTTCGGGTTTCCCGCAAGTCCGTTTATCTTTGTTGGACGTGTTGTGAACTTCGGTTTGGTTATTCGATCACGTATCGTGATTTCCGGGCGTTTTGGGCCATTTTGTAATTTCTTGAAAGTTACGGGTATCCGTACCTGTAATTGTTGTCTCGACCCGTTTCTTGGTCGCGTATGACTAATTATGGTATTACGCTTTCGTTTCGAGTCGTGTATGTTTTCCGCGAACATTTCGTCGTGTTCGCCCGCACGCTTTGAAATCGGGTCGCCGAGCCTCGGCGGTGGCGGATCGCCGACGGTGGCGGGATCGCCGGACGATTGCGGCACCGGCCGGACGGTGCGGCAGAACCGTAGCGCACGCCGCGGCCGGAAGGTCGCGCGCGCTAACCGGCAGTGTAGCGCACGCCGCCGGTGGCCTAGCGACGCTATCGCCCGGGCAGCGGGGTTTCGAGGTTCGACTCGGCCAGATCGGTGTAGCGCACGCCACGCCGAGCGTAGCGCGCGCTAGTCGGCAGCGTAGCGCCGCCGTCGGCCGGCTACCGTCGTTACTGCCGGCAGTCACCCAGGGCTACCGGATGTCGGCTAGCGCGCGCAGTATCCGGCCGTAGCGCACGCTAGCGGGAGTTGGGTCGACAGGTTCGGCCGGGGTTGGTCGGTGATGCCGGGTCGTGTGGGCCCTGGCCGAGGGTACTCGGCCGATACCGCCGATAGCGCACGCTAGTCCGGAAGGCTAGCGCACGCTAGGTCGCCTATAAATATGGCCGAGCATCACATTTCACTTCGCTTTTCATTTCCTTCCTCCTCCATCCGCGAGTGGCGATTCATGGGCGACGAAGCCATGTTGTTCAACAACAAATCCATGAAGTCCTTGAGTTCATAACATCAATCGATCGTCCGTTATCAACCTTTGATTCATAATCAAGGTAATCTTCCTTAGAACCCTAATTTCGTGAATTTGGGGATTTTTGCATTTTCGTCCGATTCGTTCCGTGTTGTTGATTAATTCATGATGGGTATGATTAATCTTGATAGTATTCTTGTGTTTAACATCATTTAATCCATTGTTCTTCGTCGAATCAAGTATATTTCTTGATTTCCTTCGAATTGACTTTTGGGGATTTGTCCCGATCTCGTTTTCATCCGTTTTCGATGGATCGATTATGGTTAAATGATGTTGTTAAACATATTCTATGGATTGTATATCCATATTTCAACTTGGAATTCCGTTTTCGGGTTTTGACGAACGAATCGTGTTCTGGCCATTTTGGGAAATCCGTGAACTTTCGTCATTCGTTCTTTGAATTCAACGGCTTTGAGTCGTGTTATGGAATTCATTTCATTGTTATTATTTGTCCTTCGTAGTTTATGGACGTGAGTTGGCGTTCGGTGGAGTCGGCGGGTTCGTAGTCGGTTCGGGCCAACCTACTTGGCCGATTCTCCGCGTTGTTCTTATTCGAGGCAAGTACCTTGCCCATACTTTTCTCGCTTTATGGATATGATGATCGGTGGTCGTCTTGATGTGTTTGTTTGGTTATTTGAAATGAAGTTTCAAAGGATTTGATTTGGCCTCGTTAAAGGCTTTCTTTCAAAACGAGTGTGATTTGTGAACGGTGTTTTGAGAATTGATTATGATTTGGTTATTTTGAACGTTGAAGGATTTTATGATGATACTCCTATTGTTTAAGTTATGGAATCGTGTATTTCCTTATTTAATCTTGTTATCGTAATTTTGAAGAGTTTGATAATGGTGTCGAGTTAATGGCCATCTCTAGTGAGTATTCTTAATGAACTTACATTCTTAGCATATTAGTGTTGCATGAGTAACGTGTGTGTGTATGCTCACTACGGGTTAGATCCGACGGGGTCTCGGTAGGGGTCCACGGAGGTGTGGATCGACGAGCTTTGCTTTTAACCACTACGGGTTAGATCCGACGGGTCTCGTAGGGTCCACGGAGGTGTGGATCGACGGTTAATTGTGGTGCATTTTACAAATGTGATTTGATATTGGCATTTCCGGAAATGAGTGCTTTCGAACGGTTTTCATGATTGCATGCATTGACTAAGTGTGTAAGAGGTAAGTGTTCGTTTGGCTTACTTGGCTAGGATGGCACTGGAGTATTTTGTTGTTTGTTTCAAATCCTTTATTTGTGGATTTTGATGTTGGGATACGAACCTCCTGGTCGTTCTTGTGTACTGTGAGTTGATGAGATTTGGGGCTAAAATCCCAATGGTTTTGTAAAAGTCGTTTTACATATTTGGGGCTAAAATCCCAACGGTTGGTTAATGTCATTTTTCAGAAAGTAAACCTTTGGGGCGGTGACCCCTTTTGTCTTTTGGTTTTCGAAAAGTAGGATTTGATAATCCTAAATTGTTTTCTATTAAAACTCTCGATGGCATTCTAAACTGTTTTATAAATTACTTCCATTGATTTATGATATTTCGTTTTTGAAATGTTTTCTCAAACCCTTGCCTCGGGAAGTACTTTTCGTTTCGTTTGGATCTTTGAGGATCCTCGGTTATTGTTATTCGTGGAATGTGAATTGTATGGCTCGTATTTGCACTTTGTATTTGCACTAGCAAAACAAAGGAGTTTGCTAACCCCAGTATTCGGGGTGGATGTCTGTTTTGCATTCGTGTTTTGGAGCATAACACGGGGTCGGCACGAAGGATGATTAAATATGATCGATACTAATCACATGAGGAAACGTACATCGTGGGTTTGTTCAGTTGTACTTAATTTTCCACTTTGTATTGTTCCCGTTGTACGGGTGTAGTTGTATTTTGTCCCCTGCGTGGGCATGAGTTGTATTTGAGTTGTATGTATTTGTGGAAAGACCAAATCGGTCTACTGAGTCATTGTAGCCTCGAAGGCATTGTCGAGATGTTAAATTTCGTTACCAGCCTGGTAGATCCTTGAGGAAAGGTTCTACGGCGTGTAATATCCCTGAGCGGATTGGGGGTGTTACACGCCCAAAGTAAAAAGCATGTAATACTGGTGGTATTACATACCACCCCCCTTAAAATAGTTTCGTCCCGAAACTAAGAAAATAACTCGGGATGATTCTCTCTCATGCTCGCCTCGGTCTCCCAAGTCGCTTCTTCCGTACCGTGGTGCGACCACTGAACCTTCACAAGGGGTATGTTCTTGTTCCTTAGTGTCTTTACGCGTCGATCCAAAATCGCTGTTGGAACTTCCCTAAAGGTAGCATCATTGGAAATCTCTACTTCCTCGAAGTTGATCTTGTGGCTAGGATCGTACACGTACTTTCTCAGCTGGGAGACGTGGAAGATATTATGCACTCCGTCCAACGATGGCGGTAATGCTAGCCGATAAGCGAGTTTACCGACTCGGTCCAGTATTTCGAACGGGCCAATGAATCTCGGGCTTAGCTTGCCCTTTTGGCCGAAGCGTCGAATGCCCCGCATTGGCGATACTTTAACCCAAACATGATCCCCAACCATAAATTCCAACGGTCGCTGTCGGTCCATAGCGTAAGACTTTTGGCGACTCTGTGCTGCCAACATGTGTTTTCGAACAATGGATATCTTCTTAATGGATTTCTGGATTAGATCCAACTCGGTGGCGATGACATCGGATGCATCGTCCCAACATAGGGGAGACTTGCACTTTCTACCATACAGGGCCTCAAAGGGGGCCATGCCTATGCTTGTATGCCAGCTGTTGTTGTACGAAAATTCTGCTAGGCAGAGGTGTTTAGCCCAGTCCTTGCCCCAATCGAGTACACATGCTCTCAACATATCCTCTAGGGTCTGTATGGTGCGTTTTGTTTGTCCATCCGTTTGAGGATGATAGGCAGTGCTGAAATGCAGTTGAGTACCCATGGCCTGGTGGACAGCCTTCCAGAAGCGGGACACATATCTAGTGTCTCTATCCGAAATAATCCCCGAGGGAACGCCATGTAATCTCACGATTTCCCGAACAAAGATGGTAGCCACTGCCTGCGATGGCCTCCAATTGGAATGAAGTGTGCCGACTTTGTCACGGTCTACAATAACCCATATCGTGTCTTTTCCCCGCCATCACGGTAACTTGGTGACAAAGTCCATTGATATGCTCTCCCATTTCCATTCGGAATGGGTAAGGCCGCATGATTCCGGCCGGTCTACGGTGTTCAATCTTCACTGTTGACATACCATACATCGAGCGACAAACCTTGCTACCTCTTGCTTCATATTCTTCCACCGTAAACTCTTTCGCAGTCCTTGTACATTTTGCTCGCCCCGGGATGTATCGAATAGGGAGTAGAATGAGCTTCCTTAAGTATAGTTTGCTTAAGCTCGTCATTAGGTGGGATGCAAATCCGGTTCTTGAATCTAACTAAGCCCCTTGGATCCTCGTAGTCCGAAATAACTCCTCCTTCGGCCTTTGCGCCGATCGCCCGAGTTCCGGATCCTCCATCTGCTAGGCATATCTCGTCCGAAGGACGAGCGAATATCGATCGAGCTCAACTGCCTCGGCGGTGTTGTATCCACACTTCAATGTCATTTCTCCGAGATCTTGCCGCAACTCTAGCCGTCTTGTCAAACCGGATAGTGTCACCTCCTGCGCATTTTTCCGACTCGGTGCGTCTCTGCTACGACGTTGGCCTTACCGTGGTGATATAGAATCTCCACATCGTAATCCTTGATTAGCTCCACCAACGCCTCTGTCTCATATTTAACTCTTTCTGCGTGAAAATATACTTTAAACTCTTGTGGTCCGTAAAGATCTTACAGGTAACCCCATATAGGTAATGTCTCCAGATCTTAAGAGCGTGCACCACTGCAGCTAGTTCCAAGTCATGTGTCGGGTAGTTCACCTCATAAGGTTTAAGTTGACGAGAGGCGTAAGCGATAACCCTGTCATTCTGCATGAACACACATCCTAACCCGTGCTTAGACGCATCAGTGCATATTACGAATCCTCCGTACCTGCGGTAGTACCAACATCAGGGCGAGTAAGCTTCCTCTTCAGCTTGTTGAAGCTCTCCTGACAATCCGTTGTCCAAACAAACTTGGTGTCCTTCCTAAGCAGATTTGTTAATGGCTGAGCGACACAGGAGAAGGCCTCGACAAACCGTCGATAATATCCCGCCAATCCCAGGAAACTTCTCACCTCCTTGACATTCCTAGGTGGTTCCCAATTCATAACTGTCTCGATCTTCCGGGGTCTACTTTAACGCCTCTGCTGAAATCACATGTCCCAAAAAGGTCACCTGCATCCGTAACTCGCATTTAGAAAGTTTAGCATACAGCTTGATGTTGCCTTAAAACGCTCAACACCGCCTCAAGTGTTCCTCATGCTCCCATCGGCTTGGGAATAGATTAAAATATCGTCAATGAAAACCACCACACATTTATCGAGAAACTCGCGTAACCCTGTTCATTAATTCCATAAAAACAGCCGGAGCATTAGTCAGGCCAAACGACACCACCATGTACTCGTAGTGCCCATATCTCGATCGAAATGCGGTCTTAGGAATATCCTCCTCTCGAATTCTTAATTGGTGATATCCCGAACGTAAGTCGATCTTTGAAAACACGGTCGCCCCTTGCAGTTGGTCCAGTAAATCATCAATCCTTGGAAGTGGGTAACGGTTCTTAATAGTGACCTTATTAAGTTCCCTGTAATCGATACACAGGCGCAGAGAGCGGTCCTTTTTCTTCAAAAAAAGAACTGGCGCACCCATGGCGAAGTACTCGGACGAATGAGCCCCTTCCTTAGCAATTCTTCGAGTTGTGACTTCAGTTCCTTCATTTCGGCTGGTGCCATCCTGTATGGTGCCTTGGAGATAGGCGTCGTTCCTGGCTCAAGTTCGATTGAGAGATCGACCTCCCTATGTGGTGGCAATCCAGGTAGTTCGTCGGGGAATATGTCCGGAAATTCATTCACTACAGGAATATTAGCAACCGACAATTGTGACGTGCCCTCCTGAAGAATATAGCACCGATGTACGCTCCTTGATCATCACGAGGTGCTACTGCTGAAAGGAGACTGAGGGACCCTTTTGTGCTGAAGTGCTCTCGGCCTCTAATCGTGTGAGTGGCACCGTCATGGGTCGTGATAGAAACGGTCAGGCGATAGGTATCCAATACCGTCTTGTGCTTCGTCATCCACCCATACCTAAGATCACATCTTCGTTTTGGAGTGGAAAGACCATGAGATCGGGTCGCCCACCAGATTATTGATACGAATCGGACAGTTTCGAACTTCCAAGTTACCCTCCACCCTGCTGCCCTCGGGTAGTTTAACAGTAAAGGACTCACAGGGTACACAAGGGAGATGTAAACGGTTAACACATTCTACGGATATAAACGAGTGGGTTGCTCCAGTATCAAACAGTACATGAACAGGCTGAGACTTAATAAGGAGAGTACCTGAGACGGCAGGAGTGGTCGGGTCGTCGGTAGCCCTTAGTTCGAACATGCGGGGCGGCAGTGTCCCTGAGGAGGGTGCAGTACCTCCCCCGCGACCACGCCCTCTTCCGGCACCGTGTAGAGGAGACTGGTGAGGTGGAGATCAGTAGTCGGACATGGCAGACGCTCTGGATGTCTGTACCAAACCTTGTTGACTCTGAGGAGCTGGGTTTGGAGTAGGTTTGATCCGAGAACAGTAGCGAGACATGTGCCCGCCTCTTCTGCATGAAAAACACTTTGTCGATGCTTTACGACACTGACTCATGGTATGCCCTGCTATGCCACAATTGAAACAGCTCCGGCGAGAAGGCCCGTCGGATGTTCCTTTCTGTTGGGACGAAGCTGATGATTTGGAGGGGAACCCAATTCCAAAATTCACTCTGCTGGTGCTCCTGACCGATTTGTCTTCTGCTTCTTTTGGTTGTGCCCGGCATCCGAACTGACAACCGTACCGGCGTATGCTGTGACCACGTCCTCATATGCCCTCAACGTGGTGCAATGAAACCCCACCGCGTAGCGTTGAACATCCTCCGGCAACCGTTGAGCAAGGTGACAAATTCACTGGTCTTCGGATGGAACCATCTGTGCGACATAGCTTAGCTCGGTCCTGTATGCCCGAATGATTTCGCACTGCAAATTCCGAGGTCTGCAACAAGAAGCTCCGCTCGTGCGATCGAATCGATCGGGGACGATTGCCTCTCAATAGTTTGGAAAACTCGGGCCATCCGACTATTCTCGTCCTTCCGGCTTATAGGTCCTCCACCATCGGCCGTGGTGTCACGGAGCCGTTGATTCCGAGTGGCACTTTCCGGTTTCTGGCGCCCGATCACCTCAAGGCGCTCCATTTCCGAGATCCAATCGTCCACGTGCTTATCCCCGACCCGTCAGTATAATGGCGGTCCGGCCTTCAAGCATTTCTCCACCCAATGGTCCTTCCCTGTTTTCTTCTATGTTAATGGTACTGCATTGCTGGTTGACCTGAGCGATTCCCATAGCAATGGCCTGGGCGAGAGTCTGAACAAAGGCTGGATCAAATCCCCCGTTGTTCTGGTTTTCCGCTTCCTGTTCGTTCTGATTGACAGGCGGAGGTTGATTTCCGGCTGGGTTAGTTTCTCCGGTATTTCTATCTCCCTGCTGGTTCATAGCGGAACCTTGTGCGTCATTTACGTTTCTTCTAGCTCCTCGGCGTGCCATTGGTGATGTTCGTTCAATCTAACAGGTTAGTTTAATGCAAACATTCTTTGAGTCCTTACTGAATCCAAACATCATACTTGATCCATAAGAATTTACATGTATTCTACCTCGACATCCCTCGAGGAGTTACGGTCGTCAGGAGTGTTGGATTTTGAAGGCAAAACGTTTTCAAAATATTTTTGGTAAAACTTTCCACGTGAGTGTTTAGGCTCTGATACCATTTTCTGTAACGTCCCCAAAATGAACCGGACGCCACGGGCCGTAGATCCCATGAGGGACCAACAAGGCAAGTTTCTAAAATATTTTATTAAAAGTGGTAATATACGGAAGTAATTAAGAAAGTATTCGTGCATCCCAAGGTACAAATGCAAATAGTGTCCGTACATACGGTTATTACACAACGTGGAATGTTCAAATTTATTTAAGAAATTAACAGCCTTCTTCCAACACACTCACGCTGGCCGTAACCTTCGGGGTGTCCTGCACAAATTCAACAAATTTACTGCACGACATGTCGTGCCAGAACCTAGGTCGAAACAATCCCAACCTAACTCAAAAGTAAAATCTAATAATTTCCAGAATAAAGTTATCACCGAATGTTCCATGTTATTCCTTTTATCAGCACATAAACTCCCAAGGTCGCAACCAAGGGTCACGGAAGTATCTACACAGGAATACTCCGGACGTGGGTACCATTCAGGTTTTATCCCGCAACACGGTCCAACAAGAAAACTCCCAAGGCCGCGGCCAAGGGTCACAGTAGTATCTACTCGGGAATACTCCGGACAAGATAATCGTAATAGCACCATTCCACAATAGTAACATTTAATATGTCTAAAATTATAAGATGTAAAGTCTGAGCAAGATTCACTTGCCTCAAATCCGACGCGAGTTATTTCCGGACAAGGCAACGGCTTGAACGATCGCACTTGGAAATCCGACCTATTACATGTTTGTCGATTAACATCTCGTGATATTAATAATGATCAACGACGTTCCTCCCCCTCCCGTATGTTAAAACCCTATCCTAGTTGTTTATGATGTCGGAATCGAATTTCTCCATTTTTTATCCATAATGCGTGCCATTAAGTTCTTAGGTTCGGCAACATTCTCTATAAGTTATCCGTCCGCTAAACAATAGTGTTTTAACACAACATTCCTAGTTAATTATAACCGACAATCACCAATATTCATCGTTGTCTTAATATGCAAGTCTAGAACGATTAATCCATCATTTTAAAATTTTTCTGTATATATTTAGCTAGAAATTGTTGGTAACTTCATCAAGGATTCATTGACGGTTTTATTCAACATGATAGTATGGTTATATATGAAATCCTTCAAAATGATTCCGAGAAGTTGGTGATTAGCAATATGATTATGAGTTCTACCATTATTCATTCCAATTTCAAGCTTTGATGGATATCGATTAACAATTGCGATAGCTATATACCGGTTCGATTATTACGGAGGGTTCTAAGCTACCCAAGGCATCCGAGGTTTACTAAAACTTACTAAACAATACTGAAATGAGTTCAAGATTGAATAAACTTACCTTAATTGACAAAAGATGATGAATAACGACGGTGGACGAAGGAGAACGAGAAGATAACACCTTCAAGACCTTCCCCGAAGCTTGATTAACGCACTCTAATAGGATAGCACTTGAATTGGGAGGCTAGAATTGGTTCAACGATGGTGGAGAGTAGTGTACAAGGAAGAGGGATGATGTTTGGGACGGGAGAAATGAAAGGCAAGGTGTTCTTTTATAAACTTAAGTTGCCCTTACGTACGTTATGCCTCACGCATTACGTACGTAAGAGGCTTTACGTACGTTATGGCAAAATACTTAACGTACGTAAGGAACTCACTGGAACGATTCACCCACATCGTTACGTACGTAACGAAAACGGGTTTACGTACGTAACACCTCGTTGACTTGCCTGTCGCAATCACGCCGAAAGTTGGTCGGCACGCGTACTACCGGACGAAGATTCCTGTCCGAAGACCGAAGACCATTGTTACGTACGTAAGGGCCAACATATAACGTACGTAATGGCTCAGACATAGCGTACGTAATGGGTCGGAGTATAACGTACGTACAGGACAGTTTTGTTTGTCAAATTAATATCTCATTAATTTATTATGACACGACTCCCTCTCCATGTCGTCCGGAAATCTCTCGGGGAACAAGACGTTGGCCACCGTCATATTCGCACCGATAATTACCTAACGACATCGAGGTATGTCACTGAAAGTTCGTCAATCATCATGCCATCACAATACACGAATAATAGATACGATGCCGTACAACCATATTATACAGAATATGTTTTATTGCAATGGAGTACATTTATTTATCAAACAGGAAAAATAGACGTGAGCGCCCAAAGTAAAAAGCATGTAATACTGGTGGTATTACAAAAGGTCTGACAAAGAGAATCAGGACAAGTTGAGTTTCAGTATTCTCAAGGTTGAATTGACTCATTTCCGAGGAGAAGATTCAATAAACTGGATTCGTAAATGCAATAAGTTCTCTTCCACCAGGTTAGTGACAATCTCAAATGTGATTTAGTAGAGTTGTATCTTTTTTTTTTTTTTTAGTAGAGTTGTATCTTGATGGGAAAGCAGATACTTGGTTTCAAAGTTATAAATCTGTGAAAGGGTGTATGTCTTGGTTGGAATTTTGTGAGGATTTGATTAAAAGGTTGACGGAAAAGGGGGCATTGATGCTCAAGAGGAGTTTAACAAATTGGTTCAAATAGGATCAGTCATGGTATATATTGATAAGGTTTAAAAACTCAAGGCAGTTTTGCTTTGTAAAAATGCTAGTTTGGGAGAGTCTTACTTTGTGTCTAGTTTCAAATCAGGTTTAAAAGGGGAACAAACATTATCCAAATATGAGATGTCCTCAAAATGATTAATACAAACATAAAGAAGTTCAAAAACTACAAAATGATTAATACATCAGTACTTAAAAGCCTAAGGAAAGAACAACTAATAAATGAAACAGTCCTCTTCGCCCCTTCATATGTCCTCGCTCTTGACGTCTACTTAAATTATCCTTCAAATACTCGGATCTATTCCCACTTCGCTTCTACAAATTGTAGCACTTGCGTTTTCTTGAGGAAGATGCGACATATGTAGGTTCAAATAATTCACCATGTTGATATACACCATCTTCATTTCTACCATCATTTTCATCATCTGCCATCTCATTATAGTTGCGTGGTTGGGTCTTTGACACGAGTTGCCAATCTTTATTAATGTTGTCGTTGACATAGAAAGCTTGTCTCGCTTGACTAGCTAAGATAAATGGTTCATTAGTTTTTAATTGCTTGTTGCAATTAACGCCAACAAATCCATATTCATCACTTTTGACTCCTCTTAACTTATCATATACATCCCACCATTTACATCGGAATAACACAACTCGATTCCGCCCAAGGTACTGGATTACTATTATATCAGTTACTACTCCATAATAATCTATGTTCTCATCTCCATTCCCCGTGTTTCCAATCACAACCACCCCACTATTTTGGGTTCTCAAAGATTTTTCACGATCTTCTGTGTGAAACCTATAACCATTAACGATATAACCACTGTAAGATGTCACATATTGTGTTGGCCCACGTGACAATGAGAGCAAATTGTTCATTTTCGTGCTCTTATCATTTTCGTATAACCGCGCGACCTAGCAAAAGGCAATAATCAAACATTAATTTATTTATTTATTTGAATTTCATTCGTCCAAAAACATGATAAAAAGTAAATTGCTTACTTCATTCTTAAACCATTTCTTAAAATTATGGCTCCATTCCTCTTCGGCGATTCCAAGATTCGTCGATGCATGAGCTTCATAAAACTCTCTATAAAAATGAAAGTACTTAAAATTTGACAACTTAAGAAAAATAGAAGGAAAAAATGATAATAGTTAGATTCATACCTAAGAAAAGGTTGAACGTCATCACAATTCTTTAAAATATAAATGTGAGCTTGATTCAAATCACACTTTTGGAGATCTTTAAAAGTTGCAGCTCCTAAACCTCGGCCAGGATGACTAAAAATAGGCAATGTTCCACCACCACCACCACGTACATTTTCATAATTACGACCAAGACGATTAAATCTTGTCTCTACACTATGCAGATACCTTGAGCAAAGAGTCATACACTCATCTGCTAAATATCCCTCCGCAATTGAAGCCTCTGGATGAGCCCTATTCCGTATATATGACTTAAGTGTATACATGTATTGTTCAATGGGATACATCCATCTGAACTGAACAGGACCTCCAATTTTAGCCTCATTTGTTAAATGAATAGGTAAATGCATCATCACATCAAAGAAGGAAGGAGGAAAGATCTTCTCTAGTTTGCAGAGAGTGATCGGGATTTGAGACTCTAGCTACTCCAAGTCATCCACATTAAGTACTTTAGCACACAACGAAGTAAAGAACATTGACAACTCAATTAATGCTTCACGAACATCTGGAGTGAGAAGACCACGTATTGCTAAAGGAAGGAGATGCTCGAGTATTATGTGGCAATCATGGCTCTTCAAACCCGAAATTTTAGCATCCTTGGAGTTTACACAATAAGAAATATTTGATGATAAACCATCAGAACTTTTAGAACTTTTAAAAATTACAGAAAGTTCGCTTCTCGTAAGGAGAAAAGGTATATGGAGCCGGAGGCATCTTAAATTTGTCCCCTTCTTTGACTGGATGCAACATTGACCTCAACCCCAAAGCTTCCAAGTCATGACGTGAATTTAAGGTGTCTTTGGTCTTCCCTTTGGTGTTCATAATTGTCCCAAGAACACTGTCGCATATGTTCTTCTCAATATGCATCACATCTAAATTGTGTCGTAATAAATGTGTCCTCCAGTATGGAAGCTCAAAGAAGATACTTCTTTTATTCCAGTTGTCCCCCCTAAGATCATGAGATATTTTTGTCTTCACACGAGGATCCTTCGACAATTTGATGTTCTTGAGATCCTCAAGTTGACGAAGAATATCATCAATTGAACAAGGTTTTGGAGGTAGACCACGCTCGACAACTCCATCAAATGAATCCTTATCCTTTCGCCATCTGTGATGCTTTGGCAAATAACGCCGATGGCCCATAAAGCATTCCTTACCCCCATTACATAGCCTCATCGATCGTGTGTCTTTAAGACAACAAGGGCATGCCAAATACCCCTTAGTACTCCACCCAGATAACATCCCATATGCTGGAAAATCGTTAATGGTCCACATTAAAGCTGCACGTAGTTGAAAATGATGTTGGGCTGCTGCATCAAAGGTCTCCACACCAGTTTCCCACAGTTCCTTCAATTCCTCAACTAAAGGTTGCAAGTAAATGTCAATTGCATTGCCGGTGTAACACCCCAAACTAGGCGGATATCACAGTGCCGTGAATCCCCAACTGGGTCCCACCAGGCGAATGAAAATGATGAATTAAATAATATAATTGTAGTACCGAACCACATTATATTACCAAATACTCCGATGAGGAGTTTAAGTACAACACACCAGGACAATACCGAATACTTGTATATTTTATATGAAGATAAAATACACGACACTGAATGAAACGGAGTATCCAAATGACAGTCTGCAGCGGAAAATAAAGGACAATAACATGAATAACTGAAAGATCGGGGCCCCCTACTAGTATCACTGGGACTCCTCGACATCAACATGCTATTCCCGTGCTTTTGCCTTGCCATGACCTGAAAAACAAAATCCCCAAACGGGGTCAGTTACAAAGAACAACAATCCTCAAGGGTTGAAAATACACAATCATGATATATCTGAAGTTATGAAAAATTCTTAATTATGAATTACGCTGAAGAGGAGTACCATAGTACGCTCGTAGTGTTCTGTGCGAGTGAACAAGACGAATGACCGGACACACCCGTCCTTGTACCTAATTAGTCTCACGGTGTAACGCTTTCCCGTGTGCACGGACCAATGTATCGGTGAACCCAATACATAACCATCGTGTGCCCGACTAAAAATTCCACACAGCCACACCCGGCCACGCAATATGAACCCAGAAGGTCATATGAACGAGAATGGACACACTGAATATCAATGAATAATAATTCGACAAGGCCACGAATGACTCACCGAGATGAAAATAATAGTGAAGTGCTTGATAACCCAATGAAATGATTTGGAACCGTTGTTCCTCGTGAATGAAATGATTATTCGACAATTACAAGTCTCAATATGATTAATACCATGATGAATGAATTATGATTATGAGAAATCAACAACAAAAGGAATGAATATCCTTTTAACCGAGTAAGAATCAACTTACTCAACACCGGTGACAATTATCCTTCCACGAACAACGTCCTAATTGAGATATCGGTCGCTCGAACAACCTTGAATAATTCAATTACCAACAATCCGTTCAATACACGAATCAAACACGAATATAACGAACTCGAAACGTCGATACGAATAAACCAAGTTCATTGAGGCATTAAATCAAACACGTTGCGTCCAAACTCCGATTGTTTACAATCAAACCTCAAAAACCAATATCAAATCTCCCAAGAAGTGTTTCAAACCAACAAAACATCTTCAATACGATTAATAATCCAAAACGAATATCCAAAAACGTGATTATAACGACAATTAATCGAAAACCCCCAATTTCAACTCGATATTCAAAGTGTTCTTGAATAATCCCTCAATAATCCGATGAATCCTTATACAAACTCATAATCATATACATATCCCTTCATATAACATGATTATAACGTCCAAAACATCATATCTCAACATAGAATCGAAATCCAAGGTGTTGAAGAAATTACCTCTTGAAGATCCAATCACTTCGATCCGATGAACACGAGTTAAAACGATTATCCAAGCTTCCCAAATGAATGAAGATGATGAAAATTACACACTCAAGTGATTGATGATTGCAAAATCTCTCCCTCAACCCTATCTCTCGGATAAAAGAAGAAAAGGAATGAAAATGAGGAAAAATGTCCCGGCCGAGTCCTTAAATACTGCCGGAAGTTACGGCCGTAACTAGGCCCTCTTACGGCCGTAACATTCCAAGTCAACGGCCTTACGGCCGTAACCGGCCAACTAGTACGGCCGTAACTCGGCTTCGTCCAAAAGCCTGCCGACAGACTTACGGCCGTAACTGCTACTGAGTTACGGGCGTAACCCGTCCTCGTCAAAAACATCCGCCGACATCCTTACGGCCGTACCCGCACACCTTACGGCCGTAACTCGGATGATACGGCCGTATCCGGCCAAACTTACGGGCGTAACCCGCCTTCGTCAAAAATGACCAGGCACCTTGCCTGGAGCGTACGACCGTATCCGGCCAAGCCTTACGGCCGTACCTTCCTCGACTTACGGCCGTATGCCGCAACCCTTACGGCCGTAAGTTACCCTTGGTCGACAACACCTGAAATTTACGAACACCACTTACGGCCGTATCCAACCCACCTTACGGCCGTAACTCACCTTCGGCCAAAATGCCTGGGCAGCCTGCTGGACCACTTACGGCCGTAACCGGCCAGCCTTACGGCTGTACCCGCTGAACTTACGGCCGTATCCCAGAACCTTACGGCCGTAACTCAATGCTGGCCAAGGTGGATTAATCCGACAACTCCGATTCCTCGCTACGACTGATGAATGATCCGACATACCATACGAATGTGGAAGTGAACAAGTCTAACACGAGCCAAAGATGATACTCCCAGTACAAGGCTATCAATCACAATGAAAATGATAATACTCCCGTCTCGATCTAAAAACGGAGATAAAATGACGATCGGTAACTGATATACGATTACAACATGCCAACCTTGAACGCAAATGAGTGATTCATGAATGACGAGTGATTATTAATGAGTGAGAATTGCTGAGTGACAATTACAGACTGATAATTACTGAATGAAAATGAATGAATTACAACCGGGTATTACATACTCCCCCCCTTAAAAAGAGTTTCGTCCCCGAAACTAAGGGTCACACAACTCGGGATGACTCTCCCGCATACTATCCTCGGTTTCCCAAGTAGCCTCTTCGACTCCATGTCTAGACCACTGAATTTTCACCCAAGGAATGCATCAAACGATCTCAAAATCTCAAGATTCTCAAATACGATCATTATAAAATAGATCAACAATATATGATCCACAACCACGATACATTATTACGGATTGAGTCATACAGTCATCTAGAAGACAAGGCTATAATTCAAATGTACCCAACATCGATATCCTCCATATCATCGATCTCCTCGATCCCAACGATTCAACGAAGACCCAAATCTGAACTCACCGCTTACTATGCCCCCGAAAGGTTGCCAAAACGAGAGTGACTATGATGAATGATAAATGATTAGAAATCCGACAAGGATCTAGAATGACTCGTCGAGGTGAACTAATAACGAATTGAGTGATAAGTCAAAAGAAATTATTGGAACCATTGTTCCCCGCGAGGTGAATGATTGGTTGAAAATTATAAGTCTTAACGTGATTGATATATGATGAATGACCTATGCGAATGATTGAACGGCGATGAAATGAATGATTATCCTATTACCGAGCAAGAATTAACTTACTCAAAACCGGTGGTGAATGTCCTGTTGTATCACTGTTAAAGCAAACAACAGTCGAACTCGTCGTCTGAGATGAAGATGATCTCCCAGCACGAATACGACTAGAAAACGATTTCTTGGACGTCGGAGTCCGATGTCCTTCTGAAAACTCTTTCCATACCGAGGCAGGAAAGTCACGTGATAATTACAGATCTCGTATGAAGATTGCATTATGATTACGAGACGAAATGATAACAATGAGCATACTCGCTCTAACACAATGAATGCATTAATAAAACAATAAAACGATCGTCGACATGATGCCGGAATATGATAAGATCGCAAGAAAGATCAAGTGAGGTGACAAGCCTATCTGATGAAATTCCTGAAATGGTTACCTTGAACCAGTTCACAAGGTTGAAAATTTGATTCACCAGATCGACAACTGATCCGTGAGATGGACTAAATGATTAATGAATTTATTGAACAATGAGATTGAATGAGTGATAATGAATTAACTGAGTAATGAGATTGACTGAATGATGAATGAATTAATTGAACAATGAGATTAACTGAGTGATGAATGAATTGACTGAGTAATGAGATTGACTGAATGATGAATGAATTAATTGAACAATGAGATTAACTGAGTGATGAATGAATTGACTGAGCAATTGAGTGATGAAAATCCTTCCACAAACCGCCGATAATAACCGGCTAATCCGAGAAAGTTTCGGATTTCCTTAACATTCTTCGGAGGTAACCAATCTTGGATAGCCTCCGTCTTCTGAGGATCAACACGCACTCCATCTGATGAAATTACATGTCCGAGAAAAGTCACTTCGGACATCCAGAACTCACATTTGGAAAACTTTCCATAGAGTTGCTCTCGTCTCAACACGTCGAGAACCTGATGAAGATGAATCTCGTGTTCTTCTCGGCTACGAGAATAAATCAAAATGTCATCGATGAAGACAACAACAAACTGATAAAAAAAAATCGATGAAAACCCGATCCATTAACTCCATGAATACCGCAGGTGCATTAGTTAGCGCGAACGGCATAACTACGAACTCATAATGACCATAGCGTGTACGAAACGCTGTCCTTGTGATATCCTACTCTCAAATCCGCAACTGGTGATATCCAGATCTTAAGTCGATCCTGGAAAATACTGAAGTTCCCTGAAGTTGATCTAAGAGATCATCAATACGAGGTAAAGGATACTTATCTTGATCATCACCCTATTCAACTCCTGATAATTAATACACACACGAGACGAGCCATCCTTCTCCCCGACAGATCACATTGGTGCTCCTCACGGGGACGCACTCGGTCGGAGATAACCTTACTCGAACTATTACTCAAGTTGAATCTTCAACTCCTGCATTCTGGTCGGGGCCATCCGATACGGTGCCTTCGATAAAGGGGACGTACCGGCTCTAACTCACTCCTGAATTCCCTTACTCTAGGTGAAGGCAACCAGATAACTCGTCTGGAAATACATCGTCAATCGATGACAATGATACCACGAATGATTGAACATTTCGATTGCCCTAGGATGGTCAATCGATAAAAGGAGATACCAATAATGATTGAACAACTCGATTGCCTTAGAAAGGCCAATCGATGAAGATGATACAATGAATGTTTGAATAACTCGATTGCCTTTGAAAGGCCACTCGATGAGAATGATACAATGAATGATTGAACATCTCGATTGCCTTAGAAAGGCCAATCGATGAAAATGATACAATGAATGATTGAATGACTCGATTGTCTTAGAAAAGCCAATCGATGGAAATGATACAAGGAATGATTGAATGACTCGATTGTCTTAGAAAAGCCAATCGATGGAAATGATACAAGGAATGATTGAATAACTTGATTGCCCTGGAAAGGCCAATCGATGAAAATGATACAATGAATGATTGAATAGTTCGATTGCGGAATTTCTCTGCTTTCGTCATAATAATACTTCTTCTGGAACAACGGGGATTACTTCCCTGAAGTACGCATTCGACAACCAACGATGAAAAGATAGCGACCAAACGCTAACAAACACTGAGGATAGTATCAAGATGATCAAACCAACTAATACCGAAAATTACATCGTCCTAAGATAAATTCACCATGATTAGATCCATCAACCAATCGCGGTCATTAAGCTTAATTCGGTATGATTCCGAAAATTCTTCCATCGTCAGGTAGACCGATGGTATGAGGTCCACAAGCAATAGGACTATCCTGAAATAAGTCTATTCAAACACGATTCGAAAATGAATGAATGCGGTGCACCAGTGTCCAAAAAGGTACACACAGGTTGAAATAAAATTACGAGTATACCTGAGGTCATTCGGGCCACCGGATCGTCGATCCTCCTCATCACATGAATCTGGGACTTGCCGGCCCCCGAACCGGACGCTCCCGTCTGATAAATGCGAGCTCCAACTATATTTGCTTCCATTGTCTTAAACGACGATGACAAAGCAGTCTGATTCTGAAACGCTGGTTGCTTCGGGGCCTGAGATGCCGCCGGAGCCGACTTGGAGTCCCTTCGGCAAAAACGGGCCCTATGCCCAGCAATTCCACAGTTATGGCACGTGACAGTCCACTTCGGACATTTGGTGCTGAAATGACCCTGTTCTTCACAGTTGAAACAGGTGACGGCTGAACTGGCCGCTCGGGACTAAGATCCCGCACAACTATGCACCGTAGGAGGTCGCTCAGAAACGATAGGACTCACACGAGGCTTCTTGAAGGTTGACTGACCGCCTTCGGATTGATTACGCTTCGTCGATTTCTTGCTGACAGATGAAGGCTGTTGTTCAGCACTTTCCTTAGCAGCTGACTCATACGGGAGAGTTCTCTCGATTAATCCGGCCAGAGTGGCGCAATGATGATTGAGCAATTGCACATGGGTCATCATGGCCTGCATAACAGTGAGTGGATCAACCCGAACATCTTCTGATCGAGCCGAGTCCTGGGCACGATTTCCCGACAGCGAGTGATTATTCCCCGGGTTTCGGCCCGCACCGCGGCCTCTCCCCGTGCATCCCCTGACAGCTCTCCCCATACTGAAGTAGTAAGGTCGCATAATGATTATATTTCCCGCATGATTATCACGTTATGATTATGTCATGAGATGATGAAAATAAGTATACATGCTCTAACTTAGTGATTAAATGAATGATTTACTGAAGTGACATGATCATCTGATGAAATTCTTGAAATGATTATCTTGAATAAGTTAACAAGATTGATAATATGATCATCCAGATTGACAACTGAGTAATGAAATAAATTGAGTAATTAATGAGTTAACATGATCGTTCTAATCACAATGAATGATGATGTTGAGGATTGTTAATTGATGAATGATGAATGAATGACTATTGCCAGAAATTATACCATGGCGTTAGAAATCTTACAGTTCTTTCGGTCTGATTGGCTCGGCATTTGCACAGGTCACACGTGACGCGAAAGTCCAATAATACTAGTCTGATGACGATGATTTAAAATGAGACATGACTCGGAAGGTAGTATTCAAAACCACTCTCCGATACCAACTCTGTAACACCCCAAACTAGGCGGATATCACAGTGCCGTGAATCCCCAACTGGGTCCCACCAGGCGAATGAAAATGATGAATTAAATAATATAATTGTAGTACCGAACCACATTATATTACCAAATACTCCGATGAGGAGTTTAAGTACAACACACCAGGACAATACCGAATACTTGTATATTTTATATGAAGATAAAATACACGACACTGAATGAAACGGAGTATCCAAATGACAGTCTGCAGCGGAAAATAAAGGACAATAACATGAATAACTGAAAGATCGGGGCCCTCTACTAGTATCACTGGGACTCCTCGACATCAACATGCTATTCCCGTGCTTTTGCCTTGCCATGACCTGAAAAACAAAATCCCCAAACGGGGTCAGTTACAAAGAACAACAATCCTCAAGGGTTGAAAATACACAATCATGATATATCTGAAGTTATGAAAAATTCTTAATTATGAATTACGCTGAAGATGAGTACCATAGTACGCCCATAGTGTTCTGTGCGAGTGTACAAGACGAATGATCGGACACACCCGTCCTTGTACCTAATTAGTCTCACGGTGTAACGCTTTCCCGTGTGCACGGACCAATGTATCGGTGAACCCAATACATAACCATCGTGTGCCCGACTAAAAATTCCACACAGCCACACCCGGCCACGCAATATGAACCCAGAAGGTCATATGAACGAGAATGGCCACACTGAATATCAATGAATAATAATTCGACAAGGCCAAGAATGACTCACCGAGATGAAAATAATAGTGAAGTGATTGATAACCCAATGAAATGATTTGGAACCGTCGTTCCTCGTGAATGAAATGATTATTCGAAAATTACAAGTCTCAATATGATTAATACCATGATGAATGAATTATGATTATGAGAAATCAACAACAAAAGGAATGAATATCCTTTTAACCGAGTAAGAATCAACTTACTCAACACCGGTGACAATTATCCTTCCACGAACAACGTCCTAATTGAGATATCGGTCGCTCGAACAACCTTGAATAATTCAATTACCAACAATACGTTCAATACACGAATCAAACACGAATATAACGAACTCGAAACGTCGATACGAATAAACCAAGTTCATTGAGGCATTAAATCAAACACGTTGCGTCCAAACTCCGATTGTTTACAATCAAACCTCAAAAACCAATATCAAATCTCCCAAGAAGTGTTTCAAACCAACAAAACATCTTCAATATGATTAATAATCCAAAACGAATATCCAAAAACGTGATTATAACGACAATTAATCGAAAACCCCCAATTTCAACTCGATATTCAAAGTGTTCTTGAATAATCCCTCAATAATCCGATGAATCCTTATACAAACTCATAATCATATACATATCCCTTCATATAACATGATTATAACGTCCAAAACATCATATCTCAACATAGAATCGAAATCCAAGGTGTTGAAGAAATTACCTCTTGAAGATCCAATCACTTCGATCCGATGAACACGAGTTAAAACGATTATCCAAGCTTCCCAAATGAATGAAGATGATGAAAATTACACACTTAAGTGATTGATGATTGCAAAATCTCTCCCTCAACCCTCTCTCTCGGATAAAAGAATAAAAGGAATGAAAATGAGGAAAAATGTCCCGGCCGAGTCCTTAAATACTGCCGGAAGTTACGGCCGTAACTAGGCCCTCTTACGGCCGTAACATTCCAAGTCAACGGCCTTATGGCCGTAACCGGCCAACTAGTACGGCCGTAACTCGGCTTCGTCCAAAAGCCTGCCGACAGACTTACGGCCGTAACTGCTACTGAGTTACGGGCATAACCCGCCCTCGTCAAAAACATCCGCCGACATCCTTACGGCCGTACCCGCACACCTTACGGCCGTAACTCGGATGATACGGCCGTATCCGGCCAAACTTACGGGCGTAACCCGCCTTCGTCAAAAATGACCAGGCACCTTGCCTGGAGCGTACGGCCGTATCCGGCCAAGCCTTACGGCCGTACCTTCCTCGACTTACGGCCGTATGCCACAACCCTTACGGCCGTAAGTCACCCTTGGTCGACAACACCTGAAATTTACGAACACCACTTACGGCCGTATCCAACCCACCTTACGGCCGTAACTCACCTTCGGCCAAAATGCCTGGGCACTTTGGACCACTTACGGCCGAATCGCCAGCTTTACGGCCGCATCGCCGAACTTACGGCCGTATCCCAGAACCTTACGGCCGTAACTCAATGCTGGCCAAGGTGGATTAATCCGACAACTCCGATTCCTCGCTACGACTGATGAATGATCCGACATACCATACGAATGTGGAAGTGAACAAGTCTAACACGAGCCAAAGATGATACTCCCAGTACAAGGCTATCAATCACAATGAAAATGATAATACTCCCGTCTCGATCTAAAAACGGAGATAAAATGACGATCGGTAACTGATATACGATTACAACATGCCAACCTTGAACGCAAATGAGTGATTCATGAATGACGAGTGATTATAAATGAGTGAGAATTGCTGAGTGACAATTACAGACTGATAATTACTGAATGAAAATGAATGAATTACAACCGGGTATTACAGCCGGGCCCTTTAGGACCAGGAATAAGCATTGATAGAATCATATTAGACTGCTTCATACAAAGTTCAGGGGGCAAGTTATACGGAATAAGTATCACTGGCCATATACTATATGATGTCTTTGAATTTGCAAAGGGTTGAAAACCATCACTAGCAAGCCCTAGCCTAACATTTCGAGGATCCGTAGAAAAATTAGGATTACTTTTGTCAAAAGAATTCCAACCTGATCCATCAACAGGATGTCTCAGCGTACCATCTAGCTTCTTTTTACCATGGTGCCACCTCATCAAAGAAGCTGTCTTGGAGCACATATATAATCGTTGGAGCCTTGGTTTTAATGGAAAGTATCTTAGTGTCTTATGAGGTATTCGTTTACCATTTGTCTTACACTTGTTCTCCCCATTGTGTTTATCAAGTTTCCATCTTGATGCACCACATATATTACATGCATCGAGCTTATCATTCTCCCTCCAATATAATGTAATATCCGGATTTATTACAGTGTATTTCATCTGTATTCAAACCATGTATTATTCGTATTGGTGATTTTGATTATTGGAGTATGATATTTTGTGCATGGATATCATTATACATAAGTATAGAAACTTGCAAAATTGCTCAAGCAACCTCGTGATAGCGCACGCTAAGAATGAATCTTAACGCGCGCTAACGGGCCATTATTAGCGCACGCTATACAGATAGGAGTTGCGTGCGCTAAGAACTCAATTATTGAGCGGGACGGCTAACACATGCGCCAGCCGGGACATGGGTCCGGATAAGATTCCCGCTGACGCACCCGGACAAATTCTGAAGTCAACCATTATTAGCGCACGCTAAGGGATGCTTAGTAGCGTGCGCTAACTTGTCAATAATGCAGAATATTATAAATGGGACATCAACCGTTTTGGCTTTCATTTCTTTCGCCCTTTCTTCATCCTTGAGAGTTCGTGAGAGTCAGTAATACTTCTTTACACTTAGAACACATATTGTTAGTGTTTATACATTGGTTATCACTTGGGGATGTTCATGGAAGTGGAATAGAACCTTGGAGTGGCATACAACCAACCGGAGTTGGATTCTACCTTACGGTTCAGTGATTTTCATCATTTTAAGGTATGTTCAATCTATCTCCAGACGTAGAATTGGATTCTAACGATTTGGATGATCATGTTAACAAGATGTGGATTTTCATAGATGAATTATCCAAGTATATCATGTTTGGAATGGTGAGATGAATAAGCCTTAAATACCTTGATTATAATCATCATGATTCGAATCTTATTACACTGAATATGTGTAGAGAAGCTTCTATCATTGGACTAGACGTTAACATCCTTATTGTTAGATAAATCTAAAGGTTTGATCATGGAAGGATTTATCTAGTATAGATAGAACGTTTATCAACTTCAGCATAATAATATGGATTGATATAGAGGTGTTGATATCAACCGTTAAGCTTTTCGAATTGTCGTATGAAGATTTGAAGTCGGAATGGAATATGGTTTTATATTGGTATGCATATCCTTGAAATCGAAGTTGTCTTTATCCGTAAAATCATTCATAAGGGTGTGAACATGTTATTCATGGAAGTAACATGAATTATCACGCAAGATTTCATTGTTTCAATCATGGAAAGAACAGTTTACTGCTCAGCAGTAAACTGCCATGCATAGATAGCGCACGCTATGCTATGAATGTTAACGTGCGCTATCGAGCACTAGTTAGCGTGCGCTACGTTTGGTATGTAACGTACGCTAGACCATCAGACGAGTCAGTTGGCTGGTCAGTGAAGTACTGACCATGCATCGTTAGCGTGCGCTAGGCTTTGTTGTTTGCGTGCGCTATCGAGCAGACTTAACGCACGCTACACAGAGTACTTAGCCTGCGCTAAGCAGTTCAGGCAGATCGTATTTTATGAACTTTTGGCCGTGAATCGAATTGTTAAACATTCATACGACGTGAGATAAATCCTATATCATTTCTTTTGTTAAGGTTTGGTCTCGTTACGTGATTGATTGAGGAGGACGACCGTCGAGTGTTCATTTCCGTGGAAGTATTGTTATTGTCTTCAAATCGAGGCAAGTACCTTAATTGTTTTATGTATTGTTGTTATACATATTGTCGTGCATGTATGTCGTTATTGTATGTCCACCTCGTGTTGGTCCGACGGGATCATCGGGGATCTATGCTAGCGTCATACTGGATCATCGGACGGGTTTTTCCACCACGGGTTGGTCTGACGGGATCATCGTGGGTTCTAGGCAGTGAACGCTGGATCGATGGAATTACCATGTGTATGTATTGATATCATGTTGTGATTATCAGTTGTGTATGTTATGTTTGAGTTTCTCGTAGGAGAAGACTCGTTGGTATTTTGTCGTTTACGTTATTATTATTCTTCGTGAGATATGAATAATATGTTGTGGTACTTGTACTAGCATCGTTGTGCTAACCCCTTCGGGGGTGAACATTTTGTTTGTGTTCAGGATCCAGGAGAGCGGGGAAACAACCACTGGAACTGTATGACGACGAGGGTGCAGAGTGATGTCCCAACCGGGTTTATTTATCTGTTGTTTATTCGTTATTTCAATAAGTACTCGAGTACGAAGTCATTTGTGATGGATTTGAATTCGGTGATGTATTATTGAGTTCTGTTGAACAATTGTACTATTTCTGTATTTGGTCAGAACTAATGTACTGTAATTCCGTTATTTCCATTCGTTAGTACCTTTTTATGCTTGTTCAATTCTTCAGCCTTGTAAATCCTTATGTAAAGGATTTACGGCGCTGTAATATTTCCGAATATATCGGGGGTGTTACAGAATATGGTATCGGAGCTAAGATTATGGATATATTGGCCGTTGGGTTAAAATAGGGGTCATTTATGTCTTTTGGGGTAACCGGCCGTGAATGACATCACTGCACTGCCTACGTCTTCATGCGAACAGTGGTTGTAAGTTCCTAAACTCTATCTCGTTCTTTGCATATTGTATCTCTTTATACTCGAATATTAGAACGATGTTGTTTCCTGTATATTGAGTATTTATGCTTACAGTATGTTAAGAGGCGGACGTGGACGTGGTCGCGGTCGTGGACGCGGACGAAGAAATGCCGAAAGGGAGGCGTCGCCTTCTAACCGGGCCGATCATAGCTCGCGAGCCGCAACAATCTATTAATAATGAACTGATCTGCAGACAGAGATCCTTCGTCAAGTGGTGAACCAAATGACTCGGTTCGCCTGTGTCGTGGACCGAATGCAAGTGGCGGTGGGACTACAAAGCAGGAGAGAGACAAAGAAGGGATCCCAGATATGGGAAATCGAGGTGACCGGTGGCTGCAAGAGGTGGCGAAGATGCAACCAACCAAATTCGACGGTATTTCTGAGACTCCCACCTGGGATCATTGGTTGAAAGAACTGGAGAAAATCTTTGCCGGAATTAACTTCCCAGACGACCGGAGAGCCTCTATCGCTCAATATTTTCTGATAGGGGAAGCGTCCGAATGGTGGGAAGCCATCCGGCCGGTAGACCATGATGACGATTGGACAGAGTTTAGATTGATGATGGAAGCTCAGTATTGCCCTCGTCCTGTGAGGGAAGCCAAAGTTCGGGAGTTTTTCTCCGCTCAGCCTTCTGATGTGCCGCATCCTGTGCGATCAAGACGTTTAACCAGCAGCTGGCATTTGTTCGACATCTGGTCAGAACAGATGCAGAAATGATGATCCATTTCGATATGAGGATGAAACCAGAAGTTCATAGGTACATGTCCGGATTCGAATGTACCACACTCCGCCAATACCAGGATAAGGCGTTGGCATATGAGATCAAGGAAGCAGCCATGGAAAAATTTGCGGAAACCAAGAAACAGAAAGTCTCTGGTACTTTTACAGAGCACAAGAACAGCGGGCCCCGTAAGGCCCAGTCATCTTTTCACTCTTTCAAGAAACCTCCGCACCCATCTAGGAGCGGAAAGAACTTTGGAGCGACATCAGCTATTACTGATGTTACCAGGAAATGCTTTAACTGCGCCCAGACGGGGCACTATCGACGGAATTGCCCCCTTCCTGCCGTGACTTGTTTTGATTGTGGACGAGAGGGACATCGGGCGGTGTTTTGTGAAGAGGCTGCAAAGTCTTTTAGAGCCCGTACACCACAAATCCCGTAAGGAGGCCAAGATTCCATGACGCAAAGAAAGTGTTCGGATGCCTCGAATTTTGGCCGCGGGCGAGGCAGAGGACAATGGGACGGAAAGGGGACATCAAGTGCCGGATCTGCTCCCCACGTCTGTACGAGATGAGGAGGACAGACGATCGTGATCTTCCGTCGCATCAGGTACTGTCCAGATCCTTTCCTAGCTAGTTAGCGTTTTATTCGATACAGGAGCTACACATTCTTTCATATCTTTGTCTTGTGTAAATCGTTTGAATATTTCCGGTTTTCATGCTTGTGAACCTTATGTTGTTGGTTTACCGAGTGGAGAAAGAATTGTCGGAAATTTAGAAACTAGAAATTTCCCTGTATCATTTGGAGGCAGAGAGTGGCTCTCAAATCTGATCGTGATAGAAATGCAAGGAGACGACCTGATACTCGGAGACGATTGGCTTAATCGATATGGAGCAATTGTGAACTACCGAAGGAGGAATATCTCACTGATCGCTGATGATGGTTCCGAGATTCTGTTTGAGGGATGGAAACCGGGAAGCTCAGGAAAATTGATCAAGGCGATGAAAGCTGTTAAATTGTTGAAACAGAATGCACTGCATCGGGTGTTACGCAATGAAGAAAGAAGACGAAATTGTGGAACTTTCATCCATTCCTGTTGTGAACGAATTTCCAGATGTATTTCCTGACGAGTTACCTGGACTACCTCCACGAAGGGATGTAGAATTTACTATTGAGCTGGAACCCGGAGCTACACCGATTTCCAAGGCGCCGTATCGTATGGCACCTACTGAAATGTACGAACTGAAGAAGCAGCTAGAGGAGTTACTGGATAAGGGCTATATTCAGCCAAGCGTTTCACCCTGGGGAGCGCCAGTTCTTTTTGTCCGAAAGAAGGATGGATCGCTCCGACTGTGTATTGACTATCGAGAGCTGAACAAGATGACGATTAAGAACAAGTATCCGTTGCCACGGGTTGATGATTTGTTTTACCAATTACAAGGGGCAACGGTATTTTCTAAAATTGTTCTGAGATCAGGATACCATCAGCTGAGGATTAAGGAGTCTGATGTTACGAAATCAGCGTTCAGAACTCGCTACGGGCATTATGAGTTTGTAGTGATGCCGTTTGGTCTCACTAACGCACCTGCTGTATTTATGCAATTGATGAACAGAGTGTTCATTGAATTTTTGGACAAATTTGTGGTCGTGTTTATTGACGACATCCTGGTGTATTCTAAGAGTCCGGAAGAACATGCGCAGCATTTGCGGATTGTATTGGAGCTTTTGAGAAACGAGCAATTGTACGCCAAACTTTCTAAGTGTGAATTCTGGCTAAAGGAAGTAATGTTCCTCGGCCATGTGGTGTCAGCTAGAGGAGTCCGAGTAGATCCTCAGAAGATCGAAGCAATTATGGATTGGGAGCCTCCAAAAAACGTGAAAGAAGTCCGAAGCTTCTTGGGGCTTGCTGGATACTATCGTCGATTCGTGGAAGGGTTTTCTAAAATCTCCCGCCCACTTACTCGACTCCTGCAGAAAATGCAAAAGTTTGAGTGGAATGAATTGTGTCAGATTAGCTTTGATGAATTGAATAAGAGATTGACGACGGCGCCGATTCTATCACTTCCGCAGGGAACTGGAGGATTCATAGTTTACAGTGATGCTTCGAACCAAGGACTTGGGTGCGTGTTGATGTAGAATGATAAGGTGATCGCTTATGCGTCGCGACAACTGAAACCTTATGTAGTGAATTACCCAACACATGATTTGGAGCTAGCAGCAGTGGTTTTTGCCTTAAAGATCTGGAGGCATTATCTGTACGGGACTCACTGTCAGATCTTTACGGATCATAAGAGTCTCAAGTACATATTTAGTCAGAAAGAGTTGAACATGCGGCAAAGAAGATGGTTGGAACTGATTAAGGACTATGACTTGGAGATTTTATATCATCCAGGCAAAGCGAATGTAGTAGCCGATGCACTTAGCCGCAACCCTGTCTCTATTCAGATGCTGGAGACGCTGACCTCCCAACTTAGCCTTCAGCGAGAGATGATTCGTGAAGGAATTGAGGTATGGTTACAAAGAGTCCAAGGACAACTGTGCGTGATGGAGATAACTTCATCTTTAACCAAGAAATCAAATCTAGACAGCAGATGATCCTCCGATGATTCGGTTACATGATGAAGTGATCAAAGGAAAGGCCCGGATTCATAATTCATGAAGATGGAGTTTTGAGATTTCGAACCGACTCTGCGTTCCCGATGTTGATGTTTCAAATGACGATTATGAAGGAAGCTCATAGTTCGCCCTATTCTATCCACCCGGCACCAAGAAATGTATAAGGACTTGAAGCAGAATTTCTGGTGGGGCAACATGAAGAAAGACGTAGCGGACTAAGTTTCGAAATGCTTGACTTGTCAGCAGGTTAAGATCGAGCATCAACGGCTTGCTGGAATGTTGAAGCCGCTCCCGATTCCTGAATGGAAGTGGGAGGACATATCGATGGACTTTATCACTAATATGCCAAAACCAGACAGAATGAACATGATTTGGGTAATAGTTGATCGTTTAACCAAATCGGATCATTTTCTAGGCATTAAGGATACGTGGGGACCAGAGAGGTTGGCACGAGTATTTATTTCGGAGATAGTTCGATTGCATGGTACGCCGAAGACCATTGTTTCTGATCGAGACGGCCGTTTTGTGTCTCACTTTTGGAAAGCAGTTCATAAGGCCTTGGGGACCGAATTGAACTTCAAGATGCCTTATCACCCGCAGATCGACGGACAATCTGAGAGAACTATACAAACGGTGGAAGACATGCTAAGGGCCTGTGCCTTAGATTGGTCAAACGATTGGGAAGTTCATCTACCGTTGATTGAATTTACCTACAACAATAGTTGGCATGCTTCCATTAAGATGGCACCGTTTGAGGCATTATACGGGAGGAGGTGCAGTCGCCCTATCTTTGGGACGATTCGTCCGACTTGATCGGAACGTAACTGAGTTGATCGTATGCACTCGAGAGAAGATAGCCTTGATTCGTGAAAGGCCGTTGACCGCCTGAGTCGCCGTGAAATCCTATGCGGACGCACGTCGTCGCCCATTGGAGTTCAACATGGAGACCATGTACTTTTGAAGGTTTCTCCTACTCGGGAATCTTCATTACGTAAGGAAAGGAAAGCAGAGACCGAGATATATCGTACCATTTGAGGTCCTCGAGACAGATGGGCAGATGGACTACAGATAAGAATAGCCGCCGTCATTGTGCCATGTACATAACGAGTTCCACGTATCCCGCCACGAGGTATATACCGATCCTACCATATCATTGATTTCGGCGAGATCGAAGTCGAGAAGGATGGGACGTTTGAAGAAAGACCAGTCAAGATACTCGAGAGTCGAGTTAAGCAACTGAGGAACAAGTCAATCGTTTTGGTCAAAGTTCAGTGGTCACGTCATGGAACGGAAGAAGCCACCTGGGAAACGGAAGCTGATATGAAGTCTAGATATCCCGAGTTATTTTTGTCTTGAGTTTCGGGACGAAACTCCTTTTTAGTAGGAGAGTATGTAATATCCGTATTTATTACAGTGTATTTCATCTGTATTCAAACCATGTATTATTCGGATTGGTGATTTTGATTATTGGAGTATGATATTTTGTGCATGGATATCATTATACATAAGTATAGAAACTTGCAAAATTGCTCAAGCAACCTCGTGATAGCGCACGCTAAGAATGTATCTTAACGCGCGCCAACGGGCCATTATTAGCGCACGCTATACAGATAGGAGTTGCGTGCGCTAAGAACTCAATTATTGAGCGGGACGGCTAACACATGCGCCAGCCGGGACATGGGTCCGGATAAGATTCCCGCTGACGCACCCGGACAAATTCTGAAGTCAACCATTATTAGCGCACGCTAAGGGATGTTTAGTAGCGTGCGCTAACTTGTCAATAATGCAGAATATTATAAATGGGACATCAACCGTTTTGGCTTTCATTTCTTTCGCCCTTTCTTCATCCTTGAGAGTTCAGAGAGCTGTAGTAATACTTCTTTACACTTAGAACACATATTGTTAGTGTTTATACATTGGTTATCATTTGGGGATGTTCATGGAAGTGGAATAGCACCTTGGAGTGGCATACAACCAACCGGAGTTGGATTCTACCTTACGGTTCAGTGATTTTCATCATTTTAAGGTATGTTCAATCTATCTCCAGACGTAGAATTGGATTCTAACGATTTGGATGATCATGTTAACAAGATGTGGATTTTCATAGATGAATTATCCAAGTATATCATGTTTGGAATGGTGAGATGAATAAGCCTTAAATACCTTGATTATAATCATCATGATTCGAATCTTATTACACTGAATATGTGTAGAGAAGCTTCTATCATTGGTAAACCGAATCTAATAGATGATTTCATAGTAATCTTGGACTAGACGTTAACATCCTTATTGTTAGATAAATCTAAAGGTTTGATCATGGGAGGATTTATCTAGTATAGATAGAACATTTATCAACTTCAGCATAATAATATGGATTGATATAGAGGTGTTGATATCAACCGTTAAGCTTTTCGAATTGTCGTATGAAGATTTGAAGTCGGAATGGAATATGGTTTTATATTGGTATGCATATCCTTGAAATCGAAGTTGTCTTTATCCGTAAAATCATTCATAAGGGTGTGAACATGTTATTCATGGAAGTAACATGAATTATCACGCAAGATTTCATTGTTTCAATCATGGCAAGAACAGTTTACTGCTCAGCAGTAAACTGCCATGCATAGATAGTGCACGCTATGCTATGAATGTTAACGTGCGCTATCGAGCACTAGTTAGCGTGCGCTACGTTTGGTACGTAACGTACGCTAGACCATCGACGAAGTCGATTGGCTGGTCGCTGAAATCGACCATGCATCGTTAGCGTGCGCTAGGCTTTGTTGTTTGCGTGCGCTATCGAAAGCGCACTTAACGACGCTACACGAGTACTTAGCGTGCGCTAAGCGGTCAGCATTGTATTTTATGAACTTTTGGCCGTGAATCGAATTGTTAAACATTCATACGACGTGAGATAAATCCTATATCATTTCTTTTGTTAAGGTTTGGTCTCATTACGTGATTGATTGAGGAGGACGACCATCGAGTGTTCATTTCCGTGGAAGTATTGTTATTGTCTTCAAATCGAGGCAAGTACCTTAATTGTTTTATGTATTGTTGTTATACATATTGTCGTGCATGTATGTCGTTATTGTATGTCCACCTCGTGTTGGTCCGACGATCATCCGGGATCTATGCTAGCGTCATACCGGATCATCGGACGGGTTTTTCCACCACGGGTTGGTCTGACGGGATCATCGTGGGTTCTAGGCAGTGAACGCTGGATCGATGGAATTACCATGCGTATGTATTGATATCATGTTGTGATTATCAGTTGTGTATGTTATGTTTGAGTTTCTCGTAGGAGAAGACTCGTTGGTATGTTGTCGTTTACGTTATTATTATTCTTCGTGAGATATGAATAATATGTTGTGGTACTTGCACTAGCATCGTTGTGCTAACCCCTTCGGGGGTGAACATTTTGTTTGTGTTCAGGATCCAGGAGAGCGGGGAAACAACCACTGGAACTGTATGACGACGAGGGTGCAAAGTGATGTCCCGACCGGGTTTATTTATCTGTTGTTTATTCGTTATTTCAATAAGTACTCGAGTACGAAGTCATTTGTGATGGATTTGAATTCGGTGATGTATTATTGAGTTCTGTTGAACAATTGTACTATTTCTGTATTTGGTCAGAACTGATGTACTGTAATTCCGTTATTTCCATTCGTTAGTACCTTTTTATGCTTGTTCAATTCTTCAGCCTTGTAAATCCTTATGTAAAGGATTTACGGCGCTATAATATTTCCGAATATATCGGGGGTGTTACATATAACATGCAATCATTAATACATGCATCAATTTTCTGATATGATAGCCCAAGGTCTTTCATGATTTTCTTGGACTCATAATACGAATCTGGCAAATTTGATCCCTGAGGAAGAAGATCATTCTTCAGGAATTCTAGAAGCATGGTAAATGACTCGTTGCTCCAACGGCCAAGAGTCTTAAAATGAAGAAGTTTTAAGAGCGCGGACATTCTAGAACTCTTGCAACCTTCATAAACCGGATGTTGTGAATCTTTCAACAATTTATAAAATTTCTTAGTGTCAGCGTTTGGCTCCTCAACATCATCATGATTATCATCATCAAAGGAGGAACCAACATCATTGTACTCCGGATATAAATCCCTTAAAATACCAAGCACTTCATCTTGGTTTTCATTTCCTTCTACAACATTATCCCTCGATGAAGGCTCACCCAACCTTTCCCCATGATGATACCAGAAGGTGTACCTTTTGACGATTCCAAAAACTAATAAGTGTTCCCGCACTTTCTCTCTATCACCAGACCCTCCATTCATACATTTGCAACAAGGACAACGAATAATATTAGTTCCTAACTTCTGAAATGCATAGTCTATAAAACTATTAACTCCCACTTCATATGATGGGTCATTTACGTAGTCTTCAATGGCCATCCAGTCCTTACTAGGAGTCATTTCCACCAAGTAAAATGGAAATATATGATATATATAAAATATCTGCAAAAGAAAACACAACAGTCATTTATGTTGGTATGGGTTTAGTATAGTAACTACACCATTTTAAGAGATTGTCTGGAGTTGTTGAGTCGGGATAGGGGGTGGAAGTGGCACATGTTTTTAGGGGGCAGATGAAGGTTGTGGAAGAACCTCCCACGGAGGCGTTGAGGTTTATGGCGGATGATGAGAGTGGTGTCCTTCATTAACGACAGGATTCTACATTTTGGGCTGTAATGGGCTAGTAGTGACGACCGAAACTAAAATTCCTTGTTGATAGTGTGATAAATATACTTATAACGTCTCAAATTTCAATTTGTCTTTATTACTTTGGCGTTAATAATGTAAATTCTAGTGAATTAATTACCAAATTACCAGACTGTACATGTGAGGCTAGAGCTGAATTAATTATTTATTGGACCTTGAAGTCCTCTGACATTTATTGAACAACAGGAAGAAAGAAGGTAAAATAGAAGATGGGGTATTGATGATGAAGTGATTTTCCCAGCACTGGGATTTCTTATTAACCTGAAACTTTTCAACCTGTAATAAATCATGTTTGCTTTGGTTTCCCTTGTATTAGTGGACAAGCTTTGTGCACTACAGCTGCTGTTCTTGGAGGAAAGAGTCTGGCATCTCAAATATCTGAAAAAATCGTAAGTTGACGGAATAAATTTGCCTTTTCTTCCCTTTTACATTTATTTATATTTTATTTTCCCCTAAAGTTGGAAAAAAATGAAAAGAAAAGGAGCTTGTACTTGTTGATGTAATTATTAGCTAATCCATCTGGATATAATAATAGGTTGCACTCTCGGGAGGAATTCTTTTCATTGTTTTTGGAATTCAATCCTTTCTTTCAACGGTTGAGTCGTGATTACTCCAAATTACTGAAGGTAAATCGGTCTGTACTGCTTTTGGCTTTCGGAATATGGTTTCACTATTACTCGAATAGATGGACACATAACAGTTGCTTCATTATGTTGCTGCCTAATATGCTTGTTGTACTGAAAACTTCTCGTTTTTGCTGTTCACATGCAGAGGATGAAGGCGACTCACTGTGGTTTAGAAAATATAGACTGAAATTTTTTAGGAATTGTTATCCACTAGTCATGGATTGGGATGGCAGTACATTAAGAAAACAGATAGGCAGAGCAGAGCTCGATTTACAGCACCAGTTCCGGGGCGGGCTGAGCATAAATTTACAACATATCTTTGCAAAGACAGAATTTAGCATAAAAATAACAATTGAAGCAAACAGAGAATTCAGTAAAAGTAGAATAAAAATTCATGACAAAAAATTCAATTCAATTCCTGTTTCATAAACAACAACTAACAACTAAAGATTAAAATTGAAAAAATTGTAAGGAATTTGTAATCAAGAAACTAGAAATCGGGAGCTTACCAGATCAAGGGTTATGCCACAGCAGAAGGCTTCTCCAGAACAGCAATCGAGTAATCGATGGACTTAGAAAATTGAGTAATCGATGAACCCTGGAGGAGTGTGGTTTTAAGGGACTTAGAAAATTGAGTAATCGATGGCTTCTCCAGAACAGCAAAAATGAGTAATCGGTGAAGGGCTGTCGTTGAGGAAAAATGAGTTGCGGTTGAGAGAAAACCCTGGAGGAGTTGAGGTTTTGAGGTATTAATGAGACAAATCGAGTAAGAGAAGTTTTTTTTTTATTCTGGATTTTTTTGTTTCTGCGGAGAGTCGAACTCCAATTTGGAGCAGTCAGCGATTTTTTTTTCCCAATAACGATGGACTTCTTATTTTTGGATTTCATCCGTTTGGGTTTTTACGACCATACTAAAATTCCTTGTTAATAATAGTATATATATACTTTTTAACGTCTAAAATTTCAGTTGATCGTTATTGCTTTGTCGTTAATAATGTGAATTCTAGTAGTGATATATGTGTATATCTTACATATCAAGAATATGGCCTTTATATAGGCTTATGATTCAAGAGTTACAATGGAGATGAAAGACCAAAGGTCTAAACTTGAAAAGTCAAAGGTTGTATGTACTAATGGAGAAAACTGAAAGGTAAAAGGTCATCCAATAATACATAACACTCCCCCTTGGATGACCTGTACAAACATCATGCCTCGTTAAAACCATACTAGAAAAAACCATGTAGGAAGAACCCTAGTGAAGAAAAAAGAGTACATTTGTTGTACTAATGGTAAAAAGACTGAATCTTGTATGTCTCCCCCTCATTGCAAAATAACTATTATTGTCAATATATATCTCAAAATTTGGGCATCCCAATCTTGTGTACCAATTTCTCGAAGAAACATGTAGGAAGTACTTTTGTAAACTAAATTCTTGAATGTAGTAGATGGAAGCGCACGTCTAGCTAAACAAATCCACCAAAATCTCACTTGAATGAATTTTCAGAACACTGACTTCATTTGTCTTTTGTAACTTCATGGGTGAAGAAGAACTGTGGTAGCTTTGGTGAGATGTGCTTTGTGCTATCTCTTCTGATATATCATTCCTTGAGTGATGTAATAAAAACTGTACTATCTTCATATAAAATCGTTGGAGCTTCTTCTCCAATGGAATCACAATCTTCTCTTATGTGTTGAAATACAGATAAGTCTTCCTTGGACAGATTAGAGAACAATAGAGCCATATCTATCGTACCATGAAGGTAACATAGTAGATCTTTAATATCATTCCAAACTTTGGGTTGGACAGAAGCTAAACCTTGCAAATGTGTTATCACTAGCAAGGTACATCAATGCTCTAAATGCACTTAAACATGGTACTTCAGGACTAAGAGTTTCTTTATGGCTTTCTTTAGGACGGAATGGGTCTTTATCCACTTCATGGGATCTTACAACCACATGTATACCCAATGAATGCTTAATCAAAGGAAAACTTCTTTAACACCTTTTTCCGTATATGTTATTTTGTGCACAAGGATACCATCCTTTATGTGCTCATTTTGCAATCAAATATTTTGTCTTGCCAATGTCTTTCATCTAAAATTATTTCCTCAAGAATTCAATTGTATGTGAGATCTCTTCAGGAGTCTCGATGATCTTTAAATCATCATACACAACAACTTATTTTTGCCTTTATGTTGCTTTGGTTAAGCTTTACGCTAATCAAGTCTTCATTGGTTTCTTGCTCTTGTCACAATCATCACAGAGGAATCACTATCATGACAGTCGTAAATTTCTCTATTACTTGTTTTTCCAAAGTACAATTTCACCGCGTTTAAATCATTCACTTACTATTGTTTTTAGACCCAAACTTCTTAATAGAATTCATAGGTTGATAGGGTAGTTTTATAGCCTTTTCTTAGCAAGTATTTACTAAGGCGATGATACCACATACGTCCGGATTGTTTTAATCCATAAAGAGAGACTTTTAACATTATGACATAATATTATCGAGAACCATAAAGCTGCTTCTGGCCGTTTGAATCCTTTAGGGATTTCATATAAATTTCATTATCAGTGATATAAAATAGTTGCATCCACCATAGGGGAATATGTTTCTTCGTAATCTATTCCAAATTTTATAATAATTCTTGTGCAGCTAAACACGTTGTATATCTGACATTATATCTCACTAGTTTTACACCTTTAGGTGTATGGACTACAGGTCCAAATACTCTTCACATCAAGAGATTTCAATTCTGCCTCAATGGTCTTTCTATTTTGGCCAATCATTACTTTGTGTACACTCTGCAACCGATTTCGATTCATGATCCTCATCTTTATTCATAATGTCAACCGCTACTTTGCATGCAAATATTTTATGAACGTCGTTTTGATTTTGGTTCCATCTTATTTCTGACATGACACAATTAATTGATATCTCTTTATTATCATCATTATCATTATGATCAGGTACCTGAGATTTCTCTTTGTTCATGTCTAAGGTCTCTTCAGGAGATCCTTCACAATATTTTACTTTCTCAGTCTTGCCATTTTCATTTCTTCTCCGTTTGTTTGCCGAGTATTTCTTATCTTTGGAACCAAGTGGTCTCTCATGCTTCAGACATTCTTGAGACCTATTAGCAGTTTGATATTGTCCTTTAGAGACTTTAATTCTAAACGGAGCATTTACAGCTGATAATTATAACATATACCGCACATTCATGTAATATCCGAGATTGTCGTTCCAGTTATTTTGGATTTTTCCGGATATTCCTCCGTTGTCGAGTGTCGGTATTATTATATCGATGATTAGTTTTTGTGTTTATATGGTTGTGTGTGATTATTTGTTGCATGATGTTTTCGTTTCGGATCGGTGATGTGGTCCGCGAGTGTTTTGTCGAGTTCGTTCCGTGTGTTTTCGGAAATTTGAGTCGTCAAGTCATGGCTGCTGGGCACTGGCTGGCCAGGTGCGGCAGGGACCGGCCAGGTCACGAGCATGGCGCACGAGCTGGGCGCACGATCCGGCACTCGTGCGGCCCTGACTGCACGCGCACGAGCAGGTGCTTGTGCCCGTTACTCGTGTGTCTCGGCAGATTCCTGACAGTGGCGCACACGACCCGGCGCACGACCGGCCGCTCGTGCGTGTCTGCCCGTGCGTCGCTGGGCAGTATAAATATGATCGAGTAGACGAGTTTACACTCATTTTCTCATTTCTCTTCTTTCCTTTCCGCGGTTGGGGCTTGGAGGACACGAAGTCATGCTGTTCAACTATCAATCCACGAAGTTCTTGAGTTTCTTACGTCGATTAGTCATCCCATAACCTCCTCCAATCGACCGAATTAAGGTTAGATTTCCTAAAAATCTAGTTTTGGGGAAATTGAGGATTTTGTTTGATTTTGTCCGATTGATCCGTAATAACCTAGATTAGTAATGGATTATTGATTATTAAGTTATATTCTACCAATTTCCTTGTTGTTCCATGGTTTGATTACTAAGGATTCGTCGTTTTGTTGAGTTCCTAATCTATGCCTTGATGGTGTCTGGTAAAAGGTCTTAGAGGGATATTCGGGCGTTATACGATTATTATTCCTAGTACGACCGTTGATTTACCGATGACATGTCTTAGGAATGAAATCTTTGTAAAGAACTCGAGTCGGATCCCTTCTGTTCGTTGTCTTCTTTGGGGTTCGAAGTTTCCCAGTTGAACCATGTTCTTCGGAGTGTTCGGTATCGGTTATTGAGGCAAGTATTCTACTTATATGATTTGTGTCTTGTGAATAGAGTTTACGTATTGGATTTACGATGATTTAGTTTAACTTCGTGGATATGATTGGTGCGATTTGATTATTCAAATGTTTGTTGGTATTAATGATATTCTTGCTTGTTTAACGTTGTTTAGTTGTGTTGGTCATGTTAATCGCGTTATCCATCCTGGGCTTGATTGCTAGGGTTTGATGTCTCGTATTGAATATGATTATTGTGTTCGATTGATTATACACTTGGACATGTATTTAGGTGTACGATTGTATGTTCGAACGTATTTGTATTAAGGTGTGTTATTCGTGGTGATGTGTTGCGATTGTGATATGTGTTGGGAAGTGTGTGTGTGTGGTCCAGGTACGGTCCGTCGTGACCTCTGGAGTTCAGTACATGAGGTGTACGAACAGTGTGTGTGGTTTAGGTACGATTCGTCGTGGCCTCTGGAGTTTAGTACATGAGGTGTACGAACAGTGTGTGTGGTTCAGGTACGGTCCGTCGTGGCCTCTGGAGTTCGATAAATGAGGTGTACGAACCATGTGTGTGGTCCAGGTACGGTCCGTCGTGGGCTCTGGAGTTCGGAACATGAGGTGTACGAACAGTCTGTGTGGTTCAGGTACGGTCCATCGTAGCCTCTGGAGTTCGGTACATGAGGTGTATGAACAGTGTGTGTGGTCCAGGTACGGTCCTACGTGGCCTCTGGAGTTCGGTACATGAGGTGTACGAACAATGTGTGTGGTTCAGGTACAATCCGTCGTGGCCTCTGGAGTTCGGTACATGAGGTGTACGAACAATGAGATAATAAATAACGTTTTGATGTTAAATCTCGGACTTGATGATATCTTCACTAATGTGTTTTGAAACAAGAACCGGGCTGAGGCCTTAACGATTTTCGAAAGAGGTTTTGTGCATTTTTAGTGTATTAATCACATCGTCCGCACGCCGCCCAACCTCCGCACCAGTAATGTAATACCCGTGATTTCGATTTCCGGTAATTTCTTTTTTTTCGGCGGAAGTCCATTTTGATGACTCGCTCATGACCGTTTCGTCATTTAGAGAATGTTTTGATTCTGCACTTTTTCTCATCCGAGTTCGTTTCAGTGTCGTTTTGTTTAGTTCCGTGATTTTTGGCGACTTTTCCGCACTTGAGTTCGATTCTTGCGAATCTCGTTCGGAACTGCTGTTTCGAGTTTCCCGTAAGTCCGTTTAATTTTTTTATACGTGTTGTGAGCTTCTTCTTGGTGTTTCGATCATGTATCGTGATTTTCGGACGTTTTGGGCCATTTTCGTAATTTCCCAAAGTTTGGGGTAATTACTTTCCGTTGTCGAATTTCGAGCCTTCGGGTGGTCGGAATCGTGTGTTCTCTTAGTTCTCGGATTCGTCTTTGCTAGTACTTCGTAACCGTATCTTCGATTCGTACTCAGGTTGGGGTTTCGGGGTCGTTCGGGCCGTCGGAATTGGTCGGCGAGTCATGGCGGGCATGCTCGGGCGGGCCACTGTCGAGTAATGTACGTTAGTGCTCGGCCGTTACGTGCGTAAGGGCGATTACGTGCGTAAGGCCACGGCCGTGCGTCACGTAGCGGGCCGGCGATTTTAGAGGCGGTGACTTCGGTTACGTCGTAAGCCTTGTCCGATTACGTCGTAACACGGCCGTGATCGGCTATTTAAGGCACAGCGGTTTTCTTGACCATTTCTCATTCTTTTTTTCTTCCGTCTGTAATTTGTGGGTGTGTGAATCATCTAGAGATGTTGTTGGACAATGAATCCATGAAGTGTTGAGGTTCATATCATCAATCATCCGTCCTATAACATCCTCCGATATACCGAATCAGGTCAGATTTCCTAGAAATTTAGTTTTGGGGAATTTGGGTATTTTGGTTGTTTTCGTCCGATTAATCCGATTTAACTTAGGATTATGATGTATTGATGAATATTTAGATGTATTATATCATTTCCTTTATTATTCCATGGTTGGATCGTATCGATTCGTTGTTTGGGTCGAGTTCTTGACCGACGCCTTGAAGGTGTCCGGTAAAATGTCTTAGAGGGGTTTTCGGGCGTTCTACGATTATCCTTCCTCGTATGATCGATGATTTATTGATTATATGTTATTAGGGTCGAGTTTCTTGCGAAGAAACCGAGTTGAACCCTTCCGTTCGTTGTCGTCTTCCTTTTCGATAGCATCGGGCGTTTCGAAGCTTCCTGGTTGAGCCGTGTTCGTCGGAATACTTGCGTGCCGATTTCAAGGCAAGTATCTTGCCCATACTTTTCATGTTCCGTAGACGGAATCATTCATAAATGATTTTATGAGCAATTTGAACGTTTTAATGAACTTTTAAAAGGATCGGTATGTTCTCGACAATTGTTATCTTTCAAAAGATAACTCGTATGCTTCGTAGATTAATGTGCTTTTGGAATATGTGCGTTAGTTTCATATGTTGGAAGATTTTGATCATGTTTAGTGATGTTAGTAGGCCGAAAGTATTTGCCGAGGATTGTGTACTGATATGTGTAAATGTTCGGCGAATATGGGACGTTTTGTGATATTTGTTGTTATTCCTTCGTAAGGAGGTTGTGGCGCTTGGTGTTGTTTGGTATTAGTAATTGCTTGTGATTGTGTGATATTAGTTGTGAGTATACGTCGACTAAAGTGGCCATTCTAGCGAAGTACCTAGCATTTGTTTGCATATTCTAGTATTCGGATTATGGCTTCTCGTGGCGTTGTGGATGATATGTGTATGTTCACCTAGGGATGGTCTGACGGGACCTCTAGGGATACGTATTGCCGTGAGTGTGCGTATCACGAACTGTGGTTAACCACCCAGGGATGTCCGACGGGGCTCTGCGGGGTGCGGCGGCTGTGAGTCTCGTACCAACGGTTAACATTGAAATGTGTTGTTGGAGAACTGTGATTTTTGGCGCATATTTCGTCTGATTAGAATGGCAGACCAAATGGTATCATACTTGGCTGGAATGGCACCGATAAATGTGTTGTGTGTGATTTGTCCCTTAATTGTGATAATTTGATAAGGGTACGTGAGTCCTGTGGTTGCTCTGTGTGGTGTAGCTCTGTGGTGTGTTGAGTTCGACCGTATGGTCGAGTTGCAAAGGTGTGCTCTCTGCTGTCGTTCTGTGAGACTGTTGTCATGGTAATGTTTGACACAGTGTAGTTTCCGTCGGGTTATTCTTGCGAGTAAGTGATGTGGATGAATTGGGTCGTGGACTCCGTGTTTGTAATTGGAATGTTATGATTGGGTCGTGGACCCCGTATTTTGTTATCGGAATCGTATTTTGAAATAAATGATTTTGGGTGGCGTCCCTAAGTGTTTCGAAAGACTTGAAAATTCTTAAACCCCAAATGCTTTCAGAACTCCTGAGATCGTAAAATGTTTTGTAAGATGTAAAATGATTTCGTTCCTATCTTTCATAATTCAAACTGTTTTGATCAAGTGAATTATCTCGGGAATTATATTCATGATTTCTATGTTCTTGGAGTATGATATGTATGGCTTGTCTTTGTATTTATACTTGCACTAGCAAAACAGTGGAGTTTTGCTAACCCCAGTATTCGGGGGTGGATGTCTGTTTGCGTCCGGTACTTGCGAGTTCTTTGGGGAGCAATTCACAGGATCGTTACGAAGGATGATGGAAGATGGCGATACTAATCACATGTAGACCGGTGTTGAGTATTTGGTGATGTCTTGTTTTGTCCTTCCGTTGTGTTTATTTTTCCCTATGTGGGAATGTTGATTTATGTTAACCCCTGCGTGGGTATGAGTTACAAGAAAGAGTAACGTATGGTTGATGTGTATGTTGTGGTAAAAGACCAAATCGGTCTAATGGTGTGTTAATTACCCATGTCGGTATGTATTGTATTGTGGTGTTTCTGTATTTAGCCTGGTAGATCCTCATGGAGAGGGTCTACGGCGCTGTAATATTCCCGAGTGGTTTGGGGGTGTTACAAGTAACCCGTTCTTTTTGTGCATTTTTAGTGTATTAATTTTATCTGTAATTAGGTTGTTTTTCATGTAGTTTTTATTATTATTTAGTTTATTAGGTTAGGTTTTATTTAGTTTTTAGAATTTTGTGTTTTATTTAGTTTTCATTTGTTTGATGAATTTATTGTATTTGTTTGATGTATTGTTGGTGTATTGTGTTATTAATTGGTGTACTGTGTTGAATTGTGTATATTGTTAGTGTATTATGTTATTAATTGGTGTATTGTGTTGAATTGGTGTATTTTTGTTGATGTTGAATTGGTGTATTGTATATTTTTATTTCACCTCATAATTTCATCGATCACGCACGTCGTCATCTGCCGTCCACCATTGCCGCCAATGAGTAGATTTTATTTTTTTGCCCGATCTTAGTCCGATTTTGTTGGTGTATTTTTGTCTCTAATTTATTAATTGGTGTATTGTGTTGAATTGTATGTATTGTTGGTATGTTGTGTTATTAATTGGTGTATTCTGTTGAATTGGTGTATTTTTATTGCTGTTGAATTGGTATATTGTATATGTGTTATATATTTGTGTTGAATTGTATGAATTGTTATGTATTTTTTTCTCTAATTTATTAATTGGTGTATTGTGTTGACTATAATTGTTCCCAAAATCTGAATTAATTTTTTTTATATTAGGTTTTAGCCGACGACCTTTACAACAGTCGTCGGCTAAAGTATATTATTTTTTTATAAATAAAATGTTTTAGCCGACGACTTTGTTAAATGTCGTCGGCTAAAGTATATTACTTTTTTTTTGAAAAAACTTTAGTCGACGACATTTAACAATAGTCGTCGGCTAAACTTTAGCCGACAACTATAAAAATCGTCGGCTAAACTTTAGCCGACGACTAAAGGTCGTCGGCTAAACCTCCGATTTTGGTAGTGTCGTTTGCCCGGCCAGGCAAACACTTGGTCGTTTTGTGATGTTTAGCTTGGTAGATCCTCGTGGGAAGGATCTACGGCGTGTAATATTTCCATACAGTTTTGGGGGTGTTACATTTATCGTATCAGAGCTTAGGTTGCGGAAACATAGGCTGTCGGGTCAAGTCGAGTCGTGATTTGTCGAGTAATGTGTCGTCATGTCATTCGAGTTTTCGGGTGACAATTTGAGTTGTGCGTAGTCACAACATGTCGGATATGTTGTCAGATGAGATTAGTATCGAGAGCGACCGTCCTCTCCGTGCGGACTGCGGATGTAAGTATCCTATTTTATATGTAGTATCTGTGTCTCATGATTTCATTTATGTGCGATATTTGTGGTGCATAACTTTGTTTGCTTGGTGTTGTCTAATGGAGTTTGTATTCGATACTTGTTGTAATATCCGCAATTTTCGATTTTCGGTAAATTTCTTTTTTTCGGCCGAAGTCCGTTTTGATGACTCTCTCATGACCGTTTCGTCATTCTGAGAATGATTAATTCTACACTTTTTGACATCCGAGTTCGTTTCGGTGTCGTTTTGTTGAGTTCCGTGCTTTTTAACGACTTTTCCGCACTTGAGTTCGATTCTTGTGAATCTCGTTCAAAACTGCTGTTTCGAGTTTCCCGTAAGTCCGTTTAACTTTGGTAGACGTGTTGTGAACTTCAGTTTGGTTATTGGATCACGTATCGTGATTTTCGGGCGTTTTGGGCCATTTTCGTAATTTCCCAAAGTTTGGGGTAATTACTTTCCGTTGCCGAATTTCAAGCCTTCGGGGGGTCGGAATCATGTGTTCTCTTAGTGCTCGAGTTCGTCTTTGCGAGTACTTCGTAACCGTATCTTCGATTCGTATTCAGGTTCGGGTTTCGGGGTCGTTCGGGCCGTCGGAGTTGGCCCCGGCCGAGTCATGGCGGCCGATCAGGCCGGCCGCATCGCCGAGTTACGGCCGTTAGTGCTCAGCGATTCGTCGTAAGTCCGATTACGTCGTAAGGCCCTGGACGATTACGTACGTAACGGGCCGGCGATTTTAGGCGATGACTTCGGTTACGTCGTAAGCCTTGGCGATTCGTCGTAACTCGGCAATCGGCTATTTAAGGCCGTGGCGTTTTCTTGACCATTTTCTCACTCGTTTCATCCTCTTCCGCGGCTGGAGCTTTGAGGATCATGGAGGGATGTTGTCAGGTGTTAAATCCATGAAGTTTTGGAGTTCATATCATCAATCATCCATCCTATAACACCCTACGATCTACCGAATCAGGTCAGATTTCCTAGAAATCTAGTTTTGGGGAATTTGGGTGTTTTGGTTGTTTTCATCCGTTTAATCCGATTTAACTTAGGATTATGATGGATTGATGATTATTTAGATGTATTATATCATTTCCCTTGTTATTCCATGGTTGGATCGTATCGATTTGTTATTTGGGTCGAGTTCTTGACCGACGCCTTGAAGGTGTCCGGTAAAATGTCTTAGAGGGGTTTTCGGGCGTTCTACGATTATCCTTCCTCGTATGATTGTTGATTTATGGATTATATGATGTTAGGGTCGAGTTTCTTACGAAGAAACCGAGTTGAACCCTTCCGTTCGTTGTCGTTTTCCTTTTCGAAAGCATCGGGCGTTTCGAAGCTTTCCGGTTGAGCCGTGTTCGTCGGGATACTTGCGTGCCGATTTTGAGGCAAGTACCTTGCTCATACATTTCTTATTTTGTGGATATGATGATCGGTGATCGTTTTGGTGTGCTTGTTTGGTTGCTTGAAATGAAGTTTCAAAAGATTTCGGTTTGGCCTCGTTAAAGGCTCTTTTTCAAAACGCGTGTGTGTTTTGTGAACGGTGTGTTTTGGGAATTGATTATGATTTGGTCATTTTGAACGTTGAAGGCTTTGATGATATCCCTGTTGTTTAAAGTTATGGAATCGTGTATTCCGTGTTTAATCTTGTTATTGTGTTTTGAAGAGTTTGATAACGGCGTCGAGTAAGTGGCCATCTCTAGTAAGTATTCTTGATGAACTTACATTCTTAGCATATTAGTATTGCATGAGTAACGTGTGTGTGTGTGTGTATGCTCACTACGGGTTAGTTCCGACGGGGTCTCGGTAGGGCTCCACGAAGCTGGGGAACCGCGAGCTTGCTTTTAACCACTGTGGGTTAGATCCGACGGGGTCTCGGCAGGGGTCCACGAAGCTGTGGGTCCGCGGTTAATTATGGTGTATTTTGCAATGTGATTTGGATTATTGGAATTTCCGTAAATGAGTGCTTTCGAAGGGTTTTCATGATTGCATGCATCGACTAAGTGCGTAAGAGGTAAGTTGTTCGTTTGGCTTACTTGGCTAGGATGGCACTAGAGTATTTTGTTGTTTGTGTTAAATCCTTTAATTGTGGATTTTGTTGTTGGAAGACGAACCTTGTTGTCGTTCTCGTGCACTGTGAGTTGATGAGATTTGGGGCTAAAATCCCAATGGTTTTATAAAGGTCATTTGACGGATTTGGGGCTAAAATCCCAACGGTTTGGTAAAGGTTATTTTACGGAAAGTAAACTTTTGGGGAGGTGACCCCTTTTGTCTTTTGGGTTTTGAAAAGTGGGATTTGATAATCCTAAATTGTTTTCTATTAAAACACCCGATGGTATTTCTGTTAGGAAAAACAAACACCCTGTATCGATTTAGCCGGGATACCCGATCCCTGTATCGATTGTTATTTGTTATTGAGAAGGTTTTGACATATATGCCAAATACAGTAAAGGAAACTGTATCGAGGCCTAAGGATTTATCATGTATCGAAGACCAGCCTCGAATCAGCATAAGTGAAGCTCATCAGTACAGCAAGAAGACTTGTAATAGATCAAGTATGGAAAACTGTCTCGATGCCCTAAATACAGTCATCTTCCATACAGTTCACAAAAGGACAAGAAAGAACACAAGTCAAGTTCCGTTGAACAAAGAAGTATTTAAATACTCAAGGATAAAGTATTTATATACTGTCAGTCTTCAGATCTTCATAATCCCGCGAAATCCGGATCATGTCATATTCCCGTTGAAGGAAATCTTATTCAAACGGACATCTCAACGGATACTTTCTTCAGAGGCTATATATATCCTTGAAGACATTGAAGATCAGTTACAACAACAAGTCACCAACTAATTACGAATCAAAGTAACTCTCAAAGCTATCAAGTTATCATCTGAGCAAACATATCTCCAAAGCATATCGCAAGTTAAAACGAAAGAGATATACAGTGCTCAAACATCAAGAACAGCTATCATCAGATCTTGATATTCAAAGTCATTGTTCTTACAGTTACCTAACCTTTTACCTCTGTGTAAAAACAGAGCTCTGTGTGAACTCAACAAGTTATTCTGACCTGTGTGGGACGAATAAGGACGAAGCTTTGGAACTGTGTGTGAAGAAGCTAGTCAAGAAGGAAGCTTTAACCAATCTGTGTGAACGGTTGAAAGCGACATTCTTTGTATCAATCAGTGTGAACGATACAAGGATAGGTTTGTTTTTAATTACGTAGTTGTGTACGCAGAATTATATAATAAACTTTACTCTGTGTGGAGGACCGGTGGGACGTAGAGGGTTTACCTCGAACCACTTAAATTATCGTGTCATTTACCTTCAGCTTTTAATGTTTGAAATTACTGTGATATATTATGTATACACCAATTTCTCTGTTGCTGTATCCACTGCAACTAACTGTATCCAAGACTTCCGCTACGCACTCATATTTAGATTCCATACAGTTTGTTGTTTAAACGATTTCCCAAATCGTATCCAGTATACTTAAGTGGCCAACAAGTGGTATCGGAGCGGTTGATTCTAAAAAGAATCAGTCGTATTTCTTTTCACCGAATCGATTCAAATCACTTATTTTCAAAACAGTCTCTTTCATTCCTATATTATCGGTATGGATACTTCTATGATTAACAAAGTCCCTATGTTCTCTATTAATGAATTTGACGACTGGTGAATTAGAATGTAAGCTCATCTTGAAGCAATGCGAAGAGATGATCTTTGTTATACAGGATGGTCCGATCAAGATCATGAAGGTCAATCCGGCCGCAAGGATTGAGGGCCAAGCCCATGCCGAAATGCTCGAGAAGGAACGCGAGCAATGGACAACCGATGAAAGGAAGCGAGCCAATCTAGACAACGTGGCTAAGAACGCGTTATTTGTCACTCTTGACAAAGGCACGTTCTCAAAGGTAAAGAGCCGCAAAGCGAAAGAAATCAGGATAAACTCAAGTTAATTTGTGAGGGAACCAGGCTCTCAAAAGAAAACAAGATTTCAAAACTTACTCGGCAATTTGAATCTTTTGAAATGAAACCAACGGAAACACTTGAGGAACTTGACCTCAGTTACCTTGGTATTGTTGGTGAACTTGAAGCGTTGGGCAAAATTTACACCCAAAAGGAGAAGAACTTAAAAATTTTCAGATCTCTCCCAGCCCGATGGGACATTAAGACCACAGCTATGCGTGTATCCTGTAATCTTAATGAAATATCCACTTTTGATCTCTTCTCTGACCTTAAAGCTTTTGAGTATGACATTGACAGAAGAGAGAAAGCTGAAGAATCTCCTTCAAAAGTCACAGCTCTCGCCGCTGTATCGAACCGTCGACACAGCATGCCTAGCTCGTCGAAGCCCGGTCACAAGAACGCTGATAGTGACGACGACATCCTGTCACAAGATGAAATGGCGCTTCTAATGCATAAGTTCAAAAAGTTCATTAAACAGTCTGGAAAGACTCCTTACAGGCCCAAACCTGTCAACAAGGTAAGTATCGAAACATCATCTGGCGATGCTAACCTGTGTTATAACTGCAGGAAACCAGGCCATTATGCAAACAAATGTCCTCATCCCAAAGTCCAACGATTTCCTGAGGCCGAGCAACAAGAGCGAGATGAAAGAAGACGTGCTTGGAAAGACAAGCTCAAGGCCCTGATTGGAGAATCAGAAGCCTCCCCCACACCATCCAAATCAGCAGAATGTCTTCAGGTGGTCACTGAAAGTGATTCATCTGACGATGAGTTCGATGATAAAGCATACATGTGCTTTATGGCCAAAGATGTTCCAGAAGGTGAAGACAGCGACGATGAGGTAAGTTCAACCTCAGTTATTCCACCTAATGCATCTCATACTTTCGAAAATATGATGAATGAATTCAAAAACATTCAAAGAGCCCATGAGACTCTAAAAACTGAGAATATACAGCTTCAATTAACAAATCTAGAGCTGAAAGATGAAAATGACTTGCTGAAAATAAACTATGAAAATATGTCTCTCGATTGTGAAACCAGCAAGGTCGATTTTGAAAAACTCATGGAGAGCAATCATCAACTTGCTCATGAACTAAATGCAGTTAAAACCCATAATGAGAGCAAGACAAATGATTTGGTTCTACTACAAACCAAAATTACAACTCTCGAGAAGCGAGAAACCGAACTTGAGACCATTCTGAAGTCTTTTGAAAAATCGTCCAAAAGAATGGAAGAAATTGAGCACCGGGCAACATGCTCATGATAAAAGTGGCTTAGGATACGGCTCATGTTCGAATAAAGGTAAAACTAGTCTTGTGTTCGTCAAGAGTGTGGAACACATTAGGAATCGGAAGATACTCCCGATCCCATAAAGGAACCTGTATGCAGAAAACCGAAAGTGCAATTCCACCCCTCAACTCTACTATTCGAGACAGTGGAACCAACAACCACTCGAAGGCGTAATCTAAAGCATGCTCCACAAGCATATCATCAAAGCCGAAAGTCATTCGAGAAGAAGACGGTATCCAACCACCAAAGGCCCGCAGTACCCTCGATGCAGTGCACCTAGGTATTGGATACGGGAGCCCCGTTATCCCTCAAGAGCGGATGCCGATTCAATATCAACAACGGCATTGGGAATCCAGTGGAGACCCGGAAGACAAGGCTGTTAGGCCTAGAAAAATGGCTCCACCTCCTGACGGCACTCGTCTTTGGAATAATCATAATAACCCGATTTTTACATGCATAATAATTATCATAATTATAACAACTACGGATATGCCCCGTAGATACCGCAATCTTGTCACGAGTACATCCTACAAGAAACCAATTCTGTCAGAAAATCTGGTACCTAAAGGAACTAACATATATGGACCCAAAATCAAAGGGGACCTAAATCTACCTAATTTCTTTGTTACAGGACATCTTAGAGGAGGATACAGTACTTCGATAGTGGATGCTCTCGTCACATGATGGAGACAGAGCAAGCTATCGATTTTGTAGAAGGTCGCGGTCCGAAAGTTCGCTTCGGTGATAAATCTAAAGGAAGAACAAGAGGGAAAGGAAACCTACTTGTCGGAAAATTCAAGGTCACCGATGTTGCATATATTGAAGGCTTACAGTATAATCTACTTAGTATTAGCCAGTTCTGTGATAAACAGTTCTCGGTGAAGTTCTATATAGATCGATGTAGAGTCAAGAACACCCAAACCAAGGAAGTTGTGCTTACGAGAGCGAGATCGGGTAATATGTACATTCTTGTTTGGAAGCCTATGAGCTCCTCAATTCCATGTTTTGTTGCCAAAGGCACTGCAGATCTTAGCTGGCTATGGCACAAGAGGATGTCTCACGTCAACTTCAAGACGATCAACAAGCTTTCAAGACAGGGTATGGTAAACGGTTTGCCAGATGTGTCATTCAAGAAGGACAGCGTCTGCGGACCATGCCAGAAAGGCAAGCAAATCAAGTCAACCCTGAAAAGCAAATCCTACCTTTCAACCCAAAGAGTGTTGGAAATGCTACACATGGATCTCTACGGTCCTATAGACCCAGTAAGTTTGGGAGGTAAGAAATACTGCATGGTTGTTGTTGATGATTATTCCAGGTATGCTTGGACGATCTTTCTTAGCAAGAAGAAGGAAACAACATCAAGGCTGCCCGAGCTCCTGAGAAAGTTGCAGAATGAAAAAGCATCGAGTATCGTGTGCATTCGTTCGGAGAGGTCTTGAATTTACTAACCGCTTTATAGAGCAATACTGTTCGGAGAATGGAATACAGCACGAATACTCAGCTGCCAGAACACCTCAACAAAATGGTGTTGCCGAGCGAAAGAATAGGACGTTGAAAGATGCAACAAGGACAATGATTGCCGAAAGTAAATTGCCGCAGCGTTTCTGGGGTGAAGCAACCAATACAGTGTGCTACACTCAAAACCGCTGTATCGTCAACAAGCACCACAACAAAACAGCTTACGAGGTATGGAACAACAAAACTCCATTAGTTTCGTATTTTCACATTTTTGGATGCAGGTGTTACGTATTGAACAATGGGAAGGACCAACTTAGAACATTTGATGAAAAATCAGATGAAGGAATATTCGTAGGATACTCCTCCGTCAGCAAAGCTTTGAGAATCTTTAATAAAAGGAGGCTGACGATCGAGGAATCAGTTCATGTAGTGTTCGACGAACCACACCATGACCCTACAGGAGTAGATGATATCACTCAGGACATTCACCATCTATCTATCTTGGATCCACCTACACATATTGAACCTGTAGTTGATTTAGAAATCAACCCCGTAGCTGTAAGAATCGATGTGGATGAAGCTGACGCTGCATGTCAAGGCCGTACCACTGAAACTTTCGATACTGATCACGGGACCACTGAACTAGAACCCGACCGAAGATGGTTGAGAGATCACCCGCAAGAGCTGATCATTGGAAACATTAATGCAGGTGTTTCTACTCGTAGGAGAATACAGAGTACACAAGGAAATGTACTTTGTGCACAAGAAGAATCTAATGCTGAAGTCTCACAGTTTCCTGAATGGAAATCTCAATCCGAACTTAGGAGACTCAATATGTGCACTATCGCTGTATTCTTAGCCCAGTCCGAACCTGTTTCGACCATAGACGCTCTTAACAACTCTCATTGGATAACATCTATGGAAGAAGAGCTTAACGGTTTCGAAAGAAACAATGTATGGTATCTTGTACCCAGACCGACACACCAATCGGTTATAGGAACCAAATGGGTATTTCGAAACAAAAAGGATGGAAATGGACTTATCATAAGAAACAAATCCAGACTAGTAGCACAAGGCTATTGTCAGGAAGAAGGAATCGACTATGATGAAACCTTCGCCCCTGTAGCGAGACTAGAAGCCATCAGGATATTTTTAGCCTTTGCCGCCCATAAGAGTTTTATCGTATACCAAATGGACGTCAAGAGTGCTTTCCTGAATGGAGAGCTTTCAGAAGAAGTTTATGTTGAACAACCACCAGGGTTTGCCAACACAGACGGTATCGATCTAGTTTACAGGCTAAGGAAAGCCCTGTACGGACTTAAACAAGCCCCTAGAGCATGGTACGAAACCCTGTCCCAGTATCTAACCAACAACGGATTTGAGAAAGGTGCTGTCGACAAAACCTTGTTCAAGATACAGGAAGGTGATGACCTTTTAATGGTACAAATCTATGTTGATGATATTATTTTTGGTTCAACTAACCTTGCTCTATGTCAAAGGTTCTCACATCTCATGCAAAGCAAATTTGAAATGAGTATGATGGGGAACTCGGTTATTTCCTAGGTTTGCGGATAAAGCGGATGCCTACAGTATATTCATCAACCAGAGAAATACGGCAAGGAGCTTCTCAACAAATTTGGAATGAACACTTCCAAATCTTCGCCAACCCCCATGAGCACTTCCGCAAATTAGTGCCGATGAAGCCGGAAAGCCGTTTGACCAATCACTCTACAGAAGCTCATCGGTTCGCTCCTGTACCTAACGGCTAGCAGCCCGATATCCGATATCTTTGTTGGAGTGTGTGCGAGATACCAAGTTGCACCTAAGGAATCACACTTCAATACGACTAAACAAATCACGAAATACGTCAAAGGCAGTCGATGCGGGTGTGGTATCCTAAGGAAGGCGGATTCGATTTAGTTGAATCTGACTCGGATCTCGGAGGTCGCAAGCTAGATAGGAAGAGTACAAGCGGAACTTGTCACTTTCTCGGACCTAGACTCGTATCTTGGTTCGATAAAAGCAATTGGCTAACTCTGTTTCCACGGTGAATCAGTACTATCTTCTTGGTAGGCTTTGTATGCGAGATCCTTTGGATGCGGCAACAAGCTGTCGAGATTATGGAATCGATGCTAGAGAGACTCCAATCATGTGTGATAGCACGAGTGCAATTGCAATCACGCACAATCTGTTTGCACTCGCGCACTAAACATATCAACATGAAGCATCATTTCATCGGGAATCATGTCGAGAACAAGGATGTTCGCACGGAAAAGGTTCATACGGACATCCGGTGGCCAACATTTTCACCAAGCCTCTCGACACGGCCAAGATTCAACATGCTAAGAACGAATTGGGGATCTGCGGCCGGACTCCTGTAAGTAAATTTCTTGCTTTTACTCAACAATTGAGGGGAATCTTTGTAAGACCCGTGAATACTGATCAACATTAATTATATGTACACTCAGAATCATCAATACAGTACTGTAGCGAACGAAGGCATATGAATCCTACAGCTGATGTGTGCAATAATTAAGGGGGAATACTGTAGGACCCATGAATACAGCATTAATCCAAATATTGCTGTATGGAATTCAAAACCTATTAGTACCTTTTTAAGGGGGAACGCTGTATCGACGCGGAGAACAGCACACACTATGGGATTTCGATTCAGTATACTATATAATATTTCCCTTTTAAAATAATTTTTGTCCACGTGCCCTGTGTTTACGTCAAACGTCATGTTCATTAAATGCCTTACACGACATCTGGACAACTGAATATCAAAAGCCGCGATGTTTTTAAATTGTTTATTATTTTTAAACCGCCGTTTTAGGCATTTAGGGTAATCAACCTATGTCAGAAGTGGGACCCGCTGTATTTTAAAACCTTTTAATGGATTAGCGTACCAGTTACACTAAATCCATCCTGACCGTCGATTTCAAAACCGGTTCCCATCCCTTAAAATCTGACCATTCGTACTCTGCAAACCCTATTTCGCCGCCCAAGTATAAAAGGATCAGATCTGCCATTAGAGACTCTTTACGCTTTCGCAAATTACAAGAGATCTCAAGCACACAAACTACATATTTTCTGCATATTCACCGAGAATTTCTCTGTTTTCTTCTACCTTCGTTTTAAGAAAACATCCATGGCTACTCAATCTTCATCCCCCGTTCTGAAGAAAACTTCCAGCATCATTGATGGCCGGATCTTCTCTAAACCAATCATCATCGAGCGTATCATCTCTGAAATCAACGACACCGAACCGATGGAGTATATCATTACTCGTCTTGAACAACAAGGACTCTATCGCTTTGGAAGCAAAATCGCCGACAAATACGACGCTCATCTAGTTGAGGAATTCTACCTCAACGCTGCCGTTCGTTTTCTCTCACTAGCCCAGGGAGGACATGTTGCTGACATCACCGCAACAGTCCAAGGAGTGCGAGTCTGCATCAATCGTGATTTACTTCAGAAAATCTACAGGCTGCCCGCCGACGGCCTGACCATGGACCAGCTTGAGACGTTTGGGTCTCAAGAATTGATTACCAAGTTTTATGGACTATTTACCGGGTCCAAAGTGGTTGACATGGTGACAACCACTTGCCACAAGAAAAATTTTCTTCTTCATTTCGTTTATCTCCACGATTTCTGTTCCAGGATCATTGGAAATCGAACCGGTGCGTTCGAGATGTGCACGAATCTTAGGTTCAGAATGATGGTCGCTATCTTGACCTGTGAAAAGGTCAATTGGTGCCAAATCATTTTGAAACGACTTCAGGAAGAGGTGTGCAAGCCTGCCACCCAAAAGAAATCATTTGGTTTAATGCTAAACTACATTCTGACGAGGTGCGGAGTCCAGCAATCCGCCGATGCCAAGAAAAACAGCTCACGGATATATTTAGGAGGCGTCAAACCCTCTGCCTATAACCAAAGCACAATGCATGCCAATCACCCGAGAACCAGGCACATGCCTATTTCTGACAACCCCAGAGACGAAACCGTGAAGGTCCCTGAATTGGAATCTTCAAAGAAGAAGCGCAAGCGTTCTCACACAAGAAGCACTCTGCGATGAGAAGTCGAAGAAGAGACTCGGAGGCTCTCAAAAATCAAAGCCAAACACTCAGGATGTCTCGCCGTGGCGCAACCCTTGATATAGCACCCCGGGGCCCAACCCTGCGAAAGAGGTGTCTCTTCTTTGCCCGACGGTAGATCCGAGCCTTTGGCGGCTACGACGGATGTAGAGACATCTCGCCAACATTCAAGACGTTAGCACGTGGTGCCCATTCGGGCCAAAAGCTACTTCTCCTCTACGGGATCCCACACCCGTGCGGGATCCAATTTCCTTGGGCACCATCCCCTGCAAGGAGTCCATCTTCCGTCAGGATCCCATACATCTGGAATCCTCAAACAGCGTCTCAGACGTGATTCAAGTCCCTCCCAGACTCAATTATAAATCAAACACTTCTTTCGGTACAAATTGAACAGCGTACGAAAGATTTCGCAATGGAAAAGCTTTAGGCTAGCTCAGTCGACACTGCATAACCTGGAGCGAATGGAGCCACGAAGAGCGATTTGTCTCCAAGTAATGAGACTCAATCAAATTGAGGCCCCTACGATGGGACAACGCTTCTTGCAAAGATCTCATTGAAAGCCACTGCCGCACAAATCCGACGCGGAAGAAAAGGAAAGAAGAAGTCAGAGGACTCTCCGTTAATCCAAAAGACGGCGACCATGACTCGGGCGATGACGACAATGCTCTTCAAGCGGAGTGCGAGAATGAGCCGTGAAGAGGTGGCCCAAGCCTTCTCTCCACCCGGAAAAGACGAAGGGCCATCTACCCAAGCTAATCCACCTTCGCCACAGCCGGAGAACATTCCCGAACAGGAGGAATCAGTCCCTCCAGTCAAGGAAAATCAAGAAATTTTGGAACAGGCACCCGAGCCTGTTGCGACCGAAGAAGCCATTCCTGCAAGGCAACAGGAGGATTAAGTCCCTCCTGCATCCACATCTGCCCTTGAGAACCTTCGCCACGGGACGCTTCCGAACCACTGTCGCCATTCCACAAGAAGCTTCTCCGCTCCTGCAACCACGGAATCAGGGACGGTACGAACTGAGGATGTCCAACTTACTTCACGTCCATCCGTGAACGTAAGGAGGTTAAACTTTGAAGACTTCGCCTAGCGACTCTCCTATCTCTGCGCACGCAAAGAGCGCCTGCGAGCTCTTGGCCTTGATCGTATTTATCAAGACGCAGAAACGCTTTATCTTACATTGAAAAGGCATCAATCGATGCACACCTCTGCAGTTGAAGAAATGACAACTCTTCAACACGAAGTATCTCGAGTTGTCGATGCATTCATTCTTACGCGAAGTGTTCAAGCAAGCCTTGAAGATTATGGAGGATAAACAAGCGCAAGCTGCTGAAGGAGGAAGCTTCAAAGACCAGAATTGCTGAAGCCAAGACGGCTGTGCAATGATAGAGAACTGCTCTCATTTGCGTGCGCATGACAAATCCATTCAAGAGATGTCGCAGACTCTTTCCTCCCTCGTTGAAAGAATAAACGGATCGAGACCAAACAGACACCGCTCTTGAAATCCTGCAAAGTCTTGATGAAGCCAAAAAGGGAAGAAGCACGAGAAGGCGCAAGGAGAATAAGACTGCAACAGAAAGGGAATTTGAGGTGCTCGGAGCGATGCCATTGAATTGAACAAGCTAGCACCTCAACCCCAAAGCTTTAGAATTTCGGGCTCAGGACCAGAATTCCATGACCCAAATGTCCCTTGGCAAAATCTTGTTCAAAGACCTTCGGAAATACGTGCACCAACCAACCCAACCGCCGAAGAAGTGAAGAAGCGGAGGAAGAATGAACTGATGAGATATTTTGTCAGACTCATCAGGGAATCCGCCATCTTCAAAAATTATAAGACGTTGGCAGAAGCGGCAGATAAATTTTCAAAGATGCTAGAAGAAGGTAAACTCCCTCTCCAAATTGAGATGAAATCAAAACATAGAAGAGGAGATCGGGTCACCCATCCAGAGGATTGGATACTTGCCTTTGATCGTTCATATGAAGGAAGAGCGATTTACCAGGAACGAGGCAATGATTCACTTCAAAACTGGTGGCGCGGCACCGAGTATGAGCCAGGAAAGAGACCATGGAGGCATGCGGATCAAAGATAAAAAGCTGAAATTTATGTATATTAGTTGTGTTTTTGTAATTTCTATTCAACACAAACTTTGTACTCAATCTTTTTGAATATCAATAAAACAGTTTGTTTGTCTTGAAAGATTACAACTCGTAATCTCGTGTTAATGTATGATTATTTAAAATTGTTTGATAGGAATCTCAAGTTAGATAAACTTGATTGAAAAATTAAGTCATGCGAACTAGTCTACGAGCGATTCATAGTTTCGATTGTAAACTTAGAATACATTGTAAGATTGTGCTGCGCGCCAATCATAGGCTTAAGTTGTAATAAATCTCAAAGCAGATCGAACATGCTGCGGCGATTCATTATTGTAGACTAAGTCACTAAGTCAGACCTATTGACAAGAGACCAAGAAATCTGCCAGAGTCATCGAAGAAAGAATGCTTCATGAAGAAGGTTTTGGCATCATCAAGAAGACTCGAAGAGTTTAAGTTAAGTCTTGGCAAATTGTCAAAAAGGGGGAAATTGTTAGGAAAAACAAACACCCTGTATCGATTCAGCCGGGATACCCGATCCCTGTATCGATTGTTATTTGTTATTGAGAAGGTTTTGACATATATGCCAAATACAGTAAAGGAAACTGTATCGAGGCTTAAGGATTTATCATGTATCGAAGACCAGCCTCGAATCAGCATAAGTGAAGCTCATCAGTACAGCAAGAAGACTTGTAATAGATCAAGTATGGAAAACTGTCTCGATGCCCTAAATACAGTCATCTTCCATACAGTTCACAAAAGGACAAGAAAGAACACAAGCCAAGTTCCGTTGAACAAAGAAGTATTTAAATACTCAAGGATAAAGTATTTAAATACATCGATCTTGAATCTTCAGAATCCCGCGAAATCCGGATCATGTCATATTCCCGTTGAAGGAAATCTTATTCAAACGGACATCTCAACGGATACTTTCTTCAGAGGCTATATATATCCTTGAAGACATTGAAGATCAGTTACAACAACAAGTTACCAACGAATTACGAATCAAAGTAACTCTCAAAGCTATCAAGTTATCATCTGAGCAAACATATCTCCAAAGCATATCGCAAGTTAAAACGAAAGAGATATACAGTGCTCAAACATCAAGAACAGCTATCATCAGATCTTGATATTCAAAGCTGTTGTTCTTACCTGGTTACCTAACCTTTTACCTCTGTGTAAAAACCGAGCTCTGTGTGAACTCAACAAGTTATTCTGACCTGTGTGGGACGAATAAGGACGAAGCTTTGGAACTGTGTGTGAAGAAGCTAGTCAAGAAGGAAGCTTTAACCAATCTGTGTGAACGGTTGAAAGCGACATTCTTTGTATCAATCTGTGTGAACGATACAAGGATAGGTTTGTTTATAATTACGTAGTTGTGTACGCAGTAATTATATAATAAACTTTACTCTGTGTGGAGGACCGGTGGACGTAGAGGGGTTTACCTCGAACCACTTAAATTGCGTGTCATTTACCTTGACTTTCTTGTTTGAAATTACTGTGATATATTAAGTATACACCAAATACTCTGTTGCTGTATCCACGGCAACTAACTGTATCCAAGACTTCCGCTACGCACTCAGATTTAGATTCCATACAGTTTGTTGTTTAAACGATTTCCCAAACTGTATCCAGTATACTTAAGTGGCCAACAATTTCAAATCATTTTATAAATTGTTTCCCTTGATATTTTGATCTTGAAATTTTGGGAAGTCTTTACTCAAACTCTTGCCTCGGGAAGTGTTCATCCTGTTGTATTTGAATCTTTGAGGATTTCGGATTATTATTGTTCGTGGAATGTGAATTGTATGACTCGTATTTTGCACTTTGTTCTTGCACTAGCAAAACAGTGGAGTTTTGCTAACCCCGAGTATTCAGGGGGTGGATGTCTGTTTTTGCATTCAGGTTTTGGAGCATAACACGGGGTCGGCACGAAGGATGATGAAAGAGGATCGATACTAATCACATGAGGAACCGTACATCGTGTATTGGTTCAGTTGTACATTATTTTCCGCTGCTATATTTTTCCCGTTGTACGGGTGTGATTATGTTTTGACCCCTGCGTGGGCATGTGTTGTATTTGAGTTGTATGTACTTATTGAAAGACCAAATCGGTCTACTGAGTCATTTTAGCCTTAAAGGCATGGTTGAGTTGTTATATGTTGTTACCAGCCTGGTAGATCCTTGAGGAAAGGTTCTACGGCGTGTAATATCCCTGAACGGATTGGGGGTGTTACATAAATGGTATCAGAGCTTAGGTTGAGGAAACCTAGGCTATCGAGTCAAGTCGTGTTGTTTGAGTCTTGTTTCGTCGGATTTTATCTGACTGAGTCGTGTCGCGACGCGTCGTTTGAGTTTGTTGGTCGTGATTAGTATCGTGGGGCGATCATCATCTTCGTGCGACCTGTGGAAGTAAGTGTCCCTTCTTTGTGTTGTGCCTCGTGTGACACGAGCTATTTTTATGATTATTTGTTAAGTGATGGAATCTTTATGTGAATTTTGATTTCATGATATGTATTTAGTCGACTCCCGTATTTGATTTATACGAGGAGTGTCGTCGCTTGTGATGTCTTTATATTGTTGTTTTTGTCCGTTGCTGATGATTTTCGAATCGATTTGCACGTTTTACAAGTTCTCTTGTGGAGGCTTTGTGCTTATACGCGTTCGACTTGTTCACTAGCCAGTGCGGGAGGGTCCTTAGAGGCCTCGAATGGGGTCAGTGGTTTTGTTCTGAATGTGGTATTTTATCATTTATTTCCGTTTAAAGACATGTATTGTCTTGATTTTAAATGTTTTGATGCGTGTACTGGGAGTTGTTTTAGTGAACGTCGATATGTGTGAAATTTGGGCATTCTGGCCTATTGGATTTTTGAAAACCTTGAGTATCTTAGAAAAATAAATTTCGAGACATACTTTTCAAATGAGTTATTTTCTTGTGGTACATCCAAAGGTGCCACAATATATTTCAAAAATTTTCTACTTCGAGGACCAAAATGCTTTGAGATATTTTCAATGTTTTAGAAACACTTTTATTTAGACCCGAGGGTCGAATATTCTGAAAGTTTTCACTTAGAGAAAGTGTCCTCATTTTTATCAAATGCGAAATGGTTCTCCAAAGTCTCAATAACGATGCTTCACATTTGTACTTTTTGAAAGGTAATACTCAAGATCAACCGGTGTTATTCTAAATTATTTTCAAAATGAGGTTTTCGTTTTTAAAACCTATCCATTTCCGTTTGAGGGCTGGGTATGTATGTATGATGTTCGCATTGTCATTTTGATGTTTGCTCCCGAGTATGATCGAATTGGCGGTGTGAGCGTTGAGTCGTTTTCCACACATTTGTTGTGTTAGCCCTCTGTGAGAGGTGGGATGTTGGTACTGAATATTGTCGCCTCGTAGTGATTTCTGCGTTGTCGCGCATGTGCGAGCTATTAGAGCTTGGTTTGGTATGACCGTGTGCATCGGTGAAGGTTCCGTTATGTGTCGGTTGTTTAATGACATGTTACTTTGCTCCCGTTTTTGTGAATTTCGTGGACGAGGTCGAAGGTAATACCCGTACTATTTTGACTTCGGTATTTTCCTTTTCTCCAGTCTATCGATTCGCTCATGTTCGTTGATACATTATGAACTTGTTCTGTATTTCGGTTTCATCGTCCGAACGAATGGTGATCTTGTTGTGGGTTGATCTAGTTATCGCTGTGACTTTTTCGAGTTCGGTTCGATTCCTGTGACCTTGTTCGGAAGTGACATCATTTGGTTCTATTAGTTCTTTTATTCGAAGTGGATCGGATTTGGAACTCCTGTGTTTTCGACTCTGTCGACTCGTTTATGCTCGTTAACATTTTCTGAACTTTCCCTATCCCTTGCTTTTGTTGATCGAACGAGGGTGGTATTGTTTCGGAATAACTCGTTTGTCGTTGTGACTTTTCAATCGCTATTCCCTTTCCTGTGGATCTTATGGGAATGCATGTCTTGTTGTTCTCACCAGATCATCCTGGGAGTTGTTGTTTGAATTTTATTATCCTTCGTGTTTCGGACATGATTGTTCGATTTTTGTTGTCTCGATCGTTTGTTTGTTCGGTTTTTGTTCTCGTTTCGTGATTGTTGAGCATTCAGGCTCATTCGTAATTCCCTTAAGTTCGGGAAATTAGTCTCGTTTTCGATCTTCCAACCCTTGGGCGGTGGAATCCCGTATTTGTTCAGCGATTGGCTCGCGTTTTGATTGATGTACCGTTGGGTTGGTCAATCGTATTGATTTTCGTTCGTTGTGTTTTGTGATTGTTCAGATAATTGACTTGATTATATTATCCATTTGATGACGCTTGTCACTTGTTGGTTCTATTATATCCCTAACGGCGACGTTGTGTTGGTCGTCGTGGAGCATATTTTCACACCGTATATTCCGTTGCGTTGTTTGTAACGTTTCGCCATTAGGCGTTAGTTACACGTTTCTTGCGTATCTCGTTCAGTTTTCCTGGCGGGATATTGCTCCTCCGTACTTGTTTTAAGTTTCGGGACGAAACTTCTTTTAAGGAGGGTAGAATGTAATATCCGCAATTTTCGATTTTCGGTAAATTTCTTTTTCGGCCGAAGTCCGTTTTGACGACTCTATCATGACCGTTTCGTCATTCTGAGAATGATTAATTCTACACTTTTTGACATCCGAGTTCGTTTCGGTATCGTTTTGTTGAGTTCCGTGCTTTTTAGCGACTTTTCCGCACTTGAGTTCGATTCTTGCGAATCTCGTTCAAAACTGATGTTTTGAGTTTCCCGTAAGTCCGTTTAACTTTGTTAGACGTGTTGTGAACTTCGGTTTGGTTATTGGATCACATATCGTGATTTTTGGGCGTTTTGGGCCATTTTCGTAATTTCCCAAAGTTTGGGGTAATTACTTTCCGTTGCCGAATTTCGAGCCTTCGGGGGGTCGGAATCGTGTGTTCTCTTAGTGCTCGAGTTCGTCTTTGCGAGTACTTCATAACCGTATCTTCGATATGTATTCAGGTTCGGGTTTCGGGGTCGTTCGGGCCGTCGGAGTTGGCCCCGGCCGAGTCATGGTCGGGCAGTCTAGGCCCGGGCCGGCACTGGCCGAGTTACGGCCGTTAGAGCTCGGAAGTTACGTACGTAAGGCCGGTTACGTACGTAAGGCCACGGCGATTACGTGCGTAGCGGCCGGCGATTTAGGCGATGACTTCGGTTACGTAAGCCTTGGCGATTACGTGCGTAACTCGGCCGCGATCGGCTATTTAAGGCCAGCAGGCGTTTTCTTCAGCCATTTTCTCACTCGTTTCATCCTCTTCCGCGGCTGGAGCTTTGAGGATCATGGAGGGATGTTGTCAGGTGTTAAATCCATGAAGTTTTGGAGTTCATATCATCAATCATCCATCCTATAACACCCTCCGATCTACCTAATCAGGTCAGATTTCCTAGAAATCTAGTTTTGGGGAATTTTGGTGTTTTGGTTGTTTTTATCCGTTTAATCCGATTTAACTTAGGATTATGATGGATTGATGATTATTTAGATGTATTATATCATTTCCCTTGTCATTCCATGGTTGGATCGTATCGATTCGTTATTTGGGTCGAGTTCTTGACCGACGCCTTGAAGGTGTCCGGTAAAATGTCTTAGAGGGGTTTTCGGGCGTTCTACGATTATCCTTCCTCGTATGATTGTTGATTTATGGATTATATGATGTTAGGGTCGAGTTTCTTACGAAGAAACCGAGTTGAACCCTTCCGTTCGTTGTCGTTTTCCTTTTCGAAAGCATCGGGCGTTTCGAAGCTTTCCGGTTGAGCCGTGTTCGTCGGGATACTTGCGTGCCGATTTTGAGGCAAGTACCTTGCTCATACATTTCTTATTTTGCGGATATGATGATCGGTGATCGTCTTGGTGTGCTTGTTTGGTTGCTTGAAATGAAGTTTCAAAATATTTCGGTTTGGCCTCGTTAAAGGCTCTTTTTCAAAACGCTTGTGTGTTTTGTGAACGGTGTGTTTTGGGAATTGATTATGATTTGGTCATTTTGAACGTTGAAGGCTTTGATGATATCCCTGTTGTTTAAAGTTATGGAATCGTGTATTCCGTGTTTAATCTTGTTATTGTGTTTTGAAGAGTTTGATAACGGCGTCGAGTAAGTGGCCATCTCTAGTAAGTATTTTTGATGAACTTACATTCTTAGCATATTAGTATTGCATGAGTAACGTGTGTGTGTGTGTATTCTCACTACGGGTTAGATCCGACGGGGTCTCGGTAGGGCTCCACGAAGCTGTGGAACCGCGAGCTTGCTTTTAACCACTGTGGGTTAGATCCGACGGGGTCTCGGCAGGGGTCCACGAAGTTCTGGGTCCACGGTTAATTGTGGTATATTTTGCAATGTGATTTGTATTATTGGCATTTCCGGAAATGAGTGCTTTCGAAGGGTTTTCATGATTGCATGCATCGACTAAGTGCGTAAGAGGTAAGTTGTTCGTTTGGCTTACTTGGCTAGGATGGCACTAGAGTATTTTGTTGTTTGTGTTAAATCCTTTAATTGTGGATTTTGTTGTTGGAAGACAAACCTTGTTGTCGTTCTCGTGCACTGTGAGTTGAAGAGATTTGGGGCTAAAATCCCAATGGTTTTATAAAGGTCATTTGACGGATTTGGGGCTAAAATCCCAACGGTTTGGTAAAGGTTATTTTACGGAAAGTAAACTTTTGGGGAGGTGACCCCTTTTGTCTTTTGGGTTTTGAAAAGTGGGATTTGATAATCCTAAATTGTTTTCTATTAAAAATCCCGATGGTATTTCAAATCATTTTATAAATTGTTTCCCTTGATATTTTGATCTTGAAATTTTGGGAAGTCTTTACTCAAACTCTTGCCTCGGGAAGTGTTCATCATGTTGTATTTGAATCTTTGAGGATTCCGGATTATTATCGTTCGTGGAATGTGAATTGTATGACTCGTATTATGCACTTTGTTCTTGCACTAGCAAAACAGTGGAGTTTTGCTAACCCCCGAGTATTCGGGGGGTGGATGTCTGTTTTTGCATTCAGGTTTTGGAGCATAACACGGGGTCGGCATGAAGGATGATGAAAGAGGATCGATACTAATCACATGAGGAACCGTACATCGTGTATTGGTTCAGTTGTACATTATTTTCCGCTGCTATATTTTTCCCGTTGTACGGGTGTGATTGTGTTTTGACCCCTGCGTGGGCATGAGTTGTATTTGAGTTGTATGTACTTATTGAAAGACCAAATCGGTCTACTGAGTCATTTTAGCCTTAAAGGCATGGTTGAGTTGTTATATGTTGTTACCATCCTGGTAGATCCTTGAGGAAAGGTTCTACGGCGTGTAATATCCCTGAACGGATTGGGGGTGTTACACTTGTGATACACTGTATGTGCATAGAACTGGAAGTATTGATGGTTTTACTTTGAAACACCGCGTGGGGTGGTATGATGTGAAAGCTGTGAACCTTGATGTGATTCGTAAAAGGTATTGACGGTAGAGTTTGTGAGAAACTCAGACGGAAGGTTTTGTTGTATGTTTAAACTTGACACTCACAAGGTGTATTTGCTTGAGTTGGTGATTTTGTTTGCCGTTTGGGCATGTGGTTTTAAGTTCGATTATTTTTGAATTGTTGTAATTATGCCCGCTGCGGGTAGGTTTGAGAATGTTTTTCTAAAGGACTTTACGGGTTTGAGCATTTTTGTGGAAATTGATTTTTGAAAATATTTTGATTGTGCAGTTAAACAACGTTTGTATGGATTTTAAAATCGGTTGAATTTTGACAAGTTGGTCATATATTTTCAAATGACACCATCAGACGGTAATTGAAAAATGTGTTTTAAAGTACTTCGGACATTACAAAATATTACCATCATTTTTGGTTATGATCGAAAGGATTTGGGAAAATTTATGTTTAGCAAAACGACTTTAGTTTTCGGAATTTAAAATGTTATATGTTTGTGTGTTGGGACTAAGCCGTTGCAACAAGTTTGTTATGTTGTTATGCTCGTCGGATAATATTACAGTGTTTCTAAATGTCGGAATACATTGTTAGGAGTCGATCCTTAACCTTCGGAGCCGTATCGGGACTACTGGGACAATTCTGCTGTCCTGTAGCTAGTGATTATGGCCGTAGGATGTTTACCATTACGACCGTAAGCTCATAGACATTACGTTCGTAAGCTCCTCGTTGTTACGGTCGTAAACTGCATGTTATTACGGCCGTAAGTTTTTGACTGTCACGGCAGTAATTTTGTTGTTAGATTGGTATCAGTGCTCTTGTCGATCGTTTGATTCCTGCTGATATATTCGTATGGTCCGCCAGTGACGATTGTGAACTTTAACTACGGTAATGTCGCACTCGGTTAGTTATCTTGTATGTCGTTACGGTGGTGATGTTATATATTGATAAGGTCATTTTGATGACGTCGGTCATCGAGTAGGCTTGATATTTCAAAAATGTTGTTTTACAAATGACTTCAAAACAAAACAGTTGTGATAATGGGTTCATGGTTCTAGTTAAACGATCGAGGTGGTAAAAGTATTTTTCAAAAAAAATTCTTTTCAGCAAAATCTTTCAAAAGCACGAATTTTAAAATATTATCGTTTGAACTAATACCTTGGGAAATTTTATTCTTTTGAATATTACCCATGTTTGACCACAATGGTATATACAATGTTTTAACAGTGATTGTTGAGATGAAGGTCGTACATCTCTGTTGATGTAACCATGTGAATATAACACCCCCAATCTGCTCAGGGATATTACACGCCGTAGAACCTTTCCTCAAGGATCTACCAGGCTGGTAACAACATCAAACATCCCAACAATGCCTTTAAGGCTAAAATGACTCAGTATACCGATTTGGTCTTTCATTAAATACATACAACTCAATATCAATACATGCCCACGCAGGGGTCAAATACAAAATACTCCCGTACAATGGGGAAAAATACTGCAGCGGAATAAAGTACAACTGAACCAATACAACAACGTACGGGTCCTCATGTGATTAGTATCGATCTTCTTTCATCATTCTTCGTCCTGACCCTGTGCTATGATCCTCAACACCTGAATGCAATACAGACACCCACCCCTCGATTACTCGGGGGTTAGCAAAATTCCACTATTTTGCTAGTGCAAGTATAAAGTACAAAATACGAGTGATACAATTCAAGTTCCAAGAATAATAACAACCAGGAATCCTCAAAGATTCAAACACAACGAAAAATACCTCCCGAAGCAAGAGTTTGGGTAAAACATTCCAAAACCGAAAGATCAGAATTTAAGGGAAACAATTTACAAAATGGTTTAATATGCCATCGGGAGTTTTAATAGAAAACAATTTAGGATTATCGAATCCTTCTCTTTCCAAAATCAACAGGGTCACAGTCCAAAGGTTTTGTCTTTGCAAATAGAAAACCAACAACAATTCAAAGGGTCAAAACCCACGTCACGTGTCCTCAACGGACATAAAAATAAGCAAAACATAACCGCCCAAGATACGAAATCTCGGTCACACCCAAGGTACTCAACCTGGTCAATACATCCAAAACATATACATAACACCATAAAAACATGCCACGTCATCTCACGGTTGGATCAATCACTTGTTGTCTCCTGACCACATGATCGCATGTCATGTGTCACCGTAGGTTCCATATACCACCGTTATCACTTGTCACGTCATCTCACGGTTGGATCAATCACTTGTTTTCTCCTAACGACATGATCGCATGTCATGTGTCACCGTAGGTATCCCGAGGCTCTCACAGTTGGATCAATCACTTGTTGCATCCTGACCACATGATCACATGTCATGTGTCACCGTAGACTCCGCCTATATACACACATTCACACATATAACATAGCACGCCAAGGATATCCAAACAATTCACCCAAAGGCAATAAACGCATAACACAACACAAGTGTCAAATCACAACACACCGAAATGAGATAATATATGTATATATATTATCAAAGCACAACAACAACACCAAGAATATTCATAGGGTTCAGTTTACCATTCACGAAACACACCATTCACAAAACACACGCATTTTGAAAGTGAGCCTTTAACGAGGCTAAACCGAATCTTTTGAAAGTTCATTTCAAACAACCAAACAAATACATTTAGACAATCACTGATCATCATATCCACAAAACAAGAAATGTATGGACAAGGTACTTGGCTCGAATAACCACAAACGCGGAGAATCGACCGAAGTAGGTTGGCACGAACCAACTACGAACCCGCCGACTCTGCCGAACGCCAACTCGCGACAATAAACTACGAAGGATAATAACAACAATGAAAATGAATTCCATAGCACGACTCAAAGCCGCTGAATTGGAGGAACAAACGACAAAAGCTCAAGGGTTTCCCCCAAAATGGTCAAGAACATGAATCGATCGACCAAAACATGAAAACGAAATTCCAAACCGGAATATGGATATTCAATCCATAGGATATGTTTAACAACATCATTTAACAACAATCGATTCATAAAAATCGGATGGAAAATGAGATCAAGAACAAAACTCCCCAAAAAGTCAACTATAAGGATTCAAGAAAAATACCTTGATTCGGCGAAGAACAATTGATTAGATGATGTTATAATCACCTAAGATACTCCAAAACACCTTTGGATCGAGCAAAATCGGCCAAGATCGCGATCCCTAGTCGCCCTTGACTCAACCCCGTGGAGAGGAGGAGAAATGAGGTGGAAATGATGTATCACGACTGCTGTCCAGTTTATATACACTGGACAACTTAGCGTGTGCTAATCTTTAAGATTAGTGTGCGCTATTGAGGCACCGAAGTAAAACTTCCTGACAAAAATTCACTGTTAGCATGCGCTAACCACAAGTGTTAGCGTGCGCTAACGGGACCTTCAGACCCAGTCCAGCAGCTCCTGGACTGCCCTGAACTACCAGAGTACCAGGTAGCGCGCGCTATCCTCACCCTAGCGTGTGCTACTAATGCACTCTAGCGCGCGCTATGATACTAAATAGCGTGCTCTGATCAACGTCTTAACCTAGTCCAGTAGCCTGTGGATTGTTTTTGCACCACCAGTTAGTGTGCGCTACCACACCCGTAGCGTGCGCTAATAACTGCACCTTAGCGCACGCTAACCACAAAGTGTAGCGTGCGCTAACGACTCAAAAAGACAGCAACAGAACTCCCAGAAATGCGCACGACGACGGATACCCACAACTTTGGGAAATTACAAAACGACCCCAAATGTCCGAAAATCACAATACGACAACGAATAACCAAACCTAAGCTCATAACACGTATAACAACGTTGAATGAACTTACGAGAAACCCGAAACAACAGTTTCGAACGAGATTCGCAAGAATCAAACTCAAGCGCGGAAAAGTCAATTAAGAGCACGGAACTCAACAAAACGACACCGGAATGAACTCAGATGTCAAAAAGTGCAGAATTAATCATTCTCAGAATGATGAAACGGTCACAAGGGAGTCATCAAAATGGACCCCCACCGAAAAAAAGAAAATTACCAAAAATCGAAATTGCGGATATTACATGCTACCCGCTTTAAAAGAAGTTTCGTCCCGAAACTTAAAATAAGTAGGGAGGAGCAACATGCCACTAGGAAACACCCAACGAGATACACAAGAACCGAAAACTCGCGTCCAACGGCGAAACGTTACAAGCAACACAATGAAACATATGGCGTGAAAACACGCTCCACAACGACCATCACAACGCCACAGGCAGAGACATAATAAAACCAATAAGTGAAAACCGTCATCAAACAGATAGTACAATCGACTCAATTATCCGAACAATCACAAAGCAAGAGGTACCAATATAAGAAAACATGCACAGTCAAGAAAACAGAAAATAAACACAAAACGATCCACAAGGACAACCATAATCAATTCGGACTACGCCGAAATCCTCAAAAACCACACTAGGCATCTCCGTGTCCTTTCGGAGCAGAGACGCAACCTCGATCCCCAAATCTCTCAACTACCGTCTCGCAATGCATGGCTCGGTGACCCACCTGTCCACACTCGAAACAGCTGGATCTCGACGCTTAACAGCCTCCCACCAACTAGCGGCATCTTTGTCGAGAAGATACTGAGCGACCGGTACCTTACGTTCTTCTGGACAATCAACTACCTCGAATATCTTTTCCAACTGAAAAGCCAACTATCCCAACCCAATGCATCTGCGGCACCAGCAAAACTAGGGGGATTCATACGAACCACTTCTCGAAGCCACTGATTTGCACCAATGTTCTGGGTCACATCTGTACTACGTTGAACTGCTTGAGTCAACTGAGTCATCTGTGCAGCTACCTGCTGTAGAATAGTAGCAACACCGATACCAACACCATCACTGGCAGCATGATCCTGATCATGCATCCGGTTGCCACGACCACGACCTCTGTCCCTCGGCATACTGAATGAGCAACCACTCAGCACAACAGAAAATCATAACACGCAACACATACAAAGATTACTATCATAAAGCAACAAACATACCAACATCACAGCAACGACGGCATTATTCGGTGATCTCAACGACCCGAACGATAACCAGCACATAATCACAAAATATCATGAAACAATCACACATGTACACAAACGTACAAACCCAAGATTTAACAGCTCGCGCATGTGCGACAACACGCAATTCACCACGAGGCGAAAAACATTAAATACCACATCACACCTCTCACAGAGGGCTAGTACAACAAATGCATGGCGAACGACTTAACACTCACACCACCAACTCAATCACAACTCAGAGGGCTAACATCCTAACGACAATACTAACATCATACACACCTTCTCCGACCACAAGCAGGAAGTGATAGGTTTTAAAAATGAGAACCACCTTTTGAAAATAATTTTGGAAACATCAGTTGATCTTGAGTATCACCTTTCAAAAAGTAGTACAAACATTGTCATCGAGACTTTGAAAACCATCTTGCTTTTGATAAAAATGAGGACACTTTTCTTTTAGTGAAAAACTTTCAGAATATTCGACCCTCGGGTCTAAGCAAAAGCATTTCTAAATCATTGAAAATATCTCAAAATATTTTGGCCCTCAAGTGGAATAATTTTGAAACATACTGTGGCACCTTGGAAGTACCGCGAGAAAATAATTCATTTTAAAAGTACGTCTCGAAATTTATTTTCTAAGATACTCAAGGTTTTCAAAAATCCAATAGGCCAGAATGCCCAAAAAATCACACGTATCGGCATCGCTTATACACATCATAGTACACGCATCAATTCGTTCAAAATCAAGACAATACATGTCTTTTGCCTGAAAACAAACAGTCAAATATCACAGTCGAAAAGACACAAGTAGCGACAACGCTCCTCATATAAACGAAATATGAAAGTCAAATAAACACGCATCACGAAACCAAGAATCTACATAAAGATTCCATCCCTCAACAACTAACCATATGAGTAGCTCGTGCCGCATGAGGCACAACACAAAGAAGGGAGACTTACATCCATAGGTCGCACGAAGATGATGATCGCCCCACGATACTAATCACGACCACCAAACTCAGACGACGCGTCACGACACGACTCAATCAGACAAAATCCGACGAGACAAAACTCAACAGACACCACTTAACCTGACAGCCTAGGTTTCCACAACCTTGCTCCGGTACCATTTATGTAACACCCCCAATCTGCTCAGGGATATTACACGCCGTAGAACCTTTCCTCAAGGATCTACCAGGCTGGTAACAACATCGAATATCCCAACAATGCCTTTAAGGCTAAAATGACTCAGTAGACCGATTTGGTCTTCAATAAATACATACAACTCAATCTCAATACATGCCCATGCAGGGGTCAAATACAAATTTCTCTCGTACAATGGGAAAAAATACTACAGCGGAAATAAAGTACAACTAAACCAATACAACAACGTACGGGTCCTCATGTGATTAGTATCGATCATCTTTCATCATCCTTCGTGCCAACCCTGTGCTATGCTTTTCAACACGTGAATGTAATATAGAAATCCACCCCCGATTACTCGGGGGTTAGCAAAATTCCACTATTTTGCCAGTGCAAGTATAATGTGCAAAATACGAGTCATACAATTCAAGTTCCAAGAATAATAACCAGGAATCCTCAAAGATTCAAACACAATGAAAAATAGCTCCCGGAGTACGAGTTTGGGTAAAACATTCCAAAACCGAAAGATCACAATTTAAGGGAAACAATTTACAAAATGGTTTAATATGCCATCGGGAGTTTTAATAGAAAACAATTTAGGATTATCGAATCCTTCTCTTTCCAAAATCAATAGGGTCACAGCCCAAAGGTTTTGTCTTCAGAAATAGAAAACCAACTACAATTCACATGGTCAAAACCCACGTCACGTGTCCTCGACGGACATAAAAATCAGCAAAACATAACCACCCAAGATACGAAATCTCGGTCACACCCAAGGTACTCGACCTGGTCAATACATCCAAAACATATACATAACACCGTGAACACATACCACGTCATCTCACGGTTGGATAAATCACTTGTTGTCTCCTGACCACATGATCGCATGTCATGTGTCACCGTAGGTTCCATATACCACCGTGATCACTTGCCACGTCATCTCACGGTTGGATCAATCACTTGTTGTCTCCTGACCACATGATCACATGTCATGTGTCACCATAGGTATTCCGAGGCTCTCACAGTTGGATCAATCACTTGTTGCATCCTGACCACATGATCACATGTCATGTGTCACCGTAGACCATGCCCATATACACACATTCCCACACATAACATAGCACGCCAAGGATATCCAAACAATTCACCCAAAGGCAATAAACACATAGCAGAACACAAGTATCAAATCACAACACACGGAAATGAGATAATATATGTATATATATTATCAAAGCACAACAACAACACCAAGCATATTCATAGGGTTCACTTACCATTCACTAAATACAACATTCACAAAACACACGCGTTTTGAAAGTGAGCCTTTAACGAGGCTAAACCGAATCTTTCGAAGGTTCATTTCAAACAACCAAACAAATACATTTAGACGATCAACGATCATCATATCCACGAAACAAGAAATGTATGGCAAGGTACTTGCCTCGAATAACCACAAACACGGAGAATCGACCGAAGTAGGTTGGCACGAACCGACTACGAACCCACTGACTCCGCCGAATGCCAACTCGTGACAATAAACTACGATGGACAATAACAACAATGAAAATGAATTCCATAGCACGACTCAAAGCCGCTTAATTGGAGGAACAAACGACAAAAGATCAAGGGTTTCCCCCAAAATGGCCAAGAACACGAATCGACCGACCGAAACATGAAAACAAAATTCCAAACCGGAATATGGATATTAAATCCATAGGATATGTTTAACAACATCATTTAACAACAATCGATTCATCAAAATAGGATGGAAAATGAGATCAAGAACAAAACTACCCAAAAAGTCAACTCTAGGAATTCAAGAAAAATACCTTGATTCGGCGAAGAACAATAGATTAGATGATGTTATAATCATCTAGGATACTCCAAAACACCTTTGGATCCAGCAAAATCGGCCAAGATCGCAATTCCTAGTCGCCCTTGACTCAACCCCGCGGAGAGGAGAAGAAACGAGGTGGAAATGATGTATCACGACTGTTGTCCAGTTTATATACACTGGACAGCTTAGCGGGCGCTAATCTTTAAGATTAGCGTGTGCTATCGAGGCACCAAAGTAAAACTTCCTGACAAAAATACACTGTTAGCGTGCGCTAACAGGACCTTCAGACCCAGTCCAGTAGCTCCTGGACTGCCCTGAACTACCAGGTAGCGCGCGCTATCCTCACCCTAGCGTGCGCTACTAATGCACTCTAGCGCACGCTATGATACTAAATAGCATGCGCTGATCAACGTCTTAACCCAGTCCAGTAGCCTCTGGACTTTCTGCACCACCAGTTAGCGTGTGCTACCACACCCGTAGCGTGCGCTAATAACTGCACCTTTGTGCGCACTAACCACTAAGTGTAGCGTGCGCTAACGACTCAGAAAGACAGCAACAGAACTCTTAGAAATGGGCACGATGACGAATACCCACAACTTTAGAAAATTGCAAAACGGTCCAGAATGTCCGAAAATCACAATACGACAATATATAACCAAACCGAAGCTCACAACACGTATAACAACGTTGAATGAACTTACGAGAAACCCGAAACAACAGTTTCGAACGAGATTCAAAAGAATCAAACTCAAGCGCGGAAAAGTCAATTAAGAGCACGAAACTCAACAAAACGACACCGAAATGAACTAGGATGTCAAAAAGTGCAGAAATAATCATTCTCAGAATGACGAAACGGTCACAAGCGAGTCGTAAAAATGGACCCCCGCCGAAAAAAAGAAAATTACCGAAAATCGAAATTGCGGATATTACAGTGAATTACTTATGAACTTGGGTTTTATTATTGCAGCGATGGTTCGTGTATTCGTGTTATGACTCGAAGTGAATATTTGATTGTGATGCTATTTGTTGTCCTATGTTGATTATGTGATGTTTGTTTTGTTATGCTATTCTGAATGGTTGTCCATTTAGTATGCCGAGAGGTCGAGGCCGAGGACATGGTCGGGGTAGTGGTCGTAATCAGGAGCATGAGAGGGCGACTCACTCGTTGTCGAGTGCCAATTAGATCAGTACAAATGATCGAGATGAACAGTCGCGTGATCAGGGGCAATCAGACAGAGGTAATGTTGACGTTGGTGCCACCACCGTCCTTCGTCAGGTGGTCGACCAGTTAGTGCAGATGAATCAGACCGTGCACCTGGATGAGACCCAGATGGGGATAACATATATAGTAAGTGGTTACGAGATGTGATGAGAATGCACCCACCCCATTTTGTAGGTTTTTCGGACACGTTAGGCTGGAAGAGCTGTCTCTTCTAGTTGGACAGAACATTAGATGTTGTAACTTGTCCCGATGAAAGAAGGGTACCTATTTCTCAATACCAGCTCGACAAGGAAGCTGTAGACTGGTGGGAGGCCGTAGCATCTAGTGATTGTACAGCTACTTGGGCTGAATTCAAGACTTCCATGGAGGCCTCAAAATGACCTTTTCAATATATAACATCACCACCGTAACGACATACAAGATAACTAACCGAGTGCGACATTACCGATACAATAGTTAAAGATCACAATCGTCACTGGCGGACCAGACGAATATATCAGCAGGAATCAAACGATTGACAAAGAGCACTGATACCAATGTAACAACAAAATTACTGCCGTGACAGTAAAAAACTTACGGTCGTAATAACATGCAGTTTACGGCCGTAACAACTAGGAGCTTACGGCCGTAATGTCTATGAGCTTAGGGCCGTAATGGTAAACATCTTACGGCCGTAATCACTAGCTGCAGGACAGCAGAATTGTCCCATCAGTCCCGATACGGCTCCGAAGGTTAAGGATCGACTCCTAAAAATGTATTCCGACATTTAGAAACACTGCAACATTATCCGACAAGCATAACAACATAACAAACTTGTCGCAACGGCTTAGTCCCAACACACAAACACATAACATTTTAAATTCCGTAAACTAAAGTCGTTTTGCTAAACAGAAATTTTCCTAAATCCTTTCGATCATAACCAAAAATGATGGTAATATTTTGCAATGTCCGAAGTACTTTAGAACACATTTTTCAATTACCGTCTGATGGTGTCATTTGAAAATACATGACCAACTTGTCAAAATTCAACCGATTTTAAAATCCATACAAAACGTTGTTTAACCGCACAATCAAAATATTTTCAAAAATCAATTTCCACAAAAATGCTCAAACCCGTAAAGTCCTTAAGAAAAACATTCTCAAACCTACCCGCAGCGGGCATAATTACAACAATTCAAAAATAATCGAACATAAAACCACATGCCCAAACGGCAAACAAAATCACCAACTCAAGCAAACACACCTCGTGAGTGTCAAGTTTAAACATACAACAAAACCATCCGTCTGAGTTTCTCACAAACTCTACCGTCGATACCTTTTACGAATCACATCAAGGTTCACAGCTTTCACATTATACCACCCCACGCGGTGGTTCAAAGTCAAACCATCAATACTTCCAGTTCCATGCACATACAGTGTATCACAAGTATCGAATACACACTCCATTACACAACACCGAGCAAACAAAGTTATGCACCACAAATATCGCACATAAATAAAATCATGAAACACAGATACAAAGCATAAAATAGGATACTTACGTCCACAGTCCGCACGGAGATGACGGTCGCCCTCGATACTTATCTAATCCGACAACATATCCGACATGTTGTGACTACGCACAACTCAACTTGTCACCTGACAACTCAGATGACACGACGACATATTACTCGACAAATCACGACTCGACTTGACCTGACAGCCTATTTTTGCGCAACCTAAGCTCTAATACCATAAATGTAACACCCCCAAAACTGTATGGAAATATTACACGCTGCAAATCTTTGCCATGAGGATCTACCAGGCTAAACATCACAAAACGACCAAGTGTTCGCTAACAGGACCTTCAGACCTAGTCCAGTAGCTCCTGGACTGCCCTGAACTACCAGGTAGCGCGCGCTATCCTCACCCTAGCGTGTGCTACTAATTCACTCTAGCGCACGCTATGATACTAAATAGCATGTGTTGATCAACGTCTTAACCCAGTCCAGTAGCCTCTGGACTGTTTCTGCACCACCAGTTAGCGTGCGCTACCACACCCGTAGCGTGCGCTAATAAATTCACCTTAACGCGCGCTAACCACTAAGTGTAGCGTGCGCTAACGACTCATAAAGACAGCAACAGAACTCCTAGAAATGGGCACGACGATGGATACCCACAACTTTAGGAAATTACAAAACGGCCCCAAATGTCCGAAAATCACAATACGATAATATATAACCAAACCGAAGCTCACAACACGTATAACAACGTTGAATGAACTTACGAGGAACCCGAAAAAATAGTTTCGAACGAGATTCGCAAGAAACGAACTCAAGCACGGAAAAGTCGCTAAAGAACACGGAACTCAATAAAATGACACCGAAATGAACTCGAATGTCAAAAAGTGCAGAATTAATCATTCTTAGAATGACGAAACGGTCACAAGCGCGTCGTCAAAACGGACCACCGCTGAAAAAAAAGAAAATTACCCAAAATCGAAATTGCGAATATTACAGTGAATTACTTATGAAGTTGGGTTTTATTATTGCAGCGATGGTTCGTGTATTCGTGTTATGACTCGAAGTGAATACTTGATTGTGCTGCTATTTGTTGTCCTATGTTGATTATGTGATGTTTGTTTTGTTATGCTATTCTGAATGGTTGTCCATTCAGTATGCCGAGAGGTCGAGGCCGAGGACATGCTCGTGGTAGTGGTTGTAATCGGGAGCATGAGAGGGCGACTAGCTCGTTGTCGAGTGCCAATCAGCTCAGTACAGATGATCGAGATGAACAGTTGCGTGATTAGGGGCAATCATCCAGAGTTAATGTTGACGTTGGTGCCGCCACCATCCTTCGTCAGGTGGTCGACCAGTTAGTGCAGATGAATTAGACCGTGCACCTGGATGAGACCCAGATGGGGATAACGGATCTAGTAAGTGGTTACGAGATGTGACGAGAATGCACCCACCCCATTTTGTAGGTTCTTCGGACACGTTAGGCTGGAAGAGCTGGCTCTTCCAGTTGGACAGAACATTAGATGTTGTAACTTATCCCGATGAAAGAAGGGTACCTATTTCTCAATACCAGCTCGACAAGGAAGCTGCAGACTGGTGGGAGGCCGTAGCGTCTAGTGATTGTACAGCTACTTGGGCTGAATTCAAGACTTCCATGGAGGCCGAGTATTGTCCGCCGCCTGTTAAAGAGCGTAGAATTGTTGAGTTTTTCTCGGCTATGCCCCAAGACGTGTCGATATCTCAGGCAATAGTCGATTATAATTGACAGCGGTGTTATGTTCGGGATCAAGCGCGAAGTGAGGCAGATAAAGTTCTTTATTTTGATATGCTTATGAAACCTCATGTTGGGCAGTGTATGGCTCCTTTTATGTGTACGACGTTGAAGGACTATCAGGATCGAGCCTTAGCATTTGAAATGGCTGTATTATCTACCGAGTCGTTATCTGTAGCAAAGAAACAGATGATTTCTGATGAAACATTGGAAAGCAAGGAAATTGGGGTTTTAAAACTTCAAACCTCGTACCATATGAGTATGGGACCTTCTCGGTTAGCTGGAGAATCTAAAAGACCCAGGTCGGTGTCTTTAAGTTCAGGCAGTGCTCCAAGATGTTTCAACTGTAATGTACTGGGCCACGAGCATGCGGGTTGTAAGAAATCGCCGGTGACTTGTTATAATTGTGGACGCGAAGGACATCGAGACCAGTACTTCGAGACTGTTGCTAAGATGGTAGGGAACCGGGGTTTCGTTCATACTTCTGGAGGGGCCAGCGATGCCCAGTGATAATATTTTGTGTTTATAGTACGGGTGGTCTCCCGTGTGAAGACTTATTATGTAATGTTTTTATGTTTGAGTGTGGTGTTTTGTTTGATAGCGGTGTGATGTCTTTGTTTTAAGTTTCGGGACGAAACTTGTTTTTAGAGGGGTGGAATGTAATACCTGAGATTTTCGTTCCGGTTATTTTGGATTTTTTCCGGATATTTCTCGGTTGTCGAGTGTCGGTATTATTTTCTCGATGATTGACTTTTGTGTTTATATGGTCGTGTGTGATTATTTGTTGCATGATGTTTTCATTTCTGATCGGTGATATTGTCCGCAAGCGTTTTGTCGAGTTCGTTCCATGCGTTTCTGGAAATTTGAGTCGTCGAGTCATGGCGGCTGGGCACTGGCCGGCCAGGTGCGGCAGGGACCGGCCATGTGCGCTCGAGCATGGTGCACGAGCTGGGCGCACGATCCGGCGCTCGTGCGGCCCTGACTGCACGCGCACGAGCAGGTGCTCGTGCCCGGTGCTCGTGTGTCTCGGCAGATTCTTAATAGTGGCGCGCACGACCCGGCGCACGATCGGCCGCTCGTGCGTGTCTGCCCGTGCGTCGCTGGGCAGTATAAATATGATCGAGCAGGCGGGTTTACACTCATTTTCTCATTTATATTCTTTTCTTTCCACGGCTGGGGCTTGGAGGACACGAAGTCATGTTGTTCAACTATCAATCCACAAAGTTCTTGAGTTTCTTACGTCGATTAATCATCTTATAACCTCCTCCGATCGACCGAATCAAGGTTAGATTTCCTAACAATCTAGTTTTGGGGAAATTGGGGATTTTGTTTGATTTCGTCTGTTTGATCCGTAATAACCTATATTAGTGATGGATTATTGATTATTAAGTTGTATTCTACCAATTTCCTTGTTGTTCCATGGTTTGATTACTCTGGATTCGTCTTTTTGTCGAGTTCCTAATCGGCGCCTTGAAGGTGTCCGGTAAAAGGTCTTAGAGGGGGATTCGGGCGTTATACGATTATTATTCCTAGTACGACGGTTGATTTATCGATGACATATTTTAGGAATGAAATCTTTGTGAAGAACTTGAGTCGGATCCCTTCCGTTTGTTGTCTTCTTCGGGGTTCGAAGTTTTCCGGTTGAATCGTGTTCTTCGGAGTGTTCGGTATCGGTTATTGAGGCAATTATCTACTTATACGATTTGTGCCTTGTGAATAGAGTTTACGTATTGGATTTACGATGATTTAGTTTACCTTCGTGGATATGATTGGTGCGATTTGATTATTCGAACTTTTGTTGGTATTAATGATATTCTTGCTTGTTTAACGTTGTGAAGTCGTGTTGGTCATGCTAATCGCGTGATCTGTGTTGGGCTTGATTGCTCGGGTTTGATGTCTTGTGTTTATTATGATTATTGTGTTGGACTGATTATACACTTGGACATGTATTTAGGTTTATGATTGGATGCTCAAACGTATTTGTATTAAGGTGTGTTATTCGTGGTGATGTGTTGCGATTTTGATATGTGTTGGGAAGTGTGTGTGTGTGTGGTCGAGGTACGCTCCGTCGTGACCTCTGGAGTTTGGTACATGAGGTGTACGAACAGTGTGAGTGGTCCAGGAACGGTCGGTCGTGGCTTCTGGAGTTCGGTACATGAGGTGTACGAACAATGTGTGTGGTTCAGGTACGGTCCGTCGTGGTCTCTGGAGTTCGGTACATGAGGTGTACGAATAGTGTGTGGTCCAGGTATGGTCCGTTATGGCCTCTGGAGTTCGGTACATGAGGTGTACGAACAGTGTGTGTGGTTTACGTACGGTCCGTCGTGGCCTCTGGAGTTCGGTACATGAGGTGTACGAACAATGAGTTAATAAATAACATTTTGATGTTAAATCTCGGACGTGATGATATCTTTACTAATGTGTTTTGAAACAAGAACCGGGCTGAGGCCTTAACGATTTTCGAAAGAGGTTTTATAATTTGGGACTCGAGGTCCAAAAGAATTTATACTATAAAAATTCCCGAGATGCCGAGTTTAATTTTAAACACTTCATCGCTTGTTTTCTAATTAATAAAACCTCTCGGGAATGTTTTGACAATTGATTGTCGTACTTGATTCGTGATCGCTTTTGCTTGATACATTTCGTATACTATTATACTTGTACTAGTAAAACAGTGGAGTTTTACTAACCCCCGAGTAATCAGGGGGTGGATGTCTGTTTTGCGTCCAGGTACAGGCAGGTTCAGGTGAGCAGTCACATGATCGGCACAGGAAGTGATGAGCTACGATACTAATCAAGAGTTGAGAGTTTGGTCAATTAATGTTGTATCGACCGAGTTATAGTCAGACTTCCGCTGTTTTGTATCTTTACCCCTGTGTGGGTATTCATTGTAAAGAGTTGTATTTTTCTGTTTTTGTCAGTCATACGACCTCAGCGGTCCGTTTAGTTTTTTATAATTGACCTTAACGGTCCATATCATTGTATTGCTTGCCCCGGCTGGGCAAACACTTGGTCGTTTTGTGATGTTTAGCCTGGTAGATACTCGTGGAAAGGATCACGGCGTGTAATATCTCCATAAGGTTTTGGGGGTGTTACAATTCAAATATTTTTAGATGGAAAATATTTGGTTCCTCACGGAAAACCAATTATGATAGGGAGAACCATTAATTACTCATTAGCCTGATGCGAATTGACATTGTTGAATATAACATATATCAAGTTTCCTTTTGAGCCAGCATAACATGAGAAATCATTCGGAAGAAACTTCTGGTTCTTCAATGAATGTCTACATTAATCTTTGATTATTTTTCGCATCATTAGTGAACCCGAATGGCCTAACCGGTTATGCAAAAACAATAAAATTATCAGTAAACTTCTGGTTTACTATAACATGGGTGTTTAATCGTATAAATTTCAGAATAGTAATTAGTGCTAATTTCTCCATAATATGTTTAGTGCCTTGGGAAATACTTCGATCTGAAGGTATTCTATATTTTCTTCATGTATTGTCTCAACATGATATCTGGATATCTTTAAAACTCGATAGATTTCTTTGAGACCCTGGATGCACATCCATATTTTCACATTTCTTTCTCATAGGAAACTATATATCTGCTCTTCCGGAGCTTATTTTCCCTTCATAAACTTATTTGCTCTTCAGGAGCTTAATCCTTTTACTACCTGATATAATATTCACACTAGTTTCTTTCATTGCATAAATGTTCAGTATTCATTATTATTTGAAGTTGGGGGAATTCACGTTATCAGTAGACTTCTGGTCTACTATAGCATATGATCCATATATCTTCACTATTCATATTCTTCAAATGAATAACAATCACATACTTAAGTTTAATCATATCTCCATAATAACATATAATATCATAGTTCAAATTTGAAACCAATTCATAAAATCATATCTACTATTCATGCTCGTAATATCATGAATATGAAACCAAGTTCATTAAATTCATAAAACAAAACCATAAATCCAAAACAAAATTGTCTGTTCACAAGGTATTTTCTGTGTCATAATTATGATGTACAGAGTCACGATCGTGACAGAGTGAACTGAGCCTTATATTATGTCGATTTTGTTTCCTTTTAGTTATGTCCTTCAGGGACGAAGTCAGCAATCTCAAAGTGAGTTGTTTTGCCATAGTTAAAATCATATTTTCCATTTTCATATGCGAGATTAGTCTCTTTCTTGCCATGTTTCAATGATTGTTGATATATTTCAACAAAATATTTTGGTGTACGACAGGTATGAAACCAATGGCATTTTCCTCCACAACAGTAACATACATTGGTCACATCCTCACTATTATCTTTTTCTTGTTTGTGACCATCTTTATTATCCGGCTTCTGGTGGGAATATGAGTTCTTGAAAGAACCACCTCGGTATTTACCTCGACCATATTAGTATTCTCGTCCACGTCCCAGGCCACTATTGTTAGCATGGTTCTTTTCTTTTCAAGTATATGATGTCACATTTGTAATACCCCGAGATATTCGGAATAATTACAGCGCCGTAAACCCTTTAAGTAAGGATTTACAAGGCTAATTTAAAAGAAATGAGAATAATCCAATAATACCAAAGAAATTCGAATTACAAAACTGGTTCCATCTGATCCAACGAGTTAATTAATACAACCATATCGAAATGACATTAATAAGACACGCGTACTCGAGTACTGAAAATGAACCAAGAAGACAAATCACAAAAACAACAAACATCACTGAACCCCTTCGTCGTCACATCGGTACTGTGGCTGTTTCCCCGCTCCTCGGCTACCTGAACATCAAAACAAATGTCCACCCCCGAAGGGGTTAGCAAAACGATGCTAGTACAAGTATCATATTAAACAAATCGAATATGCATCAACAATACATAACAAGATACACCACACGGACTTCCGCTACCGGAATCCGACAATGCGAATCCACAAGATTCCATTAACACAACATGGGTATTCCAATGATCCAGCGACCTCAGCATAGATCCCAAGATGATCCCGTCGGACCAACACGAGGTGTAAAAACCCGTCCAATGATCCAGCGCCCTCAGCCTAGATCCCAAGATGATCTCGACGGACCAACACGAGGTGGACATCCGATCCAGCGCCCTCAGCATAGATCGTACAACATACACAAACACAACTCATGCAAAATCGCTATGTCCATCAACATGAGCATACCAATACTAGATAACGAATATCATGACAATTCAACAAAATAAATCCCATGTTCAGCAACATGAATAAACCACATGTATGCTTAAAATACCAATATTAACAAATTAAGATACTTGCCTCAAATATGGCAAGAACTAATCACTCCAATGATCTCGACACCCCCGAAGGCCGTCTCCTTCGATCAACGTAGCAAGCTCGAACCTTAACAAAAGAGATAATAAAGGATTCATCTCATGTCGTACGAATGTCTAGCAATCCGGTCTACGGCCGAAAACTCTAAAAATGTAATCTGCCTAAACTACTTAGCGTGCGCTACGTACTCTACGTAACGTGCGCTAAGTCTGCCCGTTAGCATACGTAAACGACGAAGTCTAGCGTACGCTAACTATGTACTGACAATCCTCTCTGATCAGCCGATTGACCCGCATGATGTCATAACGTGCGTTACGTACCAAACGTAGCATACGTTACTCATTCCCGATAGCGCACGTTAATATATACATCTTAGCGTGCGCTACCCGTGCATGGCAGTTTACTACTGGGCAGAAAACTTAATCTAATGGTGAAGAAACTCATGAAATCTTCACTTCTAAAACATGTCATCTCCGTGCATATCATGCTCATACGGTTTGTGAAATATCTTTACGGATTAATCGACTACGAGATACAAGGATACTTATAGTCATCACAACACCATAATTCATCTTGATCTTCAAGAAAATATCCTATGTTCAATCCATTTCATGTCCCAAAACGTATGATTCCATTATGTAAAGACATAAGAACTTGATAATCTCCATATACTGGTCACAATCGGTTTGAAGCTACATGAATATGCTAGGAGTTCAGACACTAATAGGTTCAATGGATTATACGATGAATAAGCACCGAAACATCGAAATATCCTTCTAACACATGATGTTCGACTACTTACGAATTTAACTGACTAGATAATCCCAAATCATGATCAAAACATCCTTCAGAATACTACCAATATTGGTGAAGAATCACCTACCTCAAAGTAGCGAAGAACACGAAGGAATTTGAAGAAATCCAACACCGAGGGCTTGAACACCAATCTCCAATGATCTACAATCTTCAAACTCGTGCTAGGAGGATGATATGAGAGGTTGAGGATGGAGGAAGTAACTCTCTAAGCTCAAAAATTCGGATTTGGGAAGTGAAAAGTGTTAGGAGTATGCCCTCGAATGCCACTCAGAGGTTGTTGAGTGAGGGCATTGTACTTGTAATTATGTAAACCATTTATATAAGGCAAATGAATGTTTCTTTATTTACTGGTAGTTACTGGCATTCCTAACTCGTAAATAAACATATAGAAACTAGTCCATGTATTTGAGAGCAAAACGTTCCACTCCTTATTGGATAAGGGGGTCGGCACTGGAAAGGTTATAGCTCAAATACTTAATCGTTCGCAAGTCGATGAAACTTGGTAGGCGTTAAGTTTATGTGAAGACTTGTATGACGTGTTCTTTGACATGGAGAGTGCCTGTCGAACACTAATGGTTAGTGGGAGCACACGTTATAGGTATGCTAATTGGATTAGTATACTCGAACCGACTCACCCTCGATTCGTCACATGGATTTCACTCGGACATCAATGACGGAATCGAAAGGTTGTGATAGGTATTCGTGAACCTTCGACTTGAGGATTTAGTAGGGATGTGCTTGTGACATCAAGATTTTCATTAGAGTAGTTCGACCACCTGTAAACCGGAAGGCGGGGGCAACCTCGACGTGCATCTTGACAGCAAGTAGCGAGTCCTACCGAATACCAAGATAGAATTCTTTCTCCCGTTAGTGAGCGGGTTATATGTCCTATGCGGTTATTGGCGGATGAGATCATAAGTCTTTGGCCAAAGCATTGGAGCTAGTTGTATTAGATACACGGCGACTCGATGATCTCGATTTGCATTAACGCATGCATAGCGTCAAAGTACGAGATATGGTTTGGTAGCCGTGACCCTATAACTTGATCGGGACATTTGAAAGAAGGGTTTATACGTATATCTTGGTATTCACGACAGAATGGTTCTTGAATGATCCCAATCATTCGTTCTCGATCGAGTGCAGTGTAGGCCACCAGTGGCTAGGTGGTGCTACTACTCTTTGGTTCCTCCCATTCTTTGGATCGAGACGGACCTACCGAGTCGCGCATTAGGATTGACAACGGAATGAATCGAGCTAATTATCTCATTATGAATATTAGATATTGGATATCTAATTTTGGAACATTGGATGTTTAAATCGATTTATTGGATAAATTGATTTACGGCCTAATGAATTAAATAAATTCTTGGGTGATTAATTTAATTCATGAATATAATTATTTCTTGGAGAAATTAATTATGTTATTTTGTATTTGATATGTTTAATTAATTGGATTAATTAAACGACATAAATACATCGGACGGAATATGAGTTTATCTGTTTGGACTCACGGAGTCGAAGCGAATCGAACTCGACCGTTTTCTAGCATGGGCCAACCCCACTTATTACCATGTGTGTGTATTGACTTGTCCCCATCATGGTTTTGGAATCTCATGTGATTGAGGGGACAAGTATCATATACATTATATGGGGAATCAAATCATGATATATGTATTTGTTTTCATGTGGGTTGAATAAGAATATATACAAGACTTTGATCTCTCATCCTTACAATACTTCTTGGCATTTACATATCATTGAGTTTGAGAGAGAGAGAGAAAATTGTTTTCTCTTTAGTCATCTTCTTCTTCAACCTTGTTCTTGTTTTTCTTAGAGAAAAATATCAAGACATAAAGAGAGAGTAAGATTAAAACACTTAGAGTGTAGTAATCTTTACATATATAGCTTCATCACCTATCTCTAGCCGTATCCTCGGAGGATAGCAAGGTGTTGTCATTCCGTTCGTTTCTCCGGCGCGTGGCAAGTAGAGACGCGGTGCTTTCGGCGTTGGATCGTTCAAGAGCTTGGGGAATAGCTCAAGAGAAGGTTACCATTTAATCAACGGACTTGAGGGTTAGTTTTTTTTTTTCAACTCTTGCTTTTCGTTTATATATTCGTATATACGTAGCTCGATCGATCATCGTAGGGATTCGGATCGAATTAATTTTCGTTTTACCGCTCAGCGGGCCTTCGTTTTAGGCACCGAATCCCAAGTGGTATCGGAGCGTAGGTCTTGCGATCGTATATACGATATTGGCATTTGGAATGCTTGATTAGATGGTGAATGATTTGGAATCATTTTAGTCATAATCGTGGTATATATTTTACGTTCGTTGTAGTTATATTTTTAAAGTTTATGTCTAAATATAAATCTTAATTTCTTGGAAATATGATTTATATTGAAGATATGAATGTTGAAAAATATTGATATTGGATATCCGGTCGAAAATCGAGCTCAATCGTCGTCGGACGACTTTTGGACAAAGGCGGAAAAGCTGCCCGGGGTGACTCGGCCGTGTCCGTGACACGGGCCGTGTCAGCAACCCGAGCCACGCCAGCGGACCCGACCGTGTCGGGAGACACGGCCGTGCACAGCGGTAGTGCCGAGCATGACTCGGCCATGCCAGCTTGATCAGTAGGAAGAATGCCGTGATGACTTCGGCCATGGCAGCCATTTTCGCCCGGCTCGATTTTTCCGTGTATTCTTGAAAATTAATCTCCCGCATGTTAAATTGGATTTAATATGATTAAAATGATTTATGGTATTTCATTTTATAAGGGAAATTTGATTAATTGGAATATTTATGGTCGACAGAATTATTTTGAACGTTATTATATTACCGATTGTGTGAATCGATTGGATCGGTTCGTATTGTTGATTGGATCAATGTATCTCTACGCTTTCCATTTATTTAGTATTTATTGAATGAATGCTTTTGAATGGGTATGTGGTTCGTGGACTTAGTTTTTGAATCGTTCGTTTTATTCGATTGGGTTGTAAAGGCCGTTTTGAGCCTATTTATTTTACTAGAAAAATTTGTATCTAGGATGCAATTTTCAATGTAAAATTTATATGTAATGACGAAGACCGGAGGAAGATCCATTTCGAGAAGACGAAGATTCAAGACGAAGACTTGTAATTAGATTACGGAGTTTTTGTTTTCTAGGAACGGTCCATGAACCACATGTTGGTAGCAACTAGGTTGTGATTGGTTGTTTCATATTGTATGAATGCCACAAACGCGCTTAAACGATTAATGTGCAAAGTGTAACGTTAATCGCGATAATTCTCCCACAACAAATAATTAAGTTTATAAGGTTTCAAGGTTTTCCTTCCCTCCATCGAGTTTTGAAATTGAAATCCAAACCGGATGTGCTATGCTTCCGAGTTATCGGGGTAGTTGTTCGGGAGGACGGATAAATTACCGGAGCGCATTGGATGCCTTCGGTTGGAGCAAATTTTATCCCTAGAAACCCGATAGGTTGCCGGATAAGATTCAATTGTGAAACCGATTTGCGTCGATGGTATAAACTTAACTTGTTCACGAACCATAGAAACCGTATAGGTTGAGGGGAGTGAACAAGGGGAAAAAGAAGATCGAATCATCCATTAGATGGGTTGGTGTTGGACACCACTTTATGAAAATTAATAGACTAGAAACTGTTCGGTTGCCCTCTATTAAGATTTATAAAGAACTCGATCACCACTATGAAGTAGAGCGACGATACTTAGGATTTCACATGGGAGTGTGTTATTCCGATAAAAATAGTGGGAGCCGGGTAACAAGAATAGAAAAGACCTTAAATTCTATACTCGAACATAATTGAATGAGTCACTAATTAATCTGTTATACTTAATGCATAAATCTCAATATGACAATGAATCCACTCAATTCTACTCGAAAAGAACACCTTAATGGGACCTAACTTTGTGGATTGGCTCCATGCATCGATGATTGTCCTCGGTATAGAGGCACTGGGATACGTCTTGGAGACGGACATTCCGGCGCCTCCTATGCGGACTCGAGCCAATCAGAAGAGATTGAAAACCACGAAAAGTGGGTTAAGGATGACGTGAAAGTCCGTGCTTATATGATGGCTTCCATGTCTAATGAGCTTGAGAGCTCATGAGAAAATGACTTCGCTGGCGATTCTATCTCACTTAACCGAGCTTTATGGTGAGCACAAAGAATCGCTAGATATGAGATATCCAAGCAACTGTTCGGTGCAAGGATGAAAGAAGGTGAGAAGGTTGGGGAACACGTCCTCAAAATGATATCCATGATCGAGAGATTGGAGGCTCTTGATTTTAAAATGGATACTTCTCTCCAAACCGACCTTATCCTACGATCTCTCACGATTCCTTCTCACGGTTTGTTATGAACTTCAACCGCAATGAGATTGCATGTAACTTAGTGGGCTAATGAACAAGCGGTGACCGCTCGGTCTCGGATGAAGACCCCGCGGATGAAGGAGTGCACTTGTGATTTCTTACGGACTTCTAAGTCTAAGAATAAGAAGAAAAAGACCAAGAAGCGGATGGACCACAAGCTAAGGACCTTAAGGGAAAGGGCAAGGCCCGATGGTTCCAAAGAACAAGAAGAAGAAGGATACTTGTCTCAAGTGCGGTGAGTGGGCCACCGGGCTAGAGACGTCCGATTCTTCATGGCACTTGGTCTGAGAACTTTTAGTTTTGGAAACAAATTGTTCTCTTTGTATTTTCTACTTCTGGATCTGGATTACGGTGCTAGTTCTCATATTTGTACCGTGAATCGGGATCTGGAACAAAGTAGGAAGCTTGGAGTGGAGAAGTTATGATCACAGTCGGAAGCGGGCATAGTGTCGAGGCAACCGACATAGGATCACTTCTTTTGGGTTTAGAAAACGGCTTTGTTTTGACTTTAGAAGATGTACTTGTTTTGCCCAAGGGGCACAAAAACATTGTATCCATTCCGGTCATGGACCGAAAAGACTTTTCATTTTTCATTGGTGATGGTTCCTGCAAAATTTATTTTAGAAATAAACTAGTGATCTTGCTACATTGTTGAATGGATTGTATCATCTAAATCTCAGCAACAAAGTAGTTGTGAATACTATAACTAGAAAACGCGGTAGGGATGAAACCAATCAAGTTTTGAAATGGCATCTTAGACTTGGTCATGTTGGTCAGACCAAGGTTTACAAGATGGAAAAAGATGGACTTATGGGTCCATTGGGATCGAATCCCTTTCCTACTTGTGAATTTTGCCTTAAAGGCAAAATGACTAAGTCCCCATTCACAGGGACATTTCAAAGAGCCGCGATAAATCGGGATTAATTCATACCGACGTATGTGGTGCTTTGGAAAGACGTGACGTGACGGATATCAATATTTCATTACGTTTACGATGATCATACTAGGTATGGTTATGTATACTTAATGAAACATAAATCCGAGGCCTTTGAGAAATTCCAGAATTCAAGGCCCTAGTCGAGAAACAAGCGGTAATCATATCAAAGCACTTCGGTCGGACCGAGGTGGCGAGTATATGAGTACGGAGTTTGACGAGTTCCTTAAGGAACATGGAATAGTTTCACAACTAACACCTCCGGGTACTCCTCGGTTAAATGGTGTGTCGAAAGAAGGAACCGGACCACGTTGAACATGGTCCGTTCCATCTTGAGCTATCTTGGCTTGCCGATTTACTGTGGGGGTATGCACTCCTGACCGCCGCGTATATCTTGAACAGATGTCCTTCCAAATCCGTTCCTAAAACTCCACATGAGATGTGGGAAGGAAGGAAACCAAGTCTTAATCATATTAGGATTTGGGGATGTCCGCTTATGTCAAGAAGACTAAGGTGGAAAAGTTGGAAGCTAGGTGCGAAGGGACGTTTCATTGGATTCCCGTGCAGGACGATGGGATATCTATTCTACATGCCCGAAGATCGAAGGATCATTGTTGCTTTACAAGCACACTTCTGGAAGATGAGTTCATTCAGAAGGCGGAGCGGTAGAAGTATTTCTTTAGAAGAATACAATGAAACTCCTCGAGAGACACTGTGCAAGAAACTGGAATCGAACTTTCGAAACACAAGTACAACCACCTCGTAGGTCTAGTAGGGTGTCTCATTTACTCGAGAGGTATGGGCTTGTGCACTTGGAGGACCTAGGTCTCCATGAGGTTCCAAGTGATAGCCAAGAGACCGACCCGACGACCTATGATCAAGCGATGGTGGATGTAGAATCCGCGAAATGGCGTGAAGCTATGGAAGCCGAGATAGACTCGATGCATGTCAATCAGTCTGGACTCTAGTAGACCGCCCCAAGGGCATAGTGCCTGTGGGAACAAGTGGATCTACAAGAGAAAGACCGATGGTGATGGCAAGGTTGACGCCTATAAAGCCGGGCTTGTGGCAAAGGGTTATACCGGAAGGAAGGGATCGATTACCACGATACCTTCTCGCCGTAGCCATGATCAAGTCTATTCGCATGATGCGGCTATAGCCGCCTACCACGATTATGAGATATGGCAAATGGACGTAAAGACGGCTTTCCTTAATGGATTCCTCGAGGAGAAATCTATATGGAGCAGACTAAAGGCTTTGTGTCCGAAGTCGATATTCGAGAAAGTGTGCAAGCTTCACGTTCCATTTATGGACTGAAGCAAGCGTCGCGTAGTTGGAACCTTCGTTTTGACGAGGCGGTCAAAGAGTTTGACTTCGTGCAAAATGAAGAGGAACCTTGTGTATATAAGAAAGTTAGTGGGAGCAAGATCGCATTCTTAGTACTATATGTAGATGACATTCTACTAATAGGAAATGATGTGGGAATGCTTAGTTCTGTGAAAGCTTGGCTTTCGAGTAATTTCTCCATGAAAGACTTGGGAGAAGCAACCTATATTCTTGGTATTCGGCTCTACCGGGATAGAGCGAAGAGAACAATAGGCCTTTCCCAAGCCCTCTATGTAGATAAAATCTTAAAGCGATTTAAGATGGATGATTCTAAAAGAGGGTTCCTACCGATGCAACATGGAATAAAACTCACCTTGAAGATGTGTCCTCAAAGTGAGGAACAACGAAAGGAAATGAGTAATATACCATATGCTTCGGCCGTGGGTAGCCTTATGTATGCTATGTTGTGTACAAGACCTGACATCGCGCATGCTGTAAGCGTGGTGAGTAGGTTTCAGGCAAACCCAGGTAGGGAACATTGGACTGCCGTAAAGAACGTTCTCAAGTACTTAAGAAGGACTAGAGATATGGTTCTAATGTATGGCGGTGGAGAATTGGATGTGGTGGGATTCACTGATTCGGACTTCCAAGGACTGAAGGACGACTCGATGTCCACTTCTGGCTACATATTTACTCTTAATGGAGGAGCAGTATCTTGGCGTAGTGCCAAGCAAAGCGCGACTGCTGATTCCACCTGTCAGGCTGAGTATCAAGCAGCCTCGGAGGCTTCTAAGGAAGGGTTCTGGATTAAGAAGTTTCTAGGAGAACTTCAAATGATACCATGTGCTGAGCTGCCTATTCCATCATCGCGACAACGACGAGTCAGAGCACGTGCCAAGGAGCCGAGGTTTCACAACAGCACCAAACATATTGAGAGGAAGTATCATCTCGTAAGAGAATTTGTTCGCAAGGGATACATTGTGCTGCATAGAGTAGACTCGGCCGACAACGTCGCCGATCCACTGACCAAGCCACTATCTCAGACTAGCTTGGAGCGTCATCTGGAGAACATGGGTATTAGATACCATAGTGTGTGGCATTGAGTGCAAGTGGGAGATTGTTAGGAGTATGCCCTCGAATGCCACTCAGAGGTTGTTGAGTGAGGGCATTGTACTTGTAATTATGTAAACCATTTATATAAGGCAAATGAATGTTTCTTTATTTACTGGTAGTTACTGGCATTCCTAACTCGTAAATAAACATATAGAAACTAGTCCATGTATTTGAGAGCAAAACGTTCCACTCCTTATTGGATAAGGGGGTCGGCACTGGAAAGGTTATAGCTCAAATACTTAATCGTTCGCAAGTCGATGAAACTTGACTGGGCGTTAAGTTTATGTGAAGACTTGTATGACGTGTTCTTTGACATGGAGAGTGCCTGTCGAACACTAATGGTTAGTGGGAGCACACGTTATAGGTATGCTAATTGGATTAGTATACTCGAACCGACTCACCCTCGATTCGTCACATGGATTTCACTCCGGGACAGTCAATGACGGAATCGAAAGGTTGTGATAGGTATTCGTGAACCTTCGACTTGAGGATTTAGTAGGGATGTGCTTGTGACATCAAGATTTTCATTAGAGTAGTTCGACCCTGTAAACCGGAAGGCGGGGGTCAACCTCGACGTGCATCTTGACAGTAAGTAGCGAGTCCTATCAATACCAAGATAGAATTCTTTCTCCCGTTAGTGAGCGGGTTATATGTCCTATGCGGTTATTGGCGAGATGAGATCATAAGTCTTTGGCCAAAGCATTGGAGCTAGTTGTATTAGATACACGGCATTTCGATGATCTCGATTTGCATTAACGCATGCATAGCGTCAAGTACGTATATGGTTTGGTCGACCGTGACCCTATAACTTGATCGGGACATTTGAAAGAAGGGTTTATACGTATACTGGTATTCACGACAGAATGGTTCTTGAATGATCCCAATCATTCGTTCTCAGTCGGGGTACAGTGTAGGCCACCAGGCTGGCTAGGTGGTGCTACTACTCTTTGGTTCCTCCCATTGCTGACTGAGACGGACCTACCGAGTCGCGCATTAGGATTGACAACGGAATGAATCGAGCTAATTATCTCATTATGAATATTAGATATTGGATATCTAATTTTGGAACATTGGATGTTTAAATCGATTTATTGGATAAATTGATTTACGGCCTAATGAATTAAATAAATTCTTGAGTGATTAATTTAATTCATGAATATAATTATTTCTTGGAGAAATTAATTATGTTATTTTGTATTTGATATGTTTAATTAATTGGATTAATTAAACGACATAAATACATCGGAACGGAATATGAGTTTATCTGTTTGGACTCACGGGAGTCCGAAACGAATCGAACTCGACCGTTTTCTAGCATGGGCCAACCCCCCACTTATTACCATGTGTGTGTATTGACTTGTCCCCATCATGGTTTTGGAATCTCATGTGATTGAGGGGACAAGTATCATATACATTATATGGGGAATCAAATCATGATATATGTATTTGTTTTCATGTGGGTTGAATAAGAATATATACAAGACTTTGATCTCTCATCCTTACAATACTTCTTGGCATTTACATATCATTGAGTTTGAGAGAGAGAGAGAAAATTGTTTTCTCTTTAGTCATCTTCTTCTTCAACCTTGTTCTTGTTTTTCTTAGAGAAAAATATCAAGACATAAAGAGAGAGTAAGATTAAAACACTTAGAGTGTAGTAATCTTTACATATATAGCTTCATCACCTAGCTCTAGCCGTATCCTCGGAGGATAGCAAGGTGTTGTCATTCCGTTCGTTTCTCCGGCGCGTGGCAAGTAGAGACGCGGTGCTTTCGGCGTTGGATCGTTCAAGAGCTTGGGGAATAGCTCAAGAGAAGGTTACCATTTAATCAACGGACTTCGAGGGTTAGTTTTTTTTTTTTTCAACTCTTGCTTTTCGTTTATATATTCGTATATACGTAGCTCGATCGATCATCGTAGGGATTCGGATCGAATTAATTTTCGTTTTACCGCTTCCGCTGGGCCTTCGTTTTAGGCACCGAATCCCAACAAAAAGATCTGAAAAAATGAAAAAGTGTGTTGTCCTATATATAGAAAAGAGTTATTAGCGCGTGCTAGTCCATATAAATAGCGTGCGCTAACGATCATACGAAGCTTACTGACTTTACTGTACTCAACATTTAGCATGCGCTATCCTCATATCATTAGCGTGCGCTACCGCGTTGACTTGTCTTTTCCCGAAAGCCGTCCAGGTTCATCCCGACATGATCCGACCGAGATCCGCAGCCGATCTCACCTACCACCCTGTCTTAATCATGCTGACTACGTATAGCGTGCGCTAAGGTTCTTACATAGCGTGCGCTACGGACCCCATTTAGCGTACGCTACGCTAAGTCGATAGCGTGCGCTACATGTGCAAAATCACCACTTAGAACACATTCATGAAATCATGCGCTCGACAACACCGGATCATGAAATACGGAGAATAATACTCAGATCAAAATGCAATAATTACAATATCACAAGGTTCAATTACACATCAGAAATCTCGGGTATTACAACATTCACTTCTGGGAATGGAGCAGAACCAGTTAGATGGGATGTATGATTTTTTTAATAGCTCGTTATTTTACTTAGCCACAAGTAGACAAGATATAAGTTCATAATATTTCTTAAATTCCATTTCACGATATTGTGTCTGCAGGATAATATTATTTGCATGAAAAAGGTAGAGTACATTCTTTCTAACATCTCTTCATCAATAATTCTATCTTCACATAATAACAATTGTGAAGTGATTCTGAACATGGCTGAGTTATATTCACTAATAGGCTTAAAACCCTGTACTCTCAAATTTGACCATTCAAGTCGAGCCTTTGGTAATATTATATTCTACTAGTGGTTATATCTCTCTTCTAGATTATTCAAAAGAACTTGTGGATCTTTAGGTATTCTATTTTAATATTCGAATGGAGGCAATGACGAATAAATATTATGACTTAAATATTATGGATTTTTCCTTGTTCTGGCTTGTTGTTTTATTTCCTTCTTTATGATATTGATGATATTTTATTATTTTGTACAACTTCTAGTCGTAACTTCTAATTTTATTTTATTTTTTATTTGTCATACTTAAATATTGTACAACTTCAGGTTGTAAATTTTCTAAAGTTTTAATTTTATACAACTTCTAGTTGTATTTTTTTAATCACAATTTCTGGTTGCATATTAAGTCTTCAAAAATTCACTTCAAAATATCACAAAAACTAGTGACGACTCTACCAAATAAAAATTTATAAATATAGTCAACCATGTAATGTTCATGCAATGTTAAATTTCACAATTGTATACTACCAAGTACAAAAAAAATATCAATAAGTAATTACAAGTAATATCGCCACACGTTTTAGGGATGTTGTAAAAATTAGAATCCAAACATGTTATATTAACAAATTTTATTCATATTCATCATCCTACTCAGATATTAGCTAATATTTTGGCAAAATAATCTAATCTTTTGAAAAATACTATATGAGGGACAATTTTATCAAAGTAATATTTTCCGGAGAAAACTTAATATAAAGCATATTACAACTCTAAAAGCTCCTATATACACATTAATGTTTTAACATTTTATCATCTCAAAGTCAAAATTATAAATATGATCATATAACAGTAGTTGTGCCAATATCATCTAAGTATAGTTTTAAACCTTAGGAACAAGGAAAGCACCCCAAGTATTATATCTTTAAGATTATTGTATGAGCAGTTAATTTATGATGACATTTTGCTATGAAAGTCTATGAAAGTATATATTTAAAATATATTGCAGTCAAAAATACTTGCTCCATATATTTATGTTCATACATATACTACTGTTTGTTGTTTACATGTAGTATAATATTAGATAGTGTATGGCATGAATAAATATAAACTATATACAATAATTTATTAGGTTTCATTTATAAATAAAAGATAACATGGAATAAAAGGCATATTTTAAAGTCTTAGTTACACTAGTATGTATATGCGATATGTGATTTCCTAGCATACTCTTTATAGATTTTCACCAAGGTGTCTCCAACAAAGAATCAAAGACATATATCCCTATGCGGTTTAGAGAATAGAAATCATAGAGGGGTTTTGCCTGCCAACAAATTCTTCCACATACAACACCCAAGAATTGAAGCCTGGACAACATGCTAATCAGTTTGTACTATTATTTAGTTTGTTAATTTATCTCTTTATTATTGCGTATATGCTTCTGAACTGTTGCATTGTATTACTCATGTTGACCTGATATAACTTCTTGACACACAATTTACATCAGGCAGCATAGTACGTTGCAAATAACATATGCATGAAAAGTACATACCTTGGATACGTTGTATATGAAATCAACCCTCAAGTATTAATCGGAAGAGCCATTCGTCATCGATTCGATAGCAAAAAACAAACTAGTGTCTGATGCAATAACTAGAGCAAACTCGAGCTGATAACATGTTATAAATCTACTAGAAATATATAGAGAATTGAGTGAAATGAAGAGATCATTTCATTCATATATGTGTATATCTTACATATCAAGAATATGGACTTTATATAGGCTTATGATTCAAGAGTTACAACATAGATAAAATACCAAAGGTCTAGACTTGAAAAGCCAAATGGTGTATGTATTAATGGAGAAAGATGAAAGGTTAAATGTCATCCAATAATACATAACCTTTAGGCAATTATCTTTTATATTATTTTCTCATTTTCAATTTAAGTTGGAGATTTCACTATTTTTCATTTTCTAAAATAAGTTTTTCATTTGAATATTTTATATTTTTATATCCAAATTATCCATACTTCACAAATTCCACAAAAAACACCATATTACTTTTTTTATCGTGTCATTCCGAGACGTTATTTTTTAGCCACTTTGCCCAGGGACGTCATTTTTGAAGTCGTTCAACATTGGAGATTATTTTCAACCCGTTCCGCTTAAGGATGTTATTTTTGACTCATTTCGTCATGTAATGTTATTTTCCGACTGTTTTCACCCACAGACATTATTTTCATTCCGTCCCGCACCAGAAGGTCATTTTCGATTGTTTTTGTCCCAGCACGTTATTTTTGACCTAATTCCCACACACATTATTTCCGACCTGTTTCCCAAGGGCGTCATTTTCGACCATATTTCGTTGCGGGGCGATAATTTCGACCAGTTTCGTCACAAAATGTTGTTTTGGACCCGCTTCATCCAGGAACATTTTTTCGACCAGCTTCGTCTAGGGACGTCATTTTCGACCGCTTCGCCCTGGGATGATATTTTCGATCAGTTTCGCTCTTTTCATCTACGGACATCATTTTTGACCAATTTTGTCTGGGGTGTCATTTGCGACCAATTTCTCCCCAGGACGATATTTTTTGTCCTTTTTGCCTCAGAGGATATTTTCGATCAGTTTCGTCATGGGGTAATATTTTCGATCAATTATGCCCCAAGACATTATTTTCGACTCATTTCGCCTCGTGAAGATATTTTCAGCCTGTTTCGCCCCGTGATGTTATTTTCAGCCTGTTTTGCCCTGTGATGTTATTTTCGCCCCATGACAATATTTTCGACCTTTCCCAGGATGTCATTTTCGGCTCGGGACATGGTTTTCGGCCTGTTTTGTCCCGAGACGTCATTTTCGACTGTTTTCACCTTGGGATGTCATTTTCGACTCGTTTCGACCCGAGACGATACTTTTGGCCTGTTTCGCCTCAAGACATCATTTTCGGTATGTTTCGTCATGGGACTTCATTTTCGACCTATTTTGTTCCCATGCATTATTTTCAAACTGATTTGTCCCATGACATAATCTTCGACTATTTTTGCCCCTAGTTGATGTTTTCGACCCGAGTTTATTTTCGACTATTTCTGCCTCAGGTCGTCATTTTCAATCTGTTTCGCCCCAAGACGATATTTTTGACCCGTTTTATCCAATGAAGTCATTTCGACCATTTCCGCCTCAGGACGTCATTTTCGACCGTTTCTCCCTGGGACGACATTTTCGTCTCATTTTGCCCAGGGATGTCATTTTCAATCCATTTCAACATGGGGTGCCATTTTCGACCCATTTCCTCCAGGGATATCATTTTCGACCCATTGCATCTCGGGACGATATTTTCATCCCGTGACATCATTTTCGACTCGTTTAGCACTAGGACGACATTTTTGGTCTGTTTCTCTCCGGACGTCATTTTCGATTTTTTCGCCCCTGGACGTCATTTTCGATTCGTTTTGCCCTCAAGTGTTATTTTCGACCTGATTTGTCTCATAATGTAAATTTTGATTGTTTTCGTCATTGGTCATCATTTTCGACCCGTTTTGCATAAGGACGTCATTTTCAATTATTTTTGCCATGGGACATCATTTTCGACCCGTTTCGCCCCAGGACAACATTTTCAGCCCATTTCATACCAGGGCATTTTTTTAGTGTGTAGGGCTAAGTACAATCGGTTTGATTGGGATAACGGAGTCCATGGATTTTACGTATGCAACCATGCAAGGGTTGGCCTATGCAATGAAGAATGACTAATGTACTGATCGAAAATGACGTCCTAGAGGAAAACGGGTCGAAAATAAAGTCTTGTGATAAAGCTGGTCAATAATGTCGTCACAGGGAAAAAACATGTCGAAATTGATATCCCGGAGTGAAAATTTCGTCCCATGACAAAATGGGTTAAATATAACATCCCATGTGAATCGAAAATGATTTCATAGGACAAAACATATCGAAAATAGTGTCCCAAGACAAAACAGATAAAAAAATGACATCCGCTAACAAAAATGATGGTCCGGGATGAAACGAGATGAAAAATGTTGCCCTGGGGTAAAACAGATCGAAAATGACGTCCTAGGATAAAACAGAACGAAAATGACATCCAGGGCTAAAATGGGTCAAAAATGACACCATGGTACAAAATGGGCCAAATATGATGTTCGATAATAAAATCGGTCGAAAATAACGTCCCTATACGAAACGGGTTGAAAATAACATCCCTGAGTGAAAGGACCGAAAATGTCGTCCTCATGGGTCGAAAATGGCGTCCCAGAGCACACAGGCTGAAAATGACATCCCAGTGCGAAGTAGGTTTAAATATAATCCCATTACGAAATGGGTCAAAAGTATCGTTATGGGGCAAAAAGGGTCAAAAATTATAATATCCGAGATTTTTGTTTTTAGTTGTTTTGAATTATTTGTCATTTTGTATTTAATGTTCCTTTATTAGGGATTATATTTTTTTCGTTGACTGCGATATTAAGACTGTGTTATCGTGTTGACGTTAACATGAATTCTTTGGCGTTAGTTTTGTGGTGATTCAGACATGTGTTTGTGTTATTGTATGTTGTGTGGTGTCGTTGATTCATTTTTATATCGGTTCGTCGACTAGTAGAAGCATTTTCACCGATTCTGGAGGAACACGGCAGTAAATACGCCGTTGGTTGGGCTGTGTATTGAGCCGTTTGTGACACGATCGAGCAAGGGCCGAGTGTGCACCCCGTGTTGCGCGCCGTGTGTGTGTGTCTAGCATCTGTACTCGCAAGGCAGGACACAGTCGAGACACACAATTATGTATGTCATGCGTGTTGCGTCGTTTGTGAGAACACGACTTTGAACACGATGTTCGTGCACTCCCTTTAGGTATTCGCCAATATTCAAAACACGACCGTCAACACGGTGATGTTTGAGTCGTTCCCTGGGCCATTTGTTCAGATGTATAAATAATACGGTCGCATTCTTTAGCCGCATTTCATTTCTCACTCTCTCGGTTTTAGGCTATTTCACAAGGGTTTCGATCCTTGAACAAATTATCATAATATATTGAGATCTTGCTCGTGATTAACATCATCCTTTTTGTATTCTTTGACTGTTTCGAGGTAATTCCCTGAAAATCTATATTTGTCTGTTTTTGGGATTTGCTTGAGGGTTCGATTTCACCCGATTTTGATGAATCGGTTAGTGTTAGATGATGTTATTGACCGTGTTCTATGAATTGTATATCCATATTTTGAGTTTGTTTAACTCTATTGGCGATTTGAGTGTTCTTGAGAATTTTTGGACATTTAATGTTTGAATAAATATTTTATGAGTTTCCTTCGGGGGTTGGATACGTTTTCCGTCGTTATTAGTTGTATTCTCGTAGTGATTGTGTTGTTGGTTCTTGGGGTGAATGTAGGTTTTCGGGTCTTTTCGATCGAACCTGTTGTAATACCCGAGATTTTCGTTTCCGGTTGCCTTGAATTTTTATCACTTTAAGTGGATTGCATGATGTTTGTGTCTATATGATCATGTGTCGTGCTTTGTCATGTGTTTGCTTGCGACTCGGATTGTTGGTGTTGTACATTAGTGTTTTATCGCATGTTGCGTGATTGTCGTTCCGTTGAGAAGTATCTTTGTTGTGTTGGCTTTTTTGTGCGATCCTACTGTTTGTATAGTAGGTGTAGCGCACGCTATGTTGCCTCATAGCGAACGCTACTGGTGCAGAGTTAGCGCACGCTACTATGCTTGTTAGCGCACACCAACTGGAGATGCACAAACTATCGAGAAGCTACTGCATTGGAATTAGAACTCGTTAGCGCACGTTAAGGTTTGTGATTAGCACTTGTAACTATACTGTTGGGCAGAACGTGTTGTGATGTTGCTACAGCACGCTAAACAGTGTGATTAGCGCACGCTCAGCTGTCCAGTATATAAACTGGACAACACGCGTTTCTCCTCATTTTATTTCATTTCTTCTTCCTTTCGCGACAGTTGAGACGAGGGTGATTAGGGTTTGAGTTCTTGGCCGATTCTTGCTCCATCCAAGGCGTTTTGGAGAGTCCTAGGTGTAATACTCGTGATTTTCTCTATCGGTAATTTTTCATTTTTGGCATTCTTCTGATTTCCAGAACTCGCTTGCGAGTGTTTTGACATTTGGATAGTGTTTTGTTCTGCGTGTTTGGTCATCCGTGTTTGTTTTGGGGCAGTTTTACCCGAATTCGTGTTTTGAGCGACTTTTTTTTTGCTATTTGGTTCATTTCGTGTGATGGTTATTCGAAACTACGATTTCGTGTTTCCTATAAGTCCGTATAACTTTGTTAGATGTGTTGAAAACTTCAGTTTGGTTGTTTGATGTCGTGTTGTGATTTTTGGACGTTTTGGGCCGTTTCGTAATTTCCCAAAAGTTTTGGGGTGTTTGTCTTTGTGTCATTTTTCCTAACCTTCGAGTTATCTGGATCACGTGTTTGTCTAGAGTTTGAGCTCGTGTGGTGATTGTGGCATTACTCGCCTTGATCGATCATATTGTTTCGTAGTCGTTGCATTTCGTTATCCGCCTACGAGGTTCAGTTGGTCCTCTGCAGTGCTGAACTGCATGTCCATTACGTATGCTATTGGCAAGGCATAACGTACGTTAATGGAGTTTGTTACGTATGCTACGAGGCCCTATTTATGTATGTAAAGGACTCCAGGTAATCGGGTAGTAAGCCCAGGATGGCTCTTACGTACGTAAGGGCTTGGACCTTACGTACGTTAATCATCTAACGTATGTTAGACTTTGCCCCTAATGTATGTAAAGTTTAGTTTTCTATATATACCCAGGGGTTGACCGTGTTCGTCATTTTTCTTCCTCCCCCATTCTTCCGCGGCTGTGGTGATTTGTGGGCGATTTTGGGGCGGTTCTGGAGTCTTGTAACTCCAAGCTTTCATCTCCCTTGAGTTCTTGGTGTTGATTAACATCATCAATCCATGTTCTTCGTCTTTGATTCGAGGTAACTTTCTTGAAACCCTTCTCGATGTAAGATTCGAGTTGTTCTTCATGAATCGTGTCGTTGTATATCATCAATTGGTTGTTTTATATCCCTATGATTTGATTAGTATTTCTTATCGTATTCGAGTTTGGGTGATGTTCTTGATGTTTCTTGGAGAAGTATTGAACCCCAAGTGTTCGATCCTATGTTTCTACGAATTATTGTTAAGAATTTCGTGTGTTTTGCATCTTCATTGCGATCGACCTTGTTGTGATTATGTTATTCTTGTGTTTTCGACCTAGTTGGAGGATTCGAGGGTTTCGGTCGAGCTTTCCTGTTGCTTCGCGTGCTTTGGACTTGAGGCGAGTATCTCGTCTATATTCCTTATACTTTGAGATTGTGAATTGTCGCGAACTTAACGTGGACTTGTTAGTGATTGAACATTAAACCGTAACTTATTTTTAAATGAATATGTGATTTCTACGAAAGTAAATACGAACGTAAACTTGAGTTTCTTGAATAATGATAACAACCATTTCATTTTGTACTTTGCTTAATACGGATACCAGAAATGAGTAGTTATCCGAGGAATTGTGGAATCGAGGAATATTGGTATTATTCGCTGTTAACCCTTTTCTTTCCTGAATGATTTTGTCATGTGAAGGTTGTGCCTTGGTGGAGGTGTATGATGCGTTTTATTATTTACGTGTTTGTGATTGTGGTGAATACGGTACCTTTGTTGTTGTGTATCTTAGTGAATTGAGATGTTATTCGGTTAGGGACCCATGTGGCCTCCGGCGACGCGTGCTTGCGAGTACGGCCAGACTATACGATTTGACCATAAGGTTATCAATTCGGGTAGGTCTGGAGGGGGCTCCGAGAATCGTCACTTGCGAGTGCGATGTCACGATAACTTATGGGAGTGTTTGAATGGTGTTATTCGAGTAGGGACTCGTGTGGCCTCCGGCGGTGCATGCTTGCGAGTATGGCCAGACGATACGATTTGACCATAAGGTTATCTAATCGGGTAGGTCTGGAGGGGGCTCCGAGAATCGTCACTTGCGAGTGCGATGTCTAGATAACTTATGGGTGTGTTTGAGTGTGTTTACGATAGCTAATCAGGGTGGGTCCCATCGAGGCCATGGGGGCGATTTGAATGTTTGATTGATATCTCTGAATTGTGAATGCTTGAATCTTGGATCCCGGTTATATTAGTGAATATGGTTTTGTAATTGAGGCTTGGTTGAGAATTGAATCATTTATATGATTTTGAAGGAAAACCCTTTAAAAAAGAAGAATTATAAATCTTTTCATGATTTTACACTGAGACCCCCAACGTCTTCAACTATTCTTTTAAATGTGTTTTGAAGTTATTCTTATGATCCTTCCTAATGGAAAACTGTTTTCGAAAAGAATTTAGACTCAGGTATCGTGTTGCTACCTTGTCGAAGGGTTATTTTCATAACGGATGTATTCTTGATGTATAACTTTATAGCTTGGTTACTTGCTAGCGATTTCCATCGCTAACCCCTTGTTGGGGACTATTTATATTCTTTCCAGTTGTCCTGATTGGAGAGAGCAACCACAGGATCGGCTTGGAGGATGATGTAAAGTAGCGGTACTAGTCACAGTTGTAGTCGCTTGTCCGTCAGTGATCTGTCGGTCTGAGTGTTCATTTCTAGTTTCTTTGTCATCCATAAGAGGATGGACATGTTGTTTAATTTGCGATCGAGTTGTAATTTGGTTTATCAGTTGTACTGCTGCGTTGTGTTTTGAGAGACCTAATCGGTGTACGGTTTTATGCTTTGGTTGAGTTGACCACATGTGGGTTTTGTTTTGTAGTCTCCTGCTTGGTAGATCCTTGCGGAAAGGGTCTACGGCGTGTAATATCCCTGAGCGGATTGGGGTGTTATATAAATGGTATCAGAGCTTAGGTTGCAAAAACCTAAGCAGTTGGATCTAGTTGGGTCTTGTCGAGTCGTGTCTTGTCGTGTCACCCGGGTTAGAAGTTGTGAACATGTGTGATCCGTTGTGATCGTCTCGTGATTAGTTGTGATTAGTATCGTGGTGCAGCCATCATCTCCGGGTGGCCTATGGACGTAAATCTCCTCTTTTATGCGAGGTATTGATATTTGATGATTTCCTTTATGTGCGATGATTGTGGTGCGTAATATTGTTTATGTAGTGCTGTGAAATGGAATCCGTGTTTGATACTCGTGGAACACAGTTTACGTATTGTGTCGAATGTATTGATGGTTGGGTACTGAATGGTGCAATACGATGTGAAAACTGTGAATCTTGATGTGTTCCAGAAAATGTATCGATGGTAGAGTTCGTGAGGAACTCGGGTGGGTAGTGTAACACCCCCAAAACCAACCGGGGATATTACAGCGCCGTGGGCCCCGCGCCGGAACCCACAAGGCTAAAAATCATTTTCAAAAATGTTTCAAACACGCCAACGAGGCAAAGACGGTAATATTTTAAATAACCAAATGTTTTACAAAACATAATTAACCATGTACCGTCATAAAATACCATTTGAAAGCACAAGACGGAGACACCAAAAGGGCATTTAGAAAGTATACATGAGTTGGTAAAATACCGAAAGCCATTATAAAATTTCACACGCAGCGGATAGAGACATGATAAAAATACATTTACGGCGGAATTATAAAAACCAGAAAGAATATTCGAACTCCAATAACCATGCCATAGCCAGTATCACTGGAAAGCTCATCCCTTCACGACCGCTACCAGCTCGATCTCCGAGTACCTAAAAGATAAAGCCCACGACGGGGTCAGCTATAATACTCAACAATGATAACGATCACATCAACATATACAATTACATATCAATGTAATTACAAGGTAAGAATATTTCCAGTGTAACCTTACCGATCCGTGGAATCTCAAATCAATTCAACCCTTACCTCAATTCGCACCTCGCATTCTCAAGTGACGAATGCATTCGAAAATAACCATTTGTACTGTATTCAAAACGATACCAAGATTCTCAAACATAAATATATATCCAATATGGAATAATCTGGCCATGTCTGATTCTGTCCACTGGATCGCACGATCGGATCCCAATTCTGATAAAACCGTTATCACACGATACATCTGCAGATCAACTATCTCGAAACAATGGCAAGTCCCGGATATCAATACAAAGTATGAATGCTCACACAATCAATAATAATAAACAACCAATGCATCAGAACAAGAATATCAATGACATGATAACTTCACACAAGATCGACAAAGGATCAACCACGAACGAGAATACCATTGATGTGGTAAACTTCAACGAGATCAGTAAGGGATCAACGACCGAGAATACCCGATATGGTAAACTCCAACAAGATCAATAAAGGATCAACAACCGAGAATACCAATGATACGGTAAACTCCAATAAAATCAATAAAGGATCACTCGAGAATACCAATGATACGGTAAACTCCAACAAGATCAATAAAGGATCAACAACCGAGAATACCAATGATATGGTAAACTCCAACAAGATCAATAAAGGATCAACAACCGAGAATACCAACGATACGGTAAACTCCAACAAGATCAATAAAGGATCAATAACCGAGAATACCAACGATACGGTAAACTCCAACATGATCAATAAAGGATCAATAACCGAGAATACCAAAGGTAAGGCAAACTCCAAACGGAATCAATAAGGATCAATAGCGAACGAGATTACCAACGATAGGGTGAACTCCCAACGAGATCAATAAAGGGTCAATAATAAACGAGTTGACCATCGATATGGTAATTCCAAACGAGATAAGTAGGGAATCAATAACAAACGAGATTACCAACGATATGGTAACTTCAACAAGATCGACAAAGGATCAATAGGGACAGATACACAGGAAAATAAAATCATCAACCGTATACAAATCACATATGTGGGACCTCGAAGACAAACCCGACTATCGAATAGATCCGATTATACATGGACTATGAACGACCAATCAATCTGACTCAAGATGGACGTCACGATACGCCCGATCCGGAAATGTGTCCGTGTACAAGCCAACCACGGGTATTGATCAGATACACGTCTGGTCTCGTACCTAATCATCCTCACGAAGTACGTCTCGTGTGCAGGGTTCAATATGAGATCGGAACCAACACATGCTACACGTGCCCGCCCTGAATATCCAACACATGACCGATCAGAACGTATCGGACTCCAGATATATCACGATACAACATGACAACGAAACTTGAAGAAACACATATCCAATAAGGATCAGAAGACTTTCCAAGTGAGCAACGATAACTCGATTATGAAAGACCGACACGACCACAATGTCGTATTTCCGTCAGACAACAGTTCACAGCATGCTCAACAATGCATATAATATTAGCACATAAACTCCCAAGTCCGCAGCCAAGGGTCACGGAAGCATTTACTAAGGAATACTCCGGACGTTGGTACAATTCAAGTTTTATCCCGCAACACAGTACATGCAAACACAAAATACCCCAAAGTCGCAGTCAAGGGTCACAGAAGCATCTCACAGGAATACTCCGGAACGTAGGTGCCATTTAGGTCTTATCCCCCAACACATCGGCCCAAAAGATTACAGTCCAAAGAAAGAGCACATCACAAAATGTACCAAACAATGATGCACACTTACCACATGAAGCATCAACACACACACATGTAATAATGCAACAGGATGATTATCATAATTTAGCAATATTAATTTACCTCAAGCTGGGGACGCTAACCTTTCCACGACCAACATCCCTAAACGAATACACAGTTATCCGAATAATCCAAAATGAAGTACAGTCCATTACTAATACCAAACCACCATCTCGAGTTCCACGTCGGCATGATAACTAGCCTTGATATCTAACCTCTCATATAATGGACCGAATATAATTCACGTCTCCGTTTACACTAGACATCTTTAAAATCATATACATTATGATTTATCTCAGTCCAAGCATAATATACATACCATCATCCCGACAATTTATATTCCATAATACCATTGCTATATGAATCATAAATGAAATGAAATCGAAACCATTTATTAAATATTATGAACTGAGCAAGCATTACTTGCCTCGATACCAATACGACGAAGCCGTTGCCAATCCCGCCGTCTTCATCTACAAGCTCTTCAGCCCCGACCAAGGCGATCCATGCATTTTCCAATCTCAACCACAGCACAACGGTTAATAATCAACGATCACTTATCGCAACCTAATGCAACAATCAATTAACGATATGTTCGATAACAATCAACAACCGATATAATCAACCAATCACACTCAACGGTTCAATGATATCTCGATCATACGAAACCAAACCATTACAATTCAAACAATACGAATACAAGCCGCAATTCGATAATCAATCAATCCTAACAAGTTTCTCAACATTCTAAATCCCGACTTAAATCTTACTTACGGATTAACACGGCACATATTTGGAAATTCATAGAAATGCAATTACCGGTTTTCATCACGAATAACCATATACCGAAATTAACCGCAATCCTTCCAATTTCCGTAAAATCACGACATATAACTTAAGAGTTCTTCAAGAACATGAATCAATCCATAATCATGTTTGTAGCTAACAAAACGACGTAATCCGATATGTTCTAGCATCTAAACCATCATCTAATTCATAATCCAAGGCATATATCATCATGTTCTTTAACATACACTTCACATAACACTGAGGATCATAACAACAATACCATAACCATCATCATACGAAGAAGAACATCAACAACAACATCAAAATCCGAATTGAAGAGAGGAGTTATCCAACATACCTCAAGAACACAATCAAACACCTCAAGAATACACAACATCTTCATATCTCGAGCTCCACATCCATGACTCCAAGTCCCCAATCTATTTGGAAGAGCCAAAGTCGGTCTCTGAAGGTTGAAGGGTGAAGACAAGACATGGATATCTCCAAAAATGCTAAAGGGACGGGTCTCACATATTTATATAACTTCAACTATTATGTACATTAGGTAACCTTACTAACATACGTAACCTTCTTTACGTACGTTAACTGGCCTTGTTACCGTACGTAACACTATTCCAGAGGTTACTGCCTCAATTCGTATTGTGTATTACGTACGTAATGTCCATGATGTAGCATACGTAATATGGCCGTTGACTTGCTACAGTAACATACTCGTTTAACGTATGTAATGATCTGTCCTTAGCATACGTAAGGCTCGAGGTTGACTCGCCTGTCCACATCCGCGCCGAAAGCTGCCGACACCGGGCCGACCTACCGACCACAGCTCGATCCTGTCTGATTCCCTTCTTAAGATACGTTATGTACCCAACCTAATGTATGCTAAACTCCCTTTATTACGTACGCAAGATACTCCTCCTAGCGTACGCTACGCTTGCACCATTACGTACGTAAGCTCCTACGCTTAACGTACGTAGTGGCTTACATACTTAGCCATTTCTGCTCCTGTCTGTCGTCTCAATATACCGAACTCGTACACGCGACATACTGAATACATATACTAGTTCCGATAACATTACCATACGATACATCTGATGTACGATATCCTCAAATACAACTGTCGACCAAGTACGATAATTATACCAATACTCATACAGTATACCCGACATCGAAAGACATATCAAGCATGTAATATCCTAGAATTAAAAATAACCTCGATAGATATACTGGCACGACTTTCACAGTTCCCAATATTATTTATCCATACTGTATCGGTCCCACTCTGTACAGTACAACTCAGATAAAATAATGTGAAAATTTCGAAGCGAAATTCTAGGATATTACATATCTTCCCACTTAAATATGTTTCGTCCTCGAAACTTAAAATCCTGTCATAATCAATATGTCAATCCCGAAATATCTTAAAATCATGCCACCATACTCAAATAATCGTCATCAAAACCAAATAACTGAAAGAACATACTTACAGGTTCGTGAAGTCGATGATCTCCCGTGATACTAGCATACGACTCCCATACAAGCCTCGACACAATAACAACACAACAGCATCGCAAATATAGCAATTTGAAAATATTTCAAAAATTTTGGGACCTCCAAAAATCAGTTTGACTCGAAAGTCAAAAAACTTATTTTCAAAAGTCACGCTACTACCGCACTGGTAGAGCCACATAACACACATGCCCAGGTTTTACGAAACCCAATCTTCGATACCATCTTCTGTAACATCCCCAAAACCAACCGGGGATATTATAGCGCTGTGGGCCCCACGCCGGAACCCACAAGGCTAAAAATCATTTTCAAAAATGTTTCAAATACGCCAACGAGGCAAAGACGGTAATATTTTAAATAACCAAATGTTTTACAAAACATAATTCACCATCTACCGTCATAAAATACCATTTGAAAGCACAAGACGGAGACACCAAAAGGGCATTTAGAAAGTATACACGAGTTGGTAAAATACCAAAAGCCATTATAAAATTTCACACGCAGCGGATAGAGACATGATAAAAGTACATTTGCAGCGGAATTATAAAAACCAGAAAGAATACTCGAAACCCAATAACCATGCCACAACCAATATCACCAGAAAGCTCATCCCTTCACGACCGCTACCAGCTCGATCTCCGAGTACCTAATAGATAAAGCCCATGACGGGATCAGCCATAATACTCAACAATGATAACGATCACATCAACATATACAATTACATATCAATGTAATTACAAGGTAAGAATATTTCCAGTGTAACCTTACCGATCTATGGAATCACAAATCAATTCAACCCTTACCTCAATTCGCACCTCGCATTCTCAAGTGACGAATGCATTCGAAAATAACCATTTGTACGGTATTCAAAATGATACCAAGATTCTCAAACATAAATATATCTCCAATATAGAATAATCTGGCCATGTCCGATTCTGTCCGCTGGATCGCACGATCGGATCCCAATTCTGATAAAATCGATATCACACGATACATCTGTAGATCAACTGTCTCGAAACAATGGCAAGTCCCAGATATCAATACAAAGTATGAATGCTCACACAATCAATAATAATAAAAAAGCAATGCATCAAAACAAGAATATCAATGACATGATAACTTCACACAAGATCGACAAAGGATCAACCACGAATGAGAATACCGTTGATGTGGTAAACTTCAATGAGATCAGTAAGGGATCAAAGACCGAGAATACCCGATACGGTAAACTCCAACAATATCAATAAAGGATCAACAACCGAGAATACCAATGATACGGTAAACTCCAACAAAATTAATAAAGGATCAATAACAGAGAATACCAATGATACGGTAAACTCCAACAAGATCAATAAAGGATCAACAACCGAGAATACCAATGATACGGTAAACTCCAACAAGATCAATAAAGGATCAACAACTGAGAATACAATCGATATGGTAAACTCCAACAAGATCAATAAAGGATCAATAACCAAGAATACCAACGATATAGTAAACTCGAACAAGATCAATGAAGGATCAATAACCGAGAATACCAAAGGTAAGGCAAACTCCAAATGGAATCAATAAGGATCAATAACGAACGAGATTACCAACGATAGGGTAAACTCCCAACGAGATCAATAAAGGTTCAATAATAAACGAGTTGACCATCGATATGGTAACTCCAAACGAGATCAGTAGGGAATCAATAACAAACGAGATTACCAACGATATGGTAACTTCAACAAGATCGATAAAGGATCAATATGGACAGATACACGGGAAAATAAAATCATCAACCGTATACAAATCACATATATGGGACCTCAAAGACAAACCCGACAATCGAATAGATCCGATTATACATGGACTATGAACGACTAATCAATCTGACTCAAGATGGATGTCACGATACGCCCGATCCAGAAATGTGTCCGTGTACAAGCCAACCACGGGTACTGATCAGATACACGTCTGGTCTCGTACCTAATCAACCTCACGAAGTACGTCTCGTGTGCACGGTTCAATATGAGATCGAAACCAACACATGCGACACGTGCCCGCCCTTAAAATCCTACACATGACTGATCAGAACATATCTGACTCCAGATATATCACGATACAACATGACAACGAAACTCGAAGAAACGCATATCCAATAAGGATCAGAAGACTTTCCAATTGAGCAACGATAACTCGATCATGAAAGACCGACACAACCACAATGTCTTATTTCCGTCAGACAACAGTTCACAACATGCTCAACAATGCATATAATATTAGAACATAAACTCCCAAGGCCACAGCCAAGGGTCACGGAAGCATCTACTCAGGAATACTTCGGACGTGGGTACCATTCAGGTTTTATCCCGCAACACAGTACATGCAAACACAAAATACCCCAAGGTCGCAGTCAAGGGTCACAGAATCATCTCACAGGAATACTCCGGAACGTAGGTGCCATTTAGGTCTTATCCCCCAACACATCGGCCCAACAGATTACAGTCCAAAGAAAGAGCACATCACAAAATGTACCAAACAATGATGCACACTCACCACATGAAGCATCAACACACACACATGCAATAATGCAACAGGATGATTATCATAATTTAGCAATATTAATTTACCTCAAGCTTGTAATACCCGAGATTTCTGATGTGTATTTGAACCTTGTGATATAGTATTTGTTGCATTTTGATCTGAGTATTATTCTCCGTATTTCATGATCCGGTGTTGTTGAGCGTATGATTGCATGAATGTGTTATAAATTGTGATTTTTGCACATGTAGCGCACGCTATCGACTAGGCGTATCGTACGCTAAATTGGGTTTCGTAGCGCATGCTATGTATGAACCTTAGCGCACGCTATACGTAGTCAACATGATTAAGAAAGGGTGGTAGGTGAGATCAGTCGCGGATCTTGGTCGGATCATGTCGGGATGAACTTGGACGGCTTTTGGGAAAATCCGAGTCAATGCTGTAGCGCACGCTACTAGTATGAGGATAGCGCACGCTAAATGTTGAGTACAGTGAGGTCAGTAAGCTTCGTATGGCCGTTATCGCACGCTATATAAGTGGTAACGTACGCTAATTCCTGAACTTAGCGCACGTAAGGTAGATGTTAGCGCACGCTAAGTTGAGACCAGGCAGAACAGTAGACTACATGGCCATTAGCGCACGCTATGGATATGGACTAGCGTGCGCTAATAACCATTTTCTATATATAGGACAACACCCTTTTTCATTTTTCAGACTTCTTCACTTCCCAAATCCGAATTCTTAGACTTAGAGAGTTATTTCCTCCATCCTAAACCCCTCATATCATCATCCTAGCACGAGTTTGAAGATTGTAGATCATTGGAGATTGGTGTTCAAGCTCTCGGTATAATATTTCTTCAAGTTCCTCCTTGTTCTTCACTATTTGAGGTAGGTGATTCTTCACCAAATGGAGTAGTATTCTTAAGGATGTTTTGGAACATGTTTTGAGATTATCTAGTCAGTTAAATTCGTACGTAACCGATCATCATGTTGTTAGAAGGATATTTTCGATGTTTCAGTACTTCTTCATCGTATAGACCATTGAACCTTTTTATGTTTGAACTCCTAAGCACATTCATGTAGCTACAAAACCGATTATGGGCAGCTTATGGGGATTATCAAGTTCATATGTTTTTACATAGTGGAATTATACGTCTTGGACATTGATGGATTGAACTTAGGAGATGTTCTTGTAGATGAATTATTAATATGGTCTTGTAATATCCTTGGATAAATTGAGATGACCTTCAATATAAATCATAACTCATAGTGATTTCTGGATTTGGTTATCTTCATGTTGATGATTCAAACTAAAGGAGGTTGATGAATAACCGTTGCTATGAACGTAAATTTTGGCAAGGAAGATAAATTATGGAAGAACGAATTATTTGGTTGATAAACCTTAAACTCGGATTGAAGCATGATTTGTAACCAAACTTGGTGAGGGAATTGGTAATCCGGAATCGTAGTACGTAATTACGGTGATTTGAGTGGCTCTAGCTAGACCGGTTGTTGTGGGAAAATCCCTCACAATATGCCGCAAGCGCACGGTGTCAACAAGTAATAAAGTGATAAGTAAAGTATCGTTCCCTCGAGGACTGATTTCACTAAGTACCAAAATATAGTCGACTCACAATTTTATTTGAAGAACAATGATATGGAATTTGTACCTAAACTAATTGCCGAAAATAAATAATAGTACTACTAATAATAATAATACTAATACGGATGTAGGATTATGATTTTCACCTCAAACAATCAGGAATGATATTTATTCAATTCAATTCACTTTTATTCAATTGATTGTAAGCCAGGAATTCCTAAATTATTCTAAAGCCTTTCCCAAGGTCGATAGAAAATACTACAAATTATTAACTCGATATATCCCTATTCGAATTAGATAATTAATAGCTAAAACAGTTCAAGAATTCCTAAAATAAATAGGCTTCACAATTCCATGAGTATATCCCTATCTCACGAAAATTATGATTCGTCTCACAAGAACTATGCCTAAATTTCATCTCCCGAATCCATAAAGACATTCAAAACAAATTAACTGTTGGCCAGACAATTAAAAAGCATTAAGAACAGTAAGCAGTATCCAATTTAATAGAATAACGAGTAAATCGAAATAATAATAAATAATCAAACTGTCATGAAATCGGCTACAATCACAATCCTACTCGAATAGATCTAAAAACTAAGATGCAGAAAAACTAAGAAAAACCGTAGGGAATTTGTGGTCTTGTCGTCGCCCACAAATCTCTTCCTTGTGTTCTTCGCCCTAGCTATCGATCTTCCTCCTTAGATGATCCCCCTTTTCTTCAGCCCTTTAATGCTTATTTATAGCAATCCTAAGGCTCCAAAACGCGTCCGTGTGATTAGGTCGAGAACAGGCTCCAAAACGGCCTAGAAACGCGGAATATTCAGCACACCCGCCCGGTGGGCCACGGCTCACTTAATCTGTGCCGCGGCCCCTATCCTTCAGTGCCTGTTGCCTAGGCGCCTTTTTCCTCCTGTGACGCGGCTCACTTGGTGTGTGCTGCGGCACACAGTACAGTGTGCACAGCGTTCGCTGGTTGTCTTCGTGTGCCGCGGCTCACTTGATTTGTGCCGCGGCTCATGACCAAAAACTGTTGTTTTCGCCCGTTTTTCATCGTTTTGGCTTCCGGACTCCGATTTCCTGCAAAACACATAAGAATAGTGCATTAAAAGCTCATTTATGCTGAATTAGGCTCAAGATGGACATAAAATAATGATAAATAAGCGCATAAAAATACGCCTAACAAATACCCCCAAACTTGAGCCTTTGCTTGTCGTCAAGCAAAAATTATCAATTTTAAACAATATGTATCGTGAATACTCGTGCAAGTCCATAGTGCTCAACTTAATCAATACTACCCTGAAAATCTCAAAGAATAGTACAAGTATCGTAATAGCGAGTCACATCCAGGACACTGATTCCACTAAGTAACCAATTTCAGTCCTAATCAGTCGTTCATGAAGAAAATCAAGCTCAAAGATTAACAAGCGTGAATTTAACCGACCGTCAATATGAAGGGTTAGATTAAACAAACCAATTTGCCCAGTCCCACAGTCTAGTGGCAAAATTCAAGAGTTTCATTATCAAAATTATTCCTAGGACAGGATTCCCTTATGTATGATCAATAATATGATTCGAGTTAACCACTAGGTTTCGGCTCTCGGGATATTACATCGGGATGATCCTAGGGTGGATTTCCATTCTCATGTATCGGGGAACCGTTTGACGTAAAAGACACTCATGGGGCACATGGATGCTTCTAGTTACTAAGCCCCCTATACAGCGGAGAAAAAACTCGAATAGCAATTCCCGCATGCCCAGGTTGCTGTTTTACGCGAGAGTAAACAACGGGTCACGCGAATACCCCCGGTTACTAGGCTTCCCATCATCGGTAATGCGATATTTCTAAATTATTAATCTATTCAGGGTCGTCGTTTTACGCGAGAGTAAACAACGGGTCACGTGAATACCCCCGGTTACTAGACTTCACACCATAGAACAAATAGTATCTCGACTTTTTCTTGGGAAAAACTGTCCGACTCTAAACTCAATTTAAATACCAACAAGACTCATGGTACTGGATGACTAGCTACGCGAAAAGTTTAACCATACGTATAAATGGTGATTTGAAAACACGTATGTCTCCTTTCTTATCTGCTAAAATTTCTACAAAAACGATAAAATTTCGGACCTAATTGAATGCTCAACGGAAGCAGATATCGCTGATTGTAGCTCGACTAAAACTCAACCGTTTCTTACAAGAGAACTCAGTATCGTAACATCAGTTTTACACACGGAAGCACGAAAAATTCACGAAAAATTCATGCTTGCAAAAACCATCAACAACATGCAAGGACAATACAGCAATCGCAATTTATACCCAAGTAAATCAATTCCACTACACAAAAAATCATCAACAATCAAACTCATGTGAAAATAAAAGAGATAAGGAAAAGGGAAACTTATTCCAAATGTCTTCTTGAAAACCAGCACATGTCTGAGTGGAAACGTCGGTCAATCCATACTTCAAATAACGCTCAGCATCACGAGGGGACCCAAACTTAGTCTCTAGTCATGAGATAACAATAGACATTAAATCAAGAAAGACTAGAATATAAAGAATAATAACTCATTGGGGTTATATAAAAATATTAGAGAAATAAGGGCTAACAAGTATACACGAATCCAAACGAAATAACAAAAACAAAGACAAATTAATAACTAAAAATCAAATAAAACAACTAACTAGAAAGCAAGTAAAAATGATGGGTTGCCTCCCATCAAGCGCTCTATTTTACGTCTTGAGCACGACGTGGCAAAAAGAATTTAACGTGGCTTTTTTCTAGGGAGATTGCCAAATGCCCCCTTCTTGCAATCTATAAGCCTCTTATTCCATAGGGGGGCTTTGGTTCATGCCCGGTTGCCACAAATAATGAGTAAGAAGAATTATGAGGACAACCAAAAAATGATGGAAGAATATAATAATAATAAGGCATGAAAAAATAAGCAGAGTTCGACTGGGTAGGTAATAAAGACATATCATGAGCAACCTCATTAGAACTCATGGTATCAGCCTCAACAAACTCAAAAGTAATGGGGTCAATCTCTCCCATTATGGATTTAGGAAAAATTATGCGCGGCACCGTTAATAAAATTTTAGGCACAAAAGTGTTTGCCTTATTAGTCGAAGTTTGATGATAGTTTAATGAAATTTCTTTGGCAACATCAATGGTAACTTCTTCTACAGGCTCATCACACTTTATGTAATTATCGGGTGCTGGGGGATTGACCCTAAAACTTAGCATGTCTTTCTTCTCAACCTCCCCCTCAACTTCACTACTAAATATATGAGATGGAAAATAACCATAGTGAATCTCAAGACCACGACGTGCACATTCTAGCTCAAAAAGGGTACTATCAGGATTTTTAAGAGTGTCTACACATTGTTCAAGCATGGTCTTTTGTTTTGGGGGAGGGGGCTGACTGACCCTATTTGGCAAATTATTTAGAACATTGAAATTTATGAAATGCCAAGGGCCACGATACTCATAGGAAAACATAATGAAGAAAATAAAAATATAGAGACTAAAGAAGAAACTTCAAATTAAAATTAGAGTCGTTTGGTATTGATATTAGCGAAAAATCAGTCCGCGGCAACGGCGCCAAAAACTTGTTGTGGGAAAATCCTTCACAATATGCCGCAAGTGCACGGTGTCAACAAGTAATAAAGTGATAAGTAAAGTATCGTTCTCTCGAGGACTGATTTCACTAAGTACCAAAATATAGTCGACTCACAATTTTATTTGAAGAACAATTATATGGAATTTATACCTAAACTAATTGCCGAAAATAAATAATAGTACTAATAATAATAATAATACTAATACGGATGTAGGATTATGATTTTCACCTCAAACAATCAGGAATGATATTTATTCAATTCAATTCACTTTTATTCATTTGATTGTAAGCCAGGAATTCCTAAATTATTCTAAAGCCTTTCCCAAGGTCGATAGAAAATACTACAAATTATTAACTCGATATATCCCTATTCGAATTAGATAACTAATAGCTAAAACAGTTCAAGAATTCCTAAAATGAATAGGCTTCACAATTCCATGAGTATATCCCTATCTCACGAAAATTATGATTCGTCTCACAAGAACTATGCCTAAATTTCATCTCCCGAATCCATAAAGACATTCAAAACAAATTAACTGTTGGCCAGACAATTAAAAAGCATTAAGAACAGTAAGCAGAATCCAATTCAATAGAATAACGAGTAAATCGAAATAATAATAAATAATCAAACCGTCATGAAATCGGCTACAATCACAATCCTACTCGAATACATCTAAAAACTAAGATGCAGAAAATCTAAGAAAAAACGTAGGGAATCTGTGGTCTTGTCGTCGCCCACAAATCTCTTCCTTGTGTTCTTCGCCCTAGCTATCGATCTTCCTCCTTAGATGATTCCCCTTTTCTTCAGCCCTTTAATGCTTATTTATAGCAATCCTATGCCTCCAAAACGCGTCCGTCTGATTAGGTCGAGAACAGGCTCCAAAACGGCCTAGAAACGCGGAATATTCAGCAGACCCGCCCGGTGGGCCGCGGCTCACTTAATCTGTGCCGCGACCCCTATCCTTCAGTGCCTGTTGCCTGGGCGCCTTTTTCCTCCTGTGCCGCGGCTCACTTGGTGTGTGCCTCCCAAAGACACAAGATCTGATGTGCACAGTTGCCGTTAGTTGTCTTCGTGTGCCGCGGCTCACTTGATTTGTGCCGCGGCTCATGACCAAAAACTGATGTTTTCGCCCGTTTTTCATCGTTTTGGCTTCCGGACTCCGATTTCCTGCAAAACACATAAAAATAGTGCATTAAAAGCTCATTTATGCTGAATTAGGCTCAAGATGGACATAAAATAATGATAAATAAGCGCATAAAAATATGCCTAACACCGGTCGGCCGTCGAGTGAGTTGAGCCGTGAGTCGGCAAGCTTAGAGTGTTAATCCGACAATAGTAGATGTTAGATGTTCGTACGTTTAAACTTATCCTGAGTTGCCGTTATTTTTTTCCTATTTGTTCAAGGACCGAGCATTGCAAACGTGTGATCGAAGGAGGCGGCCTTCGAGTGTGTTGAGATCATCGGAGTGATTAGTTCTTGCCATCTTTGAGGCAAGTATCGTAATTTGTTCATGTTGGTATTTTGAGCATGCATGTGGTTTATTCATGTTGTTGAACATGGGATTTATTTCGTTGAATTGTCATGATATTCGTTATCAAGTGTTTGTATGTTCATGTTGATGGACATAGCGATTTTGATTATATGTATGCATGAGCCGTGTTTGTGTTTGTTGTACGATCTATGCTGAGGGCGCTGGATCGGATGTCCACCTCGTGTTGGTCCGACGGGATCATCTTGGGATCTATGCTGAGGGGCGCTGGATCATTGGATGGGTTTTTCCACCTCGTGTTGGTCCGACGGGGTCATCTTGGGATCTATGCTGAGGGCGCTGGATCATTGGAATACCCATACTGTTTTAATGGAATCTTGTGGATTCGCATTGTTGGATTCCGGTAGCGGAAGTCCGTGTTGTGTATCTTGTTATGCATTGTAGATGCATATTCGATTTGTTTATTATGATACTTGTACTAGCATCGTTTTGATAACCCCTTCGGGGGTGGATATTTGTTTTGATGTTCAGGTAGCCGAGGAGCGGGGAAACAGCCACAGTACCGACGTGACGATGAAGGGGCTCAGTGATGTTTATTGTTATTGTGATTTGTCTTCTTGGTTCACTTTCAGTACTCGAGTACGTGTGTTTTTAATAAATATCTTTCGATATGGTTGTATTAATTAACTCAATGGATCAGTTGGAACCGGTTTTGTATTTTGAACTTCCGTGGTACTGTTGAATTATATTTACATTTCTTTTAATTAGCCTTGTAAATCCTTACTTAAAGGGTTTACGGCGCTGTAATTATTCCGAATATCTCGGGGTGTTACAGAATATGGTATCGGAGCTAAGATTCATGGATATCTTGGCAGTCGGGTTTTAGTTGGGTCTGTTTATGTTATTTGATTTTCGGGTCGTTCGTAACATCACTGTTCAGCCAGCGTCGTCATGTGGACCGTGGTTGTAAGTCTCCTAATCTCTTATACTACCGTTTTACTTAATTTTTGTTTGTGAATATTGACGGGCTTTGTTTTTGAAATTTTTTTGCCCTGGATATTGAGTAATGGTGTTTACAGTATGTTGAGGGGAGGACATGGACGCGGACACGGTCGTGGACGCTGACGTGGTAATGTGAGACAGGAAGATTCAGCAACTACCCCAGAATTATCGGCTAGTCGAACCGATTCCCATTCTGGAGGACAGCAGGGATCAGCAAATGACAACGCGAATCCCAACATGCTGGGAGTACTTCAATAGGTGGTGGCTCAGATAAACCAGTTCGCTCAGGTAGTTGACTACATGCAGACGGCGATGGGACAGCAGCATAACGAGGATAATCGGGGAGACAGATGGCTTACTGAAGTGGTCAAATTGCACCCGCCAAAATTTGACGGTTCTGCTGAGGCACTTACTTGGGATCATTGGCTAAAGGAGTTAGAGAAAATATTTGCGGGGATTAACTATCCCGAGGACCGGAAGGTTCCTATTGCCCAGTATTTTCTGACTGGGGAGGCTTTCGACTGGTGGGAAGCTATTCGACCTGAGAATCATAATGCTGACTGGACAGAATTCAAACGAATGATGGAAGCACAATATTGTCCTCGTCCAGTTAGAGAGGCAAAAATACGAGAGTTTTTCTCACCATAGAGTTCGGAATCATCTGTGACAGACATAATCAAGACTTTTAATCATCAGCTGACTTGTGTGCGACACTTGGTCAGGACGGAGGCGGAGAAGATTTTTCATTTCGATATGCGGATGAAGCCGGAGATTCAGCAGTACATGTCCGGATTCGAGTGTACTACGTTGCGACAATATCGGACAAGGCGCTGGCCTACGACATGAAAGAGGTAGTGGTGGAGAAATCGATGGAGGCAAAGAAGCAGAAAGTGTCCGGCAACTTCTCGGAAAACAAGAGTGGTGGCCCCGCAAGGTCCAGTCTTCATTTTATTCATCTAGGAAACCTCCACACCCTTCTCGAGGCGGAAAGAAGTTCCGGACAACATCAATAGTTCCGGACGCATCAAAGAAGTGCTATAATTGTGGTCGAGCAGGGCATATTCGACGTGATTGTCCCATTCCTTCTGTGACTTGTTTTGAATGTGGGCAAGAAGGACACCGTGCGAATTTTTGTGGAAATGTGACTAGATCATTTGGTACTAGCACTCCAGCACCAGTTCCGAAAGAGATAAGTGTGAACCAGACACAGCAGAGTGGATTTCAGCAGCAGAATGTTGGAAAGAGAGAGACATCCAGTGTTGGGTCCGTTCCTCCGCGCCTGTACGAGATGAGGAAATCTGACGATCAGAACACAACTATTGCATCAGGTACGATTCAGATCCTTTTGCAACCAGTTAGTGTCTTATTCGATTCTGGAGCTACACATTCTTTCATATCATTGAACTATGTTAATCGTTTGAAAATCTCGTGTTTATTTGATTGTGAGCCTTATGTTGTGGGTTTGCCGAGTGGAGAGAGAATTGTGGGAACCCTAGAAACTAGAGATTTTCCAGTATCTATAGGAGGGAGAGATTGGCCATCAAATCTTATTGTAGTCGACATCCATGGTGATGATTTAATTCTCGGAGACGATTGGCTCAACCATTATGGAGCTATTTTGAATTACCGAAAGAGAGTCATTTCTATTATTGCCGATGATGGATCTGAACATTTATTCAAATGATGGAAACCGGGAAATTTGCAAAAATTGATCAAAGCAATGAAAGCAGTGAAATTACTGAAGCAGGGTTGTCACGGATTTTGGTGCTATGCCATGAAGAAAGAAGAGGGAGTAGAGCTCTCATCTATTCCAGTTGTGAATGAATTCTCAGATGTATTCCCTGACGAAGAACCTGGGTTACCTCCTCAGAGAGAAGTGGAGTTCACTAACGAATTAGTGCCTGGAGCCGCTTCTATTTCCAGAGCACCATACCGTATGGCGCCAACCAAGATGTATGAAATAAAGAAGCAACTGGAGGAATTATTACAGAAGGGTTATATTCAACCTAGCGTTTCTCATTGGGGAGCGCCCGTTCTCTTTGTCCGGAAGAAAGATGGATCCCTCCTATTATGTATTGATTACAGGGAGCTAAATAAGGTGACGATCAAGGACAAGTATCCTATACCTCGGATCGACGACTTGTTTGATCAACTACAAGGGGCAAGGGTATTCTCGAAGATTGACTTGCGATCAGGATATCATCAGTTGAGAATTAAGGAATTGGATATACCGAAATCTGCTTTCAGATCCCGGTACGGACACTATGAATTTGTGGTAATGCCATTCGGACTTACTAATTCTCCTGCGGTATTTATGCAATTGATGAATCGGGTATTCTTAGAATACCTAGATAAGTTTGTGGTCATTTTCATTAATGACATCTTGATCTATTCGAAAGACTCAGAGGAGCATGCTGAGCATTTGCGTGTTATTTTGAGCACCTTGAGGAATGAACAGTTGTATGCGAAACTTTCCAAATGCGAGTTCTGGCTTAGGGAAGTAACCTTCCTTGGGCATGTGATATCAGCTGACGGAGTTCAGGTGGACCCGAAGAAAGTTGAAGCAATCTTGGAATGGGAAGCTCCTAATAACGTGAAAGAAGTCCGAAACTTCTTAGGACTTGATGGGTATTATCGTCGTTTTGTAGAGGGATTTTCCAAAATTGCTCGTTCGCTCACTCAGCTGTTATAGAAAACTCAAAAGTTCACGTGGAATGAGAAATGCCAGGCTAGTTTTGATGAACTTAAGAGGAGACTGACGACAGCACCTATATTAGCGTTACCAGATGGAACTGATGGATTCATGTTATACAGCGATGCTTCAAATCAGGGTCTGGGATGTGTGTTGATGCAAATGGATAAGGTGATTGCCTATGCCTCTCGACAGTTGAAACCGTACAAATTTAATTACCCGACTCATGATCTGGAGTTAGCAGTTGTGGTTTTTGGCTTGAAAATTTGGCGACATTATTTATACGGCACTCATTGTCAGATCTTTACAGATCATAAAAGTCTCAAGTACATTTTCAGTCAGAAAGAATTAAACATGAGGCAGAGAAGGTGGCTGGAATTGACCAAGGATTACGACTTGGAAATCCTCTATCATCCGGGTAAAGCAAACGTAGTAGCTGATGCACTGAGCCGTAAACCTGTTTCTCTCCGAGTGTTAGAAGCACTTACGTCCCAAACCAGCATTCAACGAGAACTGATCCGTGAAGGGATTAAGTATGGTCACCAGGAATCCAAGGGCAACTATATGTGATGGAACTAACTTCGTCATTACTCGAGGAAATCAAATCTAAGCAGTTGAACAATTCTCTGATTCTTCGGTTATATGACGAGGTAAAGAAAGGAAAGGCCCCAGGATTCGTGATACAAGATGATAGAGTTCTGAGATTCCAGAGTCGACTTTGCATTCCCGATGATGATGATTTGAGACGGACAATTCTGAAGGAAGCTCACAGCGCGCCCTATTCTATTCACCCGGGCAACAGTAAGATGTATAAGGATCTAAAACAAAACTTCTGGTGGGGAAATATGAATAAGGACGTAGCAGAATACGTTTCGAAGTGTTTGACTTTTCAGCAGGTTAAGATTGAACATCAGCGGCCTACCGGAATGTTGAAACCACTTCCAATCCCTGGGTGGAAGTGGGAGGATATCTCGATGGATTTCATCACCAATATGCCAAGGACCAAGATGGGAATGAACATGATTTGGGTTGTAGTTGATCGACTGACCAAGTCGGCTCATTTCCTAGGAATTAAAGACACGTGGGGACCCGAGAAATTAGCACGAGTATTTATTGTAGAGGTAGTCAGATTGCATGGGACGCCAAAGACCATTATTTCAGATCGAGATGGTCGCTTCGTGTCGCACTTCTGGAAGGCAGTTCACAGGGCTTTGGGGACCGAGCTGAACTTTAGCACGGCTTATCATCCTCAGATGGACGGTCAGTCCGAAAGGACGATACAAACAGTAGAAGACATGCTTAGAGCTTGTGCCTTGGATTGGTCAACTGATTGGGAAGTTCATTTGCCCTTGATTGAATTCACCTACAACAATAGTTGGCATGCTTCTATTAAGATGGCACCATTAGAAGCTTTGTACGGGAGAAGATGCCGATCACCCCTGTGCTGGGATGATTCTTCGGACTTGATCGGGACGGAACCGGAATTGATAGTTCAGACTCAAGAGAAGATAGCTTTGATTCGGGAAAGACTGTTGACTGCCCAGAGTCGACAGAAGTCTTATGCAGATGTGCGTCGTGGCCCGCTAGAGTTCGACATTGGGGACCACGTACTATTGAAGGTGTCTCCTACACGAGGAATTTTCCGTTTTGGGAGGAAAGGTAAGCTAAGTCCGAGATATATCGGACCATTTGAGATCCTCGAGAGAGTTGGGGATTTAGCATACAGGGTGGCCTTACCGCCATCGCTGAGTCACGTTCACAATGTGTTTCACGTATCCCAATTGCGGAAGTATGTACCAGATCCTAGTCATATTATTGATTTCGATGAGATCGAGATAGCTAATGATGGCACCTTCGAAGAGAGACCAATCAAGATACTTGAGAGTCGGATCAAACAATTGAGGAATAAACCGATACCCTTGGTTAAAGTACAATGGTCACGACACGGAGTTGAAGAGGCCACTTGGGAAACAGAGGACAATATGAAGACTAGGTATCCGGAGTTGTTTTCATCTTAAGTTTTGGGATGAAACTTCTTTTTAGGGAGAGAGGATGTAATACCCGAGATTTCTGATGTGTATTTGAACCTTGTGATATAGAATTTGTTGCATTTAGATCTGAGTATTATTCTCTGTATTTAATGATCCGGTGTTGTTGAGCGTATGATTGCATGAATGTGTTCTAAATTGTGATTTTTGCACATGTAGCGCACACTATCGACTAGGCGTAGCGTACGCTAAATTGGGTTTCGTAGCGCACGCTATGTATGAACCTTAGCGCAAGCTATACGTAGTCAACATGATTAAGACAGGGTGGTAGGTGAGATCAGCCACGGATCTTGGTCGGATCATGTAGGGATGAACCTGGACGGCTTTTGGGAAAAGCCGAGTCAATGCTGTAGCACACGCTACTGGTATGAGGATAGCGCACGGTAAATGTTGAGTACAGTGAGGTCAGTAAGCTTCGTATGGCCATTAGCGCACGCTATATAAGTGGTAACGTACGCTAATTCCTGAACTTAGCGGACGTTAGGTAGATGTTAGCGCACGCTAAGTCGAGACCAGGCAGAACAGTAGACTGCATGGCCGTTAGCGCACGCTACGGATATGGACTAGCGCGCGCTAATAACCATTTTTTATATATAGGACAGCACCCTTTTTCATTTTTCAGACTTCTTCACTTCCCAAATCCGAATTCTTAGACTTAGAGAGTTATTTCCTCCATCTTAAACCCCTCATATCATCATCCTAGCACGAGTTTGAAGATTGTAGATCATTGGAGATTGGTGTTCAAGCTCTCGGTATAAGATTTCTTCAAGTTCCTCCTTGTTCTTCACTATTTGAGGTAGGTGATTCTTCACCAACTGGAGTAGTATTCTTAAGGATGTTTTGGAACATGTTTTGAGATTATCTAGTCATTTATATTCGTACATAACCGATCATCATGTTGTTAGAAGGATATTTTTGATGTTTCAGTACTTCTTCATTGTATAGACCATTGAACCTTTTTATGTTTGAACTCCTAAGCACATTCATGTAGCTACAAAACCGATTATGGCCAGCTTATGGGGATTATAAAGTTCATATGTTTTTACATAGTGGAATTATACGTCTTGGACATTGATGGATTGAACTTAGGAGATGTTCTTGTAGATGAATTATTAATATGGTCTTGTAATATCCTTGGATAAATTGAGATGACCTTCAATATAAATCATAACTCATAGTGATTTCTGGATTTGGTTATCTTCATGTTGATGATTCAAACTAAAGGAGGTTGATGAATAACCGTTACTATGAACGTAAATTTTGGCAAGGAAGATAAATTATGGAAGAATGAATTATTTGGTTGATAAACCTTAAACTCGGATTGAAGCATGATTTGTAACCAAACTTGGTGAGGGAATTGGTAATCCGGAATTGTAGTACGTAATTACGGTGATTTGAGTGGCTCTAGCTAGACCGGTCGGCCGTCGAGTGAGTTGAGCCGTGAGTCGGCAAGCTCAGAGTGTTAATCCGACAATAGTAGACGTTAGATGTTCGTACGTTTAAACTTGTCCTAAGTTGCCGTTATTTTTTTCCTATTTGTTCAAGGACCGAGCATTGCAAACGTGTGATCGAAGGAGGCGGCCTTCGAGTGTGTTGAGATCATCGGAGTGATTAGTTCTTGCCATCTTTGAGGCAAGTATCGTAATTTGTTCATGTTGGTATTTTGAGCATGCATGTGGTTTATTCATGTTGTTGAACATGGGATTTATTTCGTTGAATTGTCATGATATTCGTTATCAAGTGTTTGTATGTTCATGTTGGTGGACATAGCGATTTTGATTATATGTATGCATGAGTCGTGTTTGTGTTTGTTGTACGATCTATGCTGAGAGCGCTGGATCGTATGTCCACCTCGTGTTGGTCCGACGGGATCATCTTGGGATCTATGCTGAGGGGCGCTGGATCTATGCTGAGGGGCGCTGGATCATTGGTTCACTTTAAGTACTCGAGTACGTGTGTTTTTAATAAATATCATTTCGATATGGTTGTATTAATTAACTCAATGGATCAGTTAGAACCGGTATTGTATTTTGAACTTCTGCGGTACTGTTGAATTATATTTACATTTCTTTTAATTGGCCTTGTAAATCCTTACTTAAAGGGTTTACGACGCTGTAATTATTCCAAATAACTCGGGTTGTTACAAAGCTGGGGACGCTAACCTTTCCATGACCAACATCTCTGAACGAATACACAGTTATCCGAATAATCCAAAATGAAGTATAGTCCATTACTAATACCAAACCACCATCTCGAGTTCCACGTCGGCATGATAACCAGCCTTGATATCTAACCTCTCATACAATGGACCGAATATAATTCACGTCTCCGTTTCCACTAGACATCTTTAAAATCATATACATTATGATTTATCTCAGTCCAAGCATAATATACATACCATCATCCCGACAATTCATATTCCATAATACCATTGATATATGAATCATAAATGAAATGAAATCGAAACCATTTATCAAACATTATGAACTGAGCAAGCATAACTTGCCTCGATACCGATACGACGAAGCCGTTTCCAATACCGCCGTCTTCATCTACAAGCTCCTCAGCCCCGACCAAGGCGATCCATGCATTTTCCAATCTCAACCGCAGCACAACGGTTAATAATCAATGATCACTTATCGCAACCTAATGCAATAATCAATTAAAGATACGTTCGATAACAATCAACAACCGATATAATCAACCAATCAAACTCAACGGTTCAATGATATCTCGATCATACGAAACCAAACCATTACAATTCAAACAATATGAATACAAGCCGCAATTCGATAATCAATCAATCCTAACAAGTTTCTCAATATTCTAAATCCCGACTTAAATCTTACTTACGGATTAACATGGCTCATCCTTGTAAATTCATAGAAATGCAATTACCGGTTTTCGTCACGAATAACCATATACCGAAATTAACCGTAATCCTTCCAATTTCTGTAAAATCACGACATATAACTCAAGAGTTCTTCAAGAACATGAATCAATCCATAATCATGTTTGTAGCCAACAAAACGACGTAATCCGATGTGTTCTAACATCTAAACCATCATCTAATTCATAATCCAAGGCATATATCATCATGTTCTTTAACATACACTTCGCATAACACTAAGGATCATAACAACAATACCATAACCATCATCATACGAAGAAGAACATCAACAACACAATCAAAATCCGAATCGAAGAGAGGAGTTATCCAACATACCTCAAGAACACAATCAAACACTTCAAGAATACACAACATCTTCATATCTCGAGCTCCACATCCATGACTCCAAGTCCCCAATCTGTTTGGAAGAGCCAAAGTCGGTCTCTGAAGGTTGAAGGGTGAAGATATCTCTAAATATTCCAAAGGGACGGGTCTCACATATTTATATAACTTCAACTATTACGTATGTTAGGTAACCTTACTAACATATGTAACCTTCTTTACGTACGTTAACTGGCCTTGTTAGCGTACGTAACACTATTCCAGAGGTTACTGCCTCAATTCGTATTGTGTATTATGTACGTAATGTCCATGATGTAGCATACTTAATATAGTCGTTGACTTGCTACAGTAACATACTCGTTTAACGTACGTAATGAACTGTCCTTAGCGTACGTAAGGCTCGAGGTTGACTCGCCTATCCACATCCGCGCCGAAAGCTGCCGACACCGGGCCCACCTGCCGACCACAGCTCGATCCTGTCCGATTCCCTTCTTAACGTACGTTATATACCCAACCTAACGTACGCTACACTCCCTACGTTACGCACGTAAGTTACTCCTCCTAGCGTACGCTATGCTTGCACCATTACGTACGTAAGCTCCTACGCTTAACGTACGTAGTGGCTTCCATACTTAGCCATTTCTGCTCCTGTCTGTCGTCTCAATATATCGAACCCGTACACGCGACATACTGAATACATATACTCGTTTCGATAACATTCCCATACGATGCATCTGATGCATGATATCCTCAAATACAACTGTCGACCAAGTACGATAATTATACCAATACTCATACAGTATACCCGACATCGAAAGACATATCAAGCATGTAATATCCTAGAATTAAAAATAACCTCGATAGATATACTGGAACGACTGTCACAGTTCCCAATTATTTATCCATACTGTATCGGTCCCACTCTGTACAGTACAACTCAGATAAAATAATACGAAAACTTCATAGCAAAATTCTAGGATATTACAGGTAGTTATGACGTATGTTTGAACTTGGTGTTCGCGAATTATTTTTGGTTGGATTTATAATCTCGTTTGCCGATTGGGCATGTAGTTTCAGGTTCGATTGCTTTTGAATGGTTGTAATTATGTCCGCTGCGTGTAGGTTTGAAAACGATTTTCTTAATTGTAATTATGAGCTTGAGTATGTTTGTAAAGCACACAATTTTTGAAAACACTTCGATGGCGCGGTTAAACAACAATTTTGTATGGATTTTTAAATCGATTGAACTTTGACGAGTTAGTTATCTATTTTCAAATGACACTTTCAGACGGTATCTGAAGGAGGCGTTTTAAAACACTTCGGACATTTCCTCATATATTATGTAAAGAACTTTTTTTATAATAACATATTAATCAATTGAATCATCTCTATGTAAGGAAGGTTATAGGAAATAAAAATTAATTATAATCTTTTTAGAAATATGTTTGGATAAATATTTTATTTATTTTTAGTTTTCAGTCACTCAAAAAATAGGAAATCCGTTTTAGAAAACAAGTGATACTGCAACAACTGGCTACATGAGAGAGTTTAGTTTTATTTATTTTCTTTTTAAATATTCTTTAAGTGATGCACATTTCCACTATTTTGATATAATTGCTTCCACAATATTTTTATATGGTAGGTAATGAGTTTTTATATTATAATATACAATGTAGCAGTAAAGTATTTAGTCCACGAATGATATTGAACTCATTAGATAGTAGATCGGCATTTAAATTTCAAATGTGACGATTTCCACTAATTATGTTTTGTCATGGTTATGCACTCTCTCATGTTGACGTGTATTTGCCAAGAACGGTATTCAAGCATGGTCAAGTTTATGTAGCCATATCAAAGTGAAGAGTGTGAACGACTTGAATTTTTTTATTGCGATACGTATGGTGTAATCATATATAGAACAACTAATGTGATTTATAAATAAGTGTTATAGAATTTTTAGTAAATGATTTACCTATTACTCCCTCCGTCCCACCCATCTTGCATATTTGCTTTTCGGCACGAGCTTTAAAAAAAGCTAAAAAGTATTGTATAAAGTAATGGTATGAATATATATTATTTAAAGTTGTGAGAGGTAAATGTGTCTTAAAAAAGAAATGACCAAATATCTTGGGACGACCCAAAAAGGAATATTAATCAAGATCGGTGGGACGGAGGGAGTATATGTTTTCATATGATTTTTTTCTTGTACTCTGGTGTATTACACGGGTGGTACAGTAATTGACTCTAAAGTTGAACTGAATTGATCTTAATCAAATTGAGTTGAATCGAACTGAAGTGAATTTCACTGAACTGAACTGAATTAAATTGAACTGAAATATACGGAACCAAAAAGAATAGAGCATCACTGTCTAAAAATTAGTTATTTGTACCTGACAAAATACAATTAAGACAACCTAGCGTGAAAAAATATTTACTAGAGGTACGCATAATTAAGGAGTAAGACCTAATTTAATAAATACACCTTATTAGCTAGGTTGTGGACGTACTAGAATCCACATTTATTTTATCTCATCTTAGAATTAGGTGGAGTATATGAATGTCATGTCATTAAAATTCGAGTCTCAAGTCTTTTACGTAGCTGCTCTGCTCCGGCCACAGCATGCACAATCTATACTTCTATTAAAAGAGAGTCGTGACACATGTCACTTTGTAAGTTTTTTGATTTTTATTTTAAAATAAAATTTATATATAGAGACGTATTCTTAAATTTAAAAAAAAATCTATATATGTATTATGGGAGTTTTATTCCACAACTTACAGTCATCTACCAATAAAAAAATCCTTCCTTTATTTTTTTAGCTTAAAATTTTAAATGTTTATAATTTTTTAAATCAAGTTTATTTTTAATGAAAAATTTATCAAATTAATTTTTATTTCACAATGTTCAACTAGACATCCATATGAATATAATAAATTTGATGGATTTACAATAATGACCGATTACACAAAAAAATTATATTAGAAAAATATGAATATTTATTTTCAGTAAAATTAATTGATGCAAAATACAAATATATTAACTCATTTATTACCTACATAAAAAATAAACTATGATATTTATTTAATTATAATAACTAAAAATAATAAAGCATACACTGCACACACACATATATTAAGACTTAATCACATATTACTTTCGTCCCAAAACTTATTCCTACTTTTTTCGGTATGTCCAGAAAATTTTTTCATGTAATGGACACTAATTGACTTAACACTTTGCTAATGTGGTACACTTTCTTGAATTATATTACACCCCATAATACACCCATCAAGTCTTTTATTAATATTACGCTAATATGATACTCATGTCGAAAATCATCAAAAATAAATTTAGAGATCGATGAATTATTTTATAATAAGAGAATATCTTATGCGGTGCATCGCACCGGAGAACATCTAGTATTTACTAAAATATAGCTTGGATAGGGCCCCCGGGAGAAAACACTTATAAATAGGGCAGGGTGGGCAGTGGCATTTGGCTCATCTCCACTAAAAACATCTTCATAGTTATAATAGATTAAACAATGGAAGGCAAGCTAGTTTCCTGCAACAAGACTGTTTTTTTGGCAGTTATCTTTATACTTGCATTCGGTAACTATTTCCTCTGTTTTTTCCTAGATGCAACATTCTCTTTAAACGTTACCAACATATAATTTGAATAATTGATATCTTTAGTTACTACTAAGTGCAAATATAAAAATTAATATTACGAAAAGATGAATTTAACAAGATCTCACCCGACTATATCTCTTTTAAAGTATGAATCACGAAAGATAAGAAAAATAGAGTGAGTGATTAGTGCAAAAATCAATTTCATCTAAAAAACGGAGGAAGTGTATATTATGGCAAACGTAGATTATTTTCCATGTGTTTTGCAATATATTTACTTCTCACAAAACTAGCATGCACCCATTTATACAAGATAAACTGTACAGCATATGTGAGGATCTCTTTTTATTTTTTGTCTATGATTACTCTCCTACACCTAATTTCATACTAAATTTACAATGACATTGTGTTTTGAACTTTAATTTGAAGCGCAATCAACGTCTGCTGGGAAATGCCCCTATTACAATGAATATTGCGACTATAAACCATCAAACTGGTGTTGTCCAGGAACTGAATGTTCAAATTCATATTCTGGAGGCAAATGTGTTGATGGTGAGTTATGCGCATTAATTTCTAATCTGAATTAGTATCCTAATCGTTAAATAAATCTAAATTACTTTGCGTATAAAATTTGGCAGATCCTTGGAAATCTTGCAAGCCTTTAGGAGGAAGCTGTGGGTTCTTTGACGCCAAATGTTGTGGAAAAGCAACTTGTACAGCCACTTTTTATGGAGGTGAATGTAAAATGTGATGGGCCATAATTTCTTATAAATATTGTAGTACTATTTCCATCTAGTGTTATGCTTGAATAAGTTGATTATCAACATGTTATGTTTGAATAAGTTGAATATTATCAACATGTTTCACTAATATATTAAACTTTATTTGTTGTCTACCTTCAAGGCTTTCAATCAATGTAGTATACTGCTTCCGTTTCAAAATAGTGGTCTTGCGTGTACATAGTGTATGTATACATAGATAGAGAAAGAGAGGGGAAAAGAGGATCCACTTGGAACATATCTTAAAGTGAGAATGTATGGTTATTAAATCACCATTTTTGATGGTTGAAATCAAATGATTACATATTATTTACGAAAATAAAGTTTAGTTCTGTAAATTAATAATATTAAGGGCAATTGCATAAATCATATATATATATATATATAAATATGTTTATATATAACTAACAAAGTAGTTAATATTATACTTTTCTATTTTATATTTTTACATTTTCAGAAAATAAATTTTTTCTTTCCGTTACACCGACACCTTACTGAATATGTATTACAATATACTAAAATATGCATAAAATGAATGCGGAAAATTAAAAAAAATAGTTATAAAAGAGATTTAAATTCCACCACTGCATTGAGTGGGTATTAAATATACATGTGAATTAGCCTATAGATATATTAAATGTAGTTTTAAAGATAAAAGTTACTCAGGGGACCAGAATAGTCGATCATTTAAATTCAATCATGACATTAAATTCACATAGATTTGCATTTGAGTAAAACTAAAAAATAATTGGATTTAATAATAATCTGAAATCAAATAGATAGTTATCAGAAATTTATAATTCAAAGTACATCTCATCCAAATTAAATATACGATGAACTAAAACTAAGACGTTAAATATGTGGAACAATCCATACATATTAAAAATAAGTGTGGCAGTATGAAAAAAAATATATAAAAAATTACATCAAGTATAAGATAAAATTTTATTAGATGAAAATTATAACATGCGTTGAAATTATTAAATAAATAAATAATTTATATAAGTAGCTAGTAGAAAAAATAGTAATCATAAAGAAGATTTAATACTCCGCAAATTGCATTAGATTCAAACTACTTTTACATTAAATGAAAGCTAAAATGCATGGAGAAGATGCTTACATAATGATTATACGTGACACCGGTAAGAAACAATTTAGTGTTATAAATCTACTAGAAATATAGAGAGAATTGAGAGAAATGAAGAGATCATTTCATTCATATATGTGTATATCTTACATATCAAGAATATGGCCTTTATATAGGCTTATGATTCAAGAGTTACAATGGAGATGAAAGACCAAAGGTCTAAACTTGAAAAGTCAAAGGTTGTATGTACTAATGGAGAAAACTGAAAGGTAAAAGGTCATCCAATAATACATAACACTCCCCCTTGGATGACCTGTACAGACATCATGCCTCGTTAAAACCTTACTAGAAAAAACCATGTAGGAAGAACCCTAGTAAAGGAAAAAGAGTACATGTGTTGTACTAATTGTAAAAAGACTGAATCTTGTATGTCTCCCCCTCATTGCAACATAACTATTATTGTCAATATATATCTCAAAATTTGGGCATCCCAATCTTGTGTACCAATTTCTCGAAGGAACATGTAGGAAGTACTTTTGTAAACTAACTTCTTGAATGTAGTAGATGGAAGCGTACGTCTAGGTAAAAAAATCCACCAAAATCTCACTTGAATGAATTTTCAGAACACTGACTTCATTTGTCTTTTGTAACTTCATGGGTGAAGAAGACTTGTGGTAGCTTTGGTGAGATGTGCTTTGTGCTATCTCTTCTGATATATCGTTCCTTGAGTTATGTAATAAAAACTGTACGATCTGTTGGGATTCGGTGCCTAAAACGAAGGCCCAGCGGAAGCGGTAAAACGAAAATTAATTCGATCCGAATCCCTACGATGATCGATCGAGCTACGTATATACGAATATATAAACGAAAGGCAAGAGTTGTAAAAAACTAACCCTCGAAGTCCGTTGATTAAATGGTAACCTTCTCTTGAGCTATTCCCCAAGCTCTTGAACGATCCAACGCCGAAAGCACCGCGTCTCTACTTGCCACGCGCCGGAGAAACGAACGGAATGACAACACCTTGCTATCCTCCGAGGATACGGCTAGAGCTAGGTGATGAAGCTATATATGTAAAGATTACTACACTCTAAGTGTTTTAATCTTACTCTCTCTTTATGTCTTGATATTTTTCTCTAAGAAAAACAAGAACAAGGTTGAAGAAGAAGATGACTAAAGAGAAAACAATTTTCTCTCTCTCTCTCAAACTCAATGATACGTAAATGCCAAGAAGTATTCTTAGGATGAGAGATCAAAGTCTTGTATATATTCTTATTCAACCCACATGAAAACAAATACATATATCATGATTTGATTCCCCATATAATGTATATGATACTTGTCCCCTCAATCACATGAGATTCCAAAACCATGATGGGGACAAGTCAATACACACACATGGTAATAAGTGGGGGGTTGGCCCATGCTAGAAAACGGTCGAGTTCGATTCGTTTCGGACTCCCGTGAGTCCAAACAGATAAACTCATATTCCGTTCCGATGTATTTATGTCGTTTAATTAATCCAATTAATTAAACATATCAAATACAAAATAACATAATTAATTTCTCCAAGAAATAATTATATTCATGAATTAAATTAATCACCCAGTAATTTATTTAATTCATTAGGCCGTAAATCAATTTATCCAATAAATCGATTTAAACATCCAATGTTCCAAAATTAGATATCCAATATCTAATATTCATAATGAGATAATTAGCTCGATTCATTCCGTTGTCAATCCTAATGCGCGACTCGGTAGGTCCGTCTCGATCGGAATGGGAGGAACCAAAGAGTAGTAGCACCACCTAGCCACCTGGTGGCCTACACTGCACTCGACCGAGAACGAATGATTGGGATCATTCAAGAACCATTCTCGTCGTGAATACCAAGATACGTATAAACCCTTCTTTCAAATGTCCCGATCAAGTTATAGGGTCACGGTCGGTCAAACCATATCAGACTTGACGCTATGCATGCGTTAATGCAAATCGAGATCATCGAGATGTCGTGTATCTAATACAACTAGCTCCAATGCTTTGGCCAAAGACTTATGATCTCATCTGCCAATAACCGCATAGGACATATAACCCGCTCACTAACGGGAGAAAGAATTCTATCTTGGTATTCAGTAGGACCTGCTACTTGCCCGTCAAGATGCACGTCGAGGTTGACCCCCGCCTTCCGGTTTACAGGGTCGAACTACTCTAATGAAAATCTTGACGTCACAAGCACATCCCTACTAAATCCTCAAGTCGAAGGTTCACGAATACCTATCACAACCTTTCGATTCCGTCATTGACTGTCCCGGAGTGAAATCCATGTGACGAATCGAGGGTGAGTCGGTTCGAGTATACTAATCCAATTAGCATACCTATAATGTGTGCTCCCACCAACCATTAGTGTTCGACAGGCACTCTCCATGTCAAAGAACACGTCATACAAGTCTTCACATAAACTTAACGCCTACCAAGTTTCATCGACTTGCGACGATTAAGTATTTGAGCTATAACCTTTCCAAGGCCGACCCCCTTATCCAATAAGGAGTGGAACGTTTTGCTCTCAAATACATGGACTAGTTTCTATATGTTTATTTACGAGTTAGGAATGCCAAGAACTACGGTAAATAAAGAAACATTCATTGCCTTATATAAATGGTTTACATAATTACAAGTACAATGCCCTCACTCAACAACCTCGAGTGGCATTCGAGGGCATACTCCTAACAATCTCCCACTTGCACTCAATGCCACACACTATGGTATCTAATACCCATGTTCTCCGGATGACGCTCCAAGCTAGTCCGAGATAGTGGCTTGGTCACTGGATCGGCGACGTTGTCGGCCGAGTCTACTCTATGCACAATGTATCCCTTGCGAACAAATTCTCTTACGAGATGATACTTCCTCTCAATATGTTTGGTCCGTTGTGAAACCTCGGCTCCTTGGCACATGTGCTGACTCTCGTTGTCGCAGATGCAACAGCAGGGCAAAGACATGGTATCATTTGAAGTTCTCCTAGAAACTTCTTAATCCGAACCCTTCCTTGGAAGCCTCCGAGGCCGCTTGATACTCACTGACAGTGGAATCGGCGATCGCGCTTTGCTTGGCACTACGCCAAGATACCGCTCCTCCATTAAGAGTAAATATGTAGCCGTAAGTGGACATCGAGTCGCCCTTCATCCTTGGAAGTCCAAATCGGTGAATCCCACAACATCCATTCTCCACCGCCATACATCGTAACCATATCTCTAGTCCTTCTTAAGTACTTGAGAACGTTCTTTCTGGCGATCAATGTTCCCTACTGGTTTGCCTCGAAACCTACTCACCACGCTTACGGATGCGCGATGTCGTATTGTACACAACATAGCATACATAAGGCTACCCACGGCGAAGCATATGGTATATTACTCATTTCCTTTCGTTGTTCCTCACTTTGAGGACACATCTTCAAGGTGAGTTTTATTCCATGTCGCATCGGTAGGAACCCTCTTTTAGAATCATCCATCTTAAATCGCTTTAAGATTTTGTCTATATAGAGGGCTTGGGAAAGACCTATTGTTCTCTTCGCTCTATCCCGGTAGAGTCGAATACCAAGAATATAGGTAGCTTCTCCCAAGTCTTTCATGGAGAAATTACTCGAAAGCCAAGCTTTCACAGAACTGAGCATTCCCACATCATTTCCTATTAGTAGAATGTCATCTACATATAGTACTAAGAATGCGATCTTGCTCCCACTAATCTTCTTGTATACACAAGGTTCCTCTTCATTTTGCACGAAGTCAAACTCTTTGACCGCCTCGTCAAAACGAAGGTTCCAACTACGCGACGCTTGCTTCAGTCCATAAATGGAACGTCAAGCTTGCACACTTTCGAATATCGACTTCGGATACAAAGCCTTTAGGCTGCTCCATATAGATTTCCTCCTCGAGGAATCCATTAAGGAAAGCCGTCTTTACGTCCATTTGCCATATCTCATAATCGTGGTAGGCAGCTATAGCAAGCATCATGCGAATAGACTTGATCATGGCTACGGGCGAGAAGGTATCGTGGTAATCGATCCCTTCCTTCAGGTATAACCCTTTGCCACTAGCCCGGCCTTATAGGCGTCAACCTTGCCATCACCATCAGTCTTTCTCTTGTAGATCCACTTGTTCCCAATAGGCACTATGCCCTTGGGGCGGTCTACTAGAGTCCAGACCTGATTGACATGCATCGAGTCTATCTCAGCTTCCATAGCTTCACGCCATTTCTCGGAGTCTACATCCACCATCGCTTGGTCATAGGTCATCGGGTCGGTCTCTTGGCTATCACTTGGAACCTCATGGAGACCCGGCTCCTCCAAGTGCACAAGCCCATACCTCTCGTAAATGAGACACCCTACTAGACCTACGAGGTGGTTGTACTTGTGTTTGAAAGTTCGGTTCAGTTTCTTGCACAGTGTCTCTCGAGGAGTTTCATTGTATTCTTCTAAAGAAATACTTCTACTGCTCCGCCTTCCGAATGAACTCATCTTCCAGAAGTGTGCTTGTAAAGCAACAATGATCCTTCGATCTTCGGGCATGTAGAATAGATATCCCATCGTCCCAGACGGGAATCCAATGAAACGTCCCTTCGCAGACCTAGCTTCCAACTTTTCCACCTTAGTCTTCTTGACATAGGCGGGACATCCCCAAATCCTAATATGATTAAGACTTGGTTTCTTCCCTCCCACATCTCATGTGGAGTTTTAGGAACGGATTTGGAAGGACATCTGTTCAAGATATACGCGGCAACAGAGTGCATACCCCACTGTAAATCGGCAAGTCAAGATAGCCCGGCAAGATGGAATGGACCATGTTCAACAGGGTCCGGTTCCTTCTTTCTGACACACCATTTAACTGAGGGGTACCTGGAGGTGTTAGTTGTGAAACTATTCCATGTTCCTTAAGGAACTCGTCAAACTCCGTACTCATATACTCGCCACCTCGGTCCGACCGAAGTGCTTTGATATGATTACCAGTTTGTTTCTCGACTAGGGCCTTGAATTCCTGGAATTTCTCAAAGGCCTCGGATTTATGTTTCATTAAGTATACATAACCATACCTAGTATGATCATCTGTAAACGTAATGAAATATTGATATCCGTCACGTGCTGTTTCCAAAGCACCACATACGTCGGTATGAATTAATCCCAGTTTATCAGCGGCTCTTTGAAATGTCCCTGTGAAGGGGGACTTAGTCATTTTGCCTTTAAGGCAAGATTCACAAGTAGGAAAGGGATCTGATCCCAATGGACCCATAAGTCCATCTTTTTCCATCTTGTAAACCTTGGTCTGACCAACATGACCAAGTCTAAGATGCCATTTCAAAACTTGATTGGTTTCATCCCTACCGCGTTTTCTAGTTATAGTATTCACAACTACTTTGTTGCTGAGATTTAGATGATACAATCCATTCAACAATGTAGCAGTACCCACTAGTTTATTTCTAAAATAAATTTTGCAGGAACCATCACCAATGAAAAATGAAAAGCCTTTTCGGTCCATGACCGGAATGGATACAATGTTTTTGTGCCCCTTGGGCAAAACAAGTACATCTTCTAAAGTCAAAACAAAGCCGGATTCTAAACCCTATAGAAGTGATCCTTTGTCGGTTGCCTCGACACTATGCCAGCTTGCGTCTGTGATGATAACTTCTCCAGCTCCAAGCTTCCTACTTTGTTCCTGCTGCTGATTCTCGGTAGTAATATGAGTACTAGCACGAGAATCCAGATCCAGAAGTAGAAAATACAAGAGAACAATTTGTTTCCAAAACTAAAAGTTACTGCGAAGTGCCATGAAGAATCGGATAGTCTCTAGCCCGGTGGCCCACTCACCGCACTTGAGACAAGTATCCTTCTTCTTCTTGTTCTTTGGAACCATCGGGGCCTTGCCCTTTCCCTTAAGGTCCTTAGCTTGTGGTCCACTCCGCTTCTTGGTCTTTTTCTTCTTATTCTTAGACTTCAAGTCCGTAAGAAATCACAAGTGCACTCCTTCATCCGCGGGGTCTTCATCCGAGACCGAGCGGTCACCGGTTGTTCATTAGCCCGGCTAAGTTACATGCAATCTCATTGCGGTTGAAGTTCATAACAAACCGTGAGAAGGAATCGTGAGAGACTGTAGGATAAGGTCGGTTGGAGAAGTATCCATTTTAAAATCAAGAGCCTCCAATCTCTCGATCATGGATATCATTTTGAGGACGTGTTCCCCACCTTCTCACCTTCTTTCATCCTTGCACCGAACAGTTGCTTGGATATCTCATATCTAGCAGTTCACGTGCTCACCATAAAGCTCGGTTAAGTGAGATAGAATCGCCTAGCGTAAGTCATTTTCTCATGAGCTCTCTGAAGCTCATTAGACATGGAAGCCATCATATAAGCACGGACTTTCACGTCATCCTTAACCCACTTTTCGTGGTTTTCAATCTCTTCTGATTGGCTCGAGTCCGCATAGGAGGCGCCGGAATGTCCGTCTCCAAGACATATCCCGGTGCCTCTATGCGAGGACAATCATCGAGTGAGCCAATCCACAAAGTTAGGTCCCATTAAGGTGTTCTTTTCGAGTAGAATTGCGAGTGGATTCATTGTCATATTGAGATTTGTCTCGCATTAAGTATAACAGTTAATTAGTGACTCATTCAATTATGTTCGAGTATAGAATTTAAGGTCTTTTCTATTCTTGTTACCCGGCTCCCACTATTTTTATCGGAATAACACACTCCCATGTGAAATCCAAGTATCGTCGCTCTACTTCATAGTGGTGATCGAGTTCTTTATAAATCTTAATAGAGGGCAACCGAATGTGTTTCTAGTCTATTAATTTTCATAAAGTGGTGTCCAACACCAACCCATCTAATGGATGATTCGATCTTCTTTTTCCCCTTGTTCACTCCCCTCAACCTATACGGTTTCTATGGTTCGTGAACAAGTTAAGTTTATACCATCGACGCAAATCGGTTTCACAATTGAATCTTATCCGGCAACCTATCGTGTTTCTAGGGATAAAATTTGCTCCAACCGAAGGCATCCAATGCGCTCCGGTAATTTATCCGTCCTCCCGAACGACTACCCCGATAACTCGGAAGCATAGCACATCCGGTTTGGATTTCAATTTCCAAACCTCGCTGGAGGGAAGGAAAACCTTGAAACCTTATAAACTTAATTATTTGTTGTGGGAGACTTATCGCGATTAACGTTACACTTTGCACATTAATCGGTTAAGCGCGTTTGTGGCATTCATACAATATGAAACAACCAATCACAACCTAGTTGCTACCAACATGTGGTTCATGGACCGTTCCTAGAAAACAAAAACTCCGTAATCTAATTACAAGTCTTCGTCTTGAATCTTCGTCTTCTCGAAATGGATCTTCCTCCGGTCTTCGTCATTACATATAAATTTTACATTGAAAATTGCATCCTAGATACAAATTTTTCTAGTAAAATAAATAGGCTCAAAACGGCCTTTACAACCCAATCGAATAAAACGAACGATTCAAAAACTAAGTCCACGAACCACATCCCCATTCAAAAGCATTCATTCAATAAATACTAAATAAATGGAAAGCGTAGAGATACATTGATCCAATCAACAATACGAACCGATCCAATCGATTCACACAATCGGTAATATAATAACGTTCAAAATAATTCGATCGACCATAAATATTCCAATTAATCAAATTTCCCTTATAAAATGAAATACCATAAATCATTTTAATCATATTAAATCCAATTTAACATGCGAGAGATTAATTTTCAAGAATACACGGAAAAATCGAGCCGGGCGAAAATGGCCTGCCATGGCCGAGTCATCGCCGGCACCTTCCCGGCCCCGGCTGGCATGGCCGAGTCATGCTCGGCGGCTACCGGCCAGTGCACGGCCCGTGTCTCGACACGGTCGGGTCTCGGCAAAGGCACTCGGGTCGCTGACACGGCCGTGTCACGGCCGAGTCACCCCGGCAGCCTTCACGCCCTTTGTCCGAAAAGTCGTCCGACGACGATTTGGAGCTCGATTTTCGACCGGATATCCAATATCAATATTTTTCAACATTCATATCTTCAATATAAATCATATTTCCAAGAAATTAAGATTTATATTTAGACATAAACTTACGAAAAATATAACTACAACGAACGTAAAAATATATACCACGATTATGACTAAAATGATTCCAAATCATTCACCATCTAATCAAGCATTCCAAATGCCAATATCGTATATACGATCGCAAGACCTACGCTCCGATACCACTGTTGGGATTCGGTGCCTAAAACGAAGGCCCAGCGGAAGCGGTAAAACAAAAATTAATTCGATCCGAATCCCTACGATGATCGATCGAGCTACGTATATACGAATATATAAACGAAAGGCAAGAGTTGTAAAAAACTAACCCTCGAAGTCCGTTGATTAAATGGTAACCTTCTCTTGAGCTATTCCCCAAGCTCTTGAACGATCCAACGCCGAAAGCACCGCGTCTCTACTTGCCACGCGCCGGAGAAACGAACGGAATGACAACACCTTGCTATCCTCCGAGGATACGGCTAGAGCTAGGTGATGAAGCTATATATGTAAAGATTACTACACTCTAAGTGTTTTAATCTTACTCTCTCTTTATGTCTTGATATTTTTCTCTAAGAAAAACAAGAACAAGGTTGAAGAAGAAGATGACTAAAGAGAAAACAATTTTCTCTCTCTCTCTCAAACTCAATGATACGTAAATGCCAAGAAGTATTCTTAGGATGAGAGATCAAAGTCTTGTATATATTCTTATTCAACCCACATGAAAACAAATACATATATCATGATTTGATTCCCCATATAATGTATATGATACTTGTCCCCTCAATCACATGAGATTCCAAAACCATGATGGGGACAAGTCAATACACACACATGGTAATAAGTGGGGGGTTGGCCCATGCTAGAAAACGGTCGAGTTCGATTCGCTTTGGACTCGTGAGTCCAAACAGATAAACTCATATTCCGTTCCGATGTATTTATGTCGTTTAATTAATCCAATTAATTAAACATATCAAATACAAAATAACATAATTAATTTCTCCAAGAAATAATTATATTCATGAATTAAATTAATCACCCAAGAATTTATTTAATTCATTAGGCCGTAAATCAATTTATCCAATAACTCGATTTAAACATCCAATGTTCCAAAATTAGATATCCAATATCTAATATTCATAATGAGATAATTAGCTCGATTCATTCCGTTGTCAATCCTAATGCGCGACTCGGTAGGTCCGTCTCGATCGGCAATGGGAGGAACCAAGAGTAGTAGCACCACCTAGCCCGACTGGTGGCCTACACTGCTATGCCCGAGAACGAATGATTGGGATCATTCAAGAACCATTCTCGTGAATACCAAGATACGTATAAACCCTTCTTTCAAATGTCCCGATCAAGTTATAGGGTCACGGTCGGTCAAACCATATACATGCTTGACTCTATGCATGCGTTAATGCAAATCGAGATCATCGATCAGTCGTGTATCTAATACAACTAGCTCCAATGCTTTGGCCAAAGACTTATGATCTCATCTGCCAATAACCGCATAGGACATATAACCCGCTCACTAACGGGAGAAAGAATTCTATCTTGGTATTCAGTAGGACCTGCTACTTGCCCGTCAAGATGCACGTCGAGGTTGACCCCCGCCTTCCGGTTTACATGGTCGAACTACTCTAATGAAAATCTTGACGTCACAAGCACATCCCTACTAAATCCTCAAGTCGAAGGTTCACGAATACCTATCACAACCTTTCGATTCCGTCATTGACTGTCCCGGAGTGAAATCCATGTGACGAATCGAGGGTGAGTCGGTTCGAGTATACTAATCCAATTAGCATACCTATAATGTGTGCTCCCACTAACCATTAGTGTTCGACAGACACTCTCCATGTCAAAGAACACGTCATACAAGTCTTCACATAAACTTAACGCCCAGTCAAGTTTCATCGACTTGCGAACGATTAAGTATTTGAGCTATAACCTTTCCAGTGCCGACCCCCTTATCCAATAAGGAGTGGAACGTTTTGCTCTCAAATACATGGACTAGTTTCTATATGTTTATTTACGAGTTAGGAATGCCAGTAACTACCAGTAAATAAAGAAACATTCATTTGCCTTATATAAATGGTTTACATAATTACAAGTACAATGCCCTCACTCAACAACCTCTGAGTGGCATTCGAGGGCATACTCCTAACACGATCTTCATATAAAATCGTTGGAGCTTCTTCTCCAATGGAATCACAATCTTCTCTTATGTGTTGAAATACAAATAAGTCTTCCTTGGACAGATTAGAGAAGAATAGACCCATATCTATGGTACCATGAAGGTAACATAGTAGATCTTTAATATCATTCCAAACTTCGGGTTGGACAGAAGCTAAACCTTGCAAACTTGTTATCACTAGCAAGGTACATCAATGCTCTAAATGCACTCAAACATGGTACTTCAGGACTAAGAGTTTCTTTATTGCTTTCTTTAGGACGGAATGGGTCTTTATCCACTTCATGGGATCTTACAACCACATGTCTACCCAATGAATGCTTAATCAAAGGAAAACTTCTTTAACACCTTTTTCCGTATATGTTATTTTGTGCACAAGGATACCATCCTTTATGTGCTCATTTTGCAATCAAATATTTTGTCTTGCCAATGTCTTTCATCTAAATTTATTTCCTCAAGAATTCAATTGTATGTGAGATCTCTTCAGGAGTCTCGATGATCTTTAAATCATCATACACAACAACTTATTTTTGCCTTTATGTTGCTTTGGTTAAGCTTTACGCTAACCAAGTCTTCATTGGTTTCTTGCTCTTGTCACAATCGTCACAGAGGAATCACTATCATGACAGTCGTAAATTTCTCTATTACCTGTTTTTCCAAAGTACAATTTCACCGCGTTTAAATCATTCACTTACTATTGTTTTTAGACCCAAATTTCTTAATAGAATTCATAGGTTGATAGGGTCGTTTTATAGGCTTTTCTTAGCAAGTATTTACTAAGGCGATGATACCACATACATCCGGATTGTTTTAATCCATAAAGAGAGACTTTTAACATTATGACATAATATTATCGAGAACCATAAAGCTGCTTCCGGCCGTTTGAATCCTTTAGGGATTTTCATATAAATTTCATTATCAGTGATATAAAATAGTTGCATCCACCATAGGGGAATATGTTTCTTCGTAATCTATTCCAAATTTTATAAGAATTCTTGTGTCACTAGTTTTACACCTTTAGGTGTATGGACTACTGGTCCAAATACTCTTCACATCAAGAGATTTCAATTCTACCTCAATTGTCTTTCTATTTTATCCAATCATTACTTTGTATACACTCTGCAACCGATTTCGAATCATGATCCTCATCTTTATTCATAATGTCAAGCGCTACTTTGCATGCAAATATTTTATTGACGTTGTTTTGATTTTGGTTCCATATTATTTCTGACATGACACAATTAATTGATATCTCTTTATTATCATCATTATCATTATGATCAGGTACATGAGATTTCTCTTTGTTCATGTCTAAGGTCTCTTCAGGAGATCCTTCACAATATTTTACTTTCTCAGTCTTGCCATTTTCATTTCTTCTCCGTTTCTTTGCCGAGTATTTCTTATCTTTGGAACCAAGTGGTCTCTCATGCTTCAGACATTCTTGAGACCTATTAGCAGTTTGATATTGTCCTTTAGAGACTTTAATTCTAAACGGAGCATTTACAGCTGGTATATGTGACTTGATCACTCTGTTTCGGTCAGTAAATGCTTCTGGGATTTGATGAATTATCTTTTGAACTTCTAGTTCACATTCTTTAGTTTGAGGATCAATTTGAGGCAGTGAAAATTTATTCCATATAATTACTTTCTCCAGCTGTTTGTTCTCTTCCCCAAATGTTGGGTAAACTGACTCATGACAATCAAGCCTTAAATAAATTCCCCGTTATTGGCTCTAGATTGATAGAGAGTCATATCCAACATTCATCCCAATCCTCCTTTGAAGGCCCATCTTAGTGCGTTGTGGTGGAGCAATTATAACATATACCGCACATTCATGTAATATTCGAGATTGTCGTTCCAGTTATTTTGGATTTTTCTGGATATTCCTCCGTTGTCGAGTGTTGGTATTATTTTATCGATGATTGGTTTTTGTGTTTATATGGTCGTGTGTGATTATTTGTTGCATGATGTTTTCATTTCGGATCGGTGATGTTGTCCGCGAGCGTTTTGTCGAGTTCGTTCCGTGCGTTTTCAGAAATTTGAGTCGTCAAGTCATGGCGGCTGGGCACTGGCTGGCCAGGTGCGGCAGGGACCGGCCAGGTGCGCACGAGCATGGCGCACGAGCTGGGCGCACGATCCGGCACTCATGCGGCCCTGACTGCACGCGAACGAGCAGGTGCTTGTGACCGTTGCTCGTGTGTCTCGGCAGATTCCTGACAGTGGCGCACACAACCCGGCACATGACCGGCCGCTCGTGCGTGTCTGCCCGTGCGTCGCTGGGCAGTATAAATATGATCGAGTAGACGGGTTTACACTTATTTTCTCATTTCTCTTCTTTCCTTTCCGTGGCTGGGGCTTGGAGGACACGAAGTCATGTTGTTCAACTATCAATCCACGAAGTTCTTGAGTTTCTTACGTCGATTAGTCATCCCATAACCTCCTCCGATCGACCGAATTAAGGTTAGATTCCCTAAAAATCTAGTTTTGGGGAAATTGAGGATTTTGTTTGATTTTATCCGTTTGATCCGTAATAACCTAGATTAGTAATGGATTATTGATTATTAAGTTGTATTCTACCAATTTCGTTGTTGTTCCATGGTTTGATTACTAAGGATTCGTCGTTTTGTCGAGTTCCTAATCGATGCCTTGATGGTGTCCGGTAAAAAGTCTTAGAGGGGGATTCGGGCGTTATACGATTATTATTCCTAGTACGACCGTTGATTTGTCGAAGACATGTTTTAGGAATGAAATCTTTGTGAAGAACTCGAGTCGGATCCCTTTCGTTCATTGTCTTCTTCGGGGTTCGAAGTTTCCCGTTTGAACCGTGTTCTTCGGAGTGTTCGGTATCGGTTATTGAGGCAAGTATTCTACTTATATGATTTGTGTCTTGTGAATAGAGTTTACGTATTGGATTTACGATGATTTAGTTTAACTTCGTGGATATAATTGGTGCGATTTGATTATTCAAATGTTTGTTGGAATTAATGATATTCTTGCTTGTTTAACGTTGTGAAGTCGTGTTGGTCATGTTAATCACGTTATCCGTCTTGGGCTTGATTGCTAGGGTTTGATGTCTCGTATTGAATATGATTATTGTGTTCGATTGATTATACACTTGGACATGTATTTAGGTGTACGATTGGATGTTCGAACGTATTTGTATTAAGGTGTGTTATTCATGGTGATGTGTTGCGATTGTGATATGTGTTGGGAAGTGTGTGTGTGTGGTCCAGGTACGGTCCGTCGTGACCTCTGGAGTTCGGTACATGAGATGTACGAACAGTGTGTGTGGTTTAGGTACGGTTCGCCGTGGCCTCTGGAGTTCAGTACATAAAGTGTACGAACAGTGTGTGTGGTTCAGGTACGGTCCGTCGTGGCCTCTGGAGTTCGATACATGAGGTGTACGAACCGTGTATGTGGTCCAGGTACGGTCCGTCGTAGGCTCTGTAGTTTGGTACATGAGGTGTACGAACAGTGTGTGTGGTTCAGGTACGGTCCGTCGTAGCCTCTGGAGTTCGGTACATGAGGTGTATGAACAGTGTGTGTGGTCCAAGTACGGTCCGTCGTGGCCTCTGGAGTTCGGTAAATGAGGTGTACGAACAATGTGTGTGGTTCAGGTACGGTCCATCGTGGCCTCTGGAGTTCGGTACATGAGGTGTACGAACAATGAGTTAATAAATAATGTTTTGATGTTAAATCTCGGACTTGATATATCTTCACTAATGTGTTTTGAAACAAGAACCGGGCTGAGACCTTAACCATTTTCGAAAGAGGTTTTGTGCATTTCTAGTGTATTGATCATATCGTCCGCCCGCCGCCCGACCTCCGCACCGGTAACTCGTTTTTTTGTGCATTTTTAGTGTATTAATTCTATCTGTAATTGGGTTATTTTTCATGTAGTTTTTATTATTTTTTTAGTTTATTAGGTTAGGTTTTATTTAGATTTTAGAATTTTTTGTTTTATTTAGTTTTCATTTGTTTGATGAATTTATTGTATTTGTTTGATGTATTGTTTGTGTATTGTGTTATTAATTGGTCTACTGTGTTGAATTGTATATATTGTCAGTGTATTGTGTTATTAATTGGTGTATTGTGTTGAATTGGTGTATTTTTGTTGATGTTGAATTGGTGTATTGTATATTTTTATTTCACCTCATAATTTCATCAGTCCGCCGCACGTTAGTCTCATGGCCCACCGTCCCGCCGCCCACAGTAGATTTTATTTTTTGCCCGATCTTAGTCCGATTTTGTTGGTGTATTTTTGTCTCTAATTTATTAATTGGTGTATTGTGTTGAATTGTATGTATTGTTGGTATGTTGCGTTATTAATTGGTGTATTCTGTTGAATTGGTGTATTTTTATTGCTGTTGAATTGGTGTATTGTATATGTGTTATATATTTGTGTTGAATTGTATGAATTGTTATGTATTTTTTTCTCTAATTTATTAATTGGTGTATTGTGTTGACTTTAAATTGTTCCCAAAATTTGAATTTTGTTTTTTTTTTTAATTAAGTTTTAGCCGACGACCTTTACAACAGTCGTCGGCTAAAGTATATTACTTTTTTTTTAAACAACTTTAGCCGACGACATTTAACAGTAGTCGTCGGCTAAACTTTAGCCGACAACTATAAAAATCGTCGGCTAAACTTTAGCCGACGGCTAAAGGTCGTCGGCTAAACCTCCAATTTTGGTAGTGTCGTTTGCCCGTCCAGGCAAACACTTGGTCGTTTTGTGATGTTTAGCTTGGTAGATCCTCGTGGGAAGGATCTACGGCGTGTAATATTTCCATATAGTTTTGGGGGTGTTACATTTATGGTATCAGAGCTTAGGTTGCGGAAACATAGGCTGTCAGGTCAAGTCGAGTCGTGATTTGTCGAGTAATGTGTCGTCGTGTCATTCGAGTTGTCGGGTGACAAGTTGAGTTGTGCGTAGTCATAACATGTCGGATATATTGTCGGATGAGATTAGTATCGAGCGCGACCGTCATCTCCGTGCGGACTGTGGATGTAAGTATCCTATTTTATGCGTAGTATTTGTGTTTCATGATTTCATTTATGTGCGATATTTGTGGTGCATAACTTTGTTTGCTCGGTGTTGTGTAATGGAGTTTGTATTCGATACTTGTGATACACTGTATGTGCATAGAACTGGAAGTATTGATGGTTTGACTTTGAAACACCGCGTGGGGTGGTATGATGTGAAAGCTGTGAACCTTGATGTGATTCGTAAAAGGTATTGACGGTAGAGTTTCTGAGAAACTCAGACGGATGGTTTTGTTGTATGTTTAAACTTGACACTCACGAGGTGTATTTGCTTGAGTTGGTGATTTTGTTTGCCGTTTGGGCATGTGGTTTTAAGTTCGATTATTTTTGAATTGTTGTAATTATGCCCGTTGCGGGTAGGTTTGAAAATGTTTTTCTAAAGGACTTTACGGGTTTGAGCATTTTTGTGGAAATTGATTTTTGAAAATATTTTGATTGTGCGGTTAAACAACGCTTTGTATGGATTTTAAAATCGGTTGAATTTTGACAAGTTGGTCATGTATTTTCAAATGACACCATCAGACGGTAATTGAAAAATGTGTTTTAAAGTACTTCGGACATTACAAAATATTACCATCATTTTTTGTTATGATCGAAAGGATTTGGGAAAATTTATGTTTAGCAAAACGACTTTAGTTTTCGGAATTTAAAATGTTATATGTTTGTGTGTTGGGACTAACCCGTTGCAACAAGTTTATTATGTTGTTATGCTCGTCGGATAATGTTGCAGTGTTTCTAAATATCGGAATACATTGTTAGGAGTCGATCCTTAACCTTCGGAACCATATCGGGACTACTAGGACAATTCTGCTGTCCTGCAGCTAGTGATTACGGCCGTAAGATGTTTACCAGTACGACCGTAAGCTCATAGACATTACGGCCGTAAGCTCCTAGTTGTTACGGCCGTAAACTGCATGTTATTACGGCCATGAGTTTTTGACTGTCACGGCAGTAATTTTGTTGTTACATTGGTATCAGTGATCTTGTCGGTCCTTTGATTCCTGCTGATATATTCGTATGGTTCTCCAGTGACGATTGTGAACTTTAACTATTGTATCGGTAATGTCGCACTCGGTTAGTTATCTTGTATGTCGTTACGGTGGTGATGTTATATATTGATAAGGTCATTTTGATGACGTCGGTCATCGAGTAGGCTTGATATTTCAAAAATGTTGTTTTACAAATGACTTCAAAACAAAACAGTTGTGATAATGGGTTCATGGTTCTAGTTAAACGATCGAGGTGGTAAAAGTATTTTTCAAAAAAAATTTCATTTCAGCAAAATCTTTCAAACGCACGAATTTTAAAATATTATCGTTTGAACTAATACCTCGGGAAATTTTATTCTTTTGAATATTACCCATGTTTGACCACAATGGTATGTACAATGTTTTAACAGTGATTGTTGAGATGAAGGTCGTACATCTCTGTTGATGTGACCGTGTGAATATAACACCCCCAATCTGCTCAGGGATATTACACGCCGTAGAACCTTTCCTCAAGGATCTACCAGGCTGGTAACAACATCGAACATCCCAACAATGCCTTTAAGGCTAAAATGACTCAGTAGACCGATTTAGTCTTTCAATAAATACATACAACTCAATCTCAATACATGCCCACGCAGGGGTCAAATACAAAATACTCCCGTACAACGGGGGAAAATACTGCAGCGGAAATAAAGTGCAAATGAACCAATACAACAACGTACGGGTCCTCATGAGATTAGTATCGATCTTATTTCATCATTCTTCGTGCCGACCCTATGCTATGCTCCTCAACACCTGAATGCAATACAGACATCCACCCCTCGATTACTCGGGGGTTAGCAAAATTCCACTATTTTTCTAGTGCAAGTATAAAGTGCAAAATACGAGTCATACAATTCAAGTTCCAAGAATAATAACAACCAGAAATCCTCAAAGATTCAACCACAACGAAAAATACCTCCCGAAGCAAGAGTTTGGGTAAAACATTCCAAAAACCGAAAGATCACAATTTAAGGGAAACAATTTACAAAATGGTTTAATATGCCATTAGGAGTTTTAATAGAAAACAATTTAGGATTATCGAATCCTTCTCTTTCTATAATCAACAGGGTCACAGCCCAAAGGTTTTGTCTTCACGAATAGAAAACCAACAAAAATTCAAAGGGTCAAAACCCACGTCACGTGTTCTCAACGGACATAAAAATCAGCAAAACATAACCACCCAAGATACGAAATCTCGGTCACACCTAAGGTACTCGACCTGGTCAATACATCCAAAACATATACATAACACCGTAAACACATTCCACGTCATCTCACGGTTGGATCAATCACTTGTTGTCTCCTGACCACATGATCGCATGTCATGTGTCACCGTAGGTTCCATATACCACCGTGATCACTTGCCACGTCATCTCACGGTTGGATCAATCACTTGTTTTCTCCTAACGACAATTTACCCAAAGGCAATAAACGCATAGCACAACACAAGTGTCAAATCACAACACACCGAAATGAGATAATATATATATATATTATCAAAGCACAACAACAACACCAAGCGTATTCATAGGGTTCACTTTACCATTCACGAAACACACCATTCACAAAACACACGCATTTTGAAAGTGAGCCTTTAACGAGGCTAAACCGAATATTTTGAAAGTTCATTTCAAACAACCAAACAAATACATTTAGACAATCACTGATCATCATATCCACGAAACAAGAAATGTATGGACAAGGTACTTGGCTCGAATAACCACAAACGCGGAGAATCGACCGAAGTAGGTTGGCACGAACCGACTACGAACCCGCCGACTCCGCCGAACGCCAACTCGCGACAATAAACTACGAAGGATAATAACAACAATGAAAATGAATTCCATAGCACGACTCAAAGCCGCTGAATTGTAGGAACAAACGACAAAAGCTCAAGGGTTTCCCCCAAAATGGCCAAGAACATGAATCGACCGACCAAAACATGAAAACGAAATTCCAAACCGAAATATGGATATTCAATCCATAGGATATGTTTAACAACATCATTTAACAACAATCGATTCATCAAAATCGGATGGAAAATGAGATCAAGAACAAAACTCCCCAAAAAGTCAACTCTAGGGATTCAAGAAAAATACCTTGATTCGGCGAAGAACAATTGATTAGATGATGTTATAATCACCTAAGATACTCCAAAACACCTTTGGATCGAGCAAAATCGGCTAAGATCGCGATCCCTAGTCGCCCTTGACTCAACCCCGTGGAGAGGAGGAGAAATGAGGTGGAAATGATGTATCACGACTGCTTTCCAGTTTATATACACTGGACAACTTAGCGTGTGCTAATCTTTAAGATTAGCGGGCGCTATCGAGGCACCGAAGTAAAACTTCCTGACAAAAATACACTGTTAGTGTGCGCTAACCACAAGTGTTAGCGTGCGCTAATGGGACCTTCAGACCCAGTCCAGCAGCTCCTGGACTGCCCTGAACTACCAGAGTACCAGGTAGCGCGCGCTATCCTCACCCTAGCGTGTGCTACTAATGCACTCTAGCGCACGCTATGATACTAAATAGCGTGCTCTGATCAACGTCTTAACCTAGTCCAGTAGCCTGTAGATTGTTTTTGCACCACCAGTTAGCCTGCACTACCACAACCGTAGCGTGCGCTAATAACTGCACCTTAGCGCGCGCTAACCACTAAGTGTAGCGTGCGCTAATGACTCAGAAACAGCAACAGAACTCCCAGAAATGCGCACGACGACGGATACCCACAACTTTGGGACATTACAAAACGACCCTAAATGTCCGAAAATCACAATACGACAACGAATAACCAAACGGAAGCTCATAACACGTATAACAACGTTGAATGAACTTACGAGAAACCCGAAACAACAGTTTCGAACGAGATTCGCAAGAATCAAACTCAAGCGCGGAAAAGTCAATTAAGAGCACGGAACTCAACAAAACGACACCAGAATGAACTCAGATGTCAAAAAGTGCAGAATTAATCATTCTCAGAATGATGAAACGGTCACAAGCGAGTCGTTAAAATGGACCCCCGCTGAAAAAAAGAAAATAACCGAAAATCGAAATTGCGGATATTACATACTACCCTCCTTAAAAGAAGTTTCGTCCCGAAACTTAAAATAAGTAGGGAGGAGCAACATCCCACTAGGAAACACCCAACGAGATACACAAGAACCGAAAACTCGCGCCCAACGGTGAAACGTTACAAGCAACGCAATGAAACATATGGCGTGAAAACACGCTCCACGACGACCATCACAACGCCACAGGCAGAGACATAATAAAACCAACAAGTGACAACCATCATCAAATAGATAGTACAATCGAGTCAATTATCCGAACAATCACAGAGCAAGAGGTACCAATATAAGAAAACATGCACAGTCAAGAAAACAGAAAATAAACACAAAATGATCCACAAGGACAACCATAATCAATTCGGACTACGTCGAAATCCTCAAAAACCACACTAGGCATCTCCGTGTTTTTTCGGAGCAGAGACGCAACCTCAATCCCCAAATCTCTCAGCTACCGTCTCGCAATGCACGGCTCGGTGACCCACCTATCCACACTCTAAACAGCTGAATAATGGTGAACGATAATTCTTCGCGGTATGGCCCGCTCGACTACAGTTATAACACGTCTTCATGTTGCTCACATTACCCACTGCAGGGGTACTACTCTTCTGATCACGTGATCGAGGAACCTTCTTATGATGACGAAACGATGTTCCAACCTCAGGGGGCCCACTCCCCTGATTACCTGAAAAGTTCACAATGGTTTTCTGTTTCTTCGAGTCAGACATATTCTTGGTCGATATTATGGATAGCTCATAGGCTAACGCCCTATTCTGATAATCTCTCCAGGAAGTACAAGTGACACCTGCCATGTACTGACGAATCTCCAGCTTCATCCGCCTACTAAAATGACAGATCTTGTCCTCCTCCGTCCTTACTTGATCCTGCACATAGTTGAGTTGTTTGCTAAAACCAATAATAGCTTGAGACAGCGGTACATCTTGCGGTTTTGAAGAAAAAAATTCATTAATCCTCTGATTTCTGATCGGTTCCGGATAAAACTCATCTCTCATGAATCCTTGGAACTCTGCCCACGTGACAACACGATCTAGAGGCTTAAAAGCCTCCCACCAACTAGCGGCATCTTTGTTGAGAAGATACTGAGCGACTGGTACCTTACGTTCTTCTGGACAATCAACTACCTCGAATATCTTTTCCAACTGGAAAAGCCAACTATCCCAACCCAATGCATCTGCGGCACCAGCAAAACGAGGGGGATTCATACGAACCACTTCTCGAAGCCACTGATTTGCACCAATGTCCTGGGTCACATCTGTACTATGTTGAACTGCTTGAGTCAACTGAGTCATCCGTGCAGCTACCTGCTGCAAAATAGTAGCAACACCGATAACACCATCACTGGCAGCATGATCCTGATCATGCATCCGGTTGCCACGACCACGACCTCTGCCCCTCGGCATACTGAATGAGCAACCACTCAGCACAACAGAAAATCATAACACGCAACACATACAATGATTACTATCATAAAGCAACAAACATACCAACAACACGGCAACGACGGCATCATTCGGCGATCTCAACGACCCGAACGATAACCAGCACATAATCACAAAACATCATGAAACAATCACACATGTACACAAACGTACAAACCCAAGATTTAACAGCTCTCACATGTGCGACAACACACAATTCACCACGAGGCGAAAAACATTAAATACCACATCACACCTCTCACGGAGGGCTAGTACAAGAAATGCGTGGCGAACGACTTAACACTCACACCACCAAATCAATCACAACTCAGAGGGATAACACCCTAACGACAATACTAACATCATACACACCTTCTCCGACCACAAGCACGAAGTGATAGGTTTTAAAAATGAGAACCACCTTTTGAAAATAATTTTTGAAACATCAGTTGATCTTGAGTATCACCTTTCAAAGAGTAGTACAAACACCGTGACATAATATTTCCGGCCGTTTGAATCCTTTAGGGATTTTCATATAAATTTCATTATCAGTGATATAAAATAGTTGCATCCACCATAAGGGAATATGTTTCTTCGTAATCTATTCCAAATTTTATAAGAATTCTTGTGAAGCTAAACACGTTTTATATCTGACATTATATCTCACTAGTTTTACACCTTTAGGTGTATGGACTACTGGTCCAAATACTCTTCACATCAAGAGATTTCAATTCTGCCTCAATTGTCTTTCTATTTTGGCCAATCATTACTTTGTGTGCACTCTGCAACCGATTTCGATTCATGATCCTCATCTTTATTCATAATGTCAAGCGCTACTTTGTATGCAAATATTTTATTGACGTCGTTTTGATTTTGGTTCCATATTATTTCTGACATGACACAATTAATTGATATCTCTTTATTATCATCATTATCATTATGATCAGGTACCTGCGATTTCTCTTTGTTCATGTCTAAGGTCTCTTCAGGAGATCCTTCACAATATTTTACTTTCTCAGTCTTGCCATTTTCATTTCTTCTACGTTTCTTTGCCGAGTATTTCTTATCTTTGGAACCAAGTGGTCTTTCATGCTTCAGACATTCTTGAGACCTATTAGCAGTTTGATATTGTCCTTTAGAGACTTTAATTCTAAACGGAGCATTTACAGCTGGTATATGTGACTTGATCACTCTGTTTCGGTCAGTAAATGCTTCTGGCATTTGATGAATTATCTTTTGAACTTCTAGTTCACATTCTTTAGTTTGAGGATCAATTCGAGGCAATGAAAATTTATTCCATATAATTACTTTCTCCAGCTGTTTGTTCTCTCCCCCAAATGTTGGGTAAACTGACTCATGACAATCAAGCCTTAAATAAATTCCCCGTTATTGGCTCTAGATTGATAGAGAGTCATATCCAACATTCATCCCAATCCTCCTTTGAAGGCCCATCTTAGTGCGTTGTGGTGGAGCAATTATAACATATACCGCACATTCATGTAATATCCGAGATTGTCGTTCCTGTTATTTTGGATTTTTCTGGATATTCCTACGTTGTCGAGTGTCGGTATTATTTTATCGATGATTGGTTTTTGTGTTTATATGGTCGTGTGTGATTATTTGTTGCATGATGTTTTCATTTCGGTTCGGTGATGTTGTCCGCGAGCATTTTGTCGAGTTCGTTCCGTGCGTTTTCGGAAATTTGAGTCGTCAAGTCATGGCGGCTGGGCACTGGCTGGCTAGGTGCGGCATGGACCGGCCAGGTACGCACGAGCATGGCGCACGATCCGGCACTCGTGCGGCCCTAACTACACGTGAACGAGCAGGTGCTTGTGCCCGTTGCTCGTGTGTCTCGGCAGATTCCTGACAGTGGCGCACACGACCCGGCACATGACCGGCCACAGGCGTGTCGCCCGCCTGCAAGGCCGGGCGAGATAAATATGATCGAGTAGACGGGTTTACACTCATTTTCTCATTTCTCTTCTTTCCTTTCCCCGGCTGGGGCTTGGAGGACACAAAGTCATGTTGTTCAACTATCAATCCACGAAGTTCTTGAGTTTCTTACGTCGATTAGTCATCCCATAACCTCCTCCGATCGACCGAATTAAGGTTAGATTCCCTAAAAATCTAGTTTTGGGGAAATTGAGGATTTTGTTTGATTTTATCCGTTTGATCCGTAATAACCTAGATTAGTAATGGATTATTGATTATTAAGTTGTATTCTACCAATTTCGTTGTTGTTCCATGGTTTGATTACTAAGGATTCGTTGTTTTGTCGAGTTCCTAATCGATGCCTTGATGGTGTCCGGTAAAAGGTCTTAGAGGCGGATTCAGGCGTTATACGATTATTATTCCTAGTACAACCGTTTATTTATCGAAGACATGTTTTAGGAATGAAATCTTTGTGAAGAACTCGAGTCGGATCCCTTCCGTTCGTTGTCTTCTTCGGGGTTCAAAGTTTCCCGTTTGAACCGTGTTCTTCGGAGTGTTCGGTATCGGTTATTGAGGCAAGTATTCTACTTATATGATATGTGTCTTGTGAATAGAGTTTACGTATTGGATTTACGATGATTTAGTTTAACTTCGTGGATATGATGATATTCTTGCTTGTTTAACGTTGTGAAGTCGTGTTGGTATTAATGATATTCTTGCTTGTTTAACGTTGTGAAGTCGTGTTGGTCATGTTAATCACGTTATCTGTCTTGGGCTTGATTGCTAGGGTTTGATGTCTCATATTGAATATGATTATTGTGTTCGATTGATTATACACTTGGACATGTATTTAGGTGTACGATTGGATGTTCGAACGTATTTGTATTAAGGTGTGTTATTCGTGGTGATGTGTTGCGATTGTGATATGTGTTGGGAAGTGTGTGTGTGGTCCAGGTACGGTCCGTCGTGACCTCTGGAGTTCGGTACATGAGATGTACGAACAGTGTGTGTGGTTTAGGTACGGTCCGTCGTGGCCTCTGGAGTTCAGTACATGAGGTGTACGAACAGTGTGTGTGGTTCAGGTACGGTCCATCGTGGCCTCTGGAGTTCGATACATGAGGTGTATGAACCGTGTATGTGGTCCAGGTACGGTACGTCGTGGGCTCTGTAGTTCGGTACATGAGGTGTACGAACAGTGTGTGTGGTTCAGGTACGGTCCGTCGTAGCCTCTGGAGTTCGGTACATGAGGTGTATGAACAGTGTGTGTGGTCCAGGTACGGTCCGTCGTGGCCTCTGGAGTTCGGTACATGAGGTGTACGAACAATGTGTGTGGTTCAGGTACGGTCCGTCGTGGCCTCTGGAGTTCTGTACATGAGGTGTACGAACAATGAGTTAATAAATAACGTTTTGATGTTAAATCTCGAACTTGATGATATCTTCACTAATGTGTTTTGAAACAAGAACCGGCTGAGGCCTTAACGATTTTCGAAATAGGTTTTGTGCATTTCTAGTGTATTGATCATATCGTCTGCCCGCCGCCCGACCTCCGCACCGGTAACTCGTTTTTTTGTGCATTTTTAGTGTATTAATTTTATCTGTAATTAGGTTGTTTTTCATGTAGTTTTTATTATTTTTTAGTTTATTAGGTTAGGTTTTATTTAGTTTTTAGAATTTTGTGTTTTTATTCAGTTTTCATTTTTGATGAATTTATTGTATTTGTTTGATGTATTGTTGGTGAATTGTGTTATTAATTGGTCTACTGTGTTGAATTGTATATATTTTCAGTGTATTGTGTTATTAATTGGTGTATTGTGTTGAATTGGTGTATTTTTGTTGATGTTGAATTGGTGTATTGTATATTTTTATTTCACCTCATAATTTCATCAGTCCGCCGCACGTCAGTCTGCCGTCCACCGCTGTCCGCCGCCCAGCAGGTAGATTTTATTTTTTGCCCGATCTTAGTCCGATTTTGTTGGTGTATTTTTGTCTCTAATTTATTAATTGGTGTATTGTGTTGAATTGTATGTATTGTTGGTATGTTGTGTTATTATTTGGTGTATTATGTTGAATTGGTGTATTTTTATTGCTGTTGAATTGGTGTATTGTATATGTGTTATATATTTGTGTTGAATTGTATGAATTGTTATGTATTTTTTTCTCTAATTTATTAATTGGTGTATTGTGTTGACTTTAGATTGTTCCCAAAATTTGAATTAATTTTTTTTATATTAAGTTTTAGCCGACGACCTTTACAACAGTCGTCGGCTAAAGTATATTATTTTATTAAAAATAAAATGTTTTAGCCGACGACTTTGTTAAATGTCGTCGGCTAAAGTATATTACTTTTTTTTTGAAAAAACTTTAGCCGATGACATTTAACAATAGTCGTCGGCTAAACTTTAGCCGACAACTATAAAAATCGTCGGCTAAACTTTAGCCGACGGCTAAAGGTCGTCGGCTAAACCTCCGATTTTGGTAGTGTCGTTTGCCCGGCCAGGCAAACACTTGGTCGTTTTGTGATGTTTAGCTTGGTAGATCCTCGTGGGAAGGATCTACGGCGTGTAATATTTCCATACAGTTTTGGGGGTGTTACATTTATGGTATCAGAGATTAGGTTGCGGAAACATAGGCTGTCGGGTCAAGTCGAGTCGTGATTTGTCGAGTAATGTGTCATCATGTCATTCGAGTTGTCGGGTGACAAGTTGAGTTGTGCGTAGTCATAACATGTCGGATATATTGTCGGATGAGATTAGTATCGAGAGCGACCGTCATCTCCGTGCGGACTGTGGATGTAAGTATCCTATTTTATGCGTAGTATTTGTGTTTCATGATTTCATTTATGTGCGATATTTGTGGTGCATAACTTTGTTTGCTCGGTGTTGTGTAATGGAGTTTGTATTCGATACTTGTGATACACTGTATGTGCATAGAATTGGAAGTATTGATGGTTTGACTTTGAAACACCGCGTGGGGTGGTATGATGTGAAAGCTGTGAACCTTGATGTGATTCGTAAAAGGTATTGACGGTAGAGTTTGTGAGAAACTCAGACGGATGGTTTTGTTGTATGTTTAAACTTGACACTCACGAGGTGTATTTGCTTGAGTTGGTGATTTTGTTTGCCGTTTGGGCATGTGCTTTTAAGTTCGATTATTTTTGAATTGTTGTAATTATGCCCGTTGCGGGTAGGTTTGAGAATGTTTTTCTAAAGGACTTTACGGGTTTGAGCATTTTTGTGGAAATTGATTTTTGAAAATATTCTGATTGTGCGGTTAAACAACGTTTTGTATGGATTTTAAAATCGGTTGAATTTTGACAAGTTGGTCATGTATTTTCAAATGATACCATCAGACGGTAATTGAAAAATGTGTTTTAAAGTACTTCGGACATTACAAAATATTACCATCATTTTTGGTTATGATCGAAAGGATTTGGGAAAATTTATGTTTAGCAAAACGACTTTAGTTTTCGGAAATTAAAATGTTATATGTTTGTGTGTTGGGACTAAGCTGTTGCAACAAGTTTATTATGTTTTTATGCTCGTCGGATAATGTTGCAGTGTTTCTAAATATCGGAATACATTGTTAGGAGTCGATCCTTAACCTTCGGAACCGTATCGGGACTACTAGGACAATTCTGCTGTCCTGCAGCTAGTGATTACGGCCGTAAGATGTTTACCATTACGGCCGTAAGCTCATAGACATTACGGCCGTAAGCTCCTAGTTGTGATGGCCGTAAACTGCATGTTATTACGGCCATAAGTTTTTTACTGTCACGGTAGTAATTTTGTTGTTACATTGGTATCAGTGCTCTTGTCGGTCCTTTGATTCCTGCTGATATATTCGTATGGTTCGCCAATGAAGATTTTGAACTTTAACTATTGTATCGGTAATGTCGCACTCGGTTAGTTACCTTGTATGTCGTTATGGTGGTGATGTTATATATTGATAAGGTCATTTTGATGACGTCGGTCATCGAGTAGGCTTGATATTTTAAAAATGTTGTTTTACAAATGACTTCAAAACAAAACAGTTGTGATAATGGGTTCATGGTTCTAGTTAAACGATCGAGGTGGTAAAAGTATTTTTCAAAAAAAATCATTTCAGCAAAATCTTTCAAACGCACGAATTTTAAAATATTATCGTTTGAACTAATACCTCGGGAAATTTTATTCTTTTGAATATTACCCATGTTTGACCACAATGGTATGTACAATGTTTTAACAGTGATTGTTGAGATGAAGGTCGTACATCTCTATTGATGTGACCGTGTGAATATAACACCCCCAATCTGCTCAGGGATATTACACGCCGTAGAACCTTTCCTCAAGGATCTACCAGGCTGGTAACAACATCGAACATCCCAACAATGCCTTTAAGGCTAAAATGACTCAGTAGACCGATTTGGTCTTTCAATAAATACATACAACTCAATCTCAATACATGCCCACGCAGGGGTCAAATACAAAATACTCCCGTACAACGGGGGAAAATACTGCAGCGGAAATAAAGTACAACTGAACCAATACAACAACGTACGGGTCCTCATATGATTAGTATCGATCTTCTTTCATCATTCTTCGTGCCGACCCCGTGCTATGCTCCTCAACACCTGAATGCAATACACACATCCACCCCTCGATTACTCGGGGGTTAGCAAAATTCCACTATTTTTCTAGTACAAGTATAAAGTGCAAAATACGAGTCATACAATTCAAGTTCCAAGAATAATAACAACCAGAAATCCTCAAAGATTCAACCACAACGAAAAATACCTCCCGAAGCAAGAGTTTGGGTAAAACATTCCAAAACCGAAAGATCACAATTTAAGGGAAACAATTTACAAAATGGTTTAATATGCCATCGGGAGTTTTAATAGAAAACAATTTAGGATTATCGAATCCTTCTCTTTCTAAAATCAAAAGGGTCACAGCCCAAAGGTTTTGTCTTCACAAATAGAAAACCAACAACAATTCAAAACGTCAAAACCCACGTCACGTGTTCTCAACGGACATAAAAATCAGCAAAACATAACCACCCAAGATACGAAATCTCGGTCACACCCAAGGTACTCGACCTGGTCAATACATCCAAAACATATACATAGCACCGTAAACACATGCCACGTCATCTCACGGTTGGATCAATCACTTGTTGTCTCCTGCCCACATGATCGCATGTCATGTGTCACCGTAGGTTCCATATACCACCGTGATCACTTGACACGTTATCTCACGGTTGGATCAATCACTTGTTTTCTCCTAACGACAATTTACCCAAAGGCAATAAACGCATAGCACAACACAAGTGTCAAATCACAACACACCGAAATGAGATAATATATATATATATATATATATATATATATTTATTATCAAAGCACAACAACAACACCAAGCATATTCATAGGGTTCACTTTACCATTCACGAAACACACCATTCACAAAACACACGCGTTTTGAAAGTGAGCCTTTAACGAGGCTAAACTGAATCTATTGAACTTCTCGAAGCCACTAATTTGCACCAATGTTCTGGGTCATATCTGTACTACGTTGAACTGCTTGAGTCAACTGGTTCATCTGTGCAGCTACCTGCTGCAGAATAGTAGCAACACCGATACCAACACCATCACTGGCAGCATGATCTGATCATGCATCTGGTTGCCATGACCACGACCTATGCCCCTTGGCATACTGAATGAGCAACCACTCAGCACAACAGAAAATCATAACATGCAACACATACAATGATTACTATCATAAAGCAACAAACATACCAACATCACAGCAACGACGGCATCATTCGGCGATCTCAACGACCCGAACGATAACCATCACATAATCACAAAACATCATGAAACAATCACACATGTACACAAACGTACAAACCCAAGATTTAACATCTCGCACACGCAATTCACCACGAGGCGAAAAACATTAAATACCACATCACACCTCTCAAAGAGGTCTAGTACAACAAATGCGTGGCGAACAACTTAACACTCACACCACCAACTCAATCAGAACTCAGAGGGATAACACCCTAACGACAATACTAACATCATACACACCTTCTCCGACCACAAGCAGGAAGTGATAGGTTTTAGAAATGAGAACCACCTTTTGAAAATAATTTTGGAAACATCAGTTGATCTTGAGTATCACCTTTCAAAAAGTAGTACAAACATCGTCATCGAGACTTTGAAAACCATCTTGCTTTTGATAAAAATGAGGACACTTTTCTTTTAGTGAAAAACTTTCAGAATATTCGACCCTCGGATCTAAGCAAAAGCGTTTCTAAATCATTGAAAATATCTCAAAATATTTTGGCCCTCAAGTGGAATAATTTTGAGACATACTATGGCACCTTGGAAGTACCGCGAGAAAATAATTCATTTTAAAGGTACGTCTCGAAATTTATTTTCTAAGATACTCAGGGTTTTCAAAAATCCAATAGGCCAAAATGCCCAAAAGCTCACACGTATCGACATCGCTTATACACATCATAGTACACGCATCAATTCGTTTAAAATCAAGACAATACATGTCTTTTGCCTGAAAACAAACAGTCAAATATCACAGTCGAAAAGACACAAGTAGCGACAACACTCCTCATATAAACGAAATATGAAAGTCAAATAAACACGCATCACGAAACCAAGAATATACATAAAGATTCCATCCCTAAACAACTAACCATACGAGTAGCTCGTGCCGCATGAGGCACAACACAAAGAAGGGAGACTTACATCCACAGGTCGCACGAAGATGATGATCGCCCCACGATACTAATCACGACCAACAAACTCAGACGACGCGTCACGACACAACTCAATCAGACAAAATCCGACGAGACAAAACTCAACAGACACCACTTAACCTGACAGCCTAGGTTTCCACAACCTTGCTCCGATACGATTTATGTAACACCCCCAATCTGCTCAGGGATATTACACGCCATAGAACCTTTCCTCAAGGATCTACCAGGCTGGTAACAACATCGAATATCCTAACAATGCCTTTAAGGCTAAAATGACTCAGTAGACTGATTTGGTCTTCAATAAATACATACAGCTCAATCTCAATACATGCCCTCGCAGGGGTCAAATACAAATATCTCCAGTACAACGGAAAAAAATATTGCAGCGGAAATAAAGTACAACTGAACCAATACAACAACGTTTGGGTCCTCACGTGATTAGTATCGATCATCTTTCATCATCCTTCGTGCCGACCCTGTACTATGCTCCTCAACACCTGAATGTAATACAGACATCCACCCCCGATTACTCGGGGGTTAGCAAAATTCCATTATTTTGCTAGTGCAAGTATAAAGTGCAAAATACGAGTCATACAATTCAAGTTCCAAGAATAATAAAACTAGGAATCCTCAAAGATTCAAACACAATGAAAAATACCTCCCAAAGTAAGAGTTTGGGTAAAACATTCCAAAACCGAAAGATCACAATTTAAGGAAACAATTTACAAAATGGTTTAATATGCCATCGGGAGTTTTAATAAAAAAGTTAGGATTATGGAATCCTTCTCTTTCCAAAATCAACAGGGTCACAGCCCAAAGGTTTTGTCTTCACAAATAGAAAACCAACTACAATTCACATGGTCAAAACCCACGTCACGTGTCCTCGACGGACATAAAAATCAGAAAAACATAACCACCCAAGATACGAAATCTCGGTCACACCCAAGGTACTCGACCTGGTCAATACATCCAAAACATATACATAACACCGTGAACACATGCCACGTCATCTCACGGTTGGATCAATCACTTGTTGTCTCCTGACCACATGATCGCATGTCATGTGTCACCGTAGGTTCCATATACCACCGTGATCACTTGCCACGTCATCTCACGGTTGGATCAATCACTTGTTGTCTCCTGACCACATGATCGCATGTCATGTGTCACCGTAGGTATCCCGAGACTCTCACAGTTGGATCAATCACTTGTTGCATCCTGACCACATGATCAAATGTCATGTGTCACCGTAGACCCCGCCCATATACACACATTCACACACATAACATAGCACGCCAAGGATATCCAAACAATTCACCCAAAGGCAATAAACACATAGCACAACACAAGTGTCAAATCACAACACACCGAAATGAGATAATATATGTATATATATTATCAAAGCAGAACAACAACAACAACAACAACACCAAGCATATTCATAGGGTTCACTTACCATTCACGAAACACAACATTCACAAAACACCCGCGTTTTGAAAGTGAGCCTTTAATGAGGCTAAACCGAATCTTTCGAAAGTTCATTTCAAACAACCAAATAAATACATTTAGACGATCAATGATCATCATATCCACGAAACAAGAAATGTATGGAGAAGGTACTTGCCTCGAATAACCACAAACACGGATTATCGACCGAAGTAGGTTGGCACGAACCGACTACGAACCCGCCGACTCCGCCGAACGCCAACTCACGACAATAAACTACAAAGGACAATAACAACAATGAAAATGAATTCCATAGCACGACTCAAAGCCGCTGAATTGGAGGAACAAACGACAAAAGCTCAAGGGTTTCCCCCAAAATGGCCAAGAACACGAATCGACCGACCGAAACATAAAAACGAAATTCCAAACCGGAATATGGATATTAAATCCATACGATATGTTTAACAACATCATTAAACAACAATAGATTCATCAAAATCTGATGGAAAATGAGATCAAGAACAAAACTCCCCAAAAAGTCAACTCTAGGGATTCAAGAAAAATACCTTGATTCGGCGAAGAACAATGGATTAGATGATGTTATAATCATATAGGATACTCCAAAACACCTTTGGATCCAGCAAAATCGGCCAAGATCGCGATCCCTAGTCGCCCTTGACTCAACCCCACGGAGAGGAGAAGAAACGAGGTGGAAATGATGTATCACGACTGCTGTCCAGTTTATATACACTGGACAGCCTAGCGTGCGCTAATCTTTAAGATTAGCGTGCGCTATCGAGGCGCCGAAGTAAAACTTCCTGACAAAAATACACTGTTAGGGTGCGCTAACCACAAGTGTTAGCGTGCGCTAACAGGACCTTCAGACCCAGTCCAGTAGCTCCTGGACTGCCCTGAACTACCAGGTAGCGCGCGCTATCCTCACCCTAGCGTGCACTACTAATGCACTCTATCGCACGCTATGATACTAAATAGCATGCGCTGATCAACGTCTTAACCCAGTCCAGTAGCCTCTGGACTGTTTCTGCACCACCAGTTAGCGTGTGCTACCACACCCGTAGCGTGCGCTAATAACTGCATCCTTGCGCGTGCTAACCACTAAGTGTAGCGTGCGCTAACGACTAAGAAAGACAGCAACAGAACTCTTAGAAATGGGCACGACGACGGATACCCACAACTTTAGAAAATTGCAAAACGGTCCCAAATTTCCGAAAATCACAATACGACAATGTATAACCAAACCGAAGCTCACAACACGTATAAAAACGTTGAATGAACTTACGAGAAACCTAAAACAACAGTTTCGAATGAGATTCGCAAGAATCGAACTCAAGCGCGGAAAATTCGCTTAAGAACACGGAACTCAACAAAACGACACCGAAATGAACTCGGATGTCAAAAAGTGCAGAATTAATCATTCTCAGAATGACGAAACGGTCACAATCGAGTCGTAAAAATGGACCCCCGCCGAAAAAAATAAAATTACCGAAAATCGAAATTGCGGATATTACAGTGAATTACTTATGAACTTGGGTTTTATTATTGCAGCGATGGTTCCTGTATTCGTGTTATGACTCGAAGTGAATATTTGATTGTGATGCTATTTGTTGTCCTATGTTGATTATGTGATGTGTGTTTTGTTATGCTATTCAGAATGGTTGTCCATTCAGTATGCCGAGAGGTCGAGGCCGAGGACATGGTCGTGGTAGTGGTCGTAATCAGGAGCATAAGAGGGTGACTCGCTCGTTGTCGAGTGCCAATCAGCTCAGTAAAAATGATCGAGGTGAACAGTCGCGTGATCAGGGGCAATCAGCCAGAGGTAATGTTGACGTTGGTGCCGCCACCGTCCTTCGTCAGGTGGTCAACCAGTTAGCATAGATGAATCAGACCGTGCACCTGGATGAGATCCAGATGGGGATAACGGATCTAGTAAGTGGTTACGAGATGTGATGACAATGCACCCACCCCATTTTGTAGGTTCTTCGAACACGTTAGGCTAGAAGAGCTGGCTCTTCCAGTTGGACAGAACATTAGATGTTGTAGCTTGTCCCGATGAAAGAAGGGTACCTATTTCTCAATACCAGCTTGACAAGGAAGCTGAAGACTGGTGGGAGGCCGTAGCGTCTAGTGATTGTACAGCTACTTGGGCTGAATTCAAGACTTCCATGGAGGCTGAGTATTTTCCGCCGCCTGTTAAAGAGCATAGAATTGTTGAGTTTTTCTCGGCTACGCCCCAAGACGTGTCGATATCTCAGGCAATAGTCGATTAATTGATAGCAGTGTTATGTTCGGGATCAAGTGCGAAGTGAGGCAGATAAAGTTCTTTATTTAGATATGCTTATGAAACCTCATGTTCGGTAGTGTATGGCTCCTTTTATGTGTACGACGTTGAAGGACTATCAGGATCGAGCCTTAGCATTTGAAATGGTTGCATTGTCTACCGAGTCGTTATCTGTGTAATATCCGAAATTTCTACTATTATTGTTTAATGTTATTTTATCCGAGTTATGTTGTTCAGCGTGGAATCTGTACAGTATGGATAAAATAAATGAAGGACTGAGATGTCAGTATTGGTATAATTATCGTATTTGGTCGACAATTGCATTTGAGGATATAGTGTGTTGAGTAATGTATATTTGGTATGCCGTATGTTCGTATTTGGTATGTCTAGATGTTGGACGAGGATAGTTGAAAATGGCTAAGTATAGCCTTATTAGCGCACGCTAATATTCATGCATAGCGCACGTTATCGTGCAGGTTTAGCGCACACTACATTCATAGGTTAGCGTACGCTAGTGCAAAACAGCTCACAGGGAATCTACGTGTGGACCCGGTCACTTTCGGCGCATGTGCCGACGAAGTCAACTGATGTTTGTCGTAAAGCATTAGCGCACGCTAATGCCTGTTGATAGCGCACGCTAATATCAGATCGGTCAACAGGGAATCTTGGCTTTATTGGTTGCTTTCGGCATATGGGGTCACGAGCATATTCGGAGTAGGTGCAGACTGTAGTAAGTCAACTTCGGATAGCGCACGCTAAGGGCAAAGGACTTGCGTACGCTAGACAGTGTAAGTTACGTACGCTAATGCATGGGCATTACGTACGCAAGCACATGTACTAAGCCAGACAGTGGCCTCTGGACCGCGATAGCGCACGCTAACAAAGTCAGTTAGCGCACGCTATGGCTGTTGCGCACACTAAACATGAAATGTTAGCGCACGCTAGTAATGTATTCTATATAATGGGACAGACGGGTTTTGAGATGCATTTAGTCCATTCTTTCTCCTTCAGTCGATAGAGAGAGCTTTGGGAGGTTCTTGAGGTTCCCAAACACGGTGAGATGATGATCTTTAACAAGATTAAGATGGAGAGCATGGATTCAAGCCTTGTTCTTCAAGTTATTCATGATTCTTGGAATGGAGTCAAGTGTTCTTATTCTTGGTTCATCCAATCCAGGTAATTTTCGTATCCTCTTGATGGTGGTTCATTTTTCTTGGATGATTACATGTGAGGAGCATGTTGGATAATCAGATGATGATGTTATATGAGATTCAATGGAATTTTGATAAGAGTTTCGGATGTTAGTTAATATTCTTCATACTACAAGGATGTTGATTCATTTAAACCGTTTTGAGATAGATTTCTGGATCATGATAATTTTAGTGATCGATTTAGAGGAGTTAAATCACGATACGAGGTTGAACTCCAGATTGTGCATGTTATGATCCTTGTTACCGAGTTGGATTACCGTACTAAGTTAGTGTTGTTATCAATATATGAGTATTGATATGTTTCGTATGGTTTTGAATGGAATTCAAGAGATATGTTGATGTAATTCCCTTCTTCAATTCGGATTTTTGATGTTTTGTCGTTGGTTACTTCGTAGGGTAACGATTATGGTGGTACTATTGTGATTCTTGAAGTTATATTAATTGTATGTCGAAGAACATGATGAATAAGGATTTTAGATGTTAGAAGACATCGGATTTTGTCATTTTATGGATCATGAACGTGAATTCGGATAATTCGTGTTCTTGAAGAACTATTGAATTATATGTCATGATTGTTATGAAATCCTTAATATCGAGATGAGTTGATCGTTGACATGATGGAAGTGTTAGACGATGTTTGAAATGCATGCCACTGCACAGCATTAGTGCACGCTAAGCTTACCGGCTAGCGCACGCTAACGGGAGCAACTTAGCGCACGCTACGTTATGCGTTTAACGTGCGCTAAGTAGGCAGACAGTGCAGTATTTTGTGTTGTGATTATGAATTCGTGATGGTTTGATTTGGTTTGTTCTGACTGCATTTATTCGAGTTTTTGTTGAACCGTTGAGTTCGATTGGTTGGTTTTGTCGGTTGTTGATTATTATCGGATGTGTTGTCATTTGATTATCGCATTAGGTTGCGATAATTGATCGTGGATTACGACCGTTGTGTTGATTTTGATCGGGGCTGAGGAGCTCGTAGACAAAGGCAATGTGTTCGGTAGCATCTTCGTGGTATCGGTATCGAGGCAAGTTATTACTTGCTCAGTTATAATGTTTAATGAATGGTTTCAGTTTCATCTCATTTATAATGCATATAGTAATGATTATTACTGCAAATTCTGGAGATTTGGATTATGTGTTGTCTTTCCGATTCTGGGAGTTAAATCGTAAGGTTATGACTCATTTCGGTTATTGGCATATTCGGGTATCGAGGTTACATTATGGTAAAAACGAGGATATGAGTATCTGTAGTCCATGGTACGTTTGGATCGCCGAGCATTGCGGATAATCGTCGGTGATGGTTTGATATCGAGATTTCTCCCGAAGGACTCGGGCAAGTATCTTATATCGATTCAGTTAATGTTAGTGATTTGATCATGCAGGTTGTCATTCATGTTGCTGAACATGAGGTCGTCCTAGTTGTGTCATCATAGTGTCGTTCATGTTTTGATTTATATGTTGTTCATGTTGATGAACATATTGGTTTGCATATGTGTATGCATAATTGCATTGTTATGTTGTAAATGATCCGAAGGGATCATGAGGATTTATGCTGAGGGCGCTGGATCGGATGTCCACCATGCATTGGTTCGACGGGATCATCATGGGGCTCTATGCTGAGGGCGCTGGATCGTTGGACAGGTTTTCCATCATGCGTTGGTTCGACGCGATCATCATGGGGATCTATGCTGAGGGCGCTGGATCGTTGGATTACCAGTATTGTGTTGATGGAATCTTGTGAATTCGCATCATTGATTTTATCATGTGTTGTTGTTCATGTGTGTATTGTTGGTTATCCACCTTATGATGATCTGATAGGATCATCAAGGGGATCTATGCTGAGGGCGTTGGATCGTCGGATTTCCATTGAGTATACATCATTGTTATTGTTGTGATCATATTGACGTTGTCATATGAGTATGCATTTGTACGTCTTGTGTTAGGACCATGTCCGTTTTGCATTGATCTTATCTCGGATTAGACTGATATGATTGTCGTGGCACTTCATATCTCGAGGTATGTTCCGTATTTCCTTTGGTATTTGTCTTTGATGGACAATCGGTTATCGTTTTGGGATTTTATGATGTTATTCGATGGATCGTATTGGTCAGAAATCGTATATTTCTGTATCGTGAGTTGGTGATGATAGTTTGAGAATCTTGAGTATTGTTTGAGGTACAATACAGATTTTATGTTCGAGTTTATTGGTTAATCGAGTACAAGATGTGAAACTGTGATAATGGTTATTCTGATGAGAATTACTTGAGTAAGTAAAGTTATAACGATAAGATTACGTTGGTCGTGTTCTTATGTTGTATTCTCATTGGTATGTAATTATTAATGTATTGTGACGGTTATCATTGTTGGATATTATGGCTGACCCCGTCGTGGGATTTCTTTTTAGGTTCTTGGAGTATCGAGCTTGTAGCGGTCGTGAAGAGATGAGCTTCCCGGAGGATACTGGCTAGGGCATGTATTTGTGTATTGAGCTCCTGATCAGTCGTTGTATTCCGCTGCTAGAGTAATTTTACTTGGTTGTCCTTTCCGCTGCGTGAGTATTTTAATGACTTCTTGATATCTAGTAACTTGAGTTACTTTGGAAATCATTTTCTAAACTATTGAGTTCCGGCCATTGGGCCTTGCCCTTTTTAAAATGAGGTTTTACGGCGGTTTTCGATAAATGGATTTTATAAGTCTTTGTGAATTTTTAAAGATAGTACTGTCGTTAGCCTCTTGGGCATTTGTAAATGTTTGCGAAAAATTTCTTTTAGCCTTGTGGGTTCCATCTCGGGGCCCACGGCGCTGTAATATTTCCGGTTAAATCTGGGGGTGTTACAATCTGTAGCAAAGAAACAGATGATTTCTGATGAAACATTGGAAAGCAAGGAAATTGGGGTTTTAAAACTTCAAACCTCGTACCATATGAGTTTGGGACCTTCTCGGTCAGCTGGAGAATCTAAAAGGCCCTGGTCGGTGTCTTTAAGTTCAGGCAGTGCTCCAAGATGTTTCAACTATAATGTACTGGGCTATGAGCGTGCGGGTTGCAAGAAATCGCCGGTGACTTGTTATAATTGTGGACGCGAAGGACATAGAGACCAGTACTGCGAGACTGTTGCTAAGATGGTAGGTGTTACACCCTTAACATGGGTGACTCGCTGGGCTCGGCAGGCGGTCGAGTCGCTGGGTGGACTGTGCCGACTGGGCGTGGCACGACACTAAGGCACGGGAATGAAAAGTGATTCGGAGGCTTCTTGGCAAGTGTGAGGCTTAGCTAAGACATGGAATCAAGACAATATCGTGTTACTTTGAAGTTTTGGGCTGGTTCAAGGCTGGAGGTAGGCGAGTGACTCCTCAGCTTTTCAATGGTTACTGCCATCACCAGGCTTTATCCGTCTAAGCCTATTATAGGGAGAGAGGTAGTTACTGAGGGCCATGCCCAAGGGGTGACCCAAGGTGCTCGGCCAAGGACTTGGCAAGGTGCTGGGACTTGCCATGGGATTGGGTCACGGGTCGATCCGGAGGTGAAACCCGACCCGGATCGGACCGACCCGATCAGCGGACACTTCGGGCGCGGACTAGGCCTGGGCTGTGTGCCCACGGCCGAGAGGGTTCATCCGTGCTGGGCGGACCATGTGCGGACATATGCGGGCATTGCCGGATCTTTGTGGGCAATACTCGGGAATGTGCAAGTGGCTGGACACTTGTGCATAAATCTATCGGATGACTCGGAATGTTGGAACAAAGTGCTGGTCCTTTCGGTTCTTATCGGCCAAAGATGCGAGGGTCTACTTGGCACGAGACCTAGGCTTCGGAACACGCGAGAATTGGAATTACGCGGGAAAGGTTGGACGGTTGGTGTACGTTCGCGGGACGTTGCATCGACGTGGCACAGATGGTTCCAGACAGTTAAGTTAGATGGTTACTTGGAGCGGTTGTGCGGGAATGGTTCCAAGCAGTTATAAGACGTGTGGGGCACACGTCAGCATGTGGGCAGTTACTTGGTGGACTGCATGTGCCAGGTGGAGTGCTGGGATCCATCAGGACAGTTGCGGGACGGTTACTAGCAAGCGGTTGCGGACGGTTGCAGGACGGTTCCAGAAGACCTTGTACGTGGTAGTACAAGGCAAAGGCGAGCAACACTATAAAAAAACAGTTTTTACCGACGCCAAACGCCGTTGGTAAAACAGAAAATGGCGTCGGTAAAAAAATTACCGACGCCATTACCGACGGCAACCCGCCGTTGGAAAAATGCTCGACGGTAATTTTTTACCGACGCCATTACCGACGCCGCCATTTACCGACGCCATTTTTGGCGTCGGTAAATTAAAAAAAATCTAAAAAAGTCAGGTCAGGACTCAGGCGGGTCACGTCCGGGCTCAGGCGGGTTAGGTCCGGGCTCAGGAGGGTCAGGTTCGGTCAGGTCCAGGTTCGGGCGGGTCGGGTCCAGGTCCAGGCGGGTCAGGTTCGGGCTCCATTCAATTTCAAATGGTTGAGAAGGATTTTGGTTTATAAACCACATAAAACACTACTGTTTTTTCGATGTGGGATAGTGTAAAAAATTTACCGACACCAAAATGGCGTCGGTAATGGCGTGAACGGCATCGTTAAACTAAAAAAAAAAATTACCAACGCCAAAATGGTGTCGGTAAACGGCGTCGTTAATTGTGAAAAAAGAAAAACAGATAATAATAAAAATTTACCAACGCCGAAGTGGCGTCGGTAAGGGCGTCGATAAATGGCGTCGGTAAACGGCGTCGTTAATTGTGAAAAAAGGAAAAAAAATAAGTCTGTGAACCGGTCGTCGGCAATGGCGTCGGTAAATCAATTAAATAACGGGCGTCGGTAATGGCGTCGGTAAATTATAAGTTTAACAACGGCGGTACGGGGGTCGGTAAAAACTTTTTTTTTTGTAGTGCAAGTTGTGCGGAAACTGCTCGGGACAAGTGGCAGGGACGCATGGTGGTCTTTTGCCACGCGCCGACACGTGGAGTGTCGAGCTGAACCTAGCGGTTGGGGTTGTCAACCGATATAGTCCTTTGCTTGGGCTATAAATAGGTGCATTGTACAATTTTGGAGGGAGGTCCGAGTGATCATAGAGAGAGTTGTACAGCGAGGCCTTTTCCTTGTATATTGAGTGTGCAATAATATTCAAGGTTGGGGAATTGTCCCCGTAAATTATGTGTGCCTTTACGTGTTTTGATTGTATTCCGGTGCATACTCCTTCAAGCACGAAAGGTGGTCTTGGGCTGTAACTCTAATCATACTAAACACGAGTGCTGTGACGAAAACACGAGTGTTTGGTGAGGATCGAAGGCTGACTGGTTGTTGTGCGGACAATCAGTGCCGGCACGGGGTTGAATTTTCGGCGAAAAATTCTAGTCCAATTCCGACTCGTGACAATAGGGAACCGGGGTTTCGTTCATACTTCTAGAGGGGCCAGCGATGCCCAGTGATAATATTTTATGTTTATAGTACGGGTGGTCTCCCGCGTGAATACTTATTTTGTAATGTTTTTATGTTTGAGCGTGGTGTTTTGTTTGATAGCGGTGTGATGTCTTTGTTTTAAGTTTTGGGATGAAACTTGTTTTTAGAGGGGTGGAATGTAATACCCGAGATTTTCGTTCCAGTTATTTTAGATTTTTTTCGGATATTTCTCGGTTGTCGAGTGTCGGTATTATTTTCTCGATGATTGACTTTTGTGTTTATATGGTCGTGTGTGATTATTTGTTGCATGATGTTTTCATTTCGGATCGGTGATATTGTCCGCGAGCGTTTTGTCGATCTCGTTCCATGCGTTTCTGGAAATTTGAGTCGTCGAGTCATGGCGGCTGGGCACTGGCCGGTCAGGTGCGGCAGGGACCGGCCAGGTGCGCACGAGCATGGCGCACGAGCTGGGCGCACGATCCAGCGCTCCTGCGGCCCAGACTGCACGCGCACGAGCAGGTGCTCGTGCCCGGTGCTCGTGTGTCTCGGCAGATTCCTGACAGTGGCGCGCACGACCCGGCGCACGACCGGCCGCTCGTGCGTGTCTGCCCGTGCATCGCTGGGCAGTATAAATATGATCGAGCAGGCGGGTTTACACTCATTTTCTCATTTCTCTTCTTTTCTTTCCGCGGCTGGGGCTTGGAGGACACGAAGTCATGTTGTTCAACTATCAATCCACAAAGTTCTTGAGTTTCTTACGTCGATTAATCATCTTATAACCTCCTCCGATCGACCGAATCAAGGTTAGATTTCCTAAAAATCTAGTTTTGGGGAAATTGGGGATTTTGTTTGATTTCGTCCGTTTGATCCGTAATAACCTATATTAGTGATGGATTATTGATTATTAAGTTGTATTCTACCAATTTCCTTGTTGTTCTATGGTTTGATTACTCAAAATTCGTCTTTTTGTCGAGTTCCTAATCGGCGCCTTGAAGGTGTCCGGTAAAAGGTCTTAGAGGGGGATTCAGGCGTTATACGATTATTATTCCTAGTACGACGGTTGATTTATCGATGACATATTTTAGGAATAAAATCCTTGTGAAGTACTCGAGTCAGATCCCTTCCGTTTGTTCTCTTCTTCGGGGTTCGAAGTTTCCCGGTTGAACCGTGTTCTTCGGAGTGTTCGGTATTGGCTATTGAGGCAATTATCTACTTATATGATTTTTGCCTTGTGAATATAGTTTACGTATTGGATTTACGATGATTTAGTTTACCTTCATGGATATGATTGGTGCGATTTGATTATTCGAACTTTTGTTGGTATTAATGATATTCTTGCTTGTTTAACGTTGTGAAGTCGTGTTGGTCATGTTAATCGCGTGATCTGTGTTGGGATTGATTGCTCGGGTTTGATGTCTTGTGTTGATTATTATTATTGTGTTGGACTGATTATACACTTGGACATGTATTTAGGTTTATGATTGGATGCTCAAACGTATTTGTATTAAGGTGTGTTATTCGTGGTGATGTGTTGCGATTTTGATATGTGTTGGAAGTGTGTGTGTGTGTGTGTGTGTGGTACAGGTACGCTACGTCGTGACCTCTGGAGTTTGGTACATGAGGTGTACGAACAGTGTGTGTGATCCAGGAACAGTCGGTCGTGGCCTCTGGAGTTCGGTACATGAGGTGTACGAACAATGTGTGTGGTTCAGGTACGGTCCGTCGTGGCCTCTGGAGTTTGGTACATGAGGTGTACGAATAGTGTGTGGTCCAGGTATGGTCCGTCGTGGCCTCTGGAGTTGGGTACATGAGGTGTACGAACAGTGTGTGTGGTTTACGTACGGTCTGTCGTGGCCTCTGGAGTTCGGTACATGAGGTGTACGAACAATGAGTTAATAAATAACATTTTGATGTTAAATCTCAGACGTGATGATATCTTCACTAATGTGTTTTGAATCAAGAACCGGGGTGAGGCCTTAACGATTTTCGAAAGAGGTTTTATAATTTGGGACTCGAGGTCCAAAAGAATTTATACTATAAAAATTCCCGAGATGCCGAGTTTAATTTTAAATACTTTATCGCTTGTTTTCTAATTAATAAAACCTCTCGGGAATGTTTTGACAATTGATTGTCGTACTTGATTCGTGATCGCTTTTGCTTAATACATTTCGTATACTATTATACTTGTACTAGTAAAACAGTGGAGTTTTACTAACCCCCGAGTAATCAGGGGGTGGATGTCTGTTTTGCGTCCAGGTACAGGCAGGTTCAGGGGAGCAGTCACATGATCGGCACAGGAAGTGACGAGCTACGATACTAATCAAGAGTTGAGAGTTTGGTCAATTAATGTTGTATCGACCGAGTTATAGTCAGACTTCCGCTGTTTTGTATCTTTACCCCTGTGTGGGTATTCATTGTAAAGAGTTGTATTCTATTTGTGTCAGTCATACGACCTTAGCGGTCCGTGTAGTTGTTTATAATTGACCTTAACGGTCCGTATCATTGTATTGCTTGCCCCGGATGGGCAAACACTTCATTTTGTGATGTTTAGCCTGGTAGATCCTCGTGGAAAGAATCACAGCGTGTAATATTTCCATAAGGTTTTGGCGGTGTTACAATTCAAATATTTTTAGATGGAAAATATTTGGTTACTCACTGAAAACCAATTATGATAGGGAGAACCATTAATTACTCATTAGCCTGATGTGAATTGACATTGCTGCATATAACATATATCAAGTTTCCTTTTGAGCCAGCATAACATGAGAAATCATTCGGAAGAAACTTCTGGTTCTTCAATGAATGTCTACATTAATCTTTGATTATTTTTCACATCATTAGTGAACCCGAATGGCCTAACCGGTTATGCAAAAACAATAAAATTATCAGTAAACTTCTGGTTTACTATAACATGGGTGTTTAATCGTACAAATTTCAGCATAGTAATTAGTCCTAATTTCTCCATAATATGTTTAGTGTATTGGGAAATACTTCGATCTGAAGGTATTCTATATTTTCTTCATGTATTGTCTCAACATGATATCTGGATATCTTTAAAACTCGATAGATTTATTTGAGACCTTGGATGCGCATCCATATTTTCACATTTCATTCTCATAGGAAACTATATATCTGCTCTTCCGGAGCTTATTTTCCCTTCAGAAACTTATTTGCTCTTCAGGAGCTTAATCCTTTTACTACATGATATAATATTCACACTAGTTTCTTTCATTGCATAAATGTTCACTATTCATTATTATTTGAAGTTGGGGGGGAATTCGCGTTATCAGTAGACTTCTGGTCTACTATAGCATATGATCCATATATCTTCACTATTCATATTCTTCAAATGAATAACAATCACATACTTAAGTTTAATCATATCTCCATAATAACATATAATATCATAGTTCAAATTTGAAACCAATTCATAAAATCATATCTACTAATCATGCTCATAATATCATGAATATGAACCCAAGTTCATTAAATTCATAAAACAAAACCATAAATCCAAAACAAAATTGTCTGTTCACAAGGTATTTTCTGTGTCATAATTATGATGTACAGAGTCACGATCGTGACAGAGTGAACTGAGCCTTATATTATGTCGATTTTGTTTCCTTTTAGTTATGTCCTTCAGGGACGAAGTCAGCAATCTCAAAGTGAGTTGTTTTGCCATAGTTAAAATCATATTTTCCATCTTCATATGCCATATTAGTCTCTTTTTTGCCATGTTTCAATGATTGTTGATATATTTCAACAAAATATTTTGGTGTACGACAGGTACGAAACCAATGGCATTTTCCTCCACAATAGTAACATACATTGGTCACATCCTCACTATTATCTTTTTCTTGTTTGTGACCATCTTTATTATCCAGCTTCTGGTGGGAATATGAGTTCTTGAAAGAACCACCTCGGTATTTACCTCGACCATATTAGTATTCTCGTCCACGTCCCAAGCCACTATTGTTAGCATGGTTCTTTTCTTTTCAAGTATATGATGTCACATTCACTTCTGGAAATGGAGCAGAACCAGTTAGACGGGATGTATGATTTTTTTAATAGCTCGTTATTTTACTTAGCCACAAGTAGACAAGATATAAGTTCATAATATTTCTTAAATTCCATTTCACGATATTATGTCTGCAGGATAATATTATTTGCATGAAAAAGGTAGAGTACATTCTTTCTAACATCTCTTCATCAATAATTCTATCTTCACATATTAACAATTGTGAAGTGATTCTGAACATGGCTGAGTTATATTCACTAATAGGCTTAAAACCCTGTAGTCTCAAAATTTGACCATTCAAGTCGAGCCTTTGATAATATCATATTATACTAGTGGTTATATCTCTCTTCTAGATTATTCAAAAGAACTTGTGGATCTTTAGATATTCTATTTTAATATTCGCATGGAGGCAATGACGAAGAAATATTATGACTTAAATATTATGGATTTTTCCTTGTTCTGGCTTGTTGTTTTATTTCCTTCTTTACGATATTGATGATATTTTATTATTTTGTACAACTTCTAGTTGTAACTTCTAATTTTTATTTTATTTTTTATTTGTCATATTTAAATATTGTACAATTTCAGGTTGTAAATTTTCTAAAGTTTTAATTTTATACAACTTCTAGTTGTATTTTTTTAATCACAATTTCTGGTTGCATATTAAGTCTTCAAAAATTCACTTCAAAATATCACAAGAACTAGTGACGACTCTACCAAATAAAAACTTATAAATAGAGTCAACTATGTAATGTTCATGCAATGTTAAATTTCACAGTTGTATACTACCAAGTACAAAAAAAAATATCAATAAGTAATTACAAGTAATATCGCCACACGTTTTAGGGATGTTATAAAAATTAGAATCCAAACATGTTGTATTAACAAATTATATTCATATTCATCATCCTACTCAGATATTAGCTAATATTTTAGCAAAATAATCTAATCTTTTGAAAAATACTATATGAGGGACAATTTTATCAAAGTAATATTTTCCGGAGAAAACTTAATATAAAGCATATTACAACTCTAAAAGCTCCTATATACACATTAATGTTTTAACATTTTATCATATCAAAGTCAAAATTATAAATATGATCATATAACAGTAGTTGTGCCAATATCATCTAAGTATAGTTTTAAACCTTAGGAACAAGGAAAGCACCCAAGTAATATATCTTTAAGATTATTGTATGAGCAGTTAATTTATGATGATATTTTGCTATGAAAGTCTATCAAAGTATATATTTAAAATATATTGCAGTCATAAATACTTGCTCCATATATTTATGTTCATACATATACTATTGTTTGTTGTTTACATGTAGTATAATATTAGATAGTGTATGGCATGAATAAATATAAACTATATACAATAAGTTATTAGGTTTCATTTATAAATAAAAGATAACATGGAATAAAAGGCATATTTCAAAGTCTTAGTTACACTAGTATGTATATGCGATATGTGATTTCCTAGCATACTCTTTATAGGTTTTCACCAAGGTGTCTCCAACAAAGAATCAAAGACATATCCCTATGCGGTTTAGAGAATAGAAATCATAGAGGGGTTTTGCCTGCCAACAAATTCTTCCACATACAACACCCAAGAATTGAAGCCTGGACAACATGCTAATCAGTTTGTACTATTATTTAGTTTGTTAATTTATCTCTTTATTATTGCGTATATGCTTCTGAACTGTTGCATTGTATTACTCATGTTGACCTGATATAACTTCTTGACACACAATTTACATCAGGCAGCATAGTACGTTGCAAATAACATATGCATGAAAAGTACATACCTTGGATACTTTGTATATGAAATCAACCCTCAAGTATTAATCGGAAGAGCCATTCGTCATCGATTCGATAGCAAAAAACAAACTAGTGTCTGATGCAATAACTAGAGCAAACTCGAGCTGATAACATGTTATAAATATACTAGAAATATAGAGAGAATTGAGTGAAATGAAGAGATCATTTCATTCATATATGTGTATATCTTACATATCAAGAATATGGACTTTATATAGGCTTATGATTCAAGAGTTACAAAAGAGATAAAATACCAAAGGTCTAGACTTGAAAAGCCAAATGGTGTATGTATTAATAGAGAAAGATGAAAGGTTAAAGGTCATCCAATAATACATAACCTTTAGGCAATTATCTTTTATATTATTTTCTCATTTTCAATTTAAGTTGGAGATTTCACTATTTTTCATTTTCTAAAATAAGTTTTTCATTTGAATATTTTATATTTTTATATCCAAATTATCCATACTTCACAAATTCCACAAAAAACACCATATTACTTTTTTTATCGTGTCATTCCGAGACGTTATTTTTTAGCCACTTTGCCCAGGGACGTCATTTTTGAAGTCGTCCAACATTGGAGATTATTTTCAACCCGTTCCGCTTAAGGATGTTATTTTTGACTCATTTCGTCACGTAATGTTATTTTTCGACTGTTTTCACCCACAAACATTATTTTCATTCTGTCCCGCACCAGACGGTCATTTTGGATTGTTTTTGTCCCAGCACGTTATTTTTGACCTAATTCTCCACACACATTATTTCCGACCTGTTTCCCAAGGGCGTCATTTTTGACCATATTTCGTTGCGGGGCGACAATTTCGACCAGTTTCGGCACAAAATGTTGTTTTGGACCCGCTTCATCCTGGAACATTTTTTCGACCAGCTTCGTCTAGGGACGTCATTTTCGGCCGCTTCGCCCTGGGATGATATATTCGATTAGTTTCGCTTTTTTCATCTACGGACATCATTTTTGACCAATTTTGTCTGAGGTGTCATTTGCGACCAATTTCTCCCCAGGACGATATTTTTTGTCCTTTTTACCTCAGAGGATATTTTCGACCAGTTTCGTCATGGGATAATATTTTCGTTCAATTATGCCCCGAGACATTATTTTCGACTCATTTCGCCTCGTGAAGATATTTTCAGCCCATTTCGCCCCGTGATGTTATTTTCAGCCTGGTTTGCCCTGTGATGTTATTTTCGCCCCATGACATTATTTTCGACCTGTCCCAGGATGTCATTTTCGGCTCGGGACATGGTTTTTGGCCTATTTTGTCCTGAGACGTCATTTTCGACTGTTTTCACCTTGGGATGTCATTTTCGACTCGTTTCGACCCGAGACGATACGTTTGGCCTGTTTCGCCACAAGACATCATTTTCGGTATGTTTCGTCATGGGACGTCATTTTCGACCGATTTTGTTCCCATGTGTTATTTTCGAACTGATTTGTCCCACGACATAATCTTCGACTATTTTTGCCCCTAGGTGATGTTTTCGACCCGAGTTTATTTTCGACTATTTCTGCCTCAGGTCATCATTTTCGACCCATTGCATCTCTGGACGATATTTTCATCCCGTGACATCATTTTCGACTCGTTTAGCACTAGGACGACATTTTTGGTCAGTTTCTCTCCGGACGTCATTTTCGATTTTTTCGCCCCTAGACGTCATTTTCGATTCGTTTTGCCCTCAAGTGTTATTTTCGACCTGATTTGTCCCATAATGTAAATTTTGATTGTTTTCGTCACTGGTCGTCATTTTCGACCCGTTTTGCATAAGGACGTCATTTTCAATTATTTTTGCCATGGGACATCATTTTCGACCCGTTTCGCCCCAGGACAACATTTTCAGCCCATTTCATAACAGGGCATTTTTTTAGTGTGTAGGGCTAAGTACAATCGGTTTGATTGGGACAACCGAGTCCATGGATTTTACGTATGCAACCATGCAAGGGTTGGCCTATGCAATGAAGAATGACTAACGTACTGATCGAAAATGACGTCTTAGAGGAAAACGGGTCGAAAATAAAGTCTTGTGATAAAGCTGGTCAACAATGTCGTCACAGGGAAAAAAACATGACGAAATTGACATCCCTGAGTGAAAATATCGTCCCATGACCAAATGGGTTGAATATAACATCCCATGTGAATCGAAAATGATTTCATAGGACAAAACAGATCGAAAATAGTGTCCCAAGACAAAACAGATAAAAAAATGACATCCGCTAACAAAACTGATGGTCCGGGATGAAACGAGACGAAAAATAATGCCCTGGGTAAAACAGATCGAAAATGACGTCCTAGGATGAAACAGAACGAAAATGACATCCAGAGCTAAAACGGGTCAAAAATGACACCATGGTACAAAATGGGCCAAATATGATGTTCGATAATAAAATCGGTCGAAAATAACGTCCCTATACGAAACGGGTTGAAAATAACATCCCTGAGTGAAAGGACCGAAAATGGCGTCCCAGAGCACACAGGTTGAAAATGACATCCCAGTGCGAAGTAGGTTTAAATATAATCCCATTACGAAATGGGTCAAAAGTATCGTTATGGGGCAAAATGGGTCAAAAATTATAATATCCGAGATTTTTGTTTCTAGTTGTTTTGAATTATTTGTCATTTTGTATTTAATGTTCCTTTATTAGGGATTATATTTTTTTCGTTGACTGCGATATTGAGACTGTGTTATCGTGTTGACGTTAACATAAATTCTTTGGCGTTAGTTTTGTGGTGATTCAGACGTGTGTTTGTGTTATTGTATGTTGTGTGGTGTCGTTGATTCATTTTTATATCGGTTCGTCGACTAGCAGAAGCATTTTCGCCGATTCTGGAGGAACACGGCAGTAAACACGTCGTTGGTTGGGCTGTGTATTGGGCCATTTGTGACACGACCGAGCAAGGGCCGAGTCTGCACCCCGTGTTGCGCGCCGTGTGTGTGTCTAGCATCTGTACTCGCAAGGTAGGACACGGTCGAGACACACAATTATGTATGTCATGCGTGTTGCATCGTTTGTGAGAACACGACTTTGAACACGATGTTCGTGCACTCCCTTTAGGTATTCGCCAACATTCAAAACACGACCGTCAACACGGTGATGTTTGAGTCGTTCCCTGGGCCGTTTGTTCAGATGTATAAATAATACGGTCGCATTCTGTAGCCGCATTTCATTTCTCACTCTCTCGGTTTTGGGCTATTTCACAAGGGTTTTGATCCTTGAACAAATTATCATAATATATTGAGGTCTTGCTCGTGATTAACATCATTCTTTTTGTATTCTTTAACTGTTTCGAGGTAATTCCCTGAAAATCTATATTTGTCTGTTTTTGGGATTTGCTTGAGGGTTCGATTTCACCCGATTTTGATGAATCGGTTAGTTTTAGATGATGTTATTGACCGTGTTCTATGAATTGTATATCCATATTTTGAGTTTGTTTAACTTGATTGGCGATTTGAGTGTTCTTGAAAATTATTGGACATTTAATGTTTGATTAAATATTTTATGAGTTTCCTTCGGGGGTTGGATATGTTTTCCGTCGTTATTAGTTGTATTCTCGTACTGATTGTGTTGTTGTTTCTCGGGGTGAATGTAGGTTTTCGGGGCTTTTCGATCGAACCTGTTGTAATACCCGAGATTTTCGTTTCCAGTTGCCTTGAATTTTTATCACTTTAAGTGGATTGCATGATGTTTGTGTCTATATGATCATGTGTCGTGCTTTGTCATGTGTTTGTTTGCGACTCGGATTGTTGGTGTTGTACGTTAGTGTTTTATCGCATGTTGCGTTTGTCGTTCCGTCGAGAAGTATCTTTGTTGTGTTGGGTTTTTTGTGCGATCCTACTGCCTGTGTAGTAGGTGTAGCGCACGCTATGTTGCCTCATAGCGAACGCTACTGGTGCAGAGTTAGCGCACGCTACTATGCTTGTTAGCGCACACCAACTGGAGATGCACAAAGTGTCGAGAAGCTACTGCATTGGAATTAGAACTCGTTAGCGCACGTTAAGGTTTGTGATTAGCACTTGTAACTATACTGTTGGGCAGAACGTGTTGTGATGTTGCTACGATAGTGCACGCTAATCAGTGTGATTAGCGCACGCTCAGCTGTCCAGTATATAAACTGGACAACACGCGTTTCTCCTCATTTTATTTTGTTTCTTCTTCGTTTCGCGACAGTTGAGATGAGGGTGATTAGGGTTTGAGTTCTTGGCCAATTCTTGCTCCATCCAAGGCGTTTTGGAGAGTCCTAGGTGTAATACTCGTGATTTTCTCTTTCGGTAATTTTTCATTTTTGGCATTTTTCTGATTTCCAGAACTCGCTTGCGAGTGTTTTGACATTTGGATAGTGTTTTGTTCTGCATGTTTGGTCATCCATGTTTGTTTCGGGGCAGTTTTACCCGAATTCGTGTTTTGAGCGACTTTTTTTGCTATTTGGTTCATTTCGTGTGATGGTGGTTCGAAACTACGATTTCGTGTTTCCTATAAGTCCGTTTACCTTTGTTAGATGTGTTGAAAACTTCAGTTTGGTTGTTTGATGTCGTGTTGTGATTTTTGGACGTTTTGGGCCGTTTCGTAATTTCCCAAAAGTTTTGGGGTGTTTGTCTTTGTGTCATTTTTCCTAACCTTCGAGTTATCTGGATCACGTGTTTGTCTAGAGTTTGAGCTCGTGTGGTGATTGTGGCATTACTCGCCTTGATCGATCGTATTGTTTCGTAGTCGTTGCATTTCGTTATCCGCCTCTGAGGTTCAGTTGGTTCTCTGCAATGCTGAACTGCATGTCCATTACGTACGCTATTGGCAAGGCATAACGTACTGTAATACCCGGTTGTGAATTCATTTATTATCATTCAGTAATTGTCACTCAGAATTTATTTCACTCAGTAATAATCGTGCATCATTCATATTCAGTCAACTATGTTCACCATTTGGCGTATTTTGGGATCATCTATGTTTGAGACCGAGCCGACATTATTGTCATCATCATCGTCATGTTTTAATTTTCAGTTGGGGAGGTAGCGCACGCTACACATTCTGGTTAGCGTGCGCTAATGGGGTGCAGGTAACGCACGCTATGATTCAGTATTAGCGCACGCTAGCGCAAGTGAGGCGTGCATACCCGTAAGGTACTGGGCTGATTTGGGAAATTCGTAGCGCACGCTACGAGTGGTAAGTAGCGTCGCTAACCGTCCGGTAGCGCACGCTAAGTCACATTAGTAGCGCACGCTAACGCGTGCAAGACAGAGGACAGTAGGTTCTGGATTTCAGTCTTTGAGTATCAGATATCAGTTAGCGCACGCTAACAATTTGGGATAACGCACGCTATCGGTAAGGTGTTAGCGCACGCTACCAAGTCGTAGCGCACGCTAACGAGGCATTTCAGACCTCACTGGACTGCCCAGTAAACCGCTAGCGCACGCTAGATATCAGGTCATAGCGTGCGCTAAGCTGGGACAGTATAAATAAGACAGATTAGTCCAACCTTCGTCATTTCCTCATTCCTCAACCATTTCGGACGAGCTTGGGCGATTCGAAAAGGTCTTTTGAGCTGCAATCATCAAGCATCATCTTTAAGCTCCTAAGTTGGATTAATCGTCATCTAATCAATTTCATCACTCCAAATCAAGGTAATGATTCTTGGATCTAGAATTTCGGATCTTGGGTGTTTTGCTTTCGACCTCTTCGTGATAACTCGATATTATGTTGGAAAATGTTAGATATGGAATATTTATCTTGGATACATGTATTTCTACGGATTCATTGGTGTAATTTTCGGAATTTATGAATAATTGAGGAATTGTTCAAGAACCCTTACGGGTTGACTTTGGAATTTTGGGGGTTTTCGACTAGATGTTGTTGAAATCTCGATTTATGTATTCCTATTGGATTATTGATGGTATTCATGAGGTTTTGTTGGATTGAATCATTCATTGAAGGTTGTTTTTCGATATAATTGGGATTTGTTGTAAACAATGGGAAATTGTTTACAACATGTTCGTTTTAATGCCCCAATGAGTTTTGGGTAGTGTTGTATCGACTTTTGAGTTGGTTGTGTTCATGCTTGATTCGTATATTAAACGAATTATTGGTATTTGTGTTGTTCAAGGTTATCCAAGCATCCGGTATTCCATTAAGGACGTTGATCGTGGAAGTACCTTCTCGCCTTCGGTTTGAGGCAAGTTTTATACTTGTACTAGTCAATGAGATTAATGTCATCATATATGTGTATGAATGTGTTGTATCATTCCGGGACTTAGTCTCTTCATGAATTCATTGGTATTAAGAGATCTTTCGATACGATACCTTTCGGCAGTTATGCCAAATGTTTATTATTGTTCGTTAATGGCCGATTCAAGGCATTGTGATACTCGTTATTAATGTCATTGTCGATAGCCGGTTCGCGGTATCGATGTATCGATTGTTGTTAATAATTATGTCAATCTAAGACATCGTTGAGATCATTTTTATTCCTGTTGGGGTTGTTATAAAAACTGTATTTGGCCGATTAAAGGCACTGGCGTATTCACTTCTCATCTTCGTCGTCGGTAACCGATTAAAGGTTCTGTGGCATCCTTCGTATCATTGTTATCGATTGGCCGTTCTCAGGCAAATCGAAGTGTTCAATCATTCATCATATCATTGTCATCGATTGGCCGCTCTCAGGCAAATCGAAATGTTCAATCATTCACTATATCATTGTTATCGATTGACCATTCTAAGGCAATCGAGGTATTCAATAATTCATCGTATCATTCGTATCGATTGGCCATTCTAAGCCAATCGAAGCGCTCAATCATTCATGGAATCATCCGCTGCATCATTGTTATCGTGTTGGCCGACTCAAGGCAGCACACCAACATTCTCACGAATTCGGTAATCTACGAATCGTTGTCATTTGTAATTAATTATATTTTTGGAGGCTAGTCTCGGCTAGTGTTTATGATCTTATGGGTAAGTTTGGGGCTTGAACCTTCACGGTTGGCTTCCCAACACCTACAACTCAGTAGGTCACGGTCGTGTTTATGATCTTATGGATAAGCTTGGGGCTTGAACCTTCACGGTTGGCTTCCCAACACCTACAACTCAGTAGGTCACGGTCGTGTTTATGATCTTATGGATAAGCTTGGGGCTTGAACCTTCGCGGTTGGCTTCCCGACACCTACAGCTCAGAAGGTCACGGTCGTGGTTATGACCTTATTAGCCCTCATTAACTATAGTTTCGGGCTGTTCCGGTTTCATGTGATTGTGATATTTGACAGCTTCGGCTGAGTGGCTTTCAAGCCTTTATTATTGTCCTGGTAATTTCATTGGAGCCTTCGGGCATTGTGATTCATATTTAATTCAGTTCTTGTTTGATTCATGTTGTGTAATTCATTGCGGTAATCCGGGATTATGATTCGTCGTTGGGCATTTATGTTCTACACCTGTTGAACAAGTGTTAATGGTATGCCATGGGCATAGTATTTCACGAATGCTCGGTTCTCACCTTGGTTTGTGAGCATCTCGTATTATCATTATCATTTTACCGCTTCATTTTGCTTTTGGATGCATATCATGTTATACATGTATTTGATGTTTATTATCTGGATGACTGACCCCGTGGGGGCGGAACATGTTTTCATGTTTTAGGTGCTTGCGAGGAGAGAGTTGAGACACAGGGGCATGACGTTGGCGACAAGGCATTCGAGCGATACTAGTCCGAGTTGTTCATGTTGGTCAGTCAGTTGGAGTGTTCTCCAGTTTGTCAGTCATTGTCATTATGTATTACCCGAGCAGATACTCGTGGATGTTGTTGTATTTCATTTTTGGCCATGTAGGCCCATCGTTGTCGTTGAAATTCCTTATCGGAATATTGTGTCGGATATCATGGTAGGGACTATGATTCCCCCTTGTTGTTTAATTTAATGTATTATAGTCATGTTCGCCTGGTGGATCTCCTGGCGTGGGGTCCACGGCACTGTAATAACCCAATAGGATATGGGGGTGTTACACGTACGTTAATGGAGTTTGTTACGTATGCTACGAGGCCCTATTTACGTACGTAAAGGACTCCAGGTAATCGGGCAGTACGTACGTTAATCATCTAACGTATGTTAGACTGTGACCCTAATGTATGTAAACTTTAGTTTTCTATATATACCCAGGGGTTGACCGTGTTCGTCAGTTTTCTTCCTCCCCCGTTCTTCCGCGGCTGTGGTGATTTGTGGGCGATTTTGGGGCGGTTCTGGAGTCTTGTAACTCCAAGCTTTCGTCTCCCTTGAGTTCTTGATGTTGATTAACATCATCAATCCACTACAAAAAAAACAGTATTTACCGACGCCATTTACCGACGCCAGTAAAGGCGCTGGTATTTTTTGGCATTTAACGACGCCGTTACCGACACCCGTGAATTTGGACGATTCCCGATGGCTTTAACGACGCCATAGCGCGGGTGTCTTCCCGCGAAATTAGCCGACGCCAGTACCGACGTCTGAAGTCGTCGGAGAAATACCGACGGCACTTTTGCCGTCGTTAAATGGCATGACTTACATGAATTAACGATGCCACTCCCACCGTCGGTATTTGTTGAATTTAACAACGCCATTACCGACGGCCCGTTGGCGTCGGTAAATTTTAATACATTATTAGCCCTCTGCCTATTCTGGTTCGACCTAAAATCATTAATTCACCTCCCGCACCTCTGCAAAACCCCTCTCTCCCCGCACCTCTCTGCAAAACGCCTCTCTCCCCGTGCAAAACGCCTCTCTCCCCGGCAAAAGATTTCCCCGACGGATATATCTGAGATTTCTGCCTCCAGCGCACCTCCGCAAAACACCCCCAATCGGCGACCTAAAATCCCCGACGGAGATATCACGCTATCCTCTTTCGATTTCCCAATTCAGGTAACATCTCTCTATTCTTGATCTTCTTGAGGAATTCAGATTTCATGGTACTTAGAAGTCAACAACCTTTAATGTTTTGTATTGATTAAAAACTAGAAACATAACATACATTAAAACTGAAAAAAAATCAACATGGAGGATCCATTAACTGAACTTCATGAACTTCATAAAACGAGCAGTAGCGGAATGTGAATTTCATGAAAAATAAACTACTCTTACTTCACATAAATTGATTGGGTAAAATGATAAGGCGTCACGACAGTAGAAACTACTCTTACTTCTCGTATGATCTTGAACAGTAGCATTGTTAACTGCCTCAATAATGTCTTCAGCATGTTCTCCAGTTGCCCGATCCTTTTCGAATATAGTTGGCCACGACTTTATAAAAAATAGAAGTATGTTACCACTTATAGTAGGACAGCTTTGTGGCTATTTGAGTTAACTGTGATTACCTTATATAGGACAACTTTGTTGGCTATATAGGACAACTTCTTGTTAGGGACTGCTCATTTGTGGCTATTATGAGATCTCTGTAATCCTTAAAGATAACCCTTTTTTTTAAATTTGTGATTAGACTAAATCTCATGAATTTGTTTGGGATAATCATAAAATCTACCCTTGAGGTTTGTGTAATCACGAAACCCCCTAGAGAAGTTCCATAGTTACGAAAAATCTTGAGTTTTGTAGTCTCAGAATTAAAGGGTGGTAAATCGTAATAGTTTTATGACTGTAAGGGTTTGTTTTCATAATGTTCTTCATAAGATGAAAAAAACCTTGAGTTTTTTTGATCATTTTGTTACAATTTTTAGAATGGGTGACAACCGTGAGTGGATGTATCGCCGGAAACTTGATGGCTCTTGGAATCCTGCATTCCTCTCTGGACTTAACAACTTTATTGAGTATGCAAGTAGTCAGCCGCACTGCATGTCGGGTGACCAAATAAGATGTCCATGTAAAAAATGTGATAATATACAGTTTCATGATACAGAAAAAGTTAAGTATCACATTGGGAAATTTGGGTTCATTAGGGAGTATAAAACTTGGATTTTTCACGGCGAAATTGAAATGGATGAGGGATGTGAAGATATGGATGAAGATGTGAATATAGATACCAACGATTTGGGATCCAATTCGTACCGTACGATGGTCATGGAGCATGTCGGGCCACAATTTAATGTTGAGAATGTGGAAGAACCACCAAATCCTGAAGCAAAACGAATATATGACATGTTGAATGCTGGAGACAAAGAGTTGTGGCCTGGTTGTGCTAATTACTCCCAATTGTCTTATATGACTCGTTTCATGAGTTTGAAAGCAGAGAACCACTTATCAGAAAAGTGTTTTAATCAGTTTGCAGAGTTCATGAAAGACAGTCATCCAAAAGGGAATCTATGTCCCGATAACTTCTCTGATACAAAGAAATTATTGCGTGGGTTGGGATTACTGTAGAGAAGATTGATTGTTGTCCAAACAGTGCATGCTTTATTGTGACCATTACATAGACATTGAGAGTTGTATATTATGTTGTACATCACGCTACAAAGATATGTGTCGTGCCTCAGAAACCGTAGGAGGAAAAAGTGGCACCATGAAGATGTACTACTTTCCTCTTATTCCCGATTGCAAAGGCTATACATGTCAAATGCTACCGCGGCAGATATGAGGTGGCATGCTTCATGTTCCAGTTCAAATGATGGAATTATGCGTCATCCTACGACTCTCCAAAGATGGAAGCACTGGACACTATTTATCCAGATTTTGTCATGCGGAGGCTAGAAATGTGAGATTAGGTCTTTCGACCGATGGTTTTGCACCTTTTGCACAATCAGGCGACAATATTCATCGTGGCGATTATAGTCACACCCTATAACTTACCACCTTGGCTTCGTATGAAGGAACAATTCATGTTCCTAACAATCTTAATACTGTGGCCACGCAATCCTAAGATGCAATTGGATGTGTTTCTTCACCGCTCATAAAGGAGTTGACGAATTTGTGGGAAGAGGGTGTTCCAACATTTGACATCTCATTGAAGCAAAATTTTCAAATGCGAGCACTGTTGTTGTGGACTATTAGTGATTTACCAGCGTATTCAATGTTGTCTGGATGGAGTACTGCTGGAAGATTGGCATGCCCTCATTGCATGGATGAGACTGAAGCGTTTACTCTTCCTAAGAGTGGTAAACAAACATGGTTTGATTGTAGTCGGAAATTCTTGGAGCCAGATCACATGTTTAGGAGGAACCGACGAGCATTTAGAAAGAATATGACATGTGAAGTACCTACACTGAGAAAAGGTCGCGCTGAGATATTGAATCAAATAGAGGCACTGGGTCTTGTGAAAGTGACAGAGGACTACAATGAGACAAACAAAGAGATATCCAAGAATTCTAGGAGCGGGTGGAAGAAAAGAAGCATCTTTTGGGATCTCCCATATTGGAAAGAACTTCTGATTCGTCACAATTTGGATGTCATGCACATTGAAAAAAATGTGTTTGACAATGTGTTCAACACTGTGCTTAATGTGCCGGGAAAGACCAAGGATACCACCAAGTCTAGAGACGAGTTGCAATTGCTCTGCATCAGACCTGAATTGAAGAAAAATGAGACGACAGGAAAGCATCCGAAAGCTTGTTACTCACTTGACAGAGATGAAAAGAGAGTAATATGTGAATGGATATCTCGTCTTAAATTTCCTGATGGCTACATGTCCAATATTAGTAGATGCGTGGATAAGAAACAACTAAAGATGAGAGGGATGAAAAGTCATGACTGCCATGTGTTCATGCAACGCTTGTTACCTATTGCGTTTCGTGAACTTCTTCCTCAAGCTGTTTGGAAGGCAATTACGGAGTTGAGTATCTTCTTTAAAGACTTGACATATCGGACAATAAAAATAGAGGACATGTGTAGACTTCATGAAACAATTCCAGTTACTTTGTGCAAACTTGAGCGTATCTTTCCGCCTAGCTTCTTTGATTCAATGGAGCATCTTGTTATCCATCCGCCGATTTAAGCCCGAATTGCTGGTCCAAGATAATATCGATGGATGTATCCATTTGAGAGGTATATGAAGACATTGAAAGATTTTGTAAAGAACAAAGCCAAAGTTGAAGGATCCATCACCAATGCCTACTTAATGAAAGAGGCATCAACATTTAGCTCATACTACTTTGAAGATTGGGTGACTACGAAGATTAGAAGTGTGCCTCGAAATGATGAGGGGGGAGCCGATGAAAATGATGATCCAAATATGCTCTCAATTTTCAAATTGGATGGCCGTCCTTTTGGCAAAATGCCTTCACGATATTTTGATGCCAAAGAGTATAATGCGACATATATATATTTTATCCAATTGTGCCGAGGTTTCGAGACATACTTGACGTGAGTACCCTCGTGATATTTTATTTTGATGAAGAATATATTCATTCATTAAATATATAATAACTCGTGTGTTTTTGAAGATTGTTTGAAGATCAAATTCGAGCAACTAACTGGGATAACGGAAAATGACTTACAAACAAGAGTTGAAAAGGAGTTTGCAAGTTGGTTCAAAACATATGTAAGTGTGGGGTCTCATATCAAATTATTTATAGACTAATTTCATATGTAGAAAGTTACATAACTAACATACTTAATAATTGTCATAGGTTAATGATCCTTCAAGTAATGCAAGCCAATGCATTAAGGACCTTGCAGAAGGGCCATTGTACGGGGTTCAAATTTATTCTGGGTGTTTAGTTAATGGATACAGGTTCCACACGGTTGACCATGGGTCAGATAAAAGTACTATGAATAGTGGTGTCTGCATAAAGGGCGAGGTTTATAATAGTGATGAGCAGGATTTTTGCGGGCGATTAATGGAGGTGTGTGTGGTAGAGTATAATGGTGAACCTACTAAAACAATTGTGTTATTCAAGTGTGAGTGGTTTGACTTATCACCTCTAGGGACTTTGGTGAATACAGATTTCAATTTGGTTTCAGTAAACCACACCCGTAAATACAAGAAGTACGAACCTTTTGTGTTACCCAATCAAGCTACTCAAGTGTATTATGCTTCCTATCCTAGTATGAATCAAGCTAAGAAGGATTGGTGGGGAGTGTGCAAGGTCACACCTAGATCTAGAGTTGAAGTAGCTTGTGAACCATCCGCCTCATCATTACATCAACCGTTTCAAGAGGATGCCGTGGCCATGAGGACTAGAGGTAGTCAAGCTACTGTAGATGATGAGATATCAATATCGCATCCACGAGGTGGACTTATTGATATTGATGATGTGGATGAGGCATCGGATGATGGATATATAATAACGTTAGATGAGGAAGATAGTAATGATGATGATGATGATTCTGATCATATGTTATAGTCTTTACGATCATGTCAATATTGTGATTTTCAAGCTAATGAATATTCTGTTTTAGATTGATAAAATTTGATTGCACTTGATTGGTCTGTCATTGTAACTTTGCGGTGACACCTATGAATGATGCATCATATGCCCTTGTTCAGTCTAGCAACTTTTTTGATCTTCTGCTCTTAGTCTGTTATGGAAACCCGCCACTCAGTGCTTCCATGGCTGTGACCTTCGCTGAATTAGTCAAATTATTTTGCATGCCCGTAGTTGTTTTGTTGATCCTCTCGTGTAACTTTGCTCAATTGGTTGTTTTATTTATAATTGGTTGTTTTGTTGATCCTCTCGTAATTGTTCTCAAACTATACATAATACATATTTCTTTAGTTTTCATGACATATGTTCTCTGCAGTGCCAATCATGCTGAGACAAACAATTTTTAAAACTAGTATTCACAAAATTATTTTGAATACCTTGATAATTGAAATAGTATAAACCACCACACTGATTACCAGTCCCCAGAACTTTTAGCTGAAATAGTATAAACCAGTGTATGTCATGTGTTGGTTAGCACCAGAATCAACCACTTTACTACTTAAAATCATTTTATAATGAATCTTATTATTAGAACAGAAAAACTTATTAAAGTTTTGATCATTATTAAAAGCACTGCCATGCTGGCCTGCACATTCTTTCCAGTTAAAGAATTATCTTTGATGAGAGAAATGAGAGTAGATAATTGATCATCTGTAAAACCAGAAAAAGAACTAGAACCAACAGAATTATTGTTTGAAAACCTTTTATTGTTGTTTTGAGGTCTATTATTGTTAGCCTTTTTCCAAAATTTGGAGGATAACCAATCAATTTAAAACATCATTCTTGAGTATGACCATTAAAACCACATTTTTCACAAACAACAGTGGAACCAGAACCAGTATTCCTTCTATTATCAGACACTCTATTAAAGTTGGCAGTTGGATTATTAGTCTGACATAACAGGTTGATTAGGCTGATTCACAACTCTAGAAGTAAAAGCAGAATTATGATTTCTACTAGTACTTCCAGAAACAACATTCATGTGAGACTCCTCACTACTAATGATAGCATAAGCACCCTTAACATCAGGCAAAGGATCTCTAGATAATATATATTACTTCTTATTTGCATGTAAGTATCATCTAATCCCATTAAGAATTGCATAAGTTTCATAAGTTGATTATGCTTTTTAAAATCATCAGCAGCATGACAAGTACACCTAGGTAACTGAACCATAGCATCAAACTGTTTCCACAGAGTACTTAACTTGTTAAAATATTCAGCAATAGTAGTACCATTTTGAGTTAAGGAATGTATCTTATGTACTCCACTTTCATCAAAATTTAGTTCTGACTTATTAAAAACATCTTTATTATTATCAGAAACATTAACAAACTCTTTTGAACCACTTACATATTTCATTTTAAAAGGAAATATAATTTCATAAAACCTCACATCTCTTGCAAAAAACACACACTTACTTTCCAAACCATACAAGTTATAAGCCTTTTTTACACTGGAAAAACAAATCAAAACACAATTTTCAGATTTAGAACTAAACTTATCATTTGAGTTTAAAATAGTGGAATAACAAAGACATCCAAAGCACCTGATATGAGAAAGACTAGGATCCTTACCATACACTAAAATAGAGGAGGTGAGCCTGTTGATTAAGTAAACAACAATTATAACACATTCAGGCCACATAAATTTTCAATTATGTGTATTTGATTTTATTTTATTTTCTACACAAGCAATTTTAGATGTTCTCGATGAGGAGAGGTGGTGGCGGGCGCCGCAGTAGCACGGGCTCCTCACGAGCAGCTCCCGGACACTCTTCACCAGTTACGGACTCCCCACGAGAAGGTCCTGTTAGGTCTTCGTCTGCTCTACCCGAGACTCCGCCGATTGTTCTACTCCGAGACAGGGCAGACGAGGAGACTAGTGCACACATTTCTGAAGATGAGGATCGGGAGATAATAGCTTCTGAGGCAGCCTCAAGTGTTGTTTCCTGTAGAAAGATTGCTCTTGAAAGAGATACTAAAACCGGATTAGTTATTTACTGTTTAATTGGTATAAAAGTATTTCCGAATAATTACAAAAAGAAAAGTAATCTTACAAATTTGCAAATACCACCTTCACAGTTGCTTCTATTTCAAAAATTGCTTCCCCAACTTGTGTAAGACTTTCATACGTTCACTTTAACTTATATTTAAAGAAGAAAACAAGTACTAAAAAATAGAAAACAAATGTTGATTAAATGCTATAACTAAGTATTGTGGTGATCTAAATGATTAATTTGGTTTTGGTTACAGAGATATAGTGATTCATCCCCAGATTTCCAGGTTGTGCACGAGGAGTTTTAAAAGAGTTCCCAATCCGACAGGCTTCAACTGGAAAGATACTCCTGTAATATCCGCAATTTTCGATTTTTGGTAAATTTCTTTTTTTCGGCCGGAGTCCGTTTTGACGGCTCTCTCATGACCGTTTCGTCATTCTGAGAATGATTAATTCTACACTTTTTGTCATCCGAGTTCGTTTCGGTGTTGTTTTGTTGAGTTCTGTGCTTTTTAGCGACTTTTCCGCACTTGAGTTCGATTCTTGCGAATCTCGTCAAATCATTGCTTCGAGTTTCCCGCAAGTCCGTTTAACTTTGTTAGACGTGTTGTGAACTTCGGTTTGGTTATTCGATCACGTATCGTGATTTCCGGGCGTTTTGGGCCATTTTGTAATTTCTTGAAAGTTACGGGTATCCATATCTGTATTTGTCGTCTTGACCCTTTTCTTGGTCGCGTATGATTAATTATTGCATTACGTTTTCATCTCGAGTCGTTGACGTCGTCCGCGAACTTTTCGCCGTGTAGTCCGCCTGCGTTTCGGAAATCGAGGCGTCGGGTCGTGGCGCCGAAAGTACCGCCGGACGGGTGCGGATCGGGCCGGACGAGTCCGACATCGCCGAGCAGAGCGGCAGAACCGCGAGCGCACGCCACGGCCGGACGCCAGCGCTAGCTTCGGCAGTGTAGTGCACGCTGTCGAGTCACCAACAGACGCCATCTGCCCGGGCAGAGGTATTACGAGGTTCTCGACTCGGCCAGATCGGGCGGTAGCGCACGCCATCGCGGTCGTAGCGCGCTAACCGGCAGGGTAGCGCACGCCGGCCGACTAGCGTACGCACGGGACGAGTTGTCGATCCAGTGGCTATCGATGTAAGCGCGCTGCAGGCTTCGGCCGTAGCGCACGCTAGCGGAGTCGGGCGGTCGAGTCACGGTCGGTAATTGGTCGGTGGTGCCGGGTCGTGCCATGGCCGAGTGTGCTCGGCATCTTGCCGATAGCGCACGCTAGGCCGGGAAGGCTAGCGCACGCTAGTTCCGCCCAAGATATATAATGATGATCAAATGACTTTCTCCGTCATTTTTCATTTCATTTCTCTTCGGTCCATGGTGGGGTTTCGGAGGAGACGAAACCATGTTGTTGAACAACAAATCCATGAAGTTCTTGAGGTTATATCGTTGATCAATCGTCCTATAACATCCTTCGATCCAATAATCAAGGTTAGATCTTTAGAACCCTACTTTTGGGTAGATTTGGGGATTTTCGCGTTTTTGTCCGATTCGTTCCGTTTTGTCGATTAATTCATGATGAATATGATTAACCTTGTTGGTATTCTTAGTTTCCCTACGGATTCATGGTATATTTCGTGATTTTTACGGAATCGAGAGGGTTTGGTTGTGGTCCGCCCTCGTTGTTGTTTATATACGAATATACATGAATCGTAGGCGGGTTTTCGGGTGTATTCCAATTCCGTATTCATTTAGAAATGGTTGTCATTGTATTCTTCGAATCGTTAGGTTCGGTTTCATTGGTTCCTAGCGTTCGCCGGTGACTTTCCTTTCCGTTCGTTGCGTCGTCAATAATTCAAGGCAAGTATTTTTTGTAAACCTTTAAGCTTAACATGAAATGGTGATGTATATTACTTGTGTGTAACTCACCTCGTGTTGGCCCGACGGGGTCAAGGAGGGAAATCTATGCTGCCGCCCTGGATTTCACGAGTTTGTTTAGCTAGCCAGTGCGGGAGGGTCCTTAGAGGCCTCGTGCGGGAATCTATGATATTACTCTGTTCCCAAGGCGATGCATGTGCGTGTTTTGTTTTATAATGTAGCCAGTGCGGGAGGGTCCTTAGAGGCCTCGTGCGGGAATCTATGATATTACTCTGTTCCCAAGGCTAATTGTTTGACTGTTTATTTTCCGGAAAAGACATGTCTAGTTTTGGTTTTTGAAATGATATTGGTGCATGTACTATGAAATGTGTAAGCGATTGGTTTGCCTTGAATACTTGTACTAGCGTAATTGCTAACCCCTTTGGGGACCCGTTGTCGGTGAAATTCTTGTTATGGATTTCGTGTTATGTTCGGCCAGAGACGGCGGGCCTTTGGGATGGTACGAGGATATCGGCCAAGGTTGTTGACATGTGCAATTGAGTCTTGTTATTTCCTACCGTCTCTTTTGATATGGATGTTTTCCAAATTGTAAACTTATAGATTGTACTCGCGAGTACTTAGGCTTTTCCTCTCAGTTATTGGTCCTTGTTGGAGTTCTGTATTTGTCGGTTGATGTTTATTATGCCGGTTGTACCGGACGTGTTGTTTTATGTTCTTGTTGTTAACAATTGTTTCCTTGCTAACCGAGATGGTTAGTCGAGAGGTGTTTTTCTTGTGTTAGCCTTGTGGGTCCCATGTAGGGGTCCACGGCGCTGTAATACACCTCGAATATCTTGGGGGTGTTACAGAAAATGGTATCGGAGCTCTAGGTTTATGGATACCTAGGCTTGTTGGTTATTTGGGTCTAGTTGTGTTTTGTTTTGCACATTGTCACACCGCTGCCGGCATCTCAGTACATCCAGTGCTCGTAAGTTTTCCTTACTCAATTCTCTTGTTTTCTCGTATTGAAATTCCACTTCTTGAACTGTGATTGCCTCTCTCGTACTTTATCGCCGAGTTGTTTCTCGATCCATCCGGTTGTGTACTTTTGATTCTAGTATTGCGCAGTCCTTTATCTCTCTGGAGTATGTGCGCCGTTCTGGGCTTGACCGTTTGTCGTTTTGCGAGCCTTCCATCGCTAAACTTCCTAGCATTGGTGGGATCGTTGGTGATCGAAAGATCCAAATTTTGCTCCGTGGTATATTGTGAGAGGGCTTGACGCTCTAGTCTTTTGTTGTATGATGGAATCTGTGTTTGGTAATTGCGATATACTAAATGTATGTTGAGCCGAATGTACTGATGGGTTGGACACCGAAGGGTGCAGTATGATGTAGAAGTTTTGAACATTGATATGTTCCGGTATAGGTATTGATGGCAGAGTTTGTTGAGAAACTCACATAGGTGGTTTCGACATACGTCAAATCGGTGATCTTTGGTTATCTTTGTCAAACTTGAAGAGATAGTTTGACATATGCTTGGAATTAGTATTCTCGAGTTGCGCTTGTTGAACTGGTGATTTTTGAATGCCGTATATGCGTGTGTTCGGAAATTGTTGGTACTTGGCTAATTATTGTTATTTACAACCAACGTGTTTCTATTAATAATAATACATGCGGCGTGCATGCTTGAAAATTTCTTAGACTTGATCGTATTGTGGGTTTTTGAAAGTGACATGAATTTGGGCGAGCCAGCCTTGTATTTTCAAATAAAACCTTGTGTCGTATTTAAAGGTCGTGTTTAAAAGTGTTTAGGACATTTTATAAAATGCTACCGCTATTAAGCCCTTGTCGCGTTTGAAAGGGTCTTGAAAACGATTTTTAACTTATCGGTTTTATTTTCGAATAACTAGAGTATACGATTTTTAAAATCAGATTAGCCTGGGGAAACCTAGGCTGTCGAGTCAAGTTGTGTTTGTTGAGTTTTGTCTTGTCGGATTTTGTCTGACGTAGTCACATCGCGACGCGTCGTTTGAGATCATTGGTCGTGGTTAGTATCGAGGGGTGGTCGTCACTTACGTGCGACCTATGGATGTTAAACTCCCTTCTTTGTGTTGTGCCTCGTGTGACACGAGTTATTTGTTTGATTAGTTGTTAAATGATGGAATCCTTCTGTGGATTTTGATTTCACGATATGTGTTTATTAGACTCTCGTATTTGGTTTATACGAGGAGTGTCGTCACTGCTGATGTATTTTCGAACCGTATTTTATCCGCTGCGTGAGTTCTTTCAAACGGCTTTCGGTATTTTGCAAACTGAGTTTTATTTCGTAAAACCGATTCCTTGAATCAAGTTATGGCATTTTGGCCTTGAATATTTCATGATGGTTTGACAAATGATTTTGTGAGCTTTGGAAAAATATTACCGTCATTGGTCTTTTTAGCATTTTCGAAATGACATGGGAAATTGTGCTTAGCCTGGTAAATCCTTGTGAGAAAGGTTTACGGCATGTAATTTTTCTGATGTGTTCTGTTGTTGTCTCTGTGGGTCGTTAGCGCACGCTACGCTTTGCAGCTAGCGCGCGCAAGAGTGCGTTGGTAGCACGCTAAGGGGAGGATAGCGCACGCTACCTGGTAGTTCAGGGCAGTCCAGGAGCTACTGGACTGGGTCTGAAGTTCTCGTTAGCGCACGCTAACACTTGGGGTTAGCGCACGCTAACAGTGTATTTTTGGTCAGGAGTTTTGTTTGGTGCCGTGATAGCGCACGCTAACCTTAATGATTAGCGCACGCTAATTGTGTCCAGTATAAATCTTTGGACACGATCTAAGTTGCATTTTTCTTCATTTCTTCACCTTCCTCCATGAGTTCGAGACGTAGCGACTCGGTTTCGCATCTGGGCTGATTTTTCTTCCACCCAAAGGTGTTTTGGAGTATCTAGATGATTTTTAACATCATCTAATCCATTGTTCTTCGCCGAATCTAGGTATTTTCTTGAATCCCTAGAGTTGACTTTTTGGAGTTTTGTTCTTGATATCGTTTTCCATCCAGTTTTGATAAACCGATTGTTGTTTTAACGATGTTGTTAAACATATCCTGAGGATTGTATATCACTGTCGTGATTTTGAGCGATTTGATGCGTGTGATATGATGTGTTTAAGTAAATGTTGATACGTGCGAATTTTGGGCATTTTGGCCTATTGTACTTCTGAAAAACCTTGAGTATCTTAGAAAATAAACCTCGAGACGTACTTTTAAAATAAATTATTTTCTCACAGTGCTCTCAAGATGCCTACTAGTGTCACGCTATGTTTCAAAATTATTCTACTTTGAGGATCAAAATATTTTGAAATATTTCTAATGAATTAGAAATGCATTCGCTTAGACCCGAAGGTCGAATATAGCTGACAAGTTTTAATTTAACGAAAGGTGTCTTCATTTTTTTTATTAAACGCAAGATGATTTTTTTTTTAAAAAAAAAAAAAAAGTCTCGATGACGATGTTTGTACTACTTTTTGATATATGATACTCAAGATCAACTGGTGCTTGCAAGTTATTTTCAAAAGATGGTTTTGTTTTCAAAACCTATCATTCCTAATTGTGGTCCGGGAATATATGTGTGATGTTCGTGCTCTCGTTAGGGTGTTAACCCGAGTTGTTGTTGAATTGGTGGTGTGAGCGTTGAGTCGTTCGCCACACGGTTGTCGTGGTAGCCTCTGCGAGGTGTGATATTGGTATTGGATGTTGTCGCCTCGTAGCGGTTTATGCGTTATCGCATATATGCGGTATTAGAGCTCGGGTTGGTATGATTGTGTGCATCGGTGATTGTTCCGTATCGTGTCGGTTGCTTATTGTATTGTTACCTTGGTTCCGTTGTTGTGAGTTTCTGGAGCGAGGTCAAAAGTAATACCCGTACTATTTTGACTTCTATATCTTCTCTTTCTCTAGTCTATCGATTCGCTCGTGTTCATTGATACCTTCGAACCTGATCTATACCTTGGTTTCATCATTCGAGCGAGTAATCTGGTTTTGAGTCGATTTGGTTATCGCTGTGACTTTTCCGAATTCGGTTCGACTATTGTGAATCTTGTTCGGAAGTAACATTTTTTGGTTCTAATAGTTCTTTTATTCAAAGTGGATCGGATTTTAAACTTCTGTATTTTTAGCTCTATCAACTCGTTTATGCTCGTTAACATTTCTGAACTTTCCCTATCCCTTGCTTTTGTTGATCGAACGAGGGTGGTATTGTTTCGGAATAACTCGTTTGTCGTTGTGGCTTTTCAATCGCTATTCCCTTTCTGTGGATATTGTGGGAATGCACGTCTTCTTATTCTCACCAGTCATCACGGGAGTTGTTGTTTGAATTTTATTATCCTACGTGTTTCGGACATGATTGTTCGATTTTTGTTGTCTCAATCGTTTGTTTGTTCGGTTTTTGTTCTCGTTTCGTGATTGTTGAGCGTTCAGGCTCCTTCGTAATTCCCTTAAGTTCGGGAAATTAGTCTCGTTTTCGATCTTCCAACCCTTGGGCGGTGGAATTCCGTATTTGTTCAGCGTTGACTCGCGTTTTGGGTTGATAAACCGTTGGGTTGGTCAATCGTATTGATTTTCGTTCGTTGAGTTTGTGATTGTTCGGATAATCGACTCGATTGTATTGCCTATTTGATGACGCTTGTCACTCGTTGATTTTATTATGTCTCTACCGGTGACGTTGTGTTAGTCGCCCTAGAGCGTATTTTCTCGCCGTATGTCTCTTTGCGTTCCTTGCAGCGTTTCGCCGTCGGGCGCGAGTCTTCGGTTTTGTGTATCTCGTCGAGTTTTCTTGGCAAGGGATATTGCTTCTCCTACTTATTTTAAGTTTCGGAACGAAACTTCTTTTAAGGAGGGTAGAATGTAATATCGCAATTTTCGATTTTTGGTAAATTTCTTTTTTGGCGGAGTCCGTTTGGCGGCTCGCTCATGACCGTTCGTCATTCGAGAATGATTAATTCTACACTTTTTGTCATCCGAGTTCGTTTCGGTGTTGTTTTGTTGAGTTACGTGCTTTTAGCGACTTTTCCGCACTTGAGTTCGATTCTTGCGAATCTCGTCCGAAGCTATTTGTTTGAGTTTCCCGCAAGTCCGTTTAACTTTGTTAGACGTGTTGTGAACTTCGGTTTGGTTATTCGATCACGTATCGTGATTTCCGGGCGTTTTGGGCCATTTTGTAATTTCTTGAAAGTTACGGGTATCCATATCTGTATTTGTCGTCTTGACCCTTTTCTTGGTCGCGTATGATTAATTATTGCATTACGTTTTCATCTCGAGTCGTTGACGTCGTCCGTGAACTTTTCGTCGTGTCCGTTCCGTGCGTTTTCGGAAATCGAGGCGTCGGGTCGTGGCGGCTGAGCAGCTGGCCGGACGGGTGCGGGATGGCCGGACGAGTCTTGGACATCGGCCAGCCGAGCACGGCGAGAACCGCGTAGCGCACGCTTCTGGCCGGGGCCTTGCCGCGCTAGCTCGGCCGGTGTAAGCGCACGCTGTCGAGTCGGCCAGACGTGCTTCTCGGGCACAGGCGAGGTATTCGAGGTTACGGACTCGGTCGGGATCGGCGGGTAGCGCACGCTCTGTCGGTCGTGCGCCGCTAACCGCGAGGGTAGCGCCGCAGCGCCGGCCGACTAGCGTGCGTTCTGGGACGAGTTGTCGATCCGGTGGCTCGGGCCAAGTCGGCTAGCGCGCGAGCTTCGGCCGTAGCGCACGCTAGCGGGAGTCGGGCGGTCGAGTCACGGTCGGCGGGGTGGTCGGTGGTGCCGGGTCGTGCGGGCCATGGCCGAGTGTGCTCGGCCGTCTTGGCGATAAGCGCACGCTAGGTAGGAAGGCTAGCGCACGCTAGTTCCCGATATATAAATGACAGACCAGCGACTTTCTCCGTCATTTTCATTTCATTTCTCTTCGGTCCATGGTGGGGTTTCGGAGGAGACGAAACCATGTTATTGAACAACAAATCCATGAAGTTCTTGAGGTTATATCGTTGATCAATCGTCTATAACATCCTTCGATCCAATGAATCAAGGTTAGATCTTTAGAACCCTACTTTTGGGCAGATTTGGGGATTTTCGCGTTTTTGTCCGATTCGTTCCGTTTTGTCGATTAATTCATGATGAATATGATTAACCTTGTTGGTATTCTTAGTTTCCCTACGGATTCATGGTATATTTCGTGATTTTTACGGAATCGAGAGGGTTTGGTTGTGGTCCGCCCTCGTTGTTTTTTATATACGAATATACATGAATCGTAGGCGGGTTTTCGGTGTATTCCAATTCCGTATTCATTTAGAAATGGTTGGGATTGTATTCTTGAATCGTTAGGTTCGGTTTCATTAGTTCTAGCGTTCGTCGGTGACTTTCCTTTAGTTCGTTGCGTCGTCAATAATTCAAGGCAAGTATTTTTGTAAACCTTTAAGCTTAACATGAAATGGTGATGTATATTACTTGTGTGTAACTCACCTCGTGTTGGCCACGGGGTCAAGGAGGAAATCTATCTTTGCCACTGGATTTCACGAGTTTGTTTAGCTAGCCAGTGCGGGAGGGTCCTTAGAGGCCTCGTGCGGGAATCTATGATATTACTCTGTTCCAAAGGCGATGCATGTGCGTGTTTTGTTTTATAATGTAGCCAGTGCGGGAGGGTCCTTAGAGGCCTCGTGCGGGAATCTATGATATTACTCTGTTCCCAAGGCTAATTGTTTGACTGTTTATTTTCCGGAAAAGACATGTCTAGTTTTGGTTTTTGAAATGATATTGGTGCATGTACTATGAAATGTGTAAGCGATTGGTTTGCCTTGAATACTTGTACTAGCGTAATTGCTAACCCCTTTGGGGACCCGTTGTCGGGGAAATTCTTGTTATGGATTTCAGGTTATGTTCGACCCAGACAATGGTATTTGCGGGATGGTACGAGGATGTCGGCCAAGGTTGTTGACATGTGCAATTGAGTCTTGTTATTTCCTCTTGTCTCTTTTGATATGGATGTTTTCCAAATTGTAAACTTATAGATTGTACTCGCTAGTACTTAGGCTTTTCCTCTCAGTTATGGTGGTCCTTGTTGGAGTTACTGTATTTGTCGGTTGATGTTTATTATGCCGGTTGTACCGGACGTGTTGTTTTATGTTCTTGTTGTTAACAATTGTTTCCTTGCTAACCGAGATGGTTAGTCGAGAGGTGTTTTTCTTGTGTTAGCCTGGTGGGTCCCATGTAGGGGTCCACGGCGCTGTAATACACCTCGAATATCTTGGGGGTGTTACAACTCCTAATAGCGTAAAGGCCCAGTACTATACCTTCTTTAAGGTAATTTGTAATCATTATGTAAACTAATTATATTTAATTGGAAAGTTAGTTTTATTAACTTGATATGCAATATTTCATAGAAATTTTCACGTGGCACATTGAGTGGGAACAAGAAGTCTATGATTTTGGGAGTCTCGTGCGGGTTAGGTTCAAGAATTTCCTAAGTGATGCAAAAAGAAAAGGGATCAAGGGAGGCGAAACACATCCTCTTGATTGGTGGGAAGGTTTGTGTGCTTCTTGGGATACTCCCGAGGTGAGAGATGTATCTACGAGGCGAGAGGCAAGCGAATGGCTGAAGTGGATGGCCACAGTACCGGGATAAGCAAGCACGGTGGAGGCTCTAAGTGCATTAGCGTACTTGCTCGAGAGTTGGTTAGTAATTATCTAATTATTTTTGCTTGTATATATAAGTGTGCATCATAATAATTTCGAAGTTTTTTTTTAATAAATAGGCAACGAAGAACAATCTTCCATTAGAGCAGTGTGTTTATGCCTCTTTTCGAGCTATCCACATGAAAAAAGATGGAACTTTTACGACACAGAAGGATGCGGATATTGATGTAAGTATATATGCATTCGATTCATCTACGGTATTTTGGAATACATTCGATTCACACTTGTTGTTTTGATTGTCATGGAAACAGTGTGTCTATTTCTCCAATAATCAACTTTAGTATTGTAGAAAAATGTTATAAATCTTTAGCCCCTTTTATTCTAGCATTTTCTTTGGTTAATGATTTTAGAGTGACACGAAAGTTATAAATTTCATTAGACATTTCATCAATGGTGTTCTTGCAATCAAACTTAGAAAGATCGAAATGTTAGTAGTTCTTGCAGTTACTTGCTTGAACTAGCTTCTGCTCATCGACACGGCCATCGGTGCAAGGTTCACATACTCGGTTTCATCATCGAATCATTCACATCTGCAACCTTGACCATTCCACGATTGTAGCTAGAAAATCCTTTGTATGAACCGGCCGCTAGTCATGAGTAGGTATGAGCCAATTTGACGGCGTAACTTCGGGATGGGCATTAAGTGGTTCGTAATCATATTGATGTTAGCATATTTTAGTTGAAATTAAAGGTCTTTGTGGTTTTCTTTAATTTTGCGTGGTATGCCTTTTCTTCACCTATTTTCTACCATCACTTGAATCACACTTGTGGTTGAAAGTTTTAATTCTGGAAAAAAGAAACCATTAATTGTCTATAAAATATCCTGAAAACGCAGTATACACTTCTTAATGAAATGTACACAAATCACATATTTTTGGTACTATTTATTTTGATTCATTGTTTTACTATTTTCTTATCACATATTTCTATCTACCAGGTATTTTAATTCATTACTTTTTTCATCACTCATGGTTACTTCTTTTTTTTTAATCACACAGCCAATAGAACTTTTGAAAATCACTTTGAACTTTTGAAATAGAATCCCAACACTATTCTCTCAGAATTGCAAGTGAACGGAGTGACAGGTCGAACGAGGTTCCATGATTGAGTAATGAAAGATTCATGAGTTCCTGCGAGCTATTCGTGGTGATGTTCATAGATAGATGCCTTTGGTGACTTCTCTTGGAGCTTCTTTGGTAGGTTAGGACAGCGTTTGTTGATATCATTAGTGTAAGCATGAGTTTCTTGTGTACGCTTTTGCCATATGATGTTAGAATATAACTCGGAAAACATGGATGAGGTTGTGATGTCGGTTTGTAATTAGTTGATATGAAGCAAAGAGAGTCTCCAGATGTTGATGAATCAGATACCATTAACGTGTTGATTCATTGCATATATGATGAGTTAGATTGTCATTAGTAAGCCTTGTTGGACGTCTTTTATGAGGTTTCGTTGTTGCTAAGTTCTTATAGTACATAGAAGTTAGTACGAGGTGATAGGAATTTGGATGCGTTGGTTATATGATGTTAGAATCTTGCTTGCAAAATAATGGAAGAGATTGTAATGTGGATTTGTAGTTGGTACATAAGGCAAATAGATCTTTTAAATGTTGATGAGATCATTTACCTGTTGATTTATTGCATTTATGACGAGTTAGATGGTTTTAGTTTGACATAAACCCATAATGAGTAGACCTGGAAGACCACAAGTGACAAGACTGTATATCCCGTAAGCATTTTTTTCTTGTACAGGCAGTGGTTACAGTTAGTAATACCAAGGTGCATTTTGGATGGCACTTTAAGAGACTCAGAATGCATAAGCGCTATATTTAGATTATTGTAGACAATCATTTATTTATCTAAGCACTTATGTTTAATGCATATAAACTGCTAAATTGCTTTTTTTTTCCCTATTACTGTAGACTTTTTGTAACTTATCCTTTGTTGTGTATCTTCTCTTCTTCTTTTGGGAAGGTGCTGTTTTTCATTTGTTGTGTTAGATGCGATATGATCCTAGCAACAGGCCAACACCTATGGATGATGTGACTATATAAGCAACTTTTGAAGCTACTATTGCTCTGCTCTGTTCTGTTTAGTTAGTTTTGCAATTGGATTCTTGTGGTTATCGATTAGTAAAAGGTGTCTAAATCTAGGACTGTTCCATTGTCAATAATATCTTCCAGCAAGATTTATTTCTGTAATTTTTCGACTTTGCTGCTCAAATGTAATTAGAATTCATATATGATTATTCCGTTTTTTTCCTTGTTGCTGCTTAAATGTAATTAGAATATTTATTTCTATAAAGTTGTATTCATTTGGAATGTTTTTCTCATTGAGCATGTTTTTCTTCTCAGGCTAGGGTTAAGCAGCTTGCTGCAGAGCAAGGAGAGGGAGCAGATTTAAATATGATCTATAAGACTGTACTGCAGGAGAAGGAGGCCTCCAAAGAATATGTCAAGAAAAACAGGATGTATGGCCTTTGGCGATCTAGCTCCCGGCATCATAAGCACGAGCTCTAGCGGCGGTGGATCAACGACCTCACGGTTTCACGCATCGAAGAGATCCACACTCGATTCACATCCTTAGAGGAGCGGTGATAGAGGAGCGCGAGGCGAGAGAAGACCGAGCAAAGGTGATTGAAGAAGAGCGCGGGCGAGAGAAGACCAGGCAAAGGTGATTGAAGAAGAGCGTGTGAAGAGACAGCGCCTTGAGGAACAGTTGCAAGCTATTCAAGAAATGCTAACACAACAAAATCTTCCACCTCAGAGTCGCTCTTCTACTTCACCTTGATTTAGACTACTTATTTCTTTTTTGTTATGCGATGAAATGATGACAACTCTTGATTGTGTACGACGATATAACTATGACGATTGTTTAACATTGAGACGTTTTTGATGTTTATGACTAGTTTGTTTGATTATTCAGAAATTGAAAGCGGGTAATTAAAATAATTAAAAATTCAGAATATTCAGCAAAAACAAAAATAAGCGGCATTCGACGGAAAAAGCTGCGATTGAAAAATTACCGACGCCCTTTTACGTCGGTAAAGCGCGTCATGATTTACGGTTTACCAACGTACCAAGACCGTCGGCAATGGTACATTAGCGACGGCTAAATTCCGTCGGCAATGGCGTCGTCATTTTTCGGTTTAACAACGCCAGGCCCGGCGTCGTTATTTCAAAATTAACGACGGCAACACGGCGTCGTAAATTCCGTCGGTCGTGGCGTCAGTAGTGGCGTCGGTATCCGTCGGCAAAACCGTCCCAGTTTCAGGTCACCCGGGGATTGCCCGACGCCAACGGCGTCGGTAATTTAACAACGCCACGAAATGGCGTCGGTAATTTTTTACCGTCGATCGGTTTTCCAACGCCCTTCTGGCGTCGGTAATGGCGTCAGTATTCAGTTTACCGACGCCCCCTGCTTATTTTGCCGACGGAATTTGGCGTCGGTAAACACTGTTTTTTTTGTAGTGATCCGTGTTCTTCGTCTTTGATTCGAGGTAACTTTCTTGAAACCCTTCTCGATGTATTTTGAGAATCTTTAAGATTCGAGTTGTTCTTCATGAATTGTGTCGTTGTATATCATCAATCGGTTGTTTTATATCCCTATGATTTGATTAGTATTTCTTATCGTATTCGAGTTTGGGTGATGTTCTTGATGTTTCTTGGAGAAGTATTGAACCCCAAGTGTTCGATCCTATGTTTCTACGAATTCTTGTTAAGAATTTCGTGTGTTTTTCATCTTCCTTGCGATCGACCTTGTAGTGATTATGTTATTCTTGTGTTTTCGACCTAGTTGGAGGATTCGAGGGTTTTCGGTCGAGCTTTCCCTTTGCTTCGCGTGCTTTGGACTTGAGGCGAGTATCTCGTCTATATTCCTTATACTTTGAGATTGTGGATTGTCGCGAACTTAACGTGGACTTGTTAGTGATTGGACATTAAACCGTAACTTATTTTTAAATGAATATGTGATTTCTACGAAAGTAAATACGAACGTAAACTTGAGTTTCTTGAAGAATGATAACAACCATTTCATTTTGTACTTTTCTTAATACGGATACCAGAAATGAGTAGTTATCCGAGGAATTGTGGAATCGCGGAATATTGGTATTATTCGTGTTAACCCTTTTCTTTCCTGAATGATGTTGTCATGTGAATGTTGTGCCTTGGTGGAGGTGTATGATGCGTTTTATTATTTACGTGTTTGTGATTGTGGTGAATATGGTACCTTTGTTGTTGTGTATCTTAGTGAATTGAGATGTTATTCGGGTAGGGACCCATGTGGCCTCCGGCGGCGCGTGCTTGCGAGTACGGCCAGACTATACGATTTGACCATAAGGTTATCAATTCGGGTAGGTCTGGAGGGGGCTCCGAGAATCGTCACTTGCGAGTGCGATGTCATGATAACTTATGGGCGTGTTTGAATGGTGTTATCCGGGTAGGGACTCGTGTGGCCTCCGGCGGTGCGTGCTTGTGAGTACGGCCAGATGATACGATTTGACCATAAGGTTATCTAATCGGGTAGGTCTGGAGGGGGCTCCGAGAATCATCACTTGCGAGTGCGATTTCAAGATAACTTATGGGTGTGTTTGAGTTTTTTTACGATTGTAACACCCCCAAATCCGCTCAGGGATATTACACGCCGTAGACCCTCTCCTCGAGGATCTACCAGGCTGATAACTAAAATCAAACATCTAAACCTCGCCTTTAAGGCTAAAATGACTCAGTAGACTGATTTGGTCTTTCAACAGATACATGCAACTCAAATACAACTCATGCCCACGCAGGGGTCAAAATACAACCACACCCGTACAACGGGAAAATATACTGCAGCGGAAAATAAAATACAACTAGACCAATACGACAGCAACGGATCCTCGTGTGATTAGTATCGTTCATCTTTCATCATCCTTCGTGCCGACCCTGTGCTATGCTCCAAAACCTGAATGCAAAAATAGACATCCACCCCCCGAATACTCGGGGGTTAGCAAAACTCCACTGTTTTGCTAGTGCAAGTACAAGTGCAAAAATACGAGCCATACAATACAAGTTCCAAGAACAATAATAATCGGGAATCCTCAAAGATCCAAACGTAAAGAAAAGTACTTCCCGAGGCAAGAGTTTGAGTAAGCATTTCCAAAACCGAAAGATCGCAAATAAGGGAAACAATTTACAAAACAGTTTAAAATGCCATCGAGAGTTTTAATAGAAAACAATTTAGGATTATAAAATCCTTCTCTTTCCAAAAATTAATAGGGTCATGACCCAAATGTTTTGTTTTCGCAAATAGGAAATCACCAACAATTTACAGGGTCAGAGCCCAACATCACGTGTCCTCAACGGACGTAAAATCAACGAAACATAATCACGCACGCGCATCGCCTAGGACTGGGACGATACCACCGACATCCCACTCGAGGCCTCGAAGGACCCTCCCGAGCTGGCTAGCGAAATAAATCACACACATCTCACGGTTGGATCAATCGCTTGTTGCATCCTGGCCACATGATCACATGCCATGTGCCACCGTAGATTATCTCAGGCTCTCACGGTTGGATCAATCACTTGTTGCATCCTGACCACATGATCACGTGCCATGTGTCACCGTAGACCTTCAACCATATCCACACATTCACACAAATAACATATCATATCAAGGATATTCAAACAATTCGCCCAGAGGCATCAAACACTTAGCAAAACACCACGTCAATCCACAACGCACCGAAATGAAATAATATACGTCCACACACAATACCAAGTGCAACATGAGCACCAAGCATATACATAGAATTCACATAGTTATTCACGAACCACACCAATCACAACACACACGGTTTTGAAAGAGGGCCTTTAACGAGGCTAACCAAATCTTTTGAAAACTCATTTCAAACAAACAAACAAATCAAGACGATCACCAATCATCATATTCACGAAACAAGAAAAGTATGGACAAGGTACTTGCCTCGAATGACCTGACGCGGAGAATCGGCCGAAGTAGGTTGGCACGAACCGACTACGAACTCGCCGACTCCACCGAACGACAATACACAACAATGAACTACGAACGAAAACAATAACAACGAAAATGAATTCCAAAGTACGACCCAAAGCCGCTGAATTCAAAGAACAAATGACGAAGGTTCAAGGATTTCCCCCAAAACGGACAAGAACACGATTCGTCCCGTCAAAACCCGAAAACGGAATTCCAAGTTGAAATATGGATATACAATCCATAGAATATGTTTAACAACATCATTTAACCATAATCGATCCATCGAAAACGGATGAAAAACGAGATCGAGGACAAATCCCCCAAAAAGTCAATTCGAAGGAAAACAAGAAATATACTTCGATTCGACGAAGAACAATGGATTAAATGATGTTAAACACAAGAATACTACCAAGATTAATGATACCCATCATGAATTAATCAACAACACGGAACGAATCGAACAAAAATTCAAAAACCCCCAAATTCACGGAATTAGGGTTCTAAGGAAGATTACCTTGATTCGCTGGATCAAAGGATGATAACGGATGATTGATTGATGTTATGAACTCAAGAACTTCATGGATTTGTTGTTAAACAACATGGCTTCGTCGCCCATGAATCGCCAGCCACGGAAGGAGAAGGAAGGAAATGAAAAACGAAGTGAAAAGTGGCTGGTCTGTCATATATCTTGGGCGGAACTAGCGTGCGCTAGCCTTCCCGGACTAGCGTGCGCTATCGGCCGATGCTCGGCCGAGCACTCTCGGCCATGGCCCGCATGACCGGCACCACCGACCAGTGCCGACCATGACTCGTCGCCCGACTCCCGCTAGCGTGCGCTACGGCCGGAAGCTGCGCCGCTAGCCGACCATCTGTAGCCACTGGACTAACAAACTTGCCCGAGTAACGTCGCTAGTCGGCCGGCGTGCGCTACCCTGCCGGTCGGCGTGCGCTCTGGCCGGCGATGGCGTGCGTTACTGCCGATCTGGCCGAGTCGAGAACCTCGTAATCCCTCTGTCGGCCCGATAGCATGCGTTGGTCGACCAAGCTAGCGTCGCTACACTGCCGGTTAGCGCGCAGCCTTCCGGCGATGGCGTGCGCTCGCCGGTTCTGCCGCATCTGTCCGGCCGGTGCATAGCCGTCCGGCCAAGACCGACCACGAGGGCTCGGCGACCCGATTTAAGCGTGCGGAGCGAACACGGCGAAAAGTTCGCGGACAACATCAACGGCCGAAATGAAAACATAATACCATAATTAATCATACGCGACCAAGAAAGCGGGTCGAGACAACAATTACGGATACGGATACGTAACTTTCAAGAAATTACAAAATGGCCCAACGCCTGGAAATCACGATACGTGATCGAATAACCAAACGGAAGTTCACAACACGTCTAACAAAGTTAAAGCGGACTTACGGAAACTCGAAGCAGCCGATTTGAATGAGATTCGCAAGAACCGAACTCGAGTGCGGAAAAGTCGTTAAAAGCACGGAACTCAACAAAAGCGACTCAAAGCGAACTCGGATGTCAAAAAGTGTAGAATTAATCATTCTCGGAATGACGAAGCGGTCATGAGAGAGTCGTCAAAACGGACTTCGGCCGAAAAAAGAAATTTACCGAAAATCGAAAATTGCGGATATTACATTCTACCCTCCTTAAAAGAAGTTTCGTCCCGAAACTTAAAACAAGTAGGGGAAGAAATATTCCTCCAGGAAAACTCAACGAGATACGCAAGAAACGCGTAACTAACGCCCAACGGCGAAATATTACAAACAACGCAACGGAATATACGGTGTGAAAACACGCTCCACGACGACCAACACAACGTCGCCGGTAGAGACATAATAACACCAACAAGTGACAAGCGTCATCAAACAGATAATACAATCAAGTCAATTATCCAAACAATCACAAAACACAAAGTACTTGTTACAAGAAAACACGCACAGTCGAGAAAACAGAGAATAAACACAAAACGATCCACAAGGGCAATCATAAATAATTCGGACTACGCCGAAATCCTCAAAACCACCCTAGGCATCTCCGTGTCCTTTCGGAGCAGAGACGCAACCTCGATCCCCAAACCTCTCAGCTACCGTCTCGCAATGTACGGATCGGTGACCCACACAGCCACACTCGAAACGGTGACTAACGGTGAACGACAATTCTTCGCAGTATGGCCCGCTCGACTACAGTTATAACATATCTTCGAAGTGCTCATATTACTCACTACAGGAGTACTACTCTGATCACGCGATCTAGGAACCATTTTGGGATGACGAGACGAAGTCGCAACCTCAAGGGGGCCACTCCCCTGTTTTCCTGAAAAGTTCCCAACGGTTTTCTGTTTCTTCGAGTCAGACATACTCTCGGTCGATAATCTGGATAGCTCATAGGCTAACGCCCTATTCTGATAATCTCTCAAGGAAGTACAAGCAAGACCTGCCATGTACTGGCGAATCTCCGGCTTCATCCGCCTACTAAAATGACAAATCTTGTCCTCCTCTGTCCTTACTTGATTTTGCACATAGCCGAGCTGTTTGCTAAAATCAATAATAGCTTGAGACAGCGGTACATCTTGCGGTTTCGCCGAAAAGAATTCATTAATCCTCTGATTTCTGATCGGTTCCGGACAAAACTCATCTCTCATGAATTTACGGAACTCGCCCACGTGACAACGCGATCTCGAGGCTTAATAGCCTCCCACCCTAGCGGCATCTTTGTCGAAAGATCTTGAGCTCTAGGAACCTTACGTTCTTACGGACAATCAACTATCTCGAAAATCTTTTCCAACTGGAAAAGCCAACCATCCCGACTAAAGCATCTGCGGCAAATAAACGAGGGGATTCATACGAACCACTTCTCGAAGCCAGATTTGCACCAGTGTCTTTGGGTCACATCTGTAACCCGCCGCTGCTGAGTCAGTGAGTCATCGAGTGGCTACTGTGTAAAATAGTAGCAACACCAATACCAATACTATCACGGAAGCATGCTCTCGACCACGCGTCCGATCGCCACGACCACGACCTCGGCCCCTCGGCATCTTGAATAAGTAACCACTCGGCCTGTGAGAAAATCATAACACATAACACATACAACGATTACCATCGTAAGGCAACACACACATGAATATCACAATAACGACGGCATCGTTCGGCGACATCAACGACTCGAATGATGACCGGTGCACAATCACAAAACATCAAGGAACAACCACGTATGTACGCAATCATACAAACTCCGGTTCCAAAAGCTCGCACAAGTGCGATAATACATAATTCATCACAAGGCGACAACATTCAATATCAACATCTTACACACCTTCTCCGACCACAAACAGGAAATGATGGGTTTTAAAAACGAAAACCACCTTTTGAAAACAGTTTGGAAACACCAGTTGATCTTGAGTATCATTTTACAAAAAGTTAAACAAACATCATTTTCGAGACTTTGAAATTCATCTTGCGTTTGAACTAAAATGAGGACACCTTTCTTTTAGTGAAAAACTTTCAGAATATCCGACCCTCGGGTCTAAGTATAAATGTTTCTAACATCGAAAATATCTCAAAACATTTTGGTCCTCGAGGTAGAAAAATTTTGAAACAGATAGTTGCGCTAGTAGGCGCCTTGAAAATACAATCTATTTAAAAGTACGTCTCGAATTTTATTTTCTAAGATACTCAAGGTTTTCAAAGATAATTCAATGGGCTACAATGCCCAAAAATTTCAGGTAAATACACGGAACATTATAGCGCCGTGGGTCCCGCACCGGAACCCACCAGGCTAAAAACCAATTACAAAAATGCCCAAAAAGGTCAATGACGGTAGTACTTATCAAAACTCACAAAATCATTTGAAAATACCCAACTACCATCAAAACGGTCAAGGCCAACAACTCGGTTAAAGGAATCGGTTTTCGAAATAAAATTCAGTCGGTAAAATACCGAAAGCTATTACAAAGGAACTCATGCAGCGGATAAAAGAAATACAGTCTAACATGCACAATCCAGCAACACTACTCCTCATATGAACGAAATATGAGAGTCAAATAACCACATATCACAAAATCAAAATCCATAAGAGGATTCCGTCACTTAACCAATAATCATAAAAATGGCTCGTGTCACACGAGGCAAAACACAAGGAAGGGAGACTTACATTCCGCAGTCGCACGAAGATGATGATCGCCCACGATACTAATCACGACCAACAAACTCGGGCGACGCGTCGCGACACGACTCGATCGGACAAAATCCGACGAGACAACAACTCAACAGACACCATCGACGACGGCTAGGTTTCCACAACCTAAGCTCCGATACCATTCAGTAACACCCCCAAATCCGCTCAGGTATATTACACGCCGTAGACCCTCTCCTCGAGGATCTACCAGGCTGATAACTAAAATCAAACATCTAAACCTTGCCTATAAGGCTAAAATGACTCGATGAGCCGATTTGGTCTTTCAATGAGATACATGCAACTCAAATACAACTCATGCCCACGCAGGGGTCAAAATACAACCACACCCGTACAACGGGAAAATATACTGCAGCGGAAAAGAAAATACAACTAGACCAATACGACAGCAACGGATCCTCGTGTGATTAGTATCGTTCATCTTTCATCATCCTTCGTGCCGACCCTGTGCTATGCTCCAAAACCTGAATGCAAAAATAGACATCCACCCCCCGAATACTCGGGGGTTAGCAAAACTCCACTGTTTTGCTAGTGCAAGTACAAGTGCAAAAATACGAGCCATACAATACAAGTTCCAAGAACAATAATAATCAGGAATCCTCAAAGATCCGAACGTAAAGAAAAGTACTTCCCGAGGCAAGAGTTTGAGTAAGCTTTTCCAAAACCGAAAGATCGCAAATAAGGGAAACAATTTACAAAACAGTTTAAAATGCCATCGAGAGTTTTAATAGAAAACAATTTAGGATTATAAAATCCTTCTCTTTCCAAAAATTAATAGGGTCACACCCAAATGTTTTGTTTTCGCAAATAGAAATCACCAATAATTTACGGTCGAGCCCAACATCACGTGTCCTCAACGGACGTAAAATCAACGAAACATAATCACGCACGCGCATCGCCTAGGACCGGACGATACCACCGACATCCCACTCGAGGCCTCGAAGGACCCTCCCAGGTGGCTAGCGAAACAAATCACACACATCTCACGGTTGGATCAATCGCTTGTTGCATCTGGCCACATGATCACATGCCATGTGCCACCGTAGATTATCTCGAGCTCTCACGGTTGGATCAATCATTTGTTGCATCGACCACATGATCACGTGCCATGTGTCACCGTAGACCTTCAACCATATCCACACATTCACACAAATAACATATCATATCAAGGATATTCAAACAATTCGCCCAGAGGCATCAAACACTTAGCAAAACACCACGTCAATCCACAACGCACCGAAATGAAATAATATACGTCCACACACAATACCAAGTGCAACATGAGCACCAAGCATATACATAGAATTCACATAGTTATTCACGAACCACACCAATCACAAAACACACGGTTTTGAAAGAGGGCCTTTAACGAGGCTAACCAAATCTTTTGAAAACTCATTTCAAACAAACAAACAAATCAAGACGATCACCAATCATCATATTCACGAAACAAGAAAAGTATGGACAAGGTACTTGCCTCGAATGACCACAACGCGGAGAATCGGCCGAAGTAGGTTGGCACGAACCGACTACGAACTCGCCGACTCCACCGAACGACAATCCACAACAATGAACTACGACGAAAACAATAACAACGAAAATGAATTCCAAAGTACGACCCAAAGCCGCTGAATTCAAAGAACAAATGACGAAGGTTCAAGGATTTCCCCAAGCGGCCAAGAACACGATTCGTCCGTCAAAACCCAAAGCGAATTCCAAGTTGAAATATGGATATACAATCCATAGAATATGTTTAACAACATCATTTAACCATAATCGATCCATCAGCGGATGAAAAAGCGAGATCGAGGACAAATCCCCCAAAAGTCGATTCAAGGAAAACAAGAAATATACTTCGATTCGACGAAGAAAATGGATTAAATGATGTTAAACACAAGAATACTACCAAGATTAATCATACCCATCATGAATTAATCAACAACACGGAACGAATCGAACAAAAATGCAAAAACCCCCAAATTCACGGAATTAGGGTTCTAAGGAAGATTACCTTGATTATTTGGATCAAAGGATGATAACGGATGATTGATTGATGTTATGAACTCAAGAACTTCATGGATTTGTTGTTAAACAACATGGCTTTCGCCCATGAATCGCCAAACGCGGAAGGAGAAGGAAGGAAATGAAAAGCGAAGTGAAAAGTGGGTTCTGTCATATATATCTTGGGCGGAACTAGCGTGCGCTAGCCTTCCCGGACTAGCGTGCGCTTATCGGCGATGTCGGCCGAGCACTCTCGGCCATGGCCCGCATGACCCGGCACCACCGACCAGTGCCGACCATGACTCGTCGCTGACTCGCTGGCGTGCGCTACGGCCGGAAGCTGCGCACGCTGGCCGACTGTCGGTAGCCCTTTGGACTAACAAACTTGCCCGAGTAACGTCGCTAGTCGGCCGGCGTCGCTACCCTGCCGGTCGGCGTGTGCTACGGCCGGCGATGGCGTGCGTTACTGCCGATCTGGCCGAGTCGAGAACCTCGTAATCCCTCTGTCGGCCCGATAGCGTGCGTTGGTCGACCAAGCTAGCGTCGCTACACTGCCGGTTAGCGCGCGGCCTTCCGGCGATGGCGTGCGCTACGCCGGTTCTGCCGCATCTGTCGGACGGTGCCCGCAACCGTCCGGCGATCCCGCAACCGTCCGGCCAAAGACCACCACTGGGCTCGGCGACCCGATTTCCAAACGTGCGGGCGAACACGGCGAAAAGTTCGCGGACAACATCAACGGCCCGAAATGAAAACATAATACCATAATTAATCATACGCGACCAAGAAACGGGTCGAGACAACAATTACAGATACGGATACCCGTAACTTTCAAGAAATTACAAAATGGCCCAAAACGCCCGGAAATCACGATACGTGATCGAATAACCAAACGGAAGTTCACAACACGTCTAACAAAGTTAAACGGACTTACGGGAAACTCGAAACAGCAGTTTCGAATGAGGTTCGCAAGAACCGAACTCGAGTGCGGAAAAGTCGTTAAAAAGCACGGAACTCAACAAAACGACTCCGAAACGAACTCGGATGTCAAAAAGTGTAGAATTAATCATTCTCAGAATGACGAAACGGTCATGAGCGAGTCGTCAAAACGGACTTCGGCCGAAAAAAGAAATTTACCGAAAATCGAAAATTGCGGATATTACAACGATAGCTAATCAGGGTGGGTCCCATCGAGGCCATGGAGACGATTTGAATGTTTGATTGATATCTCTGAATTGTGAATGCTTGAATCTTGGATCCCAGTTATATTAGTGAATATGGTTTTGTAATTGAGGCTTGGTTGAGAATTGAATCATTTATATGATTTTGAAGGAAAACCCTTTAAAAAAGAAGAATTATAAATCTTTTCATGATTTTACACTGAGACCCCCAACGTCTTCAACTATTCTTTTAAATGTGTTTTGAAGTTATTCTTATGATCCTTCCTAATGGAAAACTATTTTCGAAAAGAATTTAGACTCAGGTATCGTGTTGCTACCTTGTCGAAGGGTTATTTTCATAACGGATGTATTCTTGATGTATAACTTTATAGCTTGGTTACTTGTTAGCGATTTCCATCGCTAATCCCTTGTTGGGGACTATTTATATTCTTTCCAGTTGTCCTGATTGGAGAGAGCAACCACAGGATCGGATTGGAGGATGATGTAAAGCAGTGGTACTAGTCACAGTTGTAGTCGCTTGTCCGTCAGTGATCTGTCGATCTGAGTGTTCATTTCTAGTTTCTTTGTCATCCTTAAGAGGATATACATGTTGTGTAATTTGTGATCGAGTTGTAATTTGGTTTATCAGTTGTACTACTGTGTTGTGTTTTGAGAGACCTAATCGGTCTACGGTTTTATGGTTTGGTCGAGTTAACCACATGTGGGTTTTGTTTTGTAGTCTCCTGCTTGGTAGATCCTTGCGGAAAGGGGTCTACGGCGTGTAATATCCCTGAGCGGATTGGGGTGTTATATAAATGGTATCAGAGCTTAGGTTGCAAAAACCTAAGCAGTTGGGTCTAGTTGGGTCTTGTCGAGTCGTGTCTTGTCGTGTCACCCGGGTGAGCAATTGTGAACATGTGTGATCCGTTGTGATCGATTGTGATTAGTTGTGATTAGTATCGTGGTGTGACACGTTTTTAGTGTAACTATCGCAAGTGCACGATATCGTATCAAGTAGTAAAGTGGACTTTTTGAGTCCGGTTTATCGATCCCATAAGGAAGTTTGGTTATAATTTGAATTATACACTATTAGTCTATTTTTATAGATACTAAGATGGGTGAAACACACAATTAAAAAGTTTGGTTTAATAATTGCAAAGAAAATGCAATAATAGTTCTAATTATTTTAAGGAAATAAAAAGATAGCAATAATAATAGATTGATTAATGATAAAATGAAATAGTTGGGATTACAAACTTAGTTCGTCATTAGTTATAAAAGATGTATAGGAGATCATAAGATGAATTTACTTATTATGTTGTGTAGATTCGATTTTCCTTAAAAAGACAGTTTCTCTTTCGAACTATAAAACGCCCCTTACATATTGAATCAATCCACTATATTTCTATGTTGATTGGCTTCAATACATAGCATTAGGATTTATGAAAATAACTCAAAGAATCATCTAAGGACTAGAGGTATATTTCTATCCCCTAGAACAACTTAGAGTGAAGATCATTTGATCTAATCAAACATATTTTCTTTCGAAACATATGAAGACCATAAATATCGTCATTTATTGGCCAAATAAATAAAGATTGTTAAAACAATGAAAATCACACACAATAATAAGTAATTCACAATAGATCTTTTATACAAACATAAATAACATGACTAACCTTGTTTATAATCCCAACTAAAGGTTACTTAGCCCATGAAGGGTTTATTACACATATTACAAGCTTTGGTGGTCATTATTAGTTGAATCAAGAGAAAGAATTGATCCTAACTCCCTTAGTAGATAAAGGAGATAGAAGCAATAAACTCTCTGAACAACATATGCTATACCACACTTACAAATATCACTCAAGAACACAAGTGTGTTCTTCACACAAAAAGAAAAGTTTACAAAAAATGGAAAATTATAAGATGAATGGTGAATGATGAAGGATATAAGGGGTCTATTTATACACCTAAAGTCATCTAATAGCTCCAAAACTCCAGCATTATTACAATATATCGGATCAATGCCAGCCATCCCCTCAATAATACACAAAAAGTATAAAAAATTAGAGAAATCATAACAATCTGTCAAGAGTTACGGCCGTAACTCCTTAATGTTACGGCCGTAACTAGGGTGACTTACGGCCGTAACATTTTGTAGTTACGGCCGTAACTTGGCTTCGTCAATTTGTTCACTGGTTGCTTTGAAAGTTACGTTTTCAGCCCAGAATTTCTCAGACTTTGCGTTTTTGCCCCAGATCTTCTTCGGATGATAACTTTTGATATATAACTCTGATTTTGAATCCGGAAAGACTGTCGAATTCATCTCGGAAAGCCCTAAAACATGAATATATCAAAATTCAACAAAGAGAATATTTAATAAACATGTTATTTCTTGAGTAAATCAGTTATTTAATCCAATCATCATCCGATAAAAATAAAATTATTAAAAACTAATTAATTAATAGCAAAAAACGAGTAGACTAGCTCAATTATGGTTGAATTTTATCGATACAAACCATGGATAAGTGTATAAAACTGACACTTATCATGGTGCAGCCATCATCTCCGTGTGGCTTATGGACGTAAATCTCCTCTTTTATGCGAGGTATTGATATTTCATGATTTCCTTTATGTGCGATGATTGTGGTGCATAATATTGTTTATGTAATGCTGTGAAATGGAATCCGTGTTTGATACTCGTGGAACACCGTTTACGTATTGTGTCGAATGTATCGATGGTAGAGTTCGTGAGGAACTCGGGTGGGTATTGTAACACCCCCAAAACCAACCGAGGATATTACAGCGCCGTGGGCCCCGTGCCGGAACCCACAAGGCTAAAAATCATTTTCAAAAATGTTTCAAACACGCCAACGAGGCAAAGACGGTAATATTTTAAATACCCAAATGTTTTACAAAATATAGTTCACCATCTACCGTCATAAAATACCATTTGAAAGCACAAGACGGAGACACCAAAAGGGCATTTAGAAAGTATACACGAGTTGGTAAAATACCGAAAGCCATTATAAAATTTCACACGCAGCGGATAGAGACATGATAAAATTACATTTGCGACGGAATTATAAAAACCAGAAAGAATACCTGAACTCCAGTAACCATGCCATAGCCAGTATCACCGGAAAGCTCATCCCTTCACGACCGCTACCAGCTCGATCTCCGAGTACCTAAAAGATAAAGCCCACGACGGGGTCAGCCATAATACTCAACAATGATAACGATCACATCAACATATACAATTACATATCAATGTAATTACAAGGTAAGAATATTTCCAGTGTAACCTTACCGATCCGTGGAATCTCAAATCAATTCAACCCTTACCTCAATTCGCACCTCGCATTCTCAAGTGACGAATGCATTCGAAAATAACCATTAGTACTGTATTCAAAACGATACGAAGATTCTCAAACATAAATATATCTCCAATATGGAATAATCTGGCCATGTCCGATTCTGTCCACTGGATCGCATGATCGGATCCCAATTCTGATAAAACCGATATCACATGATACATCTGTAGATCAACTATCTCGAAACAATGGCAAGTCCCGGATATCAATACAAAGTATGAATGCTCACACAATCAATAATAATAAACAACCAATGCATCAGAACAAGAATATCAATGACATGATAACTTCACACAAGATCGACAAAGGATCAACCACGAACGAGAATACCATTAATGTGGTAAACTTCAACGAGATCAGTAAGGGATCAACGACCGAGAATACCCGATATGGTAAACTCCAACAAAATCAATAAAGGATCAACAACCTAGAATACCAATGATACGGTAAACTCCAACAAAATCAATAAAGGATCAATAACCGAGAATACCAATGATACGGTAAACTCCAACAAGATCAATAAAGGATCAACAACCGAGAATACCAACGATATGGTAAACTCCAACAAGATCAATAAAGGATCAACAACTGAGAATACCAACGATATGGTAAACTCCAACAAGATCAATAAAGGATCAATAACCGAGAATACCAACGATACGGTAAACTCCAACATGAGCAATAAAGGATCAATAACCAAGAATACCAAAGGTAAGGCAAACTCCAAACGGAATAAATAAGGATCAATAACGAACGAGATTACCAACGATAGGGTGAACTCCCAACGAGATCAATAAAGAGTCAATAATAAACGAGTTGACCATCGATATGGTAACTCCAAACGAGATAAGTAGGGAATCAATAACAAACGAGATTACCAATGATATGGTAACTTCAACAAGATCGACAAAAGATCAATAGGGACAGATACACGAGAAAATAAAATCATCAACCGTATATAAATCACATATGTGGGACCTCGAAGACAAACCCGACTATCGAACAGATCCGATTATACATAGACTATGAACGACCAATCAATCTGACTCAAGATGGATGTCACGATACGCATGATCTGGAAATGTGTCCGTGTACAAGCCAACCACGGGTATTGATCAGATACACGTTTGGTCTCGCACCTAATCAGCCTCACGAAGTACGTCTCGTGTGCACGGTTCAATATGAGATCGGAACCAACACATGCTACACGTGCCCGCCCTGAAAATCCAACACATGACCGATCAGAACGTATCGGACTCCAGATATATCACGATACAACATGACAACGAAACTCTAAGAAACACATATCCAATAAGGATCAGAAGACTTTCCATAGCAATGATAACTCGATCATGAAAGACCGACACGGCCACAATGTCGTATTTCCGTCAGACAACAGTTCACAGCGTGCTCAACAATGCATATAATATTAGCACATAAACTCCCAAGGCCGCAGCGAAGGGTCACGGAAGCATCTACTAAGGAATACTCTGGACGTTGGTACCATTCAAGTTTTATCCCGCAACTCAGTACATGCAAACACAAAATACCCCAAAGTCGCAGTCAAGGGTCATGGAAGCATCTCACAGGAATACTCCGGAACGTAGGTGCCATTTAGGTCTTATCCCCTAAAACATCGGCCCAACAGATTACAGTCCAAAGAAAGAGCACATCACAAAATGTACCAAACAATGATGCACACTCACCACATGAAGCATCAACACACACACATGCAATAATGCAACAGGATGATTATCATAATTTAGTAATATTCATTTACCTCAAGCTGGGGACGCTAACCTTTCCACGACCAACATCCCTGAACAAATACACAGTTATCCGAAAAATCCAAAATGAAGTACAGTCCATTACTAATACCAAACCACCATCTCGAGTTCCACGTTGGCATGATAACTCGCCTTGATATCTAACCTCTCATATAATGGACCGAATATAATTCACGTCTCCGTTTCCACTAGACATCTTTAAAATCATATACATTATGATTTATCTCAGTCCAAGCATAATATACATACCGTCATCCCGACAATTTATATTCCATAATAGCATTGCTATATGAATCAGAAATGAAATGAAATCGAAACCATTTATTAAAAATTATGAACTGAACAAGCATAACTTGCCTCGATACCAATACGACGAAGCCGTTGCCAATATCGCCGTCTTCATCTACAAGCTCTTCAGCCCCAACCAAGGCGATCCATGCATTTTCCAATCTCAACCACAACACAACGGTTAATAATCAACGATCACTTATTGCAACCTAATGCAACAATCAATTAACGATACGTTCGATAACAATCAACAACCGATATAATCAACCAATCACACTCAACGGTTCAATGATATCTCGATCATACGAAACCAAACCATTACAATTCAAACAATACGAATACCAGCCGCAATTCGATAATCAATCAATCCTAACAAGTTTCTCAACATTCTAAATCCCGACTTAAATCTTACTTACGGATTAACACGGCTCATCCTTGTAAATTCATAGAAATGCAATTACCGATTTTCATCACGAATAACCATATACCGAAATTAACCGTAATCCTTCCAATTTCCGTAAAATCACGACATATAACTCAAGAGTTCTTCAAGAACATGAATCAATCCATAATCATGTTTGTAGCTAACAAAACGACGTAATTCGATATGTTCTAACATCTAAACCATCATCTAATTCATAATCCAAGGAATATATCATCATGTTCTTTAACATACACTTCACATAACACTGAGGATCATAACAACAATACCATAACCATCATCATACGAAGAAGAGCATCAACAACAACATCAAAATCCGAATCGAAGAGAGTAGTTATCCAACATACCTCAAGAACACAATCAAACACCTCAAGAATACACAACATCTTCATATATCGAGCTCCACATCCATGACTCCAAGTCCCCAATCTGTTTGGAAGAGCCAAAATCGGTCTCTCAAGGTTGAAGGGTGAAGAAACGACATGGATATCTCCAAAAATGCCAAAGGGACGGGTCTCACATATTTATATAACTTCAACTATTACGTACGTTAGGTAACCTTACTAACGTACGTAACCTTCTTTACGTACGTTAACTGGCCTTGTTAGCGTACGTAACACTATTCCAGAGGTTACTGCCTCAATTCGTATTGTGTATTACGTACGTAATGTCCATGATGTAGCATCCGTAATATAGCCGTTGACTTGCTACAGTAACATACTCGTTTCACGTATGTAATGATCTGTCCTTAGCGTACGTAAGGCTCGAGGTTGACTCGCCTGTCCACATCCGCGCCGAAAGCTGCCGACACCGGGGCCACCTGCCGACCACAGCTCGATCCTGTTCGATTCCCTTCTTAATGTACGTTATGTACCCAACCTAACATACGCTAAACTCCCTTTATTACGTACGTAAGATACTCCTCCTAGCGTACGCTACTCTTGCACCATTACGTACGTAAGCCCCTACGCTTAACGTACGTAGTGGCTTCCATACTTAGCCATTTCTGCTCCTGTCTGTCGTCTCAATATACCGAACCCGTACACGCGACATACTGAATAGATATACTCGTTCCGATAACATTCCCATACGATACATCTGATGTACGATATCCTCAAATACAACTGTCGACCAAGTACGATAATTATACCAATACTCATACAGTATACCCGAGATCGAAAGACATATCAAGCATGTAATATCCTAGAATTAAAAATAACCTCGATAGATATACTGGCACGACTGTCACAGTTCCCAATAATATTTATCCATACTGTATCGGTTCCACTCTGTACAGTACAACTCAGATAAAATAATGTAAAAAATTCATAGCGAAATTCTAGGATATTACATATCTTCCCACTTAAATAAGTTTCGTCCTCGAAACTTAAAATCCTGTCATAATCAATATCTCAATCCCGAAATATCTTAAAATCATGCCACCATACTCAAATAATCGTCATCAAAACCAAATAACTGAAAGAACATACTTATAGGTTCGTGAAGTCGATGATCTCCCGTGATACTAGCATACGACTCCCATACAAGCCTCGACACAATAACAACACAATGGCATCGCAAATATAGCAATTTGAAAATATTTCAAAAAATTTGGGACCTCCAAAAATCAGTTTGACTCAAAAGTCAAAAAAACTATTTCAAAAGTCACGCTACTACTGCACCGGTAGAGCCACATAACACACATGCCCAGGTTTTACGAAACCCAAGCTTCGATACCATCTTCTGTAACACCCCCAAAACCAACCGGGGATATTATAGCACCGTAGGCCCCACGCCGGGACCCACAAGGCTAAAAATCATTTTCAAAAACGTTTCAAACACGCCAACGAGGCAAAGACGGTAATATTTTAAATACCCAAATGTTTTACAAAACATAATTCACCATCTACCGTCATAAAATACCATTTGAAAGCACAATACGGAGACACCAAAAGGGCATTTAGAAAGTATACACGGGTTGGTAAAATACCGAAAGCCATTATAAAATTTCACACATAGCGGATAGAGACATGATAAAAGTACATTTGCAGCGGAATTAAAAAAACCAGAAAGAATACTCGAAGCCCAATAACCATGCCACAACCAGTATCACCAGAAAGCTCTTCCCTTCACGACCGCTACCAGCTCGATCTCCGAGTACCTAAAAGATAAAGCCCACGATGGGATCAGCCATAATACTCAACAATGATAACGATCACATCAACATATACAATTACATATCAATGTAATTACAAGGTAAGAATATTTCCAGTGTAACCTTACCGATCTATGGAATCTCAAATCAATTCAACCCTTACCTCAATTCGCACCTCGCATTCTCAAGTGACGAATGCATTCGAAAATAACCATCTGTACGGTATTCAAAACGATACCAAGATTCTCAAACATAAATATATCTCCAATATAGAATAATCTGGCCATGTCCGATTCTGTCCGCTGGATCACACGATCGGATCCCAATTCTGATAAAATCGATATCACACGATACATCTGTAGATCAAATGTCTCGAAACAATGGCAAGTCCCGGATATCAAGACAAAGTATGAATGCTCACACAATCAATAATAATAAAAAAGCAATGCATCAAAACAAGAATATCAATGACATGATAACTTCACACAAGATCGACAAAGGATCAACCACGAACGAGAATACCGTTGATGTGGTAAACTTCAATGAGATCAGTAAGGGATCAATGACCGAGAATACCCGATACGGTAAACTCCAACAATATCAATAAAGGATCAACAACCCAGAATACCAATGATACGGTAAACTCCAACAAAATTAATAAAGGATCAATAACCGAGAATATCAATGATACGGAAAACTCCAACAAGATCAATAAAGGATCAACAACCGAGAATACCAACGATATGGTAAACTCCAACAAGATCAATAAAGGATCAATAGCCGAGAAGACCAACGATACGGTAAACTCGAACAAGATCAATAAAGGATCAATAACCGAGAATACCAACGGTAAGGCAAACTCCAAACGGAATCAATAAGGATCAATAACGAACGATATTACCAACGATAGGGTAAACTCCCAACGAGATCAATAAAGGGTCAATAATAAACGAGTTGACCATCGATATGGTAACTCCAAACGAGATCAGTAGGGAATCAATAACAAACGAGATTACCAACGATATGATAACTTCAACAAGATCGATAAAGGATCAACAGGGACAGATACACGAGAAAATAAAATCATCAACCGTATACAAATCACATATATGGGACCTCAAAGACAAATCCGACTATCGAATAGATCCGATTATACATGGACTATTAACGACCAATCAATCTGACTCAAGATGGACGTCACGATTGTAACACCCCAAACTAGGTGGATATTACAGTGCCGTGGATCCCCGACTGGGACCCACCAGGCGAATGAAAACTGATGAATTAAATAATATAATTGTAGTACCGAACCACATTATATTACCAACTACTCCGATGAAGAGTTTAAATCCAACACACCAGGATAATACCGAATACTAGTGTATTTTATATGAAGATAAAATACACAACACTGAATGAAACGGAGTATACAAATGAAAATCTGCAGCGGAAAATAAATGACAACAATATGAATGACTGAAAAGAACGGGGGCCCTACTAGTATCACTGGGACTCCTCGCCGTCAACGTTATTTTCCCGTGCTTTTGCCTTGCCATGACCTGAAAAACAAAATCCCCAGCCGGGGTCAGTTACACAGAACAACAATCCTCAAGGGTTGAAAATACACAATCATGATATATCTGAAGTTATGAAATATCCTGTCGAAACATACGCAATCAAACATGTTATATGAATCAACTAACGGTATGGCTCAAAGGAATGGCGCCACACTACGTCTGGGATGGAAATGTGTCCGTGTACAAGACACCAACGAGTATCGATCTAATACACGTGTGGTCTTGTACCTAATCAGTCTCACGAAGCCATCAACTTCATACAGGTGTTGCATGGCTGTCGTCAGCTCGTGTCGTGAAATGTTTGGTCAAGTCCTATAACGAGCGAAACCCTCGTTTTGTGTTGCGTGCGCAGTCCAATGTGAGGCCACCAACCAACACACGACTTAAATGTGCCCGACATGATAATCCTACACATACCAACCAGCACGCCAGTGCGACCCGGAATGCCACTATATAACAAAAGTGACATCAAAATCAATAATGACTCACCGAGATGAAATGACAGTGAAATGATAGATAGCTCAATGAAATAATTGGAACCGCCGTTCCTCGTGAATGAAGTAATGAAGTGACAATTACAAGTTTCAATACGGTTAGTACTTTATGAATGAATTATGATTATGAATGAACAACAACGAAAGGAATGAATATCCTTTTAACTGAGTAAGAATTAACTTACACAACCGGTGAAGAATGTCCGCCCACGAACAACGTCCTAAATGAAATGTCGGTTGCTCGAACAACCTTGAATAACACAATTACCAATAATCCGTTCAATACACGTATCAAACACGATTATAACCAACTCAACGTCGATACAACGATAATCAAACTCATAGATGCACTCTAACGAATACGTTGAAAATATCCTTCCCGTTGGTTACAACCAAACCCAAATTATCGAAACCAACTTTCAAATGATTGATTCAACCCAGCAAAACAATATCATTGGCATCAATAATTCAATAGGAATCCACAATTTAAGATTACAACAACATCAATCGGAAATCCCCAAATTAACCGAAGTCAACCCCAAGGGTTCTTGAGATAATCCCACAAAATAACCATAAAATCCGTAGGAATATATTTATCCAAGGTAGATAATCCATATCTAACATATTCCAACAACAATCCAAGCTTACACGAAGAAATCGGAAGGAAAAACCCAAAAATCCGAAATTCTAGATCCAAGAGATTAATACCTTTGATTTGATGTTTTGGAGATGATGAAGTGATGATTAATCCAACTCAAAGACTTGAAGATGATGATTGATGATTACACCTTGAAGAATACTCTCTAAATCGCTCCAAATCGCCTAGAACCGATGAGAGAATGAGAATAGATGACAAATGACGAAATCTGGGCTAGACTGTCCAATTTATAGAAATCCCAATTTAGCGCGCTATTCCCAGTTCTTAGCGTGCGCTAACGGGTGTTTTGGGTAGTTCAGTACCCACTGTCCGAACACGGTAGCACGCGCTACGTATCTTATTGTAGCGTGCGCTACGGCTATACACTTAGCGTGCGCTAACCCCAAAATGTTAGCGTGCGCTAACGAATTATCTGATGCCCAGTATTGGAGTCCAGAAACCTTCTGTCCTCTGATCTGATCGCGGTAGCGTGCGCTACAATCAATATTTAGCGTGCGCTACTACACCATTTGCGTACGCTAAAAACCATCCATAGCGTGCGCTATGAAATAATCTAATGCAGTCCAGTAGCCACTGGACCCAACCTGATCCGACGTTAGCGCGCGCTACACCAAATATTAGCGTGCGCTACTACAACCCACTAGCGTGCGCTACTTACCATTCGTAGCGTGCGCTACTTATAACTCACCTGCAGTCCAGTGCCTTCTGGACTGTAGCCAGGGCAACATTAGCGTGCACTAATGCTGAGTGGTAGCGTGCGCTACCTGTACTCAATTAGCGCGCGCTAAAGAGAGTACATAGCGTGTGCTACTCCTCACACACAGCCCACAATGAAGATGACAATGATGATAAACACGTCACGATTGCTCCACTTAGATAGATGATGAATGACGATTGACACACGATACAATTACTCTGAACGGTGAATACAATGATTGAATATGAGTGACAAATGATCATTAATGAGTGAAAATTACTGAGTGATAATTACTGAATGATAAACACTGAATGATAATGACTGAATTACAACCGGGTATTACATACACCCCCCCTTAAAAGAGTTTCGTCCTCGAAACTAAGGGTCGAACAACTCGGGATAACTCTCCCGCATACTATCCTCGGTTTCCCAAGTAGCCTCTTTGACTCCGTGTCTAGACCACTGAATTTTAACCAAAGGAATCGTCTTGTTACTCAACTGTTTGATTCGCCGCTCTAAAACTCGTATAGGACGCTCCTCATATGAATGATCATCGGCGATCTCGATTTCGTCGAATTGAAGTATGTGACTCGGGTCGGCAACATACTACCGTAACTGAGAGACGTGAAACACATTATGAATTCGGCTCAACACCGGAGGTAGGGCCAGTCGATAAGCTAACTCGCTTACTCGATCCAAAATCTCAAACGGCCCAATGTATCTCGGACTCAACTTCCCCCTCTTCCCAAAACGGAAGATACCACGACTCGGGGAAACCTTGACCAAGACATGGTCACCTGTCTCGAACTCTAATGGTCGACGACGATTATCTGCATATGATTTCTGTCGACTCTGAGCGGTCAACAAACGACTCCTGATCAAATCTACCTTCTCACGGGCGGCTATAAGCATATCGGGCTCGGTGCCGATTGATTCTGATAAGTCATCCCAACACAAGGGAGATCGACAACGACGACCGTACAAGGCCTCGTAAGGTGCCATCTTAATCAAAGAGTGCCAACTATTATTGTACGTGAATTCGATCAATGGTAGTTGGGCTTCCCAATCATTTTTCCAATCGAGGACACATGCCCTCAGCATGTCCTTCTAAGTCTGAAAAGTCCTCTTTGATTGTCCGTCGGACTGAGGATGAAAAACTGTACTGAGATTAAGCTGAGTTCCCATAGCACGATGAACTGATTTCCAAAATGAGACACGAATCGTCCGTCACGATCGGAAACGATACTTTTAGGAGTACCGTGTAATCTCACTATCTCTTTGATAAATAACTGGGCAAGTCTCTCGGGACCCCACGTATCCTTAATCTCAAGGAATTGAGCTGATTTAGTTAGACGATCCACAATCACCCAGATTGTATTCATGCCACGATGACTCGTCGGCAAACTCGTGATGAAGTCCATAGAAAAGCCTTCCCACTTCCATTCTGGAATAGGAAGAGGTTTCAGCTTACCCGCCGGTCGCTGATGTCCAAACTTGACTTGTTGACAGGTTAAGCATCTCGAAACAAATTCCGCGACTTCTCGCTTCATATTACTCCACCAGTAATTTTGTTTCAAGTCTCTATACATCTGGCTAGACTCCGGGTGAACGGAATAAGGGGTAGCATGAGCTTCTCTCAAAATCGAGTGTTTCAACTCGTCATTCGCCGGTACGCACAACCGATTATTAAACCTCAAAAGTCCATCCTCGTGGACCACGAATCCAGGGTCCTTCCCCTGAGCCACATCCTCACGGATGCGCAACAATGATGGGTCTGAACTCTGATTCTCTCTGATTGCCTCCTCAAGTGACGATGAAATCTCTAACATACAAAGCTGTCCCTGAACTCGCTGAAGCCAGACCTCGATCTCGGGTCTAAGGAATTCCTGCTGAAGCTCCTTCTGAACTGTTAAACGAGCAAGCACCTGCTCCTGAACGGACTTACGACTCAAGGCGTCGGCGACAACGTTCGCCTTGCCCGGGTGGTAAAGGATCTCGATATCGTAATCTTTGATTAGCTCCAACCACCGTCTCTGTCGCATATTTAACTCCTTCTGAGTAAATATATACTTCAACTCTTGTGATCGGTGAATAACTGACAGGTGACGCCATAAAGGTAATGACACCAAAGTTTCAACGCGAAAACCACGGCTGCTAACTCCAGGTCGTGGGTTGGATAATTAACCAGCTAATCCGAGGAAACTTCGGATTTCCTTAACATTCTTCGGAGGTTGCCAATATCGGATAGCCTCCGTCTTCTGAGGGTCGACACGAACTCCGTCTGATGAAATTACATGCCCGAGAAACTCCGCCTCGGACATCCAGAACTCACATATGAAAAACTTTCCATAAAGCTGCTCTCGTCCCACATGTCGAGAACCTGATGAAGGTGAAGCTCGTGCTCCTCCCAGTCACGAGAATAAATTAAAATGTCATCAATAAGGACAACCACGAACTGATCCAAAAAGTCGATGAAGACCCGATTCATTAGCTCCATGAATACCGCATGTGCATTAGTGCATTAATTAACTCCACGAACTCATAATGGCCATAGCGTGTTTGAAACGCCGTCCTCACGACATCCGACTCTCGAACTTGCAACTGATGATATCCAGATCTTAAGTCGATCTTGGAAAATATTGAAGCTCCCTGAAGTTGATCTAAGAGATCATCAATACGGGGTAGAGGACACTTATTCTAGATCGCCATCCTGTTCTACTCCCGATACTCAATACACAAGCGAAATGAACCATCCTTCTTTTTGACAATCAACATTGGTGCTCCCCACGGGGACGCACTCGGTCGGAGATAACCTTTCTCGAACAATTCCTCAAGTTGAATCTTCAACTCCTGCATTTCATTCGGGGCCATCCGGTATGGTGCCTTCGATAACGGGGACGTATCGGGCTCCAACTCACTCGTGAATTCCACAACTCCTTGTGAAGGCAACCAGGTAACTCGTCCGGGAATACATCGTCAATCGATGCCAATGATACCACGAATGATTGAACATTTCGATTGCCCTAGAACGGTCAATCGATGAAAATGATACAATGAATGATTGAACAGCTCGATTGCCTTAGGACGGCCAATCGATGAAAATGATACGATGAATGATTGAACAACTCGATTGCCTTAGAACGGCCAATGGATGAAAATGATACGATGAATGATCGAACAACTCGATTGAGGAGTTACTCTGCTTCCATCATATTAATAATTCCTCCGGAACAACGGGGATCACCTCCCTGAAGCACACATTCGACCCCAACGACGGAAATGATAGTGACCATATGCTTACGAACATTGAGGGGCATCATGACGATCCATTCCACTAATATCCGATATACATCGTCCTTAAGTAAATACACCACGATTTGGTCCCTCAACCAATCGCGGTCATTTAAACTTAATTCGGTATGATTTCCGAAAATTCTTCCATCACCAGGTAGACCGATGGTATGAGGTCCACCAGCAATAGGACTATCCAAATTAAGTCTATTCAAACATGATTCGAAAATGAATGAATGTGGTGCACCAGTATCAAGAGGTACACACAGGTTGAAATAAAATTACGAGTATACCTGAGATCATTCGGGCCACCGAATCGTCGGTCCTCTTCATCGCGTGAACTCGGGATTTGCCGGCCCCCGAACCGGACGCTCCCGTCTGATAAATATGAGCTCCGCCTTTATTTGCTTCCATTGTCTTAAACGACGCTGACAGAGCAGTCTGATTCTGAATCGCTGATTGCTTCGGGGCCTGAGATGCTGCCGGAGCCGACTTGGAGTCCTTTCGGCAAAAACTTGCCTTATGCCCAAAATTCCCACAATTATGACACATGATAGACGGTTTCAGACACTTAGTGCTGTAATGACCCGCGTTCCACAGTTGAAACAGGTGATGACCGAACTGGCCGCTCGGGACTGAGATCTCGCACGATTATGCGCCGTAGGAGGTCGCTCAGAAACGATAGGGTCCGCAAGAGGCTTCTTGAATGTTGACCGACCGCCTTCGGACTGATTACGCTTCGTGGACTTCTTGCTGACAGATAAAGGTTGATGTTCAGCAATTTCCTTAGAAGCAGGCTCATACGGGAGAGTTCTCTCGATTAAGTCGGCCAGAGTGGCGCAATGATGATTGAGCAATTGCATATGGGTCATCATGACCTGCATAAAAGTGAGTGGATCAACCCGAACATCTTCTGATCGAACCGAGTCCTGGGTACGATTTCCCGATAGCGAGTGATTATCTCCCGAGTTTCGGCCTGCACCGCGGCCTCTCCCCGTGCATCCCCTGACAGCTCTCTCCATACTGAAGTAGCAAGGTCGCGTAATGATTATATTTCCCGCATGAATATTACATTATGATTCTGTCATGAGATGATGAAAATGAGCATACACGCTCTAACACAGTGATTACATGAATGATTTACTGAAGTGACATGATTATCTGATGAAATTCTTGAAATGATTATCTTGAATAAGTTATTAAGATTAATAATATGATCTTCTAGATCAATAACTGAGTAATGAAATGAATTGAGTACTTAATGAGTTAACATGATCGTCCTGATCATAATGAATAATGTTGTTTGAGGATCGTTAAATTGATGAATGATGAATGAATGATTATTGCCAGAAATTATACCATGGCGTTAGAAATCTTACAGTTCTTTCGGTCTGATTGGCTCGGCATTTGCACAGGTCACCCGTGACGCGAAAGTCCAATGATACTAGTCTGATGACGATGATTTCAAATGAGACATGACTCGAAAGGTAGTATTCAAAACCACGCTCTGATACCAACTCTGTAACATCCCAAACTAGGCGGATATTACAATGCCGTGGATCCCCGACTGGGACCCACCAGGCGAATGAAAACTGATGAATTAAATAATATAATTGTAGTACCGAACCACATTATATTACCAACTACTCCGATGAAGAGTTTAAATACAACACACCAGGATAATACCGAATACTAGTGTATTTTATATGAAGATAAAATACACAACACTGAATGAAACGGAGTATCCAAATGAAAATCTGCAGCGGAGAATAAATGACAACAATATGAATGACTGAAAAGAATGGGTCCCCCTACTAGTATCACTGGGACTCCTCGCCGTCAACGTTATATTCCCGTGCTTTTGCCTTGCCATGACCTGAAAAACAAAATCCCCAGCCGGGGTCAGTTACACAGAACAACAATCCTCAAGGGTTGAAAATACACAATCATGATATATTTGAAGTTATGAAATATCCTGTCGAAACATACGCAATCAAACATGATATATGAATCAACTAACGGTATGGCTCAAAGGAATGGCGCCACACTACGTCCAGGATGGAAATGTGTCCGTGTACAAGCCACCAACGAGTATCGATCGAATACACGTGTGGTCTTGTACCTAATCAGTCTCACGAAGCCATCAACTCGTGTGCACAGTCCAATGTGAGGCCACCAACCAACACACGACTTAAATGTGCCCGACATGAAAATCCTACACATACCAACCGGCACGCCAGTGCGACCCGGAATGCCACTATATAACAAAAGTGACATCAAAATCAATAATGACTCACCGAGATGAAATGACAGTGAAATGAATGATAGCTCAATGAAATAATTGGAACCCCCGTTCCTCGTGAATGAAGTAATGAAGTGACAATTACAAGTTTCAATACAGTTAGTACTTTATGAATGAATTATGATTATGAATGAACAACAACGAAAGGAATGAATATCCTTTTAACTGAGTAAGAATTAACTTACACAACCGGTGAAGAATGTCCGTCCACGAACAACGTCCTAAATGAAATGTCGGTTGCTCTAACAACCTTGATTAACACAATTACCAATAATCCGTTCAATACACGTATCAAACACGATTATAACCAACTCAATGTCGATACAACGATAATCAAACTCATAGATGCACTCTAACGAATACGTTGAAAATATCCTTCCCGTTGGTTACAACCAAACCCAAATTATCGAAACCAACTTTCAAATGATTGATTCAACCCAGCAAAACAATATCATTGGCATCAATAATTCAATAGGAATCCACAATTTAAGATTACAATAACATCAATCGGAAATCCCCGAATTAACCGAAATCAACCCCAAGGGTTCTTGAGATAATCCCCTAAAATAACCATAAAATCCGTAGGAATATATTTATCCAAGGTAGATAATCCATATCTAACATATTCCAACAACAATCCAAGCTTACACGAAGAAATCGGAAGGAAAAACCCAAAAATCCGAAATTCTAGATCCAAGAGATTAATACCTTTGATTTGATGTTTTGGAGATGATGAAGTGATGATTAATCCAACTCAAAGACTTGAAGATGATGATTGATGATTACACCTTGAAGAATACTCTCTAAATCGCTCCAAATCGCCTAGAACCGATGAGAGAATGAGAATAGATGACAAATGACGAAATTTGGGCTAGACTGTCCAATTTATAGAAATCCCAGTTTAGCGCACGCTATTCCCAGTTCTTAGCGTGCGCTAACGGGTGTTTTGGGTAGTTCAGTACCCACTGTCCGAACACGGTAGTGCGCGCTACGTACCTTATTGTAGCGTGCGCTACGGCTATACACTTAGCGTGCGCTAACCCCAAAATGTTAGCGTGCGCTAACGAATTATCTGATGCCCAGTACTGGAGTCCAGAAACCTTCTGTCCTCTGATCTGATCGCGGTAGCGTGCGCTACAATCAATATTAAGCGTGCGCTACTACACCGTTTGCGTACGCTAAAAACCATCCATAGCGTGCGCTATGAAATAATCCAATGCAGTCCAGTAGCCACTGGACCCAACCTGATCCGACGTTAGCTCGCGCTACACCAAATATTAGCGTGCGCTACTACAACCCACTAGCGCGCACTACTTACCATTCGTAGCGTGCGCTACTTATAACTCACCTGCAGTCCAGTGCCTTCTGGACTGCATCCAGGGCAACATTAGCGTGCGCTAATGCTGAGTGGTAGCGTGCGCTACCTGTACTCAATTAGCGCGCGCTAAAGAGAGTACGTAGCGTGCGCTAATCCTCACACACAGCCCACAATGAAGATGACAATGATGATAAACACGACATGATTGCTCCACTTAGATTGATGATGAATGACGATTGACACACGATACAATTACTCTGAACGGTGAATACAATGATTGAATATGAGTGACAAATGATCATTAATGAGTGAAAATTACTGAATGATAAATACTGAATGATAATGACTGAATTACAACCGGGTATTACAACGATACGCCCGATCCATAAATGTGTCCGTGTACAAGCCAACCACGGGTATTGATCAGATACACGTCTGGTCTCGTACCTAATCAACCTCACGAAGTACGTCTCGTGTGCACGGTTCAATATGAGATTGAAACCAACACATGCTACACGTGCCCGCCCTGAAAATCCTACACATGACCGATCAGAACATATCTGACTCCAGATATATCACGATACAACATGACAACGAAACTCGAAGAAACGCATATCCAATAAGGATCAGAAGACTTTCCAATTGAGCAACGATAACTCGATCATGAAAGACCGACACGACCATAATGTCGTATTTCCATCAGACAACAGTTCACAACATGCTCAACAATGCATATAATATTAGAACATAAACTCCGAAGGCCACAGCCAAGGGTCACGGAAGCATCTACTCAGGAATACTTCGGACGTGGGTACCATTCAGGTTTTATCCCGCAGCACAGTACATGCAAACACAAAATACCCCAAGGTCGCAGCCAAGGGTCACGGAAGCATCTCACAGGAATACTACGGAACGTAGGTGCCATTTAGGTCTTATCCCCCAACACATCAGCCCAACAGATTACAGTCCAAAGAAAGAGCACATCACAAAATGTACCAAACAATGATGCACACTCACCACATGAAGCATCAACACACACACATGCAATAATACAACAGGATGATTATCATAATTTAGCAATATTAATTTACCTCAAGCTGGGGACGCTAACCTTTCCACGACCAACATCTATGAAAGAATACACAGTTATCCGAATAATCCAAAATGAAGTACAGTCCATTACTAATACCAAACCACCATCTCGAGTTCCACGTCGGCATGATAACTAGCCTTGATATCTAACCTCTCATATAATGGACCGAATATAATTCACATCTCCGTTTCCACTAGACATCTTTAAAATCATATACATTATGATTTATCTCAGTCCAAGCATAATATACACCATCATCCCGACAATTCATATTCCAGAATACCATTGATATATGAATCATAAATGAAATGAAATCGAAACCATTTATTAAACATTATGAACTGAGCAAGCATAACTTGCCTCGACACCGATACGATGAAGCCGTTGCCAATCCCGCCGTCTTCATCTACAAGTTCCTCAGCCCCAACCAAGGCGATCCATGCATTTTCCAATCTCAACCGCAGCACAATGGTTAATAATCAATGATCACTTATCGCAACCTAATGCAACAATCAATTAACGATAAGTTCGATAACAATCAACAACCGATATAATCAACCAATCAAACTCAACGGTTCAATGATATCTCGATCATACGAAACCAAACCATTATAATTCAAACAATACGAATACAAGCCGCAATTCGATAATCAATCAATCCTAACAAGTTTCTCAATATTCTAAATCCCGATTTAAATCTTATTTACAGATTAACACGGCTCATCCTTGTAAATTCATAGAAATGCAATTACCGGTTTTCGTCACGAATAACCATATACCGAACTTAACCGTAATCCTTCCAATTTCCGTAAAATCACGACATATAACTCAAGAGTTCTTCAAGAACATGAATCAATCCATAATCATGTTTGTATCCAACAAAACGACGTAATCCGATGTGTTCTAACATCTAAACCATCATCTAATTCATAATCCAAGGCATATATCATCATGTTCTTTAACATACACTTCGCATAGCACTAAGGATCATAACAACAATACCATAACCATCATCATATGAAGAAGAACATCAACAACAACATCAAAATCTGAATCGAAGAGAGGAGTTATCCAACATACCTCAAGAACACAATCAAACACTTCAAGAATACAATATCTTCATATCTCGAGCTCCACATCCATTACTCCAAGTCCCCAATCTATTTGGAAGAGCCAAAGTCGGTCTCTGAAGGTTGAAGGGTGAAGATATCTCCAAATATGCCAAAGGGACGGGTCTCACATATTTATATAACTTCAACTATTACGTACGTTAGGTAACCTTACTAACGTATGTAACCTTCTTTACGTACGTTAACTGGCCTTGTTAGCGTACGTAACACTATTCCAGAAGGTTATTGCCTCAATTCGTATTGTGTATTATGTACGTAATGTCCATGATGTAGCATACGTAATATAGTCGTTGACTTGCTACAGTAACTGTGCCGCGGCCCCCGTCGCAAAATAAGAACAGCCAGGTAAGGCTCATTCAGTCGATCGGCCTGCATAGGATATTTCTTCCCTCTCTCTCTTCCTTCCTGCACACATGGAGGTTAGTTGGATCCACTCTATGAGTCTCCTTCTCAAATTCTCCAGGTTATTTTTGATTTCTAAATCATAAATGATTCTTGATGTGAAAAGATTTGGAGTCTTATATTGCTAGTTATTCTTCATTGTTGTTTCTAAAATGGAGTTGGAATATGGGGAATTTGTTATTGTGATGGAATTGATGTTTATGAACGAATTGTTGATGATGGTTTTCGTAATTCAGGGTTATAATCTGTGTTAATATTTCTGGGGTTTGGAATTAACCATGAAAATTTTTGTTCTTCATTTTAACTTGTGCACACAAGGTGTTTGATAAATTGCAGCAATGAAAAATGGGTAAGCTAGGCATTTTCCAACTTATATGCAATGAATCATGTTGTGACCTTATCCACAACCCCTACATCATGTTCAACTTGAGAGCTCGTACTTAACTTCCTTTTTGATGATGCAAGCTCATTCACACTCCGCATGATGTAGTCAAGAAGCGTGCATGCTCACCGGACGATGCCGGCACCAGCTCCTGAGCAGACTGGAGGGGAGTACTTGACCTTTTACTTTTCTTGCATTTCATTTTTTGTCCATTGAGGTCAATGTACGTCCTAAGTTTGGGGGGGGGGGGTTTACATTCAGTCTACATTCATTGTTGTACTCTATTTTCTTGCTGTACATTATATTCTGTTGCGATATTTCCTACACGCAAGTGCACGTCAAAAACTTGTTGCGATATTTCCTACACGCAAGTGCACGTCATCGTTTACAAGTAATAAAGTGATAAGTAGAGTATCGTTCCCACGAGGATTGAATCTCTAACTACCGACGTTTTCGTATTCCAATTTTATTTGAACAATCGAAGTTGGGTTTTTGGATTAATAACTAAAAGAATTTCTAAAATATTAAGCAGTAGAAAACAATATCTTGGATTAAGGAAATCAAATGATGAATACGTCTAGGGTTCTGAATCCACCTTAGTTTATCCGAATTTACTCTCGATTATCCGTAATAAATAATTTTCCCAATTTACTGAAGGCGGAGATTGCTAATATATTCTACCGCCTCTCCCGAGGTCAATAGATTTATCTAACGACGACTAACGCACTCTATCCCTAGGTGAATTATCTCGTCGATAGGCAAAAAGCATGAAATCTCCTAAAGGCCACGTAGTTTCTATGAGTATATTCCTATCTCACAGAATAAAACGGTCATCACCAATAGTTCCTCACCAAATCTCCTCTCCCGATTCGAAGTGAATGATTAAATCAATACAACTATTGGCCAGATAATTGCAAGCATTAAACATAATTGGGAAAACTCAATAAAAAGGTAATAAATTGGATAATCTTAATCAATTCGTCAAAACAAAGGTTTCATCAAAACCCTAGATTAGGGCTTTAGCCTAACATACTAAAAACTGAAAATGCAGAATAAATAAACGAAAGCATAAAATTCAAACGCAGATGAAGCTCGGATTCCTCCGTTCTTCAGCTCCCGCCTTCTGCCCTTGAATTCTTCTGCTTTCCTCCTCTTCTCTGTCTCCAAGCTTAAGCTCTCCTAGGTTTAGATTCAATGATTCCAAGATAATTAAATTAGGGTCTTAAGCCCTATTTATAGCTCAGCACCTCCACAAATCGCGTCCCTATTAATCGGTTGAAAACTGGCTTCGAAACGGCCCAGAATCCGCGCAGACGTACCAAACCCGCTAAGTGTGCCGCGGCTCACTGAACCTGTGCCGCGGCACATCGCCCAAAAGCTGAATACCTGGGCGTAAATAAATTCTTCTGTGCCGCGGCTCACCTGGGCTGTGCCGCGGCACAGAGTACAGATTACTCTGCCCTTCGGCTGGTGTCTTCCTGTGCCGCGGCTCCGATTCCTTGCGCCGCGGCTCATCGTCCAGTTTTGCCGTTTTCGCCCGTTTTGCCTCGTTTTAGCTCCCGGACTTCAATTTCCTGTCAATCATACAAAATCAAGGCATTAAAAGCTCATTTAGATGATTTCACTCACCAAAACACTACAAAATAATGATAAATAAGCGTATAAAAATACGCCTAACAGTAACATACTCGTTTAACGTACATAATGAACTGTCCTTAGCATACGTAAGGCTTGAGGTTGACTCGCCTGTCCACATCCGCGCCGAAAGCTGCCGACACCGGGCCCACCTGCCGACCACAGCTCGATCCTGTCCGATTCCCTTCTTAACGTACGTTATGTACCCAACCTAACATACGCTAAACTCCCTTTATTACGTACGTAAGATACTCCTCCTAGCGTACGCTACGCTTGCACCATTACGTACTTAAGCTCCTACGCTTAACGTACGTAGTGGCTTCCATATTTAGCCATTTCTGCTCCTGTCTGTCGTTTCAATATACCGAACCCGTACACGCGACATACTGAATACATATACTCATTTCGATAACATTCCCATACGATACATCCGATGCATGATATCCTCAAATACAACTGTCGACCAAGTACGATAATTATACCAATACTCATACAGTATACCCGACATCGAAAGACATATCAAGCATGTAATATCCAAGAATTAAAAATAACCTCGATAGATATACTGGAACGACTGTCACAGTTCCCAATTATTTATCCATACTGTATCGGTTCCACTCTGTACATTACAACTCAGATAAAATAATAAGAAAACTTCATAGCGAAATTCTAGGATATTACAGGTAGTTATGACGTATGTTTGAACTTGGTGTTCGCGAATTATATTTGGTTGGATTTATAATCTCGTTTTCCGATTGGGCATGTAGTTTCAGGTTCGATTGCTTTTGAATAGTTGTAATTATGTCCGCTGCGTGTAGGTTTGAAAACGATTTTCTTAATTGTAATTATGAGCTTGAGTATGTTTGTAAAGCACACAATTTTTGAAAACACTTCGATGGCGCGGTTAAACAACAATTTTGTGTGGATTTTGAAATCGATTGAAATTTGACGAGTTAGTCATCTATTTTCAAATGACACTTTCAAACGGTATCTGAAGGAGGCGTTTTAAAACACTTCGGACATTTCCTCATATATTATGTAAACAACTTTTTTTTATACATATTAATCAATTGAATCATCTCTATGTAAGGAAGGTTATAGGAAATAAAAACTAATTATAATCTTTTTAGAAATATGTTTGGATAAATATTTTATTTATTTTTAGTTTTCAGTCACTCAAAAAATAGGAAATGCGTTTTAGAAAAGAAGAAAAATATTTTATAGTGATACTGAAACAACTGGATACATGAGAGAGTTTAGTTTTATTAATTTTCTTTTTAAATATTCTTTAAGTGATGCACATTTCCACTATTTTGATACAATTGCTTCCACAATATTTTTATATGTTAGGTAATGAGTTTTTATATTATAATATACAATGTAGCAGTAAAGTATTTAGTCCACGAATGATATTGAACTCATTAGATAGTAGATCGGCATTTAAATTTCAAATGTGACGATTTCCACTAATTATGTTTTCTCATGGTTATGCACTCTCTCATGTTGACGTGTAAAGAATGGTATTCAAGCATGGTCAAGTTTATGTAGCCATATCAAAGTGAAGAGTGCGAACGACTTGAATTTTTTTATTGCGATACGTATGGTGTAATCATATATAGAGCAACTAATGTGATTTATAAAGAAGTGTTATAGAATTTTTAGTAAATGATTTACCTATTACCCCCTCCGTCTCACCCATCTTGAGTATTTGCTTTTCGGCACGAGCTTTAAAAAAAGCTGAAAAGTATTGTATAAAGTAATGGTGTGAATATATATTATTTAAAGTTGTGAGAGGTAAATGTGTCTTAAAAAAGAAATGACCAAGTATCTTGGGACGACCCAAAAAGGAATATTAATCAAGATCGGTGGGACGGAGGGAGTATATGTTTTCATATGATTTTTTTTCTTGTACTCTAGTGTATTACACGGGTGGTACAATAATTGACTCTAAAGTTGAACTGAATTGATCTTAATCGAATTGAGTTGAATCGAACTGAAGTGAATTTCACTGAACTGAACTGAATTAAATTGAACTGAAATATACGGAACCAAAAAGAATAGAGCATCACTGTCTAAAAATTAGTTATTTGTACCTGACAAAATACAATTAAGACAACCTAGCGTGAAAAAATATTTACTAGAGGTACGCATAATTAAGGAGTAAGACCTAATTTAATAAATACACCTTATTAGCTAGGTTGTGGACGTACTAGAATCCACATTTATTTTATCTCATCTTAGAAGTAGGTGGAGTATATGCATGTCATGTCATTAAAATTCGAGTCTCAAGCCTTTTACGTAGCTGCTCTACTCCGGCCACAGCATGCACAATATTTACTAAAATATAGCTTGGATAGGGCCCCCGGGAGAAAACACTTATAAATAGGGCAGGGTGGGCAGCGGCATTTGGTTCATCTCCACTAAAAACATCTTCATAGTTATAATAGATTAAACAATGGAAGGCAATCTAGTTTCCTGCAACAAGACTGTTTTTTTGGCAGTTATCTTTATCCTTGCATTCGATAACTATTTCCTCTGTTTTTTCCTAGATGCAACATTCTCTTTAAACGTTACCAACATATAATTTGAATAATTGATATCTTTAGTTACTAATAAGTGCATATATAAAAATTAATATTACGAAAAGGTGAATTTAACAAGTTCTCACCCGACTATATCTCTTTTAAAGTATGAATCACGAAAGATAAGAAAAATAGAGTGAGTGATTAGTGCAAAAATCAATTTCATCTAAAAAAACGGAGGAAGTGTATGTTGTGGCAAACGTAGATTATTTTCCATGTGTTCTGCAATATATTTACTTCTCCCAAAACTAGCATGCACCCATTTATACAAGATAAACTGTACATCATATGCCAGGGTCTCTTTTTCTTTTTTGTCTTTGATTACTTTCCTACACCTAATTTCATAATAAATTTACAATGACATTGTGTTTTAAACTTTAATTTGAAGCGCAATCAACGTCTGCTGGGAAATGTCCCTATTACAATGAATATTGCGACTATAAACCATCAAACTGGTGTTGTCCAGGAACTGAATGTTCAAATTCATATTTTGGAGGCAAATGTGTTGATGGTGAGTTATGCGCATTAATTTCTAATCTGAATTAGTATCCTAATCGTTAAATAAAGCTAAATTACTTTGCGTATAAAATTTGGCAGATCCTTGGAAATCTTGCAAGCCTTTAGGAGGAAGTTGTGGGTTCTTTGACGCCAAATGTTGTGGAAAAGCAACTTGTACAGCCACCTTTTATGGAGGTGAATGTAAAATGTGATGGACCATAATTTCTTATAAATGTTGTAGTACTATTTCCATCTGGTGTTATGCTTGAATAAGTTGATAATCAACATGTTATGTTTGAATAAGTTGAATATTATCAACATGTTTCACTAATATATTAAACTTTATTTGTTGTCTACCTTCAAGACTTTCAATCAATGTAGTATACTGCTTCCGCTTCAAAATAGTGGTCTTGCGCGTACATAGTGTGTATACATAGATAGAGAAAGAGAGGGGAAAAGAGGATCCACTTGGAACATATCTTAAAGTAAGAATGTATGGTTATTAAATCACAATTTTTGATGGTTGGAATCAAATGATTACAGATTATTTACGAAAATAAAGTTTAGTTCTGTAAATTAATAATATTAAGGGCAATTGCATAAATCATATATATATATATATATATAAAGATGTTTATATATAACTAACTGTTGAATAATTTTGAAACGATTACTTGAAAAATAACAGAATATAAATATACAACGAATATATATTTGATCTAAATCCTGCAAAAAATCGGTTAGCAAAAAAGGAAAATTCCCGTTCGCGTAAACGAGCGGAAGGGTCGCTGTTGAGTCCAGAGTATCTGTCTCCTTAAAGCAAATCCGCCCTCACCATGGTGTATGACATCTGCCTCCCAGGATAAAACAACAGCTCGATGCAGTGAACCGATGATGCGCTGCACCCTCAGCGAACTAGAACAAATCTGTCTACTATCACCGACTGAAATTATCCGAAAGAAAAACGAAGAAGGAAAAAGAAATCTATCTGGGAAAGGCTCTTGAAGTGTACGTCTGAAGTGTGTAAAAACGAGCCCCTCAAGCCGGGTATTTATAGGTGAAGGCTGGAGGAGGTTGTGTGCTGGAGGAACTCTAAACCGATCAGGATTGGTATCTCAATACTTATCCATATCTGTTTAATTCGATAATTATCAATTAATTGATGTTTATCCGGATCCGAAAAATTCAGAATTTATAATTGAGGTATTTTCAGTAAAATAAATTTTTACCGAATAAAATTGCAGTAAAAAGATAACTTCGAGACGCTGAGACATTTCGCCCAGATCGCCCTTCGACCAAGATCGACCGACCCGACCCGAGCCGGACGGACGGACGGCGGTGGCGGCGCACGCGCGTGTGTGTGTGCGCGAGGGGCGCCTAGTCACACATCCACACATGTCTCACTTTTTGAACATGACTTTGTCCACATCTCCTTATATACTCACAATTTTTCCCTTCTTTTTCCAATGTGGGATAGCATCCCAAACCCATTTCTAAAGGTTTCACTTTGAAACATTATATCTCATTCATACCTCAATCATTTTTAGTGTTCTTACATGTTTTGGAAACCTCGTACGGAGTCCTACGTATTCCAACTAAGTCCTGACTTTAACTCGTAGTCGAGCCCACTCAAAATTTCCTCTCAAGTGGGCTACTCAAAACAGCCCATTTTCCTTCATTTTTCCAACAATCCCCCACATGAATGAGATTGATGGTCCAGCAGCACACGTCAGACACGGAGTTGACTTGGTGATAGTTACTACGGATAGGCATTGCATAGGATAGGTAGAGTATGCTCCTTGAACCTTTCCTCGAAAAGATATATTCTCCTTACTGGTTAGACAGTGTGACTAGATGCCTTTAAACTGTCCGACCGCTTGTGTAAGTGATCGTATATCCTTCACAAGTGCCCTTCCTGATTTTTTCTGTTCTCATTATTGTGCACGTTTTGGCCGTGGACACCATCCTGGTTCTGCGAGAGTTTCTAAAGAATTGTGCCTTTGCAATTCTCCTTTGAAGCGGCCCCTCTTCACTCTAACATAGGTGATTCTCTTTAAGTGTTTTGAGTAAACCCGTATTTTACTCCACCCGACTATACGTTGTCGACTTAAGAATCATTAAAAGCATAAGCTTAACCTCTCCCTACGGGTATCACTGTTTTCATCCTAGGAATGGTCGGTTCGGGGTAACCCCCACAGTGATCATGCCGAGTTTTATGGATTGGTTGTCCCATTGAACCTAGATCTTGGGATCTCCAGTCATCCTAGGTTGGGTATCCTCCATAAAACCATTAGCTCAAGGCAATAGACCCATTCCTATTGATGATTTATCAACAAGGTCTCTTGATAACCCTTTGGTTAGCGGATCCACAATGTTATCCTTTGATGACACATAATCAATAGTGATAACTCCTGTTGATATCAATTGTCTAATGGTATTATGTCTCCTCCTTATGTGACGAGACTTACTATTGTACATTACGCTCTGTGCCCTGCCAATCGTAGATTGACTATCACAATGAATACATATTGCAGTCACAGGCTTTGCCCATCTTAGAATATCTTCTATAAAATGGTGTATCCATTCTCCCTCTTCTACACATTTATCTAAGGCTATAAACTCGGATTCCATCGTTGACCAAGATATAAGTGTCTGTTTCAAAGATTTCCATGCTACTGCTGCACCGGCTAGTGTGAATACATATCCGCTTGTTGACTTGGAGTCTTTTATATCAGATATCCAATTTGCATCACTATATCCTTCAAGTACTGTTGGATATTTGGTATAGTGCAGCCCATACTCATGAGTACCCCTCAAGTATCTTAGTACCCTTATGATCGCCTTCCAGTGATCTTTTCCTGGGTTGCTCGTGTATCTACTTAATCTACTAACTGAGTAGGCTATATCTGGTCTTGTACAGCTCATCAAGTACATCAGACTTCCTATTATGTGTTCGCTATATTTTTAAACAATCCACAAGTGTACGGAGAATATGTAGAAAGCGGCGAGCAAGGTCGTATTCCACAGAGACTAAATATTCTTGTTGTGTTGAGTACTAGATTATAGTGTTTCCAATTTTATCTAGACGATCGAAAGGTAAAATGGATGGTTAATGAAATAAAATAAAATGATCACAATAAATTAAAAACAATTTAAAATATCCGAATTAAAGCGAATTGCAAGAGTTTAGAAAGGTAGATTCCAAGGCTAGGTTTCCATTGATTACTAAATTTAGTCGAGATTGATTCCAAAAGGCTCTAAGTGCGTCTCTAAAACGATGATAACAACAATATTCTAAAGTCTCTCTCGAGATTCATTAAAACGTAGATTAAACAACCTATAACAACGTCTCCATCTATTATAAATTATCTAACTCCAAAATGTTCATAAGATTAGATATCATCATAGTTCATCACCGATTTCTCAATCTCGTAATTTACTACGTCAAATACTCGAGACCTATTAATGCCCTCTTCTCTCGAATTATGAGCAATTAAGTTTAACATGTAAAAACATTGATCAAGTGTTTAAACATGAATCAAAACCAAGTATTTGATAAAGAAATCACACTAGATATATATAATCATCAATCCCTCAAAATTATAGCGAATCAACGTACTCCCATGCCCGGAATCTAACGAGTTTAGCCGGACATGGTAATGAAAGAAAGATTAATAATCATCATATTCATCATGTTCATGCTAAATAAAACAACAAAATAGATAAAAGATAGGAAGAAGATAAAACTCGTAAGGTGTCTTGATTGATCCCGGTTGAAGCCTTCAAATGTTCTTGAAGTGTTCTTCAAGAATTTCCTCAAATCTCCTTCTTTTTGGAGTGAAAACCCCTCAATCTTGTGTTTCTCTCTCTCTAATCTCTCCAATATTCAGCATATCTCTCAAGTCTTGCCCAATATCCCTTTTTATAGGCCAAAAACATCACTTTTCATACACAAATCTTGCAAAAATGTCAAAAGGTGATTTTTCCACCGAAAAGTGACACGGCCCGTGTCAAACTGCGCTCAAAACTCCAAAACTCGCTGGACAGGGAACTCGACCGTGTCAATTGACATGGCCGAGCAAATGACACGACCGTGTCGAATGACACGGCCCGTGTCGAATGACACAGCCCGTGTCATACTCCTCTAAAAAAGCTGAAAAGCCTGGATGTGAAACCCGACCGTGTCCATGTGGCACGGCCGAGCTCGTGTTGACTCATTTTGACACCGTTTTGACTCCTTTTTAGGCCCGATCTCTCGTTTCCGCATTGCTTGATATATATTGGGGTTTGAGACTTCGTTCTTGCTTGATTTATGTCCACAAAGTACCTATAAAATCAATAAAATGTACCCAAGCGTGATCGAGTTCAATAAACACAATATGAGCATAAACGACACAGTTCTACACATTTTAGGATCTTAAAACCCGGAAAATCGGTGTAAAAATATGTGTAAAAATGAATGTTATCAAAATCCCCCAAACTTGAACGTTGATCGTCCCAAGCAATGCACTTTAAAATAACCACTCTTAAGGGAACTCGTCCCTCAAGATGCCTCAAAGGATCATTTTGAAAGTTCATCAATCTGCCTCAAGAAATAAATAAGTCGAGTTCTGTAAAGTATGCAAATCTCTGGGGTGCTTCCTTAATCTCATAGCTAATACTTGAATAATACGAACCTCGCCAGTCAAGTGTATTCCCTCACTCTCAAAGTGTATAATGGGATAAGTGACGCTCAAAACTCATTCAATGAAATAAGAATCCCCATAGGCTTGCCAATCGTCTATATCTCTACCACTGGTTGTGCATTTGGTGAATCAAAAAGGACTTTATCGGTTGTAATGTAGGCTTTTTGGTCGGGGTAGGATAAGTATGGCTTAAAGTGACTTGACTTCAGCAAATTAGAACATTATCTCAATAATCACTTCGCTCAATTAGAAGTTCAATAATCCCTTGGAATCCCCTTGATTTTAATATAATCGCACTAAGCGCTTTTGAAAATGCGAATCACAACCTTATTCCTCCTTATCGCTCCAATAAATCTCGTTTCTTTTTTTTCTTCTCATTTTTTTTCTTTTCAAGTTCCATGTGGTGAACAACATCATCATTCTAATCACATCATTCTTCCTTCAAATTTATTTTTATGAATCATTGCAATTGAACCAACAATTTTTCCAATCGCCTCCACACATCTTTTCAATCTTTTGCCAATTTGTTCTAATAAGCTCAAGTATATGGACAAAAGTTTATAATGGAACGGAAAGCTCATAATGTGGCTAACAAGAAATAGGCTTTAAGCTCAATCGGGCTAACTAGGGAAATAAATTCTTGGGTTGGCCAAAAGGTTTGAAGGCTTGCCAATAAAAAATGCCTAAATCATTTTCACTAATTTGCACACACACTTGTAGTTTCGAATAAGATATCAGGGCAAGTTCTAGAGTCTTAAAACATGAATGGTACACTCGACAAGGAAACTTGCATATTTAATGATGCACGAAGGCTCAAAAGCTTACAAGCTAGATTTGTTCATATTTCCAAGGTATTAAACTATTTATTCAATTTCACACCCTTTTGATTATTCTACAATTTTTCCCCTTCAAATTACCCTCGATTTGCATATCAAAATAACAAAATAAATCCCGAGGCATCCAAGACAAGAGTTCATTCTTTCGAGTTTCATCTAAGTTCATCATCATCAAAACACACCAAGTTCAAAACACACCAAAATAAAACAAAAATTCAAAAAAATTCAAACCAAAACGAAAATCAAAATCACACCAAAATCCAAAAGACAAAATAAAAACAAACAAAAAATGTAGGTATTTCTTGACCCAATATCTCCCCCCAAACTTAAATTAAAGAGTATACACATGAATGGGGTATAGTATTTAAATAATAAAAACTTTGGGTCAAGAAATATTTACAACCGGTCCTACTGATTTGGCGGAGGAAAGTGGCCTTGTTGGACATGCCAATCTTCCATTCGTCGTAAAATTGCCAGCATCTCGTCTTGTCTCTGTTAGGTCTCCTCTCTGAAAGCCTCGAACTCTTCTCTAGGCGTGGAACGAGATGTGGCATGTCTTGACTCGGCCTGTCTCGACGACTCGGGCCGTTCTCTCCTTCTCTCTTCTTCCTCCTCCGTTTCTTTCTCGTCTTCAGGGCCTCTCTCATAGGAGAATTCTTCCTCCATTCTTTCCTTTCTCTTCTTCTCGCATCCTCTCGGCTCTTTCCTCAAATTCCGTACGCCGAGGACGGACATTCCGAGCAACATATCTTTCACTAGGAGAAATTAATCCAGCTGCCTCCCGAGCCAATTTATGCGCTACCGTGGCCATTTGTAGATTTCCTAAGTCCCGAATACTGTCAATATTTGTCAAAGTTGTATTCGGGAGTAGGAAGTGATCGTCGTCATTCTGGAGGAAAATAATGCGAGAGTCGTAGTCGAGAATATTCATCAACTTCATGACTTGGACAGATAGAAGCATATTTCCCGGGAGGGGAGTTCGGTTTTCTAGTGGTACATCAAGATGAAGTGTGATAGGGGTGATTAAACCCCCTATCCAAATCTCCCCTCTCGGTTTAATGGCAACATCCTCAAAATGATCCATGATAATAGCGCCGGTTGTTAGATCTGTTCCGTCAAGTATATGTGATAAAACGTATAGCTCTCGTTGAGTAATTGGCCCCGTTTCTTTCCGGCCGAAGATAGTGCTTGTAATATCCGGATTTATTACAGTGTATTTTATCTGTATTCAAACCATGTATTATTCGGATTGGTGATTTTGATTATTGGAGTATGATATTTCGTGCATTGATATCATTATACATAAATATAGAAACTTGCAAAATTACTCAAGCAACCTCGTGATAGCGCACGCTAAGAATGTATCTTAACGCGCGCTATCGGGTCATTGTTAGCGCACGCTATGCAGGTAGGAGTAACGTGCGCTAAGAACTCAATTATTGAGCGGGACAGCTAACACATGCGCCAGCCGGGACATGGGTCCGGATAAGATTCCCACTGACGCACCCGGACAAATTCTGAAGTCAACCATTATTAGCGCACGCTAAGGGATGCTTAGTAGCGTGCGCTAACTTGTCAATAATGCAGAATATTATAAATGGGACAACAACCGTTTTAGCTTTCATTTCTTTCGCCCTTTCTTCATCCTTGGGAGTTCAGAGAGCTGTAGTAATACTCCTATACACTTAGAACACATATTGTTGGTGTTATACATTGGTTATTACTTGGGAATGTTCATGGAAGTGGAATAGCACCTTGGAGTGGCATACAACCAACCGGAGAGGGATTCTACCTTACGGTTCAGTGATTTTCGTCATTTTAAGGTATGTTCAATCTATCTCCAGACTTAGAGTTGGATTCTAACGATTTGGATGATCATGTTAACAAGATATGGATTTTCATAGATGAATTATCCAAGTATATCATGTTTGGAATAGTGAGATGAATAAACCTTAAATACCTTGATTATAATCATCATGATTCGAATCTTAGTACACTGATTATGTGAAGAGAAGCTTCTATCATTGGTAAACCGAATCTAATAGATGATTTCATAGTAATCTTGGACTAGACATTAACATCCTTATTGTTAGATAAATCTAAAGGTTTGATCATGGAAGGATTTATCTAGTATATATAGGACGTTTATCAACTTCAGTATGATAATATGGATTGATATAAAGGTGTTGATATCAACCGTTAAGCTTTTCGAATTGTCGTATGAAGATTTGAAGTCGGAATGGAATATGGTTTTATATTGGTATGCATATCCTTGAATCCGAAGTTATCTTTATCCGTAAAATCATTCATAAGGGTATGAACATGGTATTCATGGAAGTAACATGAGTTATCACGCAAGATTTCATTGTTTCGATCATGGCAAGAATAGCTTTATCGCTGAAAGAATCGCCATGCGAGATAGCGCACGCTATGCTATGCGATTTAACGCGGCGCTATCGAGCACTAGTTAGCGTCTTACGTTTGGTACATAACGACGCTAGACCATCGATGAGTCGGTTGGGTCGGTGAAATCGACCATGCATAGTTAGCGTACGCTAGTCTTTGATGTTTGCGTGCGCTATCGGGCAGACTTAACGCACGCTACACAGAGTACTTAGCGTGCGCTAAGCAGTTCGGGCAGAATGCATTTTATGAACTTTTGGCCGTGAATCGAATTGTTAAACATTTGTACGACATGAGATAAATCCTATATCATTTCTTTTGTTAAGGTTTGGTCTCGTTACGTGATTGATTGAGGAGGACGATCTTCGAGTGGTCATTTTTCGAGGAAGTGTTGTTATTGTCTTCAAATCGAGGCAAGTACCTTAATTGTTTTATGTATTGTTGTTATACATATTGTCGTGCATGTATGTCGTTATTGTATGTCCACCTCGTGTTGGTCCGACGGGATCATCGGGGGATCTATGCTAGCGTGCGCTGGATCATCGGACGGGTTTTTCCACCACGGGTTGGTCTGATGGGATCATCGTGGGTTCTAGGCAGTGAACGCTGGATCGATGGAATTACCATGTGTATGTATTGATATCATGTTGTGATTATCAGTTGTGTATGTTATGTTTGAGTCTCTCGTAGGAGAAGACTCGTTGGTATTTGTCGTTTACGTTGTTATTATTCTTCGTGAGAAATGAATAATATGTTGTGGTACTTGTACTAGCATCGTTGTGCTAACCCCTTCGGGGGTGGACATTTTGTTTGTGTTCAGGATCCAGGAGAGCGGGGAAACAACCACCGGGCCGTATGACGAGGGTGCAGAGTGATGTCCCGACCGGGTTTATTTATCTGTTGTTTATTCGTTATTTCAATAAGTACTCGAGTACGAAGTCATTTGTGATGATTTGAATTTGGTGATGTATTATTGAGTTCTGTTGAACAATTATACTATTTCTGTATTGGGTCAGAACTGTTGTACCGTAATTTCGTTATTTCCATTCGTTAGTATCTTTTAATGCCTGTTCAATTCTTCAGCCTTGTAAATCCATATGTAAAGGATTTACGGCGCTGTAATATTCCTGAATATATCGGGGGTGTTACAGAATATGGTATCGGAGCTAAGATTATGGATATCTTGGCCGTTGGGTTAAAATAAGGGTCATTTATGTCTTTTGGAGTAACCGTCCGTGAATGACATCACTGCACTGCCTACGTTTCATGCGAACAGTGGTTGTAAGTTCCTAAACTCTATCTCGTTCTTTACATATTGTATCTCTTTATACTCGAATATTAGAACGATGTTGTTTCCTGTATATTGAGTATTTATGCTTACAGTATGTTGAGAGGCGGACGTGGACGTGGTCGCGGTCGTGGACGCGGACGAAGAAATGCCGAAAGGGAGGCGTCGCCTTCTAACCATTAAATGCAAAGATCCGGCGAGCCGCAACAATCTATTAATAATGAACCAGATCCTGCTGTACCAGAGATCCTTCGTCAAGTGCTGAACCAGATGACTCAGTTCGCCCAGGTCGTGGACCGAATGCAAGTGGCGGTGGGACTACAACAGGGAGAGAGACAGCAAGGGATCCTAGATATGGGAAATCGAGGTGACCGGTGGCTGCAAGAGGTGGCGAAGATGCAACCACCCAAATTCGACGGTATTTATGAGACTCCCACCTGGGATCATTGGTTGAAAGAACTGGAGAAAATCTTTGCCGGAATCAATCGCCAGACGACCGAGAGCCTCTATCGCTCAATATTTTACGATAGGGAAGCGTCCGAATGGTGGGAAGCCATCCGGATCAGACCATGATGCCGATTGGACAGAGTTTAGATTGATGATGGAAGCTCGATTGCCCTCGTCCGTGAGGGAAGCCAAAGTTCGGGAGTTTTTCTCCGCTCGGCCTTCCGATGTGCCGCATCCCGTGCGATCAAGACGCGTTTAACCAAAGGTGGCATTTGTTCGACATCCGGTCGAGCAGATGCAGAAATGATGATCCATTTCGATATGAGAATGAAACCAGAAGTTCAGAGGTACATGTCCGGATTCGAATGTACCACACTCCGCCAATACCAGGATAAGGCGTTGGCATATGAGATCAAGGAAGCAGCCATGGAGAAATTTGTGGAAACCAAGAAACAGAAAGTCTCTGGTACTTTTACAGAGCACAAGAACAGTGGGGCCCGTAAGGCCCAGTCATCTTTTCACTGTTTCAAGAAACCTCCGCACCCAGCTAGAAGCGGAAAGAACTTCGGAGCGACAACAGCTATCACTGATGTTACCAGGAAATGCTTTAACTGCGCCAGACGGCACTATCGACGGAATTGCCCCCTTCTGCCGTGATTTGTTTTGATTGTGGACGAGAGGGACATCGGGCGGTGTTTTGTGAAGAGGCGCAAAGTCTTTTAGAGCCCGTACACCACAAATACCCGTAGGAGGCCAAGATTCCACAGACGCAAAGAAAGTGTTCGATGCCTCGAATTTTGGCCGTGGCGAGGCAGAGGACAATGGGACCGAAAGGGACATCGAGTACCGGATCTGCTCCCCACGTGCATGCGAGATGAGGAGGACAGACGATCGTGATGTCTTTGCCGCATCGTGTCTCGTCCGAGATCCTTTCCCGGCCGGTTAGCGTTTTATTCGATACAGAGCTACACATTCTTTCATATCTTTGTCTTGTGTAAATCGTTTGAATATTTCCGGTTTTCATGCTTGTGAACCTTATGTTGTTGGTTTACCGAGTGGAGAAAGGATTGTCGGAAATTTAGAAACTAGAAATTTCCCTGTATCATTTGGGGCAGAGAGTGGCTCTCAAACCTGATCGTGATAGAAATGCAAGGAGACGACATGATACTCGGAGACGATTGGCTTAATCGATATGGAGCAATTGTGAACTACCGAAGGAGGAATATCTCACCGATCGCCGACGATGGTTCCGAGATTGTTTGAGGGATGGAAACCGAAGCTCAGAAAACCGATCAAGGCGATGAAAGTCGCCAAATTGTTGAAACAAGGTCAGACTGCACCGTGTTACGCAATGAAGAAAGAAGACGAAATTGTGGAACTTTCATCTATTCTGTTGTGAACTAATTTCCGGATGTATTTCCGACGAGTTACAGGCTACCTCCACGAAGGGATGTAGAATTTACTATTGGTGGAACTCGGAGCGACACCAATTTCTAAGGCGCCGTATCATATGGCACCTACCGAGATGTACGAATCAAGAAGCAATCGAGGAGTTCTTGGACAAGGGCTATATTCACCAAGCGTTTCACCACGGGAGCGCCGGTTCTTTTGTCCGAAAGAAGGATGGATCGCTCCGATTGTGTATTGACTATCGAGAGCCGAACAAAATGACGATTAAGAACAAATATCCGTTGCCACGGATTGATGATCCGTTTGACCCGGCTACAAGGGGCAACAGATTTTCTAAAATTGATCGAGATCGTGGATACCATCACCGAGGATTAAGGAGTCGATGTTCAAATCGGCATTCGTAACTCGCTACGGGCATTATGAGTTTGTAGTGATGCCGTTTGGTCTCACTAACGCACCTGCTGTATTTATGCAATTGATGAACAGAGTGTTCATTGAATTTTTGGACAAATTTGTGGTCGTGTTTATTGACGACATCCTGGTGTATTCTAAGAGTCCGGAAGAACATGCGCAGCATTTGCGGATTGTATTGGAGCTTTTGATAAACGAGCAATTGTACGCCAAACTTTCTAAGTGTGAATTCTGGCTAAAGGAAGTAATGTTCCTCGGCCATGTGGTGTCAGCTAGAGGAGTCCGAGTAGATCCTCAGAAGATCGAAGCAATATTGGATTGGGAGCCTCCAAAGAACGTGAAAGAGGTCCGAGGCTTCTTAGGACTTGCTGGGTACTATCGTCGATTCGTGGAAGGGTTTTCTAAAGTCTCCCGCCCACTTACTCGACTCCTGCAGAAAACTCAAAAGTTTGAGTGGAATGAATTATGTCAGATTAGCTTTGATGAATTGAAGAAGAGATTGACGACAGCACCGATTCTATCACTTCCGCAAGGAACTGAAGGATTCATAGTTTACAGTGATGCTTCGAACCAAGGACTTGGGTGCTTGTTGATGCAGAATGATAAGGTGATCGCTTATGCGTCGCAACAACTGAAACCGTATGAAGTAAATTACCCGACACATGATTTGGAGCTAGCAGCAGTGGTTTTTGCCTTGAAGATCTGGAGGCATTATCTGTACGGGACTCACTGTCAGATCTTTACGGATCATAAGAGTCTCAAGTACATATTTAATCAGAAAGAGTTGAATATGCGGCAAAGAAGATGGTTGGAACTGATTAAGGACTATGACTTGGAGATTTTATATCATCCAACTTAGCCTTCAGCGAGAGATGATTCGTGAAGGAATTGAAGTATGGTTACAAAGAGTTCAGGGACAGCTGTGCGTGATGGAGATAACTTCATCATTAACCGAAGAAATCAAATCTAGACAGGCAGATGATCCTCTGATGATTCGGTTACATGATGAAGTGATCAAAGGAAAGGCCCCCGGATTCATAATTCATGACGATGGAGTTTTGAGATTTCAGAACCGACTCTGCGTTCCCGATATTGATGTTCTGAAACAGACGATTATGAAGGAAGCCCATAGTTCGCCCTATTCTATCCACCCGGGCACCAGTAAAATGTATAAGGACTTGAAGCAGAATTTCTGGTGGGGCAACATGAAGAAAGACGTAGCGGACTATGTTTCGAAATGCTTGACTTGTCAGCAGGTTAAGATCGAGCATCAACGGCCTGCCGGAATGTTGAAGCCGCTCCCGATTCCTGAATGGAAGTGGGAGGACATATAGATGGACTTTATCACTAATATGCCGAAAACCAGGACAGGAATGAACATGATTTGGGTGATAGTTGATCGCTTAACCAAATCGGCTCATTTTCTAGGCATTAAGGATACGTGGGGACCAGAGAGGTTGGCACGAGTCTTTATTTCGGAGATAGTTCGATTGCATGGTACGCCGAAGACCATTGTTTCTGATCGAGACGGCCGTTTTGTGTCTCACTTTTGGAAAGCGATTCATAAGGCCTTGGGGACCGAATTGAACTTGATGCTGACTTATCACCGCAGATGACGGACAATCTGAGAGAACAATACAAACGGTGGAAGACATGCTAAGGGCACATGCCTTAGATTGGTCAAACGATTGGGAAGTTCATCTACCGTTGATTGAATTTACCTACAACAATAGTTGGCATGCTTCTATTAAGATGGCACCGTTTGAGGCATTATACGGAAGGAGATGCAGATCGCCCCTATCCGGGACGATTCATCGGACTTGATCGAACAGAACCAGAGTTGATCGAGCAGACTCGAGAGAAGATAGCCTTAATTCGTGAGAGGCATTGACCGCCCAGTCGCCAGAAATCCTATGCGGATGTACGCCGCCGCCCATTGGAGTTCAGTACTGGAGATCACGTACTTTTGAAGGTTTCTCCTACTCGGGGAATCTTTCGTTTCGGAAGGAAAGGAAAGCTGAGTCCGAGATATATCGGACCATTTGAGATCCTCGAGAGAGTTGTGGAGTTGGCATACAGATTAGCATTGCCGCCATCATTGTGCCATGTTCATAACGTGTTCCACGTATCCCAGTTACGGAGGTATATACCAGATCCCAGTCATATCATTGATTTCGGCGAGATTGAAGTCGAGCAGGATGGGACGTTTGAAGAAAGACCAGTCAAGATACTCGAGAGTTGAGTTAAGCAACTGAGGAACAAGTCAATCATTTTGGTCAAAGTTCAGTGGTCACGTCACGGAATGGAAGAAGCCACCTGGGAAACGGAAGCTGATATGAAGTCTAGATATCCCGAGTTATTTTCGTCTTGAGTTTCAGGACGAAACTCCTTTTTAGTAGGAGAGTATGTAATATCCGGATTTATTACATTGTATTTTATCTGTATTCAAACCATGTATTATTCGGATTGGTGATTTTGATTATTGGAGTATGATATTTCGTGCATTGATATCATTATACATAAATATAGAAACTTGCAAAATTACTCAAGCAACCTCGTGATAGCGCACGCTAAGAATGTATCTTAACGCGCGCTATCGGGCCATTGTTAGCGCATGCTATGCAGGTAGGAGTAATGTGCGCTAAGAACTCAATTATTGAGCGGGACAGCTAACACATACACCAGCCGGGACATGGGTCCGGATAAGATTCCCGCTGACGCACCCGGACAAATTCTGAAGTCAACCATTATTAGCGCACGCTAAGGGATGCTTAGTAGCGTGCGCTAACTTGTCAATAATGCAGAATATTATAAATGGGACAACAACCGTTTTAGCTTTCATTTCTTTCGCCCTTTCTTCATCCTTGGGAGTTCAGAGAGCTGTAGTAATACTCCTATACACTTAGAACACATATTGTTGGTGTTATACATTGGTTATTACTTGGGAATGTTCATGGAAGTGGAATAGCACCTTGGAGTGGCATACAACCAACCGGAGAGGGATTCTACCTTACGGTTCAGTGATTTTCGTCATTTTAAGGTATGTTCAATCTATCTCCAGACTTAGAGTTGGATTCTAACGATTTGGATGATCATGTTAACAAGATATGGATTTTCATAGATGAATTATCCAGGTATATCATGTTTGGAATAGTGAGATGAATAAACCTTAAATACCTTGATTATAATCATCATGATTCGAATCTTAGTACACTGATTATGTGAAGAGAAGCTTCTATCATTGGTAAACCGAATCTAATAGATGATTTCATAGTAATCTTGGACTAGACATTAACATCCTTATTGTTAGATAAATCTAAAGGTTTGATCATGGAAGGATTTATCTAGTATATATAGGACGTTTATCAACTTCAGTATGATAATATGGATTGATATAAAGGTGTTGATATCAACCGTTAAGCTTTTCGAATTGTCGTATGAAGATTTGAAGTCGGAATGGAATATGGTTTTATATTGGTATGCATATCCTTGAATCCGAAGTTATCTTTATCCGTAAAATCATTCATAAGGGTATGAACATGGTATTCATGGAAGTAACATGAGTTATCACGCAAGATTTCATTGTTTCGATCATGGCAAGAACAGTTTACTGCTCAGCAGTAAACTGCCATGCAGAGATAGCGCACGCTATGCTATGCAGTTTAACGTGCGCTATCGAGCACTAGTTAGCGTGCGCTACGTTTGGTACATAACGTACGCTAGACCATCAGACGAGTCAGTTGGCTGGTCAGTGAAGTACTGACCATGCATAGTTAGCGTACGCTAGTCTTTGATGTTTGCGTGCGCTATCGGGCAGACTTAACGCACGCTACACAGAGTACTTAGCGTGCGCTAAGCAATTCGGGCAGAATGCATTTTATGAACTTTTGGCCGTGAATCTAATTGTTAAACATTTGTACGACATGAGATAAATCCTATATCATTTCTTTTGTTAAGGTTTGGTCTCGTTACGTGATTGATTGAGGAGGACGATCTTCGAATGGTCATTTTTCGAGGAAGTGTTGTCATTGTCTTCAAATCGAGGCAAGTACCTTAATTGTTTTATGTATTGTTGTTATACATATTGTCGTGTATGTATGTCGTTATTGTATGTCCACCTCGTGTTGGTCCGACGGGATCATCGGGGGATCTATGCTAGCGTGCGCTGGATCATCGGACGGGTTTTTCCACCACGGGTTGGTCTGATGGGATCATCGTGGGTTCTAGGCAGTGAACGCTGGATCGATGGAATTACCATGTGTATGTATTGATATCATGTTGTGATTATCAGTTGTGTATGTTATGTTTGAGTCTCTCGTAGGAGAAGACTTGTTGGTATTTGTCGTTTACGTTGTTATTATTCTTCGTGAGAAATGAATAATATGTTGTGGTACTTGTACTAGCATCGTTGTGGTAACCCCTTCGGGGGTGGACATTTTGTTTGTGTTCAGGATCCAGGAGAGCGGGGAAACAACCACTAGAACTGTATGACGACGAGGGTGCAGAGTGATGTCCCGACCGGGTTTATTTATATGTTGTTTATTCGTTATTTCAATAAGTACTCGAGTACGAAGTCATTTGTGATGATTTGAATTTGGTGATGTATTATTGAGTTCTGTTGAACAATTATACTATTTCTGTATTGGGTCAGAACTGTTGTACCGTAATTTCGTTATTTCCATTCGTTAGTATCTTTTAATGCCTGTTCAATTCTTCAGCCTTGTAAATCCTTATGTAAAGGATTTACGGCGCTGTAATATTCCTGAATATATCGGGGGTGTTACAGTGCTCGCAATCACCTTGTGTAGATATCGGAGGATAGGATTGCGAAGAGAGGATCCTTTCGCCGACTTTGGGATGTAGGGACGTGCATCGCTCCCCGGATATTCAACCATTTCCCTCCAATAAGTCTCACACTCGAACCAATTGATTCGGTATTCTCCGTACTTTCGAGTGTCATATATAGCATCTAATTCACCAGGAGAAAGTTTTTCGTTTCTGTTGTTTAGCCGGAATTCCAAAGCGGTCGGCTCATGTGAAATCGGGTCTCTTTTAACAGTGAGTGTGCTAAGGAATTCCAACGTGAGACAGCGGTAGGTGGGCCAATGTTGGGTCATTAACGTTGTCCAACTTATTCTTTCAAGTAGCCTCATGACATCGTCTCTTATCCCCATCGCCGTCATACACTCTTCGTCCGGCCATCGAGTGGGGAGCATTTTTTCTGCCCCAATGTCTCCCATCATGCTAGGCGACTTAGTGGAAGTTCTATTCCATATGTCTCGGGTGTCTCGACAACCCCTTGAGTAGGTATTCTATCCGGTTGTTCAATTTCTATTGTGGATCTTCCTCGTCCCCTTTGAGCTGTACCCCGTCCCTGTTGGGCATTTCCTTGTCCTCGTCCCCTGACCATTTTTCTGCAAGAGATTCATCGATTATCATTTGTTTCACAAAAGTTCAGAATCATTGTTTTTCGATAATAAATGCTCCCCCAAACTTCTTACAAATTACACATTTTCCCAAAATAAGCGTTTCTTCAAAAATACCCCAACCGTAAATTTCAACGCCAATCGTCATTGTATGTAATATCCCAATAATTTCAAACATGTAATAACATCTCTCAATCATATACATCCAACATGTAATTCGTGAATTCACCGAAAAAATTTCAACGTATTTTTACTCAAGACAAATTCCACCAAAAATCCATTTAAGAACCCTAAATTACTCAATAAATCATATTTCACATAATCTCAATGCAATGAAGAATTAAACCATCCAAAATCGTGAATCATACCTTGAATTCGGATTGAAAATTGAAGAAAATTTTAGAAAAAAATTGCGACCAAAAACCCGGATGAATTCGTCCGATTCGTACCCTTTGAAGCTTTAGGATTGTGGAATAATGATGAACACTTTGTTATTATGTGAGATTTGACACGATTCTTGCTTGATTTTGCCGGATTTAATGGGATTCGGGGCTAGGGTTTATGAGTTGGGGAAGAAATAGAATTGGGGAAGAAAGAAATGGTGGAGTCGGCCGCTTCAGGTTTTATACTGCCCGACTGACACGGCCCGTGTCAAATGACACGGCCCGTGTCATACCTGTCTCCTTTTTTAAAAAACTATGCTGTCCACCTGACCCGGCCGTGTCAATTGACACGGCCCGTGCCGTACTACCCCAGAAAGTAACATTTTCACTGGATACCTGACTCGACCGTGTCGGATGACACGGCCCGTGTCGTACTATCTTGGAACGTCAAAATCGACTGGTCATCAAACCCGACCGTGTCAATTGACACGGCCCGTGTCGTACCTGCACAGAAAGTGGTATAATGTCTACCTGCACGACCCGACCGTGTCAAATGACACGGCCCGTGTCGTTCTGGCCTGGAAAATGCAGTTTTGTTTTCGGGTCTTTTTCCTACGAATTGAACACCAAAAATTAAACCGGTTAGTTTTACAACAAGTAAAAATACAAAAAAAAAATGCGAAAAATATCAAAACATGAAAATAAAAACTATTGGGTTGCCTCCCAATTAGCGCTAAGTTTAATGTCTTCAGCCGGACGTCTTCAACTGGAAGTTTTTTTATGGCTCGATTAAAGTTATTACGGATACGGCTTCCTTTTGATTGGGATGATAGTAGTGTTTGACTCGTTGCCCGTTAACTTTAAATAGCTCTCCGTCTCTGCTCATGAGCTCGATTATTCCGGGTGGAAGTACTTTCTTGATCACGAATGGACCGGACCATCTTGATTTTAATTTTCCGGGGAACAATTTTAGTCTTGGATTATAGAGAAGTACTTGTTGTCCCGGCATAAATTCATGTTTAACGATCATCTTATCGTGCCATCTTTTAGACCTCTCTTTGTAGATTCGAGAATTTTCGTAGCATTCATCCCGGAATTCTTCCAACTCATTTAGCTCTAGAAATCTTTTCTTTCCGGCGGCCTCAAAATCCAAATTTATCCTTTTCACCACCCACATCGCTTTATGCTCCAATTCCAAAGGTAGGTGACATGATTTCCTAAAAATGAGTTGATAGGGAGATGTTCCCAAATGAGTTTTATAGGCCGTACGATAAGCCCAAAGTGCATCGTCGAGCTTGGATGACCAATCTTTCCGAGATGTACTCACCGTCTTTTCCAAGATTAGCTTAATCTCTTTGTTGGCCGCTTCGGCTTGTCCATTTGCTTGTGGATGATAGGCCAATGATTTCTTTGATCGGACCCCATTTTTCTGAAGGATTTTATCCATGATTTTGTTGACAAAATGCGATCCCCGATCACTGATTAATGCTCTTGGAGTTCCGAATTGGCAAAAGATGTTCTTCTTTAAAAATTTCATTACTACTTGAGCATCATTTGTTGGGGAAGAAATTGCCTCGACCCATCGAGATACGTACTCGACCGCTAGTAGAATGTACTTATTTCTGAATGATGAGGAGAATGGACCCATGAAGTCGATACCCCAAACGTCAAATAGTTCAACCTCAATTACGTTGGTCAGGGGCATCTCATGACGTCTTAAAATATTTCCTACTCGTTGGCATCTATCACATTATTGAATGAAGAGATAGCAATCTTTGTATAGCGTAGGCCAATAAAATCCGCTTTGCAACACCTTTGCAGCAGTCCGTGTTGCTCCGAAATGTCCTCCGATTGGTGACGAATGACATTGTTGAAGAATTTCATCCCATTCCTCTTGCGGTACACATCTCCTCATGATCATGTCGGTAAATCTCTTAAAAAGTAATGGATCATCCCACATATAGAACTTGATATCATGTAGGAATTTCTTCTTTTGATAATGAGATAAATCCGGGGGTAGCACACCTGCAACCAAAAAATTAACAATGTCAGCAAACCACGGAAATTTAGCTTCTACCATAAAAAGCCGCTCGTCCGGAAATTCTTCTTTAATCCCTTCGATCTCGGGCTCCTCCTCCTTTTTGTACTCGAGGCAAGATAAGTGGTCGGCTACTACATTTTCACACCCTTTTCTGTCTCGAACTTCCACGTCAAACTCTTGTAAAAGAAGAATCCATCGAATTAGGCGAGGTTTAGAATCTTTCTTTTCGAACAAGTATTTGATAGCTGCGTGGTCCGTGTGTACCATCGTCTTTGTCCCAAATAAGTATGATCGGAACTTATCAAAAGCAAACACCACGGCAAGCATTTCTTTCTCCGTTGTTGTGTAATCTTGTTGGGCTCCGTCCAATGTTTTGCTTGCATAATAAATAGCCCGAAAGAGTTTCTCACGACGTTGTCCCAACACAGCTCCGACCGCATAATCACTTGCATCACACATGATCTCAAAAGGTTGAGACCAATCCGGTACCACGAGGATAGGAGCACTCACTAATGCCTTCTTTAAAGTCTCAAATGCCTGCAAACATTCGTTAGAAAGAATGAAAGTGGTATCCTTTTCTAACAATTTACTCAAAGGTTTAGTAGTTTTTGAAAAGTCTTTTATGAATCTCCTATAAAAACCCGCGTGTCCAAGAAAACTCCTAATTGCTTTTTCATTCTTCGGTGGGGGAAGTTTCTCAATGGCGACAATTTTTGCCCTATCAACCTCCAAACTGGCGGCGGACACTCTATGGCCTAGGACAATTCCTTCTTGCACCATAAAGTGGCATTTCTCCCAATTCAATACGAGATTAGTGTCTTCACATCGCTGCAAAACTAAAGTAAGATTATGCAAGCAATGATCAAATGAATTTCCAAACACCGAAAAATCATCCATAAATACTTCCATTATATTTTCGATCAAACCATGAAAGATAGCCATCATGCAACGTTGAAATGTGGCTGGGGCATTACATAAACCAAACGACATTCTACGATAAGCATAAATTCCATAAGGACATGTAAAAGCCGTTTTTTCTTGATCTTCCGGTGTTATGTAGATTTGATTATACCCTGAATATCCATCAAGAAAACAGAAAAATTCATGCCCCGCCAATCTATCAAGCATTTGATCAATGAAGGGAAGGGGGAAATGGTCTTTGCGAGTAGCCTCATTTAAAGCCCTATAGTCTATACACACTCGCCATCCCGTAACTACTCTCATAGCAATTAATTCATCTTTCTCATCTTTGGTTATGGTCATCCCTCCCTTTTTTGATACAACTTGCGTAGGACTCACCCACTCACTATCGGAAATTGGATATATCATTCCGGCATCTAAAAGTTTTAGTACTTCCTTTTTCACCACTTTTTTCATTATGGGATTAAGTCTTCGTTGATTTTGCACTTTAGGTTTAAAATTTTCTTCAAGCAAAATCATATGCATGCATATGGAAGGACTAATTCCCTTCAAATCTGAGATAGACCATCCTATAGCCAACTTATGTGCTCTCAATACACGAAGCAATTTATCTAGTTGAGTGGATGAAAGTGAAGAGGATACAATTACCGGATTGGTATTGTTATCATCTAGAAATGCATACTCGAGGTGTTCCGGGAGGGTTTAAAGGTCCAAGCTTGGTTGAGATGAATCCGATTGAGATGAAACGGACCCAAATTTTTGCCCATGTCGTTGGACACGTTCGAGTCTTCCGTCATCTTGATTTCTGCAACTACTTCATGCTTCCCTTTGTCAAAATTATCGGATGTATTGATTTGCGTTTTTTTCTGTAGAGAATTTAATTTAGAAACATAATCAAACAAGTCAGAATCGTCAAACTCCAAAGTTGAATCACTAAAAAAACATGAGTTCGCAAGAGCAAACTCTAACGGATCCAAAGAAAATGAGTGTTAGATTTTTTTCTTTCCATACGATCTTATATGGTCAATAACATTGCAATATTCCGTATCATCATGAAATTTCATAGCTTTAAATATAGAAAATATAACATGCTCATCGTTAACACGTAGTGTTAATTCTCCCCTTTCAACATCAATAAGAGCCTTTCCCGTTGCTAAAAATGGACGCCCAAGGATAAGTGGTAAATCTTCGTCTTCTTCCATATCAAGGACAACAAAATCCGCTGGAAATATAAATTTGTCGACTTTTACAAGCACATCTTCGACAATTCCCTTGGGATTTGTTATGGATCGATCCGCCAATTGTAGCATAATCGTTGTGGCTTTCATTTCTCCGACACCTAATTTCCTGAAAATAGATAAAGGCATGAGGTTAATCGAAGCACCTAAATCACACAAAGCTTTATCGAAAGAGACGTTTCCAATAGTGCATGGAATGGTAAAGCTTCCGGGATCCTTAAGCTTTTGAGGTAATTTGTGTTGGATAATAGCGCTACATTCTTCAGTTAATTTAACCGTCTCATGATCTTCCATCTTTCTTTTTCTTGACATCACATCCTTCAAGAATTTTGCGTAGTTAGGCATTTGTTCCAAAGCATCTGCAAAAGGAATATTGATATTAATTTTCTTGAAGATATCTAAAAATTTTGCGAATTGTGCATCTAACTTTTTCTTTTTGAAACGTTGAGGAAAAGGGAGAGGAACGTTAGGAGTAGAGTTAAGAGATATTTTAGGCTTCTCAGCCCCCTTGGATGTATCATGCTTCCCTTCTTCCTTTTCAATTTCGATTTGATCCTCCTTGACTTCCTCTTTTTGTTGGACCCTTGGCATCTTTGGCCCTTCATAGTTCGTTCCACTTCTTAAGGTGATGGCTTGACAAGACTCTTTTGGATTCACTTCGGTATTGCTCGGAAATTGTCCACGTTGATGTTGACTCCCGAAAACTTTAGCTAATTGTCCAATTTGAGTTTCGAGATTTTTCATTTGAGCTCCCATGGTGGTAGCTAATTGAGTGACATGGCCTTCGATTTTATCCAATTTCTCCTCATCTCGACTAAATAGGCCTTTCGTCTCCATCATGAAGGTAGCTAGAATATTCTCGAGATTTGACGTCGGTTTTGCTTCTTCAATTATCTCACCATTCGACACCTTGAATCCGGCCAGTGATTGTAAAGCATTCTTTGGATTAGCATAGCTAAAATTTTCATGATTTCTATTGGAGGGATGGTAGAAGCCCGGTGGTGGATTATTCCGGAAATTGTTTTAACTCCGATTATTAATGTAATGTGCCTCCTCCAATGAATCGGATGGTAGTGAACTTCAACTTCCTTGAGAAGCTCCTTTCGAATCACCTCCTTTTGTTAGAGCCCCCAATTGAGTAGTTAACATCGTCATTTGCGCGGTTAGTGCCTTTATAGGATCCGAATCGGATATCTCAGCCACCCTTCTAATATTTGCTCTTTCCATCGGCCATTGATATCTATTCATAGCCATTTCTTCGATCAATCCATACGCTTCTTCAGCGCTCCTTTCTAGCAATGCCCCTCCCGCGGAAGCATCAATAAAATTTCTTGTTTCCCCCATAAGACCATTGTAGAAGAAACACATTTGTTGGTCTTCGGGGAAACCATGTCGAGGGCATCGCCTTAGTAGATATTTGAAACGTTCCCAAGCTTCATATAACGGTTCGGAGTCCAATTGATGAAATTGAGTAATCTCACTTTTTAGCTTCATTGTTTTGTTCGGTGGGAAAAATTGGAACAAAAATTTTTAGCTCAATTCTTCCCATGTCTTTATACTTCCAGGAGCTAAAGTTCCAAGCCAATTTCTTGCTTTCTCCCTCAAAGAGAATGGAAACAATCGTAAGCGTATTGCATCATCCGAGACTCCATTCATTTTGATAGTATCACATATTTGCATGATATGAGTGAGATGGGTATGTGGATCTTCGACAGCAAATCCTCCAAATTGATTTTGTTGAACCATTGAAATTAAGGCGGGCTTCAACTCGAAATTTAGGGCGTGGATTGGAACATGAGTGATTCCTCCAAAGTTTCGGTCTAGTTTTGGTCGGAATCCATCCCGAATTGATTGCACCCTAGTTGTTGGATTTTCAATCCTTCCGCCCTCGTTGTCTTGGATTATTGCATTCTCGTTCGTGTTGTCCCTTCCCACGTTATCTCCCGCTCTCTCCATGTCTTCAAAAAGATCCCTTCTTAGTTTCCTTGAGGTAGCACTTGTTCTTCGGGCAAATGCTTCTACTTCCGGGATGAAAGTTTCTAAAGGCACTCGAGATGAACGGGTGTTCATGCACTCCCTGAATAGAAATTGTATAACATGAGTTAAGTAACAAATAAGAAAATGTCTAAAGTAAGACTAGAAACACGTATCGTAATATCAACACTAATAAAATAAATTTAGTCCCCGGCAACGGCGCCAAAAACTTGTTCGCTATATTTTTAAACAATCCGCAAGTGTACGGAGAATATGTAGAAAGCGGCGAGCAAGGTCGTATTCCACAGAGACTAAATATTCTTGTTGTGTTGAGTACTAAATTATAGTGTTTCCGGTTTTATCTAGACGTCGAAAGGTAAAATGGATGGTTAATGAAATAAAATAAAATGATCACAATAAATTAAAAATAATTGAAAATATCCGAATTAAAGCGAATTCCAAGAGTTTAGAAAGGTAGATTCCAAGGCTAGGTTTCCGTTGATTACTAAATTTAGTCGGGATTGGTTCCAAAGGTTCTAAGTGCGTCTCTAAAACGATGATCACAACAATAATCTAAAGTCTCTCTCGAGATGCATTAAAATGTAGATTAAACAACCTATAACAACATCTCCGTCTATTATAAATTATCTAACTCCAAAATGTTCATAAGATTAGATATCATCATAGTTCATCACCGATTTCTCAATCTCGTAATTTACTACGTCAAATACTCGAGACCTATTAATGCCCTCTTCTCTCGAATTATGAGCAATTAAGTTTAACATGTAAAAATATTGATCAAGTCTCTAAACATGAATCAAAACCAAGTATTTGATAAAGAAATCACACTAGATATATATAATCATCAATCCTTCAAAATCATAGCGAATCAACGTACTCCCATGCCCGGAATCTAACGAGTTTAGCCGGATATGGTAATGAAAAAAGATTAATAATCATCATATTCATCATGTTCATGCTAAATAAAACAACAAAATAGATAAAAGATAGGAAGAAGATAAAACTCGTAAGGTGTCTTGATTGATCTCGGTTGAAGCCTTCAAATGTTCTTGAAGTGTTCTTCAAGAATTTCCTCAAATCTCCTTCTTTTTGGAGTGAAAGCGCCTCAATCTTGTGTTTCTCTCTCTAATCTCTCCAATATTCAGTATATCTCTCAATTCTTGCCCAATATCCCTTTTTATAAGGCCAAAAACATCACTTTTCATACACAAATCTTGCAAAAATGTCAAAAGGTGATTTTTCCACCGAAAAGTGACACAGCCCGTGTCAAATGACACGGCCCGTGTCAAAATGCGCTCAAAACTCCAAAACTCGCTGGACAAGGAACTCGACCGTGTCAATTGACACGGCCGAGCAAATGACACGACCGTGTCGAATGACACGGCCCGTGTCATACTCCTCTAGAAAAGCTGAAAAGCCTGGATGTGAAACCCGACCGTGTCCATGTGGCACGGCCGAGCTTATGACACGGCCCGTGTCAATTGACACGGCCGAGCTCGTGTTGACTCGTTTTGACACCGTTTTGATTCCTTTTTTGGCCCGATCTTGTAACACCCCAAACTAGGCGGATATTACAATGCCGTAGATCCCCAACTGGGACCCACTAGGCAAATGAAAATGAATGAATTACACAGGATAAATGTAGTACCGAACCACATTACAACAATAATTACTCCGATGAGGAGTTTAGTTACAACACACCAGGACAATACCGAATACTAGTGTATTTTATATGAAGATAAAATACACAACACTGAATGAAACGGAGTATCCAAATGAAAATCTGCAGCGGAAGATAAATGACAATAATATGAATAACTGAAAGATCGGGGCCCCCTACTAGTATCACTGGGACTCCTCGACGTCAGCGTGTTCTCCCCGTGTTTTTGCCTTGCCAAGACCTGAAAAACAAAATCCCCAAACGGGGTCAGTTACACAGAACAACAATCCTCAAGGGTTGAAAATACACAATCATGATTATATCTGAAGTTATGAAATATCCTGCCGAAACATACGCAATCAAACATGCTATATGAATCAACTAACAGTACGGCTCAAAGGAAATGGCGCCACACTACGCCCGGGATGGAAATGTGTCCGAGCACAAGCCACCAACGAGTATCGATCGAATACACGTGTGGTCTTGTACCTAATCAGTCTCACGAAACCATCAATCTCGTGTGCACAGTCCAATGTGAGGCCACCAACCAACACACGACTATAATGTGCCCGACATGAAAATCCTACACATACCAACCGGCACGCCAGTGCGAATAACAAAAGTGACATCGAAAATGAATAATGACTTACCGAGATGGAATGATAGTGAAATAAATGACAGCTCAATGAAATGATTGGAACCGTCGTTCCTTATGACTGAAGTGATTAATTGACAATAACAAGTTTTTATACGGTTAATACAATGATGAATGAATTATGATTATGAATGAACAACAACAAAAGGGATGAATATCCTTTTAACCGAGTAAGAATTACCTTACACAATACCGGTGACAATTATCCTTCCACGAACAACGTCCTAATTGAGATATCGGTCGCTCGAACAACCTTGAATTATACAATATCCAACAACCCGTTCAATATACGAATCAAACACGAATATAACGAACTCAAAACGTCGATACGATTAAACTAAGTTCATTGGGGCATTATATCGAATACGTTGTGGCCAAACTCCGATTGTTTACAATCAAATCTCAATATACCAATATCAAATCCCCCAAGAAGTGTTTCAAACCAACAAACATCTTCCAAATGATCAATAATCCAAAATGAATATCCGAAAACGTGATTATAACGACAATTAAACGAAAACCCCCAATTTCAACTCGATATTCAAAGTGTTCTTGAATAATCCCTCAATAATCCAATGAATCCTTATATAAACTCATAATCATATACATATCCCTTCATATAACATGATTATAACGTCCAATACATCATATCTCAACATAGAATCGAAATCCAAGGTGTTGAAGAAATTACCTCTTGAAGATCCAACCACTTCGATCCGAAGAACACGAGTTTAATCGAGTATCCAAGCTTCACAACCGAATGAAAATGATTAAAAACCACACTCAAGTGATAGGTGAAGAGAATTTTCTCCCTCAAGCCTCTCTCTCTCGTATGAAGGTGGAAGAAAAGGAAGGAATGGGCTGAAATGCTCAAAAAACGAATTTATAGGGGTTGACTGTCGCGGCGTGCAACTGGCCGGCAGGGACTCGACCGTGTCCGCTTGACACAGTCGCGGCGCGGAGGGGCCTTCCGATAGTGACCCATCCGACAGCGACTCGGCATGACTCGACCGTGTCCTGGAACACGGTCGGGCGTCTGGGCAGTCGGTTCTGGCTTATCCGGAAGAGTTCGACTCGGCCGTGCCAGACGACACGGTCGAGTCCTGTGGGAAGAGACTTCGGCATTTCCGGACGAGTACAGCACGGGCCGTGTCGGAAGACACGGCCGAAGTTCGGCGATGATCGCCAATAATCGAAAAATGAGCGGGTGAGCTAAAACGACCATAACTCTCTCGTCCGGACTCCGATTGACTCACCGTTTGAACCATTGGAAAGCTAACTCGATGCTCTATAATATTGCAAAGATTCAAAATTTTTGGAGTTACCAAAAATTAATGGTGATCTAACAAAGTCGAACTCATATGCGGAAAGTTGAAACAATGGACAATAACGATACACAACTCGAAGTTTTTCCGAACGGTGAACACGGTGAACGAACATGATTGATGAATGATTATAAATGAGTGAAAATCCACTGAGTGACAATCACCCAATGAAATTACTGAATGATAATGACTGAATTACAACCGGGTATTACATACACCCCCCTTAAAAGAGTTTCGTCCCCGAAACTAAGGGTCAAACAACTCGGGATAACTCTCCCGCATACTATCCTCGGTTTCCCAAGTAGCCTCTTCGACTCCGTGTCTGGACCACTGAATCTTGACCAAATGGATCGCCTTATTCCTCAACTGTTTGATTTGCCGCTCGAACACTCGTATGGGACGCTCCTCATACAATGATCATCTGCGATCTCGATTTCGTCGAACTGAAGTATGTGACCCGGATCGGCAACATACTTCCGCAATTGCGAGACGTGCAATACATTATGAATTTGGCTCAACGCCAGAGGTAAAGCCAAACGGTAAGCTAACTCGCCTATTCGATCCAGAATCTCAAACGATCCAATGAATCTGGGACTCAATTTCCCCCGTTTTCCGAAACGGAAGATACCTCGACTCGGGGATACCTTGACTAAAACGTGGTCACCCGTCTCGAACTCTAGTGGTCGATGACGATTATCTGCATATGATTTCTGTCGACTCTGAGCTGTTAACATACGACTCTTGATCAAAGCTACCTTCTCCCGGGCGGCTATATGCATATCGGGCTCGGTGCCGATTGATTCTAACAAGTCATCCCAACACAAAGGAGATCGACAACGACGACCGTACAAGGCCTCGTAAGGTGCCATCTTAATGGAGGCATGCCAACTATTATTATACGTGAACTCGATCAGTGGTAGTTGGGCTTCCCAATCGTCCTTCCAATCGAGGACGCATGCCCTCAACATGTCCTCTAATGTCTGAATAGTTCTCTCTGATTGTCCGTCGGACTGAGGATGAAAAGGCGATCGAGATTAAGCCGAGTTCCCATAGCACGATGAATCGATTTCCAAAAATGAGACACAAACCGTCCGTCACGATCGGAACGATACTTTTAGAGACCGTGCGCCTCACTATCTCTTTGATGAATAATCGGGCAAGTCTCTGGGACCCCAAGTATCCTTAATCTCAAGAAAATGAGCTGATTTAGTTAAGCGGTCCACAATCACCTGCATCGTATTCATGCCACGACGACTGCTGGCAAACTCGTGATGAAATCCATAGAAATGTCTTCCCACTTCCATTCGGGAATAGGAAGAGGTTTCAAAGATACCGCCACGCCGACGTTCAATCTTAACTTGTTGTGAGTTAAGCATCTCGAAACAAATTCTGCGACTTCTCGCTTCATATTACTCCACCAGTAATTTTGTTTCAAGTCCTTGTACATCTTGCTGGACCCCGGATGAACAGAATAAGGGGTAGCATGAGCTTCTCTCAAAATAGAGTTTTTCAACTCGTCATTCACCGGTACGCACAACCGGTTCTTAAACCTCAAAAGTCCATCCTCGTGGACCACGAATCCAGGGGCTTTCCCCTGAGCCACATCTTCACGGATGCGCAACAATGAAGGGTCTGAACTCTGATTCTCTCTGATTACCTCCTCAAGTGACGATGAAATCTCTAACATACAAAGCTGTCCCTGAACTCGCTGAAGCTAGACCTCGATCTCGAGTCTAAGGAATTCCTGTTGAAGCTCCTTCTGAACTGTTAAACGAGCAAGCATTTGCTCCTGAACGGACTTACGACTCAAGGCGTTGGCGACAACGTTCGCCTTGCCCGGGTGGTAAAGGATCTCGATATCAAAATCTTTGATTAGTTTTAACCGCCGCCTCTGTCGCATATTTAACTCCTTGTGAGTAAATATATACTTCAAATCTTGTGATTGGTGAAGATCTGACAGGTGATGCCATAAAGGTAACGACGCCAAATTTCCAACGCGAAAACCACGGTTGCTAGCTCCGGGCGTGGGTTGGATAATTAACCAGCTAATCCAAGGAAACATCGGATTTACTTAATATCTTTCTGAGGTTGCCAATCTCAGATAGTCTCCGTCTTCTGAGGGTCGACACGAACTCTGTCAGATGAAATTACATGCCCGAGAAAGTCACTTCGGACCTCCAGAACTCACATTTGGAAAACTTTCCATAAAGTTGCTCTCGTCTCAACACGTCGAGAACCTGATGAAGATGAACCTCATGTTCCTCTCGGCTACGAGAATAAATCAAAATGTTGTTGATGAAGACAACAACAAACTGATCCAAAAAGTCGATAAAAACCCGATTCATTAACTCCATGAATACCGCAGGTGCAATAGTTAGCCCGAACGGCATAACTACGAACTCATAATGACCATAGCGTGTACGAAACGCTGTCCTAGCGATATCCGACTCTCGAATCCGCAACTGGTGATATCCAGATCTTAAGTCGATCCTGAAAAATACTGAGGCTCCCTGAAGTTGATCTAAAAGATCATCAATATGGGGTAAGGGATACTACTCTTGATCATCACCCTATTCAACTCCTGGTAATTAATACACACACGAGACGAGCCATCCTTCTCCTTGACAGATCACACTGGTGCTCCTCACGGGGATGCAATCGGTCGGAGATAACCTTTCTCGAACTACTCCTCAAGTTGAATCTTCAACTACTGCATTCTGGTCGGGCCATCCGATACGGTGCCTTCGATAAAGGGGACGTACCAGCTCCAACTCACTCCTGAATTCCCCTACTCTATGTGAAGGCAACCAGATAACTCGTTTGGAAATACATGGTCAATCGATGACAATGATACCACGAATGTTTGAACATTTCGATTGCCCTAGAATGGTCAATCGATAAAAAGAGATACCAATAATGATTGAACAACTCGATTGCCTTAGAAAGGCCAATCGATGAAGATGATACAATGAATGTTTGAATAACTCGATTGCCTTTGAAAGGCCAATCGATGAAAATGATACAATGAATGATTGAATAACTCAATTGCCTTAGAAAGGCCAATCGATGAAAATGATACAATGAGTGATTGAATGACTCGATTGTCTTAGAAAAGCCAATCGATGGAAATGATACAAGGAATGATTGAATAACTCGATTGCCTTAGAAAGGCCAATCGATGAAAATGATACAATGAATGATTGAATGACTCGATTGTCTTAGAAAAGCCAATCGATGGAAATGATATAAGGAATGATTGAATAACTCGATTGACTTAGAAAGGCCAATCGATGAAAATGATACAAGGAATGATTGAATAACTCGATTGCCTTAGAAAGGCCAATCGATGAAAATGATACAATGAATGATTGGATAGTTCGATTGCGGAATTTCTCTGCTTTCGTCATAATAATACTTCTTCTGGAACAACGGGGATTACTTCCCTGAAGCACACATTCGACAACTAACGACGGAAAGATAGCGACCAAACGCTAACAAACACTGAGGATAGTATCAAGACGATCAAACCAACTAATACCGAAAATTACATCGTCCTAAGATAAATTCACCATGATTAGATCCATCAACCAATCGCGGTCATTAAGCTTAATTCGGTATGATTCCGAAAATTCTTCCATCGTCAGGTAGACCGATGGTATGAGGTCCACAAGCAATAGGACTATCCCGAAATAAGTCTATTCAAGCATGATTCGAAAATGAATGAATGCGGTGTACCAACATCAAAAGGTACACACAAGTTGAAATAAAATTACGAGTATACCTGAAATCATTCGGGCCACCGGATCGTCGATCCTCCTCATCACATGAATCTGGGACTTGCCGGCCCCCGAACCGGACGCTCCCGTCTGATAAATACGAGCTCCAACTCTATTTGCTTCCATTGTCTTAAACGACGTTGACAAAGCAGTCTGATTCTCATTTGGTTGCTTGGGGCACGAGATGCCGGAGGCGACTTGGAGTCCTTTCGGCAAAAGCGGGCCTTATGCCCAAAATTCCCACAATTATAGCACGTGATAGACGGTTTGAGACACTCTGTCAGTAATGACCGGCGATCCACAATTGAAACAGTGATGGCGAACAGCCGCTCGGGATCGAGATCCCTTGCGATTTTGCGCCGTAGGAGGTCGCTCAGAAACGATAGGACTCACACGAGGCTTCTTGAAGGTTGACTGACCGCCTTCGGATTGATTACGCTTCGTTGATTTCTTGCTGACAGATGAAGGTTGTTGTTCAGTACTTTCCTTAGCAGCTGGCTCATACGGGAGAGTTCTCTCGATTAATCCGGCCAGAGTGGCGCAATGATGATTGAGCAACTGCACATGGGTCATCATGGCCTGCATAAAAGTGAGTGGATTAACCCGAGCATCTTCTGATCGAGCCGAGTCCTGGGCACGATTTCCCGACAGCGAGTGATTATTTCTCGGGTTTCAGCCCGCACCGCGGCCTCTTCCCATGCATCCCCTGACAGCTCTCTCCATACTGAAGTAGGAATGTCGCATAATGATTATATTTCCCGCATGATTATCACGTTATGATTACGTCATGAGATGATGAAAATGAGTATACATGCTCTAACTTAGTGCTTATATGAATGATTTACTGAAGTGACATGATTATCTGATGAAATTCTTGAAATGATTATTTTTAATAACTTAACAAGATTAATAATATGATCATCCAGATCGACAACTGAGTAATGAAATGAATTGAGTAATTAATGAATTAACATGATCGTCCTGATCAATAACTGAGTAATGAAATGAATTAAGTGATTAATGAGTTAACATGATCGTCCTAATCACAATGAATGATGATGTTTGAGGATTGTTAAATGATGAATGATGAATGAATGACTATTGCCAGAAATTATACCATGGCGTCGAAATCTTACGCTTCTTATTCGATTGGCTCGGCATTTGCACAGTCACACGTGACGCGAAAGTCCAATGATACTAGTCGATGACGATGATTTCAAATGAGACATGACTCGGAAGGTAGTATTCAAAACCACGCTCCGATACCAACTCTGTAACACCCCAAACTAGGCGGATATTACAAAGGTCAGTAGATCCCCAACCTGGGACCCACCGTGCAAATGAAAATGAATGAATTACACAGATAAATGTAGTACCGAACCACATTACAACAATAATTACTCCGATGAGGAGTTTAGTTACAACACACCAGACAATACTGAATACTAGTGTATTTTATATGAAGATAAAATACACAACACCGAATGAAACGGTGTATCAAATGAAAATCTGCGGCGGAAGATAAATGACAATAATATGAATAATCGAAAGATCGGGGCCCCTACTAGTATCACTGACTCCTCGACGTCGCGTGTTCTCCCGTGTTTTTGCCTTGCCAAGACACGAAAAACAAAATCCCCAAACGAGGCCGATTACGAACAACAATCCTCAAGGGTTGAAAATACACAATCATGATTATATCTGAAGTTATGAAATATCCTGCCGAAACATACGCAATCAAACATGCTATATGAATCAACTAACAGTACGGCTCAAAGGAAATGGCGCCACACTACGCCCGGGATGGAAATGTGTCCGAGCACAAGCCACCAACGAGTATCGATCGAATACACGTGTGGTCTTGTACCTAATCAGTCTCACGAAACCATCAATCTCGTGTGCACAGTCCAATGTGAGGCCACCAACCAACACACGACTATAATGTGCCCGACATGAAAATCCTACACATACCAACCGGCACGCCAGTGCGACCCGGAATGCCACGATATAACAAAAGTGACATCGAAAAATGAATAATGACTCACCGAGATGGAATGATAGTGAAATAAATGACAGCTCAATGAAATGATTGGAACCGTCGTTCCTTATGACTGAAGTGATTAATTGACAATAACAAGTTTTTATACGGTTAATACAATGATGAATGAATTATGATTATGAATGAACAACAACAAAAGGGATGAATATCCTTTTAACCGTTTAAGAATTAACTTACACAATACCGGTGACAATTATCGTTCCACGAACAACGTCCTAATTGAGATATCGGTCGCTCGAACAACCTTGAATTATACAATATCCAACAACCCGTTCAATATACAAATCAAACACGAATATAACAAACTCAAAACGTCGATACGATTAAACTAAGTTCATTGGGGCATTATATCGAATACGTTGTGGCCAAACTCCGATTGTTTACAATCAAATCTCAATATACCAATATCAAATCCCCCAAGAAGTGTTTCAAACCAACAAACATCTTCCAAATGATCAATAATCCAAAATGAATATCCGAAAACGTGATTATAACGACAATTAAACGAAAACCCCCAATTTCAACTCGATATTCAAAGTGTTCTTGAATAATCCCTCAATAATCCAATGAATCCTTATATAAACTCATAATCATATACATATCCCTTCATATAACATGATTATAACGTCCAATACATCATATCTCAACATAGAATCGAAATCCAAGGTGTTGAAGAAATTACCTCTTGAAGATCCAACCACTTCGATCCGAAGAACACGAGTTTAATCGAGTATCCAAGCTTCACAACCGAATGAAAATGATTAAAAACCACACCAAGTGATAGGTGAAGAGAATTTTCTCCCTCAAGCCTCTCTCTCTCGTATGAAGGTGGAAGAAAAGGAAGGAATTCTTGAAATGCTCAAAAACGAATTTATAGGGTTGGCGCCTGTCGGACACGGCCGTGCCGATCGGCACGGTCGCGGCGCGCAAGCGGCAGCGAGGACTCGGCCGTGTCCGCTTGACACGGTCGCGCGCGCGGAGGGGCCTTCCGATAGTGACCGTCCGGCGACTTCGGCATGACTCGGCCGTGTCACGGAACACGGTCGGGCGTCTGGCGATCGGTTACGGCTTATCCGGAAGAGTTCGACTCGGCCGTGCCAGACGACACGGTCGAGTCCTGTGGGCAGAGACTTCAGCATTTCCGGGCGGGTACAGCACGGGCCGTGTCGGACGACACAGCCGAGTTCGGTCGGCAGTGATCGGCCAATAACTGAAAAATGAGCGGGTGAGCTAAAACGACCATAACTCTCTCGTCCGGACTCCGATTGACTCACCGTTTGAACCATTGGAAAGCTAACTCGATGCTCTATAATATTGCAAAGATTCAGAATTTTTGGAGTTACCAAAAATTAATGGTGATCTAACAAAGTCGAACTCATATGCGGAAAGTTGAAACAATGGACAATAACGATACACAACTCGAAGTTTTTCCGAACGGTGAACACGGTGAACGAACATGATTGATGAATGATTATAAATGAGTGAAAATCCATTGAGTGACAATCACCGAATGAAATTACTGAATGATAATGACTGAATTACAACCGGGTATTACAGATCTCTCGTTTCCGCATTGCTTGATATATATATTAGGGTTTGAGACTTCGTTCTTACTTGATTTATGTCCATAAAGTACCTATAAAATCAATAAAACGTACCCAAGCGTGATTGAGTCCAATAAACACAATATGAGCATAAACGACACAGTTCTACACATTTTAGGATCTTAAAACCTGGAAAATCGGTGCAAAAATATGTGTAAAAATGAGTGTTATCATTATGCGTGAGTACTCAAGTTGAGATACTCCTTTACCCTTATTCTTGGATTGTCTCAACGTCATATTCACTGGGGTTTTGGCTGTGCCAGAGTTGTAACACCCCCAAACCGCTTGGGAATATTACAGCGCCGCAGACCCTCTCCGTGAGGATCTACCAGGCTAAAAACAAAAACAATACCTCACATTACGTGCCGACATGGCTACATAATGAACTGCTAGACCGATTTGGTCTTTTACCACAATACCATACATCAAACATATACAACTCGACTTAAAACTCATACCCACACAGGGGTTGGAATACATAAATATACCCTTAAAACGGGAAAACTACACAACGGAGAGCCAAATACTGAGACTCTACCAAAATACTCAACGAATGGTCTTCATGTGATTAGTATCGTCGTCTTCCATCATTCTTCGTATCGATCCTGTGATTCGCTCCCCAACAACCTGCAAGTATCTTGTCCATACGTTTCATGTTTCGTAGGCGTAATTATTGATAAATGATTTTATGCGAAACCCAATGTTTAATGAACGTAAAAAGGGATCGGTATGTTCTCAATAAATGTTGTCTTTCAACGATAATTCGTGTACTTCGTGAATATATGTGTTCTCGGAATATGTGTGCTGGTTTTATATGTTGAAAGATGCTATGACCACTTTGAGTGAGTTTAATAGACTGTAATCCTTTGTCGGGGCACGACCCATATCACATAACACATGTTCTTAAGGATTATTCGTGTCCCGTGCTAACAAGCCACGAACCTCAGATGCTCCCGTAGAACATACCCGAGATCGTAAAATATTTTGTATGAGATTCATGGATCTATTCCTACCTTTTATAAATCAAATTGTTTTGATTAAGTGAATTATCTCGGGAAATATATTCAAGATTTTTATATTCTTGGAGTATGTTGCGTATGGCTTGTATTTCTGTTTTATACTTGCACTAGCAAAACAGTGGAGTTTTGCTAACCCCCGAGTATTCGGGGGGTGGATGTCTGTATTGCGTCCAGGTACTTGCAGGTTGTTGGGGAGCGAATCACAGGATCGATATGAAGAATGATGGAAGACGACGATACTAATCACATGAAGACCATTCGTTGAGTATTTTGGTAGAGTCTCAGTATTTGGCTCTCCGTTGTGTAGTTTTCCCGTTTTATTAGTATATTTATGTATTCAAACCCCTGCGTGGGTATGAGTTTTAAGTCGAGTTGTATATGTTTGATGTATGGTATTGTGGTAAAAGACCAAATCGGTCTAGCAGTTCATTATGTAGCCATGTCGGCACGTAATGTGAGGTATTGTTTTTGTTTTTAGCCTGGTAGATCCTCACGGAGAGGGTCTGCGGCGCTGTAATATTCCCAAGCGGTTTGGGGGTGTTACAAGAGTCATCCTTATTAAATCTTTCAAGGATTTTGTCCACATAGTGGGCTTGACTCAGCATGAGACCTTCCAACGTTCATGTGATTTTAATCCCTAAAATTATATCTGCGAGTCACATATCCTTCATATCAAATCTCGACCTCAGCATGTCTTTTGTCGATTTGATTATTCTTTCATTACTGCCGGTAATGAGCAAGTCATCAACATATAGACACAAAATGACATAGCCATCTTCTGTGTATTTCACATATACACATTTGTCGGATTCATTAATTTTGAAGCCACCACTTATCATGACATGATCAAATTTTTCATGCCACTGTTTTGGTGCCTGCTTCAATCTGTACAAAGATTTTATCAGCTTGCATACTTTCCTTTCTTGTCCAGGAGCAGAGAACCCTTCGGGTTGTTCCATGTAGATTTCCTCTTCTAAGTCCCCATTAAGAAAGGCAGTCTTAACATCCATTTGATGAACTTCTAAGCCTCGTAATGCTGCAATGGCAAGTATCATCCTGATGGAAGTTATTCTCGTCACAGGAGAGTAAGTATCAAAATAGTCTAGGCCTTCACGTTGGTTATATCCTTTTGCTACGAGCCTGGCCTTATATTTATCAACTGCTCCATCTTTCAATTCTTCTTGAAAATCGACTTATTTCCTAATGGTTTACACTTAGGAGGTAATTCCACTAGTTCCCAAGTATGATTCTGTAATATAGAATCAATCTCTTCTTTGATAGCCTCCTTCCATAGAGGTCCTTCCGTCGAGCTTACAGCTTCTTTGTAAGTCTGAGGTGCATTTTCGATCAAGTTGGTGATGAAATCTGGTCCATAAGATTTCTCCGTCCTTTATCGCTTGCTCCTTCTCGGTTCGTCCTCATTATCCATTATTTGGTCTTCATTATCTTCATCCATTAGTTCAGAAGTCTGTTCGGATGAGATAAGGGGTTCACTTGCAGTCTTACAAGGAAAGATATTCTCAAAGAATGACGCATTCCTTGATTCCATAATCGTATTCTTGTGAATCTCAGACACTTTGGATTCGTGCACAAGAATTCGGTAAGCATTGCTATTGTCTGCATATCCAATGAAAATGCAGTCAACCGTTTTTAGGCCTATTTTAACTTTCTTAAGAGTAGGTATCAGCACCTTTGCTAGACACCCCCACACTTTCATGTAATTTTAGGAAGGCTTGACTCCTTTCCACAATTCATAAGGAGTTTTGTCCCCGTTCTTACGGCATATCTTGTTTAAGAGATAATTTTCCGTTAAGATGGCTTCCCCCCCATATATTTTGCGGCAGACCTGAATTTAGTAATATCGCATTCATCATCTCTTTCAGAGTGCGATTCTTACGTTCTGCCACGCCATTTGACTGTGGTGCATATGGGGCAGTGACTTCATGAATAATCCCATGTTGTGAGCAAAATTCGCCGAATGGTTCCACATATTCACCTCCACGGTCACTCCTCAAAATTTTTATCTTAGCATTTAATTGATTTTCAACTTCCATTTTATAGAGAACGAATTTCTCTATGGCTTTGTGTTTGCTTTTAAGCAAGTATACTGTAACACCCCAAACTATGCGGATATTACAGTGTCGTGAATCCCCGACTGGGACCCACCAGGCGAATGAAAACGATGAATTAAATAATATAATTGTAGTACCGAACCACATTATATTACCAAATACTCCGATGAGGAGTTTAAGGACAACACACCAGGACAATACCGAATACTAGTATATTTTATATAAAGATAAAATACACAACACTGAATGAAACGGAGTATCCAAATGAAAGTCTGCAGCGGAAAATAAAGGACAATAACATGAATAACTGAAAGATCGGGGGCCCCTACTAGTATCGCTGGGACTCCTCGATGTCAACATGCTATTCCCGTGCTTTTGCCTTGCCATGACCTGAAAAACAGAATCCCCAGCCGGGGTCAGTTACACAGAACAACAATCCTCAAGGGTTGAAAATACACAATCATGAATTATCTTTAGTTACGAAATATCCTTAGTTATTAATTACGCTGAAGAGGAGTATCATAGTACGCCCGTAGTGTTCTGTGCAAGTGTACAAGACGAATGACCGGACACACCCGTCCTTGTACCTAATTAGTCTCACGGAGGTAATCTGTTACCGTGTGCACAGTCCAATGTATCACTCCCAATACATGGCCATCACGTGCCCGACTAAAAATTCCACACATCCGCACCCGGCCACGCAATATGAACCCAGAAGGTCATATGAACGAGAATGACCATAATGAATATCAATGAATAATAATAATCTGACGAAGTCGAGAATGACTCACCGAGGTGAAATGATAATGAAGTGATTGATAGTTTCAATGAAATGATTGGAACCGCCATTCCTCGTTAATGAAGTGATTATTCGACAATTACAAGTCTCAATATGATTAATACAATGATGAATGAATTATGATTATGAAAGATCAACAACAAAAAGGAATGAATATCCTTTTAACCGAGTAAGAATTAAACTTACTCAACACCGGTGACAATTATCCTTCCACGAACAACGTCCTAATTGAGATATCGGTCGCTCGAACAACCTTGAATAACACAATTACCAACAATCCGTTCAACATACATAACAAACATGAATATAACGAACTCAAAATGTCGATACGACTAAACCAAGTCCATTGAGGCATTAAATCAAACACGTTGCGGCCAAACTCCGATTGTTTACAATCAAACCTCAATATACCAATATCAAATCCCCAAAGAAGTGTTTCAAACCAACAAAACATCTTCAATACGCTTAATAATCCAAAACGAATATCCAAAAACGTGATTATAACGACAATTAATCGAAAACCCCCAATTCCAACTCGATATTCAAAGTGTTCTTGAATAATCCCTCAATAATCCAATGAATCTTTATACAAACTCATAATCATATACATATCCCTTCATATAACATGATTATAACGTCCAAAAGATCATATCTCAACACAAAATCGAAATCCAAGATGTTGAAGAAATTCCCTCTTGAAGATCCAACCACTTCGATCCGATGAACACGAGTTAAATCGAGTATCCGAGCTTCCCAAATGAATGAGGATGATGAAAAACTAACCCTCAAGTGATTGAGGATGGAAAAATCCCTCCCTCAAGTCTCTCTCTCGGAACAAAATGAAGAAAAGGATGAAAATGATGAAAAAGTCCCGGCCAGCCCTATATAAACTGCCGGAAGTTAAGGCCGTAACTCGGCCTTCTTACGGCCGTAACATTCCAGTCAACGGCCTTACGGCCGTAACCGGCCAACTCATACAGCCGTAACTCGGCTTCGTCCAGAAACCTGCCGATAGCCTTATGGCCGTATCCGCTCCTGACTTACGGGCGTAACTCGCCCTCGTCTTAAACACCTGTCGACATCCTTACGGCCGTTCCCACACACCTTACGGGCGTAACTCGGACGATACGGCCGTATCCGGCCAATCTTACGGGCGTAAGCCCCCTTCATCGAAAATGACCAGGTACCTTGCCTGCAACGTACGGCCGTATCCGGCCAAGCCTTACGGCCGTATCTCCCTCGCCTTACGCCCATATTCCGCAACCCTTACGGCCGTAACTCGCCTTCGGCCAAAACGCCAGGGCACCCTGCTCGACACGTACGGCCGTATCCGGCCAAGCCTTACGGCCGTACTGCCTAACTTACGGCCGTATGCCGAAATCCTTACGGCCGTAAGTCCCGCTCGTCCGAAATGGCCTGAAAACAACGAACGTCTATTACGGCCGTATCCGACACTCCTTACGTCCGTAACTCGTTGCTGGACAAGATGAAATTTCGAAAAATCCGATTTCTCGCTACGATTGATGAATGATTCGACATACCAAACGTTTGTGAACGCGAACAAGTCCAACACATGCCAAAAATGATACTTCCAGCACAAGACTACCAATCACGATGATAAAGATAATACTCCCGTTCCGACACTCAAACGGAGATGAAATGACGATCGGTAACTGATACACGGTTACAACATGCCAAATGAACGCAAATGAATGAATCATAACTGATGAATGATTATTAATGAGTGAAAATTACTGAGTGATAATTACTGACTGATAGTTACTGAATGATAATGAATGAATAACAACCGGGTATTACATACCCCCCCCCCCCTTAAAAGGAGTTTCGTCCCCGAAACTAAGGGTCAAACAACTCGAGATAACTCTCCCGCATACTCTCCTCGGTTCCCAAGTAGCCTCTTCGACTCCGTGTCTAGACCACTGAAACTTAACCAAAGGAATCGCCTTATTCCTCAACTGTTTGATTTGCCGCTCTAACACTCGTATGGGACGCTCCTCATACGAATGATCATCTGCGATCTCGATTTCGTCGAACTGAAGTATGTGACTTGCGTCGGCAACATATTTCCGTAGCTGAGAGACGTGAAACACATTACGAATTCGGCTCAACGCCAGAGGTAAAGCCAATCGATAATCTAACTCGCCTACTCGGTCCAGAATCTCAAACGGTCTAATGAATCTCGGACTCAACTTTCCCCTCCTCCCAAAACGGAAGATACTACGACTCGGGATTACCTTGACCAAAACATGGTCACCCGTCTCGAACTCTAATGGTCTACGAAGATTACCTGCATATGATTCCTTTCGACTCTGAGCGGTCAACAACAACTCCTGATCAAAGCTACCTTCTCACGGGCGGCTATAAACATATCGGGCTCGGTGCCGATTGATTCTGATAAGTCATCCAAACACAAAGGAGATCGACAACGACGACCGTAGAAGGCCTCGTAAGGTGCCATCTTAATCGAAGAGTGCCAACTATTATTGTACGTGAATTTGATCAACGGTAGTTGGGCTTCCCAATCATCTTCTAATCGAGGACGCATGCCCTCAACATGTCTTCCAATGTCTGAAAAGTCCTCTCTGATTGTCCGTCGGACTGAGGATGAAAAACGGTAATAAGATTAAGCTGAGTTCCCATAGCACGATGAACTGATTTCCCAAAATGAGACACGAATCTCCCGTCACGATCAGAAACGATACTCTTAGGAGTACCGTGCAATCTCACTATCTCTTTAATGAACAGCTGGGCAAGTCTCTCGGGACCCCACGTATCCTTAATCTCAAGGAAATGAGCTGACTTAGTTATGCGGTCTACAATCACCCAGATCGTATTCATGCCACGACGACTCGTCGGCAAACTCGTGATGAAGTCTATTGAAATATCCTCCCACTTCCATTCTGGAATAGGGAGAGGTTTCAGCATACCCGCCGGTCGCTGATGTTTTATCATGACTGGCTGACAGGTTAAGCATCTCGAAACAAATTCCGCGATTTCTCACTTCATATTACTCCACCAGTAGTTTTGTTTCAAGTCTTCATATATCTTGCTAGACCCCGGGTGAACGGAATAAGGGGTAGCATGAGCTCCTCTCAAAATCGAGTTTTTCAACTCGTCATTCGCCGGTACGCACAACCGATTCTTCAATCGCAAAAGTCCATCCTCGTGGACCACAAATCCAGGGCTTTCCCTTGAGCCACATCCTTACGGATGCACAACAATGATGGGTCTGAACCCTGATTCTCTCTGATTGCCTCCTCAAGTGGCGATGAAATCCCTAACCTGCAAAGTTTCCCTTGCACTCGCTGAAGCCAGACCCCGATCTCGGGTCTAAGGAATTCTTGCTGAAGCTCCTTCTGAACTATTAAACGAGCAAACATTTGCTCCTGAACGGACTTACGACCCAAGGCATCGGCAACCACGTTTGCCTTACCCGGGTGGCATAGGATCCCGATATCATAATCTTTGATTAGTTCCAACCACCGCCTCTGTCGCATATTTAACTCCTTCTGAGTAAATATATACTTCAAACTCTTATGATCGGTGAATAACTGACAGGTGACGCCATAAAGGTAATGACGCCAAATTCCCAACGCAAAAACCACGGCGGCTAGCTCCAGGTCGTGGGTCGGATAATTAACCTCGTAAGGTCGCAATTGCCGTGAAGCATAGGCAATAACCTTCCCATCCTGCATTAATACACATCTGAGACCGTGTCCGGACGCGTTACTAAAAACCACGAATCCTTCCGTCCCTTCTGGCAAGGAAAAGACAGGTGCTGAAATTAACCGGTTCTTGAGTTCCTCAAAACTCCGCTGACACACGTCGGACCACGTGTATTTCTTACCATTTCGCAAAAGGTTCGTCATTGATTGAGCGATTTTAGAAAACCCTTCCACAATTCGCCGATAATAACCGGCTAATCCGAGAAAGCTTCGGATTTCCTTATCATTCTTCGGAGGTAACCAATCTTGGATAGCCTCCGTCTTCTGAGTATCAACACGCACACCGTCTAATGAAATTACATGCCCGAGAAACGACACTTCGGACATCCAGAATTCACATTAAGAAAACTTTCCATAAAGTTGCTCGCGTTTTCACACGTAGAGAACCTGCTGAAGATGTACCTTGTGTTCCTCTCGATCACGAGAATAAATCAAAATGTCATCGATGAAGACAACAACAAACTGATCCAAAAAGTCGATGAAAACCCAATTCATTAACTCCATGAATACCGCAGGTGCACTAGTTAACCCGAACGGCATAACTACGAACTCATATTGATCATAGCGTGTACGAAACGCTGTCCTTGCGATATCCTACTCTCAAATTCACAACTGATGATATCCAGATCTTAAGTCGATCTTGGAGAAATACTGAAGTTCCGTGAAGTTGATCTAAGAGATCATCAATACGGGGTAGAGGATACAAATTTTGATCATCACCCTGTTCAACTCCTGATAATTAATACACACACGAAACGAACCATCCTTCTCCTTGACAGATCACACTGGTGCTCCCCACGGGGACGCATTCGGTTGGAGATAACCTTTCTCGAACTATTCTTCAAGTTGAATCTTCAACTCCTGCATTTCGGTCGGGGCCATCCGATACGGTGCCTTCGATAACGGGGACGTACTGGGCTCCAACTCACTCCTGAATTCCACTAATCTATGTGAAGGAAACCAGATAACTCGTCTGGAAGTACATCGTAAATCGATGACAATGATACCACGAATGATTGAACATTTCGATTGCCCTAGAATGGTCAATCGATAAAAAGTGATACAATGAATGATTGAACATCTTGATTGCCTTAAAACAGAAAATCGATGAAAATGATACCACGAATGATTGAATAACTCGATTGCCTAAGAAAGACCAATCGATGAAAATGATACAATGAATGATTGAACATCTCGATTGCCTTAAAACGGCAAGTCGATGAAAATGATACAATGAATGATTGAACATCTCGATTGCCTTAAAACAGCAAATCGATGAAAATGATACAATGAACGATTGAACATCTCGATTGAGGAATTTTCCTGCTTCCGTCATAATAATAATTCTTCTGGAACAACGGGGATTACTTCCCTGAAATACACACTCGTCTCCAACGACTGAAATGATAGTGACCAAACGCTTACGATCACTTAGGATGGTATCGTGACGATCCATCTAATTAACACCCAATATTACATCGTCCTTAGGTAAGTCCACCACGATTAGGTCCACCAACCAATCGCGGTCATTAAGCTTAATTCGGTATGATTTCCGAAAATTCTTCCATCGTCAGGTAGACCGATGGTATGAGGTTCACAAGCAATAGGACTATCCCAAAATAAGTCTATTCAAACATGATTCGAAAATGAATGAATGCGGTGCACCAGTATCCAAAAGGTACACACAGGTTGAAATAAAATTACGAGTATACCTGAGGTCATTCGGGCCACCGGATCGTCGATCCTCCTCATCACATGAATGCAGGACTTGCCGGCCCCGAACCGGACGCTCCGTCGATAAATATGAGCCCCAACTCTATTTGCTTCCATTGTCTTAAACAGCGTTGACAAAGCGATCGATTCTCAAACGCCGGTGCTTGGGGCACGAGATGCTGCCGGAGCCGACTTGGAGTCCTTTCGGCATAAACGGGCCTTATGCCCAAAATTCCCACAATTATGGCACGTGATAGACGGTTTCAGACACTTAGTGCTGTAATGACCCGGCGCTCCACAGTTGAAACAGATGATGGCCGAATTGGCCGCTCGGGATTGAGATCCCGCACGATTATGCACCGTGGGAGGTCGCTTAGAAATGATAGGGCCCGCACGAGGCTTCTTGAAGGTTGACTGACCACCTTCGGATTGATTACGCTTCATTGATTTCTTGCTGACAGATGAAGGTTGTTGCTCAGCAATTTCCTTAGCAGCAGGCTCATTCGGGAGAGTTCTCTCGATTAAACCGGCCAGAGTGGCGCAATGATGATTGAGCAATTGCATATGGGTCATCATAACCTGCATAAAAGTGAGTACCCGAACATCTTTTGATCGAGCCGAGTCCTGGGTACGATTTCCCGAATGCGAGTGATTTTATCCCGGGTTTCGGCCCGCACCGCGGCCTCTCCCCGTGCATCCCCTGACAGCTCTCCCCATACTGAAGTAGGAAGGTCGCATAACGATTATATTTCCCGCATAATTATCACATTATGATTATGTCATGAGATGATGAAAATGAGTATACATGCTCTAACTTAGCGATTATATGAATGATTTACTGAAGTGACATGATTATCTGATGAAATTCTTGAAATGATTATCTTGAATAACTTAACAAGATTAATAATATGATTATCCAGATCGACAACTGAGTAATGAAATGAATTGAGTAATTAATGAATTAACATGATCGTCCTGATCATTAACTGAGTAATGAAATGAATTAAGTGATTAATGAGTTCACATGATCGTCCTAATCACAATGAATGATGATGTTTGAGGATTGTTAATTGATGAATGATGAATGAATGACTATTGCCAGAAATTATACCATGGCGTAGAAATCTTACAGTTCTTTCGGTCTGATTGGCTCGGCATTTGCACAGGTCACACGTGACGCGAAAGTCCAATGATACTAGTCTGATGACGATGATTTCAAATGAGACATGACTCGTAAGGTAGTATTCAAAACCACGCTCCGATACCAACTCTGTAACACCCCAAACTATGCGGATATTACAGTGCCGTGAATCCCCGACTGGGACCCACCAGGCGAATGAAAACGATGAATTAAATAATATAATTGTAGTACCGAACCACATTATATTACCAAATACTCCGATGAGGAGTTTAAGTACAACACACCAGGACAATACCGAATACTAGTATATTTTATATGAAGATAAAATACACAACACTGAAGGAAACGGAGTATCCAAATGAAAGTCTACAGCGGAAAATAAAGGACAATAACATGAATAACTGAAAGATCGGGGGCCCCTACTAGTATCGCTGGGACTCCTCGACGTCAACATGCTATTCCCGTGCTTTTGCCTTGCCATGACCTGAAAAACAGAATCCCCAGCCGGGGTCAGTTACACAGAACAACAATCCTCAAGGGTTGAAAATACACAATCATGAATTATCTTTAGTTACGAAATATCCTTAGTTATGAATTACACTGAAGAGGAGTATCATAGTACGCTCGTAGTGTTCTGTGCAAGTGTACAAGACGAATGACCGGACACACCCGTCCTTGTACCTAATTAGTCTCACGGAGGTAATCTGTTACCGTGTGCAGAGTCCAATGTATCACTCCCAATACATGGCCATCACGTGCCCGACTAAAAATTCCACACATCCGCACCCGGCCACGCAATATGAACCCAGAAGGTCATATGAACGAGAATGACCATAATGAATATCAATGAATAATAATAATCTGACGAAGTCAAGAATGACTCACCGAGGTGTAATGATAATGAAGTGATTGATAGTTTCAATGAAATGATTGGAACCGCCATTCCTCGTTAATGAAGTGATTATTCGACAATTACAAGTCTCAATATGATTAATACAATGATGAATGAATTATGATTATGAAAGATCAACAACAAAAAGGAATGAATATCCTTTTAACTGAGTAAGAATTAACTTACTCAACACCGGTGACAATTATCCTTCCACGAACAACGTCCTAATTGAGATATCGGTCGCTCGAACAATCTTGAATAACACAATTACCAACAATCCGTTCAACATACGTAACAAACATGTATATAACGAACTCAAAACGTCGATACGACTAAACCAAGTCCATTGAGGCATTAAATCAAACACGTTGCGGCCAAACTCCGATTGTTTACAATCAAACCTCAATATACCAATATCAAATCCCCCAAGAAGTGTTTCAAACCAACAAAACATCTTCAATACGATTAATAATCCAAAATGAATATCCAAAAACGTGATTATAACGACAATTAATCGAAAACCCCCAATTCCAACTCGATATTCAAAGTGTTCTTGAATAATCCCTCAATAATCCAATGAATCTTTATACAAACTCATAATCATATACATATCCCTTCATATAACATGATTATAACGTCCAAAACATCATATCTCAACACAAAATTGAAATCCAAGATGTTGAAGAAATTACCTCTTGAAGATCCAACCACTTTCGATCCGATGAACACGAGTTAAATTGAGTATCCGAGCTTCCCAAATGAATGAGGATGATGAAAAACTAACCCTCAAGTGATTGAGGATGGAAAAATCCCTCCCTCAAGTCTCTCTCTCGGAACAAAATGAAGAAAAGGATGAAAATGATGAAAAAGTCCCGGCCAGCCCTATATAAACTGCCGGAAGTTACGGCCGTAACTCGGCCTTCTTACGGCCGTAACATTCCAGTCAACGGCCTTACGGCCGTAACCGGCCAACTCATACGGCCGTAACTCGGCTTCGTCCAGAAACCTGCCGACAGCCTTACGGCCGTATCCGCTCCTGACTTACGGGCGTAACTCGCCCTCGTCTTAAACACCTGTCGACATCCTTACGGCCGTACCCGCACACCTTACGGGCGTAACTCGGACGATACGGCCGTATCTGGCCAATCTTACGGGCGTAATCCCCCTTCGTCGAAAATGACCAGGTACCCTGCCTGCAACGTACGGCCGTATCCGGCCAAGCCTTACGGCCGTATCTCCCTCGCCTTACGGCCGTATTCCGCAACCCTTACGGCCGTAACTCGCCTTCGGCCAAAACGCCTGGGCACCCTGCTCGACACGTACGGCCGTATCCGGCCAAGCCTTACGGCCGTACTGCCTAACTTACGGCCATATGCCGAAATCCTTACGGCCGTAAGTCCCGCTCGTCCGAAATGGCCTGAAAACAACGAACGTCTATTACGGCCGTATCCGACACTCCTTACGGCCGTAACTCGTTGCTGGACAAGATGAAATTCCGACAACTCCGATTTCTCGCTACGATTGATGAATGATTCGACATACCAAACCTTTGTGAACGCGAACAAGTCCAACACATGCCAAAAATGATACTTCCAGCACAAGACTACCAATCACGATGATAATGATAATACTCCCGTTCCGACACTCAAACGGAGATGAAATGACGATCGGTAACTGATACACGGTTACAACATGCCAAATGAACGCAAATGAATGAATCATAACTGATGAATGATTATTAATGAGTGAAAATTACTGAGTGATAATTACTGACTGATAGTTACTGAATGATAATGAATGAATAACAACCGGGTATTACATATACATAGCAATATTTAGTACAATCATCCACGAAAGTAATAAAATATTTATTTCCACCTCTAGTTTGAACAAACTTCAAATCACATAGATCGCTATGTATTAATTCTAAAGGTTTGGTGTTTCTTTTCACTTGTCGAAATGGAGATCGAGTTAATTTTGCCTCTACACAAATTTCACACTTGTGGTTTAAATCAATTTTAAACTTTGGTATGTGATCTAATACAATTAGTCTACGCATTGCATTAAAATTAACATGTCCTAATCTAGCATGCCATAAATTAGGAGACTCAAGAAAGTAAGCAGAAGAATTCTTCATTTCATTATTTTTGATAGTCATTACATTGATCTTAACTAGCCCATCGCATTCATATCCCTTGCCTATAAACACACCATTTTTCGACAAAATAACTTTATCGGACTTGAAAACTGATCTAAAGCCGTGCTTCATCAACAGGTACCAGAAATAAGGTTATTGCGGATATCGGGCACATATAACACTCGTTTAAGAGTCACTTCTTTTCCAGACGTCATCTTTAGAATTACCGTGACTTCGCCCAAGATAGTTGAGGTTGCCGAATTTCCCATATACAGCATATCGCCGGCATCCGTTTCTTCCAGGGTAACCGGGTGACTATAAAGTATGTTGTTGGATATAATACGAATTATGCAGAGGGATGAGAGTGACTAGAAGGGACTTGTCCATCTCATAATAGAGAGAGATATCCATGGGCCCTTGATATGTTAAATTGTGGAAATGCATGGCCATGCTCAGATATTATCAATAAGGAGTTATTGATATATATATATATATATATATATATATACATATATATATATATATATATTTGATTGGACGGTTTAACTAGAAATCAAGAAATATGTAATTAAGTTATATAAGAATGACTTGACCATGTCTTATACTTAATTGGGATATCACGTGGCAAGGGAATTTGATATTAGTCTATAACAAGGTTTATTCAGACCATTGAATTATTCATTAAAACTGGGAAATCATAACGTCTTGCTAAAGGCCGCTTTTGATTTGTGAGTTTGATAAAATTATTTTATGCTCACTGCTATTTCAATGAACTTATAGGGTCACACACTTAAACGAACTCGACGGGCATTTATCTGTTGAATTTATATATATAATTATTATATAAGGTATATATATATACACACAATATCAAAAGGGATCAGATTCCTTAATATTGTGTCCCCTCCATCTTTTGACTAGAGGGGCCATGAGACATGGGAATTGATTCCCCATGCCTTGTCTTCTAATTGACCAAGACTTGTGAAGGAATCGGATTCCTTCACATATTATATAGGAGAGAGGGGTGTAGTGAAAGGAAGTGGGAAACAATCTGATTTCTTAAGAAACTTGTTTCTCTCACCTTTGGGTTTCAGAAACCAAAAATGAAATACACATAACAGTTCTAGATTTCGGAAATCACAAGATAGGAGCTAGCACGCCGAGCCTATTCGTAGCTTGTTCATTGTGTGGATACCGGTAGAGGTCGTTCGCAATTCGCAACGTCTTGAGGTGGTTAAACAAATTCTAATTCAAGGTAACTATCTCCACCATCGATCTTTCATAATATACATGGATCCTCAGATGGGTTTTTCAAAATAATTTTATTTCCGCTGCGTGGTTTTGTATTCATAAAACACCCAATAAAATTAACCATCCGTGTACAGCTTGATTGTTAGGCGTATTTTTATGCGCTTATATGTCATTATTTTATATCCATCTTGAGCCTAAATCAGCATAAATGAGCTTTTAAGCACTATTCTTATATGTTTTACAGGAAATCGGAGTTCGGAAGCCAAAACGATGAAAAACGGGCGAAAACAGCAGTTTTTAGTCATGAGCCGCGGCACATGAAGACAACCAGCGAACGCTGTGCACACTGTACTGTGTGCCGTGGCACACACCAAGTGAGTCGCGGCACAGGAGGAAAAAGGCGCCCAGGCAACAGGCACTGAAGGATAGGGGCCGCGGCACAGATTAAGTGAGCCGCGGCCCACCGGGCGGTTGTGCTGAATATTCCGCGTTTCTGGGCCGTTTTGGAGCCTGTTCTCGACCTAATCACACGGACGCGTTTTGGAGGCTTAGGACTGCTATAAATAAGCATTAAAGGGCTGAAGAAAGGGGGATCGATCAGAAGGAATCTGGAGGTGGATCGATAGCTAGGGCGAAGAACACAAGGAGGAGATTTGTGGGGCGACGACAAGACCACGGATCCCTACGGTTTTTCTGCATCTTAGTTCCTAGATCTATTCGAGTAGGATTTTGATTGTAGCCGATTTCATGACGGTTTGATTATTTATTATTATTTCGATTTACTCGTTAGTCTATTGAATTGGATTCTTCTTACTGTTCTTAATGCTTTTTAATTGTCTGGCCAACAGTTAATTTGTTTTGAATGTCTTTATGGATTCGGGAGATGAAATTTAGGCATAGTTCTTGTGAGACGAATCATAATTTTCGTGAGATAGGAATATACTCATGCGAATTGTGAAGCCTATTTATTGTGGGAATTCTTGAACTGTTTTAGCTATTAATTATCTAATTCGAATAGGGATATATCGAGTTAATAATTCGTAGTATTTTCTATCGACCTTGGGAAAGGCTTTAGAATAATTTAGGAATTCCTAGCTTACAATCAATTGAATAAAAGTGAATTGAATCGAATAAATATCATTCCTGATTGTTTGAGGTGAAAATCATAATACTACGCCCGTATTAGTATTATTATTATTATTAGTACTATTATTTATTTTCGGCAATTAGTTTAGGTATAAATTCCATATAATTGTTCTTCAAATAAAATTGTGAGTTGACTATATTTTGGTACATAGTGAAATCAGTCCTCGAGGGAACGATACTTTACTTATCACTTTATTACTTGTTGACACCGTGCACTTGCGGCATATTGTGAGGGATTTTCCCACAACAAGTTTTTGGCGCCGTTGCCGGGAACTGATTTTTTGCTAATATCAATACCAAGCGACTCTAATTTTAATTTGAAGTTTTATTTTGTCTCTTTATTTTTATTATGTTTTCCTTTGATTATCGTGGCCCTTGGCATTTCATAAATCCCAATGTTCTTAATAATTTGCCAAATAGGGTCAGTCAGCCCCATCCCCCAAAATAAAAGACCATGCTTGAACAATGTGTAGACGTTCTCAAAAATCCTGATAGTACCCTTTTTGAGCTAGAATGTGCACGTCGTGGTCTTGAGATTCACTATGGTTATTTTCCAACTCATATATTTAGTAGTGAAGTAGAGGGGGAGGTTGAGAAGAATGACATGCTGAGTTTTAGGGTCGATCCCCCAGCACCGGATAATTACATAAAGTGTGATGAGCTTGTAGAAGAAGTTATCATTGATGATGTTTCCAAAGAAAGTTCATTAAATTGTCATCAAACTTCGACTAATAAGGTGAACACTTATGTGCCAAAAATTTTATTAACGGTGCCACGCATAATTTTTCCTAAATCCATAATGGGAGCGATTGACCCCATTACTCTTGATTTGGTTGAGGCTGATTCTTTGAGTTCTAATGAGGTTGTTCATGATAAGTCTTTATTATTTACCCATTCGAACTCTGCTTACTTTTTCGTGCCTTATGATTATTATATTCTTCCATCATTTTTTGGTTGTCCGCATAATTATTCTTACTCATTATTTTTGGCAACCGGGCATGAACCAAAGCCTCCCTTATGGAATAAGAGGCTTATAGATTGCAAGAAGGGGGCATTTGGCAATCTCCCTAGAAAGAAGCCACGTTAAATGTTTTTGCCACGTCGTGCTCAAGACGTAAAATAGAGCGCTTGATGGGAGGCAACCCATCATTTTTACTTGCTTTTTAGTTAGTTGTTTTTATTTGATTTTTAGTTAATAATTTTTTCTTTGTTTTGGTATTTCGTTTGTATTCGTGTATTCTTGTGGCCCTAATTTCTCTAATATTTTGTTTTACCCCAATGATTTATTATTTTTCATATTCTAGTCTTTCTTGATTTAATGTCTATTGTTATTTCATGACTAGAGACTAAGTTTGGGGGGTCCCTCGTGATGTTAGGCATTATTTGAAGTATCCACTCAGACATATGATGGCGTTCAAGAAGACATTTGGAATAAGTTTCCCTTTTCCTAATCTCTTTTATTTTCACATGAGCTTTATTGTTGATGATTTTATGTGTAGTGGAATTGATTTTCTTGGTCATAAATTGCGATTTCATCATTGCTTTATTGTCTTTGCATGCTGTTGATGGTTTTTGCAAACATGAATTTTTCGTGAATTTTTCGTGCTTCCGTGTGTAAAACTGATGTTACGATACTGATGTCTCTTGGAAGAAACGGTTGACTTTTGGTCGAGCTGCAGTCAGCAACATCTGTTTCTGTTGAGTATTCAATTAGGTCCGATATTTTATCGCTTTTGTAGAAATCTTTGCAGATAAGAAAGGAGACATACGTGTTTTTAAATCGCCGTTTATACGTGTAATATCCGGAATTTCTATTACTATTGTTTAATGTTATCCGAGTTATGTTGTACAGCATGGAATCTGTACAGTATGGGTAAAATAATTAAAGGACCGAGACATCTGTATTTGTATAATTGTCGTACTTGGTCGACAATTGGATGTAAGAAGTATATGTATTCAGTATGTCGTATGTTCGTATTCTGTATGTTGAGACGTTGGACAAGAATAGCTGAAAATGGCTAAGTGTAACATTATTAGCGCACGCTAATAATCATGAGTAGCGCACGCTATCGTGCAGGTTTAGCGCACGCTACGGATATAAGATAACGCACGCTAATGCAGTCAGATCGGAAGGAATCTGCGTGTGGACCAGGCCACTTTCGGCGCACGTTCTGGTAAGTCAACGGATGTTGTAATGTAGTGTTAGCGCACGCTAATGCATGTTGATTAGCGCACGCTAACTGTATATCGGACAAAAAAGGAATCTTATCCTCGTCAGCACTTTCGGCGTGTGGACCCGATCTTGAGCATACAGACAAACGAGTCAACCGATATTAGCGCACGTTAAATGCAAGGACTTGCGTACGCTAGATAGTGTAAGTTACGTACGCTAATGCATGGGCATTACGTACGTAAGCTCATGTACGGCCGCAAAGAGTCTATGGATCGCGATAGCGCACGCTAACAAAGGTCGATTAGCGCACGCTAAGGCCGTAGCGCACGCTAAACATAAGGTTTAGCGCACGCTAGTAATGTATTCTATATAAGGGACAAACGGGTATTATGAAGCATTTCGTCCATTCTTTCACCTTGATCGATAGAGAGAGCTTTGGGAGGTTCTTGTGTTCCCAAACACGGTGAGGTGGTGATCTTTAACAAGATTAAAGATGGAAATCATGGATTAAAGCTTTGTTCTTGAAATCATTGGTGATTCTTGGAAATGGATTCAACCTTGGAAATCAATCCATTCCTTCATAAAGGTAATCACTCTTCATCTTTGGATTTCGTTTTGGATTGAATGTTGATGTTCTTGAGTTGATGATTATTACATAAACAAGTTTGACAAGCATGATTATGAGATGGATTACCGGAGTATGATGATATTAATATGATTCTTGTGATTTAGATTGTGTCGTTCGTTTTCTTGAGATAAGTGGATTAATCCTTCTCCTCAGTTTCGGATGTTGACGTTATTGTAGATGATTACTCTTTGTAATGGAAGATTAAGGAAGTGTGGTTACGTTCTTGACGTTTCGGGTATTAATATTAAGGAAGATGATATATGGATATAGAACTTGGATTATAAGTTGGATGATTGTTTATATGTTAAAGGATATCGGATTTCGTTGTTTTGATAGCTTTGAACATGATTCAGAATCACTTAGTGTTCTTGAAATCGCCATAAGTTGATCGGTATCTGAAAAACATGCATCTGTCCAGCATTAGCGTACGCTACGTTTACTGCCTAGCGCGCGCTAACGGGAGCAACTTAGTGCACGCTACGTTAGGTGATTAACGTGCGCTAAGAAGCCAGAAAGTGCAGTATTTTCGTGTTGTGGTTGTAAATTCGTGCTGGTTTGAGTAGGATTGATCCGACTAGTGTTTAATCGAGATATTGTCGAGCCGTTGGGTTTGTGAATTGGTTTTATCGATTGTTGATTGTTATCGAACTTGTTGTCTATCGATTACTGTAATAGGTTGAGAATATTGATCGGTGATTACAATCGTGTGTTGCGGTCGAGCTCGAGTATGTTCGTGAATTGCTTTGGTCGGGACCGAGGGACTTGTAGATGACGGCAATGGAATTGGTAACAGCTTCATCGGTATCGAGGTAAGTTATTACTTGCTCAGTTCATAATATTTAATGAATGATTTCCGTTTCATTCATGTATAATTCGTATAGCAATGTTTATAATCGTAATCACAGGAGATTTGAGATTATAAATCGTATTCGAGTTTTGGGAATCTAAATCATAATATATATGATTTACTTTTGTTATTGGTATACTTGTATATCGAGCATATATTGTGATAAAGACGAAGATATGAATTATCTGCAATCCGTGATACTTTGGACCGTCGAGTATTGAGGATAATGGTTCATGATGGTTTAGACATTGAGATCGTTCTCGAAGGACTCGGGGCAAGTACTCTATTCATTTTTATCATTGTGTCGATCATGTCGTGATACATTCGTGTATCGTTGTTGTCATGCATTTGTGCATTGTTGTTGTCGTGTATTGTGTACTGTTGTTTTGTGCAGTTGTGCATTGTTGTCATATGTCCACCTCGTGTTGGTCCGACGGGATCATCGGGGGATCTATGCTAGCGTGCGCTGGATCAACGGACGGGTTTTCCATCTCGGGTTGGTCTGACGGGATCATCGGGGGATCTAGGCAGTGAACGCTGGATCATCGGATTGCCATGTATTGTTGTTGTGCATATGTATATTATGGATTTGCCATAAGTATACATTGTCGTTATTCTTGTGATCATATTGACGTTGTCATATGAGTATGCATTTGTAGGTCTTGTGTTAGGACCATGTCCGTATGTTGTGTTGATCTGATCTCGGATTAGACTGACGTGATGGAAATGGTATTTCGTATCTTGAGGTATGTTCCGTATTTCCTTGATACTTGTCTTTGATGGACAATCGATTTTCGTATTGGAATTGTCGACGTTATTCGATGGACTGAATTGGCCAGAGTTGGTATAATTTCCGTATCGCGAGTTATGATAATGTTTTTGAGAACCTTGGGTATTGTTGAGATACCGTACAGATATTTTGGTATTATCTCATGGTGATGTTAAGGATACGAATTGTGGATTTTCGTAAAGTTAAGACGGTAAGATTACATTGGTCGTATTCTTACTTAGTATTTCCATTGATATGTAATTATTGACGTGATGTGATGGTTATCATTGTTGGATATTATGGCTGACCCCGTCGTGGGCTTTCTTTTTAGGTTCTTGGATTATCAAGCTTGTAGCGGTCGTGGAGAGATGAGCTTCCCGGGGGATACTGGCTAGAACATGTATTTGTGTATTGAGTTTCTGTTCAGTTGTTGTATTCCGCTGCTAGAGTATTTTAATCGTTTGTCTTTTTCCGCTGCGTGAGTATTTTTAAATGGTCTTTTGGTATTTGGTAACTTAGGTTACCTTGGCGATCGTTCTCTAAATCTATTCTGTCGGTACGTGTAAGCGATAGCTTAACGTATGTTCTTAAACTGTTGAGTCTTGGCATTTCGGGCCTTGTGGTTTCAAATGAGTTTTTACGACGGTTTGATAAACGAGTTTTATAAATCTTCGAATGGTTTTAATAGATAATACCGTCGTTAGCCTCTTGGGCATTTTGTAAATGTTTGCGAAAATTTCCTTCAGCCTTGTGGGTTCCATCTCGGGGCCCACGGCGCTGTAATATTCCCGGTCGGATCTGGGGGTGTTACAGAATATGGTATCGGAGCTTAGGTTGAGAAAACCTAGGCAGTTGGGTCGAGTTGGGTCATATTTCTGTCGCGTCATTTGAGTTGTCGATTGAAAAATATTGGAGCCGTGAGTTTTTGTTGTTCACTCGGGCTTGTGCGTTATGTGATTTACCAGTGTGGTACTGGGATTGTTGTAACTTTTTCAAATGGTGTTAACGTGTTTCTTCAGATAGAGCTGTGTTGTGTTCTCGAGTTGAACTGAGTTTGCAAAATGTGTATTTTGAAAATATCTGTGTCGAGTATTTTCTTGAGTCGAGACATGTGCCAGTATCACGAGGAATTGTCGACTTCACGATCTGTAAGTATTTGGATTTTTGAATTTCATTGAGATTTATTGTCGTTCTAAGTTGATACGTTTTGAGATTCAGAAAGATATTATGCTTCACAGTATGAGATGACAGAATTGGGATATGATTGATGATCTTGAGAAGTTATGATTTTGGAAATCAATATGTCGATTAAGTTTTGGAACGGAGTTTTGCATTTGGGAGAAATATTGTGGATTGTTCAGGAGAACATGTAGTCATGTTAGTTCATCTTGAGATATATGAACTGTTTTTGAGCATTTGAAGATGGTACTTTTCAAAATGAATGTTTCACAAATGTTTTACGAAAAATGATTTTGGGCCGAGACCCAAATCGATTTCGAAATGGTTTTGTGACTCAGGACTTGAAGTCCAAAAAGGGGTTTTCTACTTTTTAAACTTTTTGTAATGCGGAACGAGATACGGACTGAGACCCTAATGTTTCTAACGGCTTTTCTGTTTTGTTAAAACTCCCGATATTTGTAAAATACTTTACCAATCGTTTACCTATGTTATTTCCGCCTTTCGAGGCTTTGGTTTACTTGTTCAAATGGAGCCTCTCGGGAAGTCTTTCGCCGTGTTTGATTTGTTGATTTGTTTCAACATTTTGTCATATCATATTTGAGGTGATCCAGGATGGGTAAATGGTTGACGATATGAGTCATGTGTGGAAAAGGAGTTTAGTCGGAATTTATACATTGAGATTTTGGAACTCGATCGTGTGGTTTTCCGATGGAATATCAGTGGATATTGGTGACGAACCGAATTGGTATACAGGAGTATGGATATAGTCGAGCATTTGCATACTTTTCATTTTAAAACTTCGAAATCGTGTGGATTCGAAGGAAACTGTTATCAAATACTTGGCACCATCGAGCCAAGTTAATTTTTCGAAAATTGATTTTGTGGTCTTACCAAAATTTATGTTTTTAGTTTTGAATTTTTGAAAGAACTTTCGAAAATTGTCTTCGTGACAAGAATATTTGATTTCAAACTGGTTTTGAAAATGTGATCGAGGTACATACGCATTTAATGCATAATGCATATCGTGGTGAAGTTCTGAATGAGATTCACGAACTGGATAAGGCATCAGTATGGTACGAGGAAAAGAGATTCGAACTTTAGTATGGCAGTTTGGTTATCCAGGGATGATCGGTTGATCTATTGAATGAGAGAGATATGCTGCGTGTGGTAGATTCATGCACAGGATGTAATTTTGGAACTGTGGATTTTGTGAAACCGGGACATGTGTGTTATGTGATTCCATTGGTACGGTATTAGCGCGATTTTATCATAGTGAATTTTGAATGATTTCTTTGTAAGTGTAGATTTGGGGAGGGTGACCCCATGCTGGTGGGTTTTGATATTGAGTGGTCGTTCCCACTCCATGTATGATTGGATATGTTCGTCGGTTTATGATTGGTTGTTCGTATGCCGAGGAGTATGTTCGACAGTCAGGTGTGTTTATTGAGATCCACTGTATGTGATTGGTTTGTCGTTTTGAGAATGCTATTCTTTCGTATATCTGTTTCCGTGGTTCTGTGTTGACCGTGTTGGAGTTTATCATGGTGATGATATTCTCGATTGTGTTTCGACCTTTGGATTGGTCATATTAGAGTTCATCATGTCAATGATATTCTCGATTAATTTATGGGTTGATCATTGCTGGTGATCATCTGAGCGTTCAGATTTTGTGTTGATATTTCGGGATTCGTTGCCATTGTGTTGGGCGGTTGTTTCACGATGTATCGTGTATTATTGATTTGTATCGGGATTGGGATTTGATTGTGCGATCGAGCAGACAAGATCTAACACGGATAAATTATTTCATCCGACGATAATATATCCGGTTGGGACTTATGGAATTGTTATTGCAAGCGTGTTGAGGCTTTTCAAGAAAGTCACTTGCTAGTATCTCCGAAGATCGTCGACTTGGCCATATGTAAGTATGCTATTTTGGTTATTCGGTAATAATGATGATTCATCGTTGTCGTGATTATTTTGGGATATTTTGGTTGAACGGTTTATTTGTTTTTATGACGGATTGCAAGTTTCGAGGACGAAACTTATTTTAAGTGGTGTAGTATGTAATATCCGGAATTTCTATTACTATTGTTTAATGTTATCCGAGTTATGTTGTACAAAGATGGAATGCATGCAGTATGGGTAAAATAATTAAAGGACCGAGACATCTGTATTTGTATAATTGTCGTACTTGGTCGACAATTGGATGTAAGAAGTATATGTATTCAGTATGCCGTATGTTCGTATTCTGTATGTTGAGACGTTGGACAAGAATAGCTGAAAATGGCTAAGTGTAACATTATTAGCGCACGCTAATAATCATGAGTAGCGCACGCTATCGTGCAGGTTTAGCGCACGCTACTAATATAAGATAACGCACGCTAATGCAGTCAGATCGGAAGGAATCTGCGTGTGGACCAGGCCACTTTCGGCGCACGTTCTGGTAAGTCAACGGATGTTGTAATGTAGTGTTAGCGCACGCTAATGCATGTTGATTAGCACACGCTAACTGTATATCGGACAAAAAAGAAATCTTATCCTCGTCAGCACTTTCGGCGTGTGGACCAGTCTTCGGAGCATACAGACAAACGAGTCAACTGATATTAGCGCACGCTAAATGCAAGGACTTGCGTACGCTAGATAGTGTAAGTTACGTACGCTAATGCATGGGCATTACGTATGTAAGCTCATGTACGAAGCCAGACAGTAGTCTATGGACTGCGATAGCGCACGCTAACAAAGGTCAGTTAGCGCACGCTAAGGCCGTAGCGCACGCTAAACATAAGGTTTAGCGCACGCTAGTAATGTATTCTATATAAGGGACAAACGGGTATTATGAAGCATTTCGTCCATTCTTTCACCTTCAGTCGATAGAGAGAGCTTTGGGAGGTTCTTCAGGTTCCCAAACACGGTGAGGTGGTGATCTTTAACAAGATTAAAGATGGAAATCATGGATTAAAGCTTTGTTCTTGAAATCATTGGTGATTCTTGGAAATGGATTCAACCTTGGAAATCAATCCATTCCTTCATAAAGGTAATCACTCTTCATCTTTGGATTTCGTTTTGGATTGAATGTTGATGTTCTTGAGTTGATGATTATTACATAAACAAGTTTGACAAGCATGATTATGAGATGGATTACCGGAGTATGATGATATTAATATGATTCTTGTGATTTAGATTGTGTCGTTCGTTTTCTTGAGATAAGTGGATTAATCCTTCTCCTCAGTTTCGGATGTTGATGTTATTATAGATGATTACTCTTTGTAATGGAAGATTAAGGAAGTGTGGTTACGTTCTTGACGTTTCGGGTATTAATATTAAGGAAGATGATATATGTATAGAACTTGGATTATAAGTTGGATGATTGTTTATATGTTAAAGGATATCGGATTTCGTTGTTTTGATAGCTTTGAACATGATTCAGAATCACTTAGTGTTCTTGAAATCGCCATAAGTTGATCGGTATCTGAAAAACATGCATCTCGGCATTAGCGTACGCTACGCGTTCGCCTAGCGCGCTAACGGGAGCAACTTAGCGCACGCTACGTTAGGTGATTAACGTGCGCTAAGAAGCCAGAAAGTGCAGTATTTTCGTGTTGTGGTTGTAAATTCGTGCTGGTTTGAGTAGGATTGATTCGACTAGTGTTTAATCGAGATATTGTCGAGCCGTTGGGTTTGTGAATTGGTTTTATCGATTGTTGATTGTTATCGAACTTGTTGTCTATCGACATCGTAATAGGTTGAGAATATTGATCGGTGATTACAACCGTGTTGCGGTCGAGCTCGAGTATGTTCGTGAATTGCTTTGGTCGGGACCGAGGGACTTGTAGATGACGGCAATGGAATTGGTAACAATGACTTCATCGGTATCGAGGTAAGTTATTACTTGCTCAGTTCATAATATTTAATGAATGGTTTCCGTTTCATTCGTGTATAATTCGTATAGCAATGTTTATAATCGTAATCACAGGAGATTTGAGATTATAAATCGTATTCGAGTTTTGGGAATCTAAATCATAATATATATGATTTACTTTTGTTATTGGTATACTTGTATATCGAGCATATATTGTGATAAAGACGAAGATATGAATTATCTGCAATCCGTGATACTTTGGACCGTCGAGTATTGAGGATAATGGTTCATGATGGTTTAGACATTGAGATCGTTCTCGAAGGACTCGGGGCAAGTACTCTATTCATTTTTATCATTGTGTCGATCATGTCGTGATACATTCGTGTATCGTTGTTGTCATGCATTTGTGCATTGTTGTTGTCGTGTATTGTGTACTGTTGTTTTGTGCAGTTGTGCATTGTTGTCATATGTCCACCTCGTGTTGGTCCGACGGGATCATCGGGGATCTATGCTAGCGTCATACTGGATCAACGGACGGGTTTTCCATCTCGGGTTGGTCTGACGATCATCGGGATCTAGGCAGTGAACGCTGGATCATCGGATTGCCATGTATTGTTGTTGTGCATATGTATATTATGGATTTGCCATAAGTATACATTGTCGTTATTCTTGTGATCATATTGACGTTGTCATATGAGTATGCATTTGTAGGTCTTGTGTTAGGACCATGTCCGTATGTTGTGTTGATCTGATCTCGGATTAGACTGACGTGATGGAAATGGTATTTCGTATCTTGAGGTATGTTCCGTATTTCCTTGATACTTGTCTTTGATGGACAATCGATTTTCGTATTGGAATTGTCGACGTTATTCGATGGACTGAATTGGCCAGAGTTGGTATAATTTCCGTATCGCGAGTTATGATAATGTTTTTGAGAACCTTGGGTATTGTTGAAATACCGTACAGATATTTTGGTATTATCTCATGGTGATGTTAAGGATACGAATTGTGGATTTTCGTAAAGTTAAGACGGTAAGATTACATTGGTCGTATTCTTACTTAGTATTTCCATTGATATGTAATTATTGACGTGATGTGATGGTTATCATTGTTGGATATTATGGCTAACCCCGTCGTGGGCTTTCTTTTTAGGTTCTTGGATTATCAAGCTTGTAGCGGTCGTGGAGAGATGAGCTTCCTGGGGATACCGCTAGAACATGTATTTGTGTATTGAGTTTCTGTTCAGTTGTTGTATTCCGCTGCTAGAGTATTTTAATCGTTTGTCTTTTTCCGCTGCGTGAGTATTTTTAAATGGTCTTTTGGTATTTGGTAACTTAGGTTACCTTAGCGATCGTTCTCTAAATCTATTCTGTCGGTACATGTAAGCGATAGCTTAACGTATGTTCTTAAACTGTTGAGTCTTGGCATTTCGGGCCTTGTGGTTTCAAATGAGTTTTTACGACGGTTTGATAAACGAGTTTTATAAATCTTCGAATGGTTTTAATAGATAATACCGTCGTTAGCCTCTTGGGCATTTTGTAAATGTTTGCGAAAATTTCCTTCAGCCTTGTGGGTTCCATCTCGGGGCCCACGGCGCTGTAATATTCCCGGTCGGATCTGGGGGTGTTACAATACGTTTGGTTAAACTTTGCGTAGCTAGTCGTCCAGTAACATGAGTCGTGTTGGCACTTAATTTGAGTTTATAAGTCGGACAATCTTTCCCAAAAAGTCGAGTTATTAATTGTTCTATGATAGGAAGTTTAGTAACCGGGGGTATTCACGTGACCCGTTGTTTACTCTCGCGTAAAACGACGACCCTGAATAGATTAATAATTTAGAAATATCGCATTACCTATGATGGAAAGCCTAGTAACCGGGGGTATTCACGTGACCCGTTGTTTACCCTCGCGTAAAACAGCAACCTTGACATGCGGGACTTGCTATTCGAGTTTTTTCTCCGCTGTAGAGGGGGGCTTAGTAACTAGAAGCATCCATGTGCCCCATGAGTGTCTTTTACGTCAAGCGGTTCCCCGATACATGAGAATGGAAATCCACCCTAGGATCATCCCGATGAAATATCCCGAGAGCCGAAACCTAGTGGTTAACTCGAATCATATTATTGATCATACATAAGGGGATGCTGTCCTAAGAGTAATTTTGAAAATGAAACTCTTGAATTTTGCCACTAGACTGTGGGACTGGGCGAATTAGCTTGTTTAAATCTAACCCTTCATATTGACGGTCGGTTAAATTCACGCTTGTTGATTTTTGAGCTTGATTTTCTTCATGAACGATTGATTAGGGCTGAAATTGGTTACTTAGTGGAATCAGTGTCCTGGATGTGACTCGCTATTACGATACTTGTACTATTCTTTGAGATTTTCAGGGTAGTATTGATTAAGTTGAGCACTATGGACTTGCATGACTATTCACGATACATTTTGTTTAAAATTGATAATTTTTGCTTGAGGACAAGCAAAGGCTCAAGTTTGGGGGTATTTGTTAGGCGTATTTTTATGCTCTTATACGTCATTATTTTATATCCATCTTGAGCCTAAATCAGCATAAATGAGCTTTTAAGCACTATTCTTATATGTTTTACAGGAAATCGGAGTTCGGAAGACAAAACGATGAAAAACGGGCGAAAACAGCAGTTTTTGGTCATGAGCCGCGGCACACGAAGACAACCAGCGAACGTTGTGCACACTGTACTGTGTGCCGCGGCACACACCAAGTGAGCCGCGGCACAGGAGGAAAAAGGCGCCTGTGCAACAGCATCAAGGATAGGGGACGCGCACGATTAAGTGAGCCGCGGCCCACCGGCGGCGGTTGTCTTTGAATATTCCGCGTTCGGGCCGTTTGGAGCCTGTTCTCGACCTAATCACACGGACGCGTTTTGGAGGCTTAGGACTGCTATAAATAAGCATTAAAGGGCTGAAGAAAGGGGGATCGATCAGAAGGAATCTGGAGGTGGATCGATAGCTAGGGCGAAGAACACAAGGAGGAGATTTGTGGAGCGACGACAAGACCACGGATCCCTACGGTTTTTCTGCATCTTAGTTCCTATATCTATTCGAGTAGGATTTTGATTGTAGCCGATTTCATGACGGTTTGATTATTTATTATTATTTCGATTTACTCGTTAGTCTATTGAATTGGATTCTTCTTACTGTTCTTAATGCTTTTTAATTGTCTGGCCAACAGTTAATTTGTATTGAATGTCTTTATGGATTCGGGAGATGAAATTTAGGCATAGTTCTTGTGAGACGAATCATAATTTTCGTGAGATAGGAATATACTCATGCGAATTGTGAAGCCTATTTATTGTGGGAATTCTTGAACTGTTTTAGCTATTAATTATCTAATTCGAATAGGGATATATCGAGTTAATAATTCGTAGTATTTTCTATCGACCTTGGGAAAGGCTTTAGAATAATTTAGGAATTCCTGGCTTACAATCAATTGAATAAAAGTGAATTGAATCGAATAAATATCATTCCTGATTGTTTGAGGTGAAAATCATAATCCTACGCCCGTATTAGTATTATTATTATTATTAGTAGTACTATTATTTATTTTTGGCAATTAGTTTAGGTATAAATTCCATATAATTGTTCTTCAAATAAAATTGTGAGTTGATTATATTTTGGTACTTAGTGAAATCAGTCCTCGAGGGAACGATATTTTACTTATCACTTTATTACTTGTTGACACTGTGCACTTGCGGCATATTGTGAGGGATTTTCCCACAACATTGATCCAAGGTGTCTCGGGTTGCAGCCAAACAACAGGTACGGGGCGATGTGCCTGAGAGGGGGGAGAAGAAGCTCGCTGAAAACGATCAGGAGGCGAGCACCCCGCCCAGAATTCCAAAGTGGTAAGCCCTGCATCAGTTAGTAGTAAAACATGGCGCTCCACCTGCACAATAATATGACAAGCAAGAAAAGTAAGGTCCCTATGCTTTATACTATTCCTTTCTGTCCAGATGCACTAAGGATCAGACAAGGAATAATGAAAGTTGCGTGCCTAAAGTGTGTGCCATGTGAGAAATAACTTAGAAGCTCAAAGATATTTTCTGTATGGGGAGGGGGTAGATGTGTCCACGCACCAGAATATTCCCATACGTCACGAGACACGTCACTCTCCAGGAAAAGGTGGGTTATGGTCTCGGTACGGTAGGTATGGGTAGAGGTACATCATGGGCATATAGAAGCCAGCAAAATGCCCCTCGTCTGCAGTATATCATCAATGGGAATCCGTCATAATAATAGCCGCCAAATGAACACTAACATAATAGGTGTAAGTAAGATACTCCAAATAGCTCCGAAAATGAAATTAGCCTGATCTCTCACCCTGATGTGAGACCAAGATGACGTCAAAGAGAGAGCACCCGATGAGGTAAGTGTCCAACACATGCTATCCATGTCCTCCTCGACAATGGGAGTCGCGAGAATCTCCTGAATGAAGTGAGGGGTAAATCCTAGCTCCTCTCCAAGAATTGACTCTAACTTAAACCTATCCCAACTCCCGCGATCCCAAAGCTCTCTAACTCTAAGATGGGGTCTACCAGTAACCTGAGCAAAAGAAGAAACAGGCCTATCCCCTATCCAAGTATCATCCAAAAAAGTAATCTCTCTGATTCCACTACCGAGAGTCCAAAAAATGAACTCCTGAGCCCGAATACCCACGCGGATGAGCTGGCACAAACTTTATGCGCAGTACACATAGGTGAAAAAAGGACAGCAAAGCAGTATTTGCGGAGCATAAACTGCGACCACAAAGACTTGCCAGCACAAAGGCGCCACCAGAGCTTATAACTAAAAACTTTAGCCATATCCAAAAAGCTCCGAATCTTGAGGCCTCCCTCAGAGACCAGGCGACAAATATGCCGCCAACGGACCCAGTGCATCTTCCTCATAAAATCGACAGCGAAGTATCTCGCAATAATCTGCTCGAGCTCCCGGATAACATTCTGGGGTGGGTCCATCACCTGAAGAACGTAAATAGGAATCGTACCGAGAGTGCTCTTAATAAGATCCAGGCAACCCCCAAAATCAAGGTGCAGTGGGACAAACCAGAGATCCTATACAGCATCCTATGCTTCACCCCAGCAAAGAGCTCTCATTTCATAAATTCTTTGTAAATGGGTGCACCAAGATAGGTGATGGGGAGATCACTCTGGCGGAAGCCAGTGAGATCATGAACGCTCTTATGCCAATGAAGCGCGTGCCAAGAAAAAAAGTGTTCTTTTGAATATTAACCATCTGACCGGAGGCCATAGAGTAATAATCAAGAAAGAAGCATAAGATCAATGAGACCATCATCTACATTCCGTGTGAATATAATGATGTCATCGACATAGGAGAGATGCGAGATGGGAAAAGGTCGTCCGACAGTCCTATACCTCATCAAAGGATGGTCCTGGATGAATTGATCCAAGCAACGCGATAAGTAATAAGCGGCAAGAACGAAGAGCGATGGTGAAATAGGGTCGCCCTGACCAAACCCCGGCGAGGCAAAGTAGCTTGTTGGGCTGCCGTTCACCAGGATGGAGAACTTACAGCGCTCGATACAATGATGGATGAACATAATCAATCTAGCTGGAAATCCCATCCTCACGAGGACCTCACGCAAAAAATGGCAGTGAACCCTATCGTACGCGTTAGCCATATCAAGCTTCAGCGCAAGGTTCGGGACACCATTCTTGTCCACCATCTGGAGGTCGTGGATTAGTTCCTCGGCCAAAAGGATATTACCAGTAATATCCCGCCCCTGAACAAAACCACTCTGGTTCGGGGAAATAATAAGAGGGAGGACAGAAGCGAGCCAATGGTTAAGAATCTTCGTGATAATCTTATTGATCACATTACACAGATTAATAGGTCGGTAATCTGACCAACCACTCGAAACAGGATTTTTTGGGACCAAGACGACTGTAGTCGCCGTGAAAGCCAGAGGCATGGGATGACCATCAAAGAACTCGAGCACAGCCCCTCCACGTCACTACAGACAATCTCCCAACAATGCTGGAAAAATAAGGAGGAAAACCCATCAGGCCCAGAAGTGCTGTGAGGATCAATATCAAAAACCACAGCATGAATTCCTGGGGAGACGGGGGGACACACAAACTGTCAGTATCAAGAGAAGAGGGGATAGAAGGAAAGCAAGTGTCATACGGGGGGCGAGATCATCACCATCGGATGAAAGTAGGGTCCTAAATAATTTACAGCGGATAACCGAATGTCAGACTCCTTAGAGAGAGTCCTCCCATCATCCTCAATACTGTGAATATGAGACTGGCAGCGCTTCTTCTTCACAAAATCCTGGAAAAACTGGGTGTTACGCTCGCCCTCATCGACCCAACTAACTACCGCTTTCTATTTCCAGAACTCTTTCTCCATACAGAGATGAAGTTGGTATTCAGCATGGAAATGGTGCATAGTGGTTCTATTTTCTGGAGAAGGATTCGAATCATATCGCCGCTCAGCTGCGGCCCTCAAGGCCTCATCCAACTTCTCATGAAGATTTCCAAAAACAGACCAGTTCCATTGTTTCAGTCTGTGATTAACCCTAAGGAGTTTGGCTTGTAGGTTACACATGCCAGAGAGTCCCGTCGCGGTAAGCCAGACCTCCTGAACAGTGTTCAGGAATGTGATATGCTGTATCCACATACTCTGGAAATGGAATGACAACTTGTGATGAGTCAAAGAAAAGCGACTCTGAATGAGTAGGAGCGCATGGTCAGAAAGAATTCGAAACAAGTGAGTAAGAGTAGAAACTGCAAACACGTTCGACCATGCCTCATTAAATAAAGCACAATCTAGTCTTTACTTTAGACCATTACGCTCCCAAGTGAATACATCGCCCTCACAGCCTGCATTAATGAACTCACAGTCAGCAATAGTTTGTGCGAAGTCGAGAATCTCAGGCAAACAGTATGTGGAACTACCCTTGCGTTCATGAGAATGTAGGAATATGTCGAAGTCACCACTAACAAGCCATGGAAAACCCTCTAGTTCCGACGCAATTTCACGGAGGGTGTCCCAAAGGGCGTAACGACCAGGACACACGGTGCTGGCATAAACATAGGTAACAAATGTAGAATCAGGAAGAAAGGGGGAAGAAATAGAAAGATGAAGGACCTGATCGGTATCTAGTAAGACTTGGTGCTGAAAATTAAAATAAGAAAAGAACCAAATCTTATTAGACCGATTAAAGAGACCCGTCGAAAAACCTAGTGAATGAGGATAAAAATCAAACTTAGCATTAGAGCCCATAGGCTCCAAAATGCCAAAATGAAAATCTATAAGAGCGGTGTAGATTTCGAATACACCATTGTGATCCGGCATTAGCCACACCACGAACGTTCCATATAAGCATGGGTATCGACATATTTAACCAACCGACTAAGTCAAGGACCAGGGACACCGACTGGAGCACCCCCGTCTCTGAGGTATGCCATGCCTAGCAAATGTTCCCCCTACCGAGAGTGAAGCAGATCGCATCTTGGTGCGGGGGAGAATGATCCACGAAGAGCTACTCTATCACGAATAGACATCGTCACTAGTAGTTTTGCCCCTGGTGGTAACACCGGTAACCACATAGAAGGCATAATTCGCCTCTTAACCGAAGCCTTAGGTGCCTTGGGGAGAGGCAACATGGCAGAGAGATAGAGGCTGGAGTCAGAAACCTCAAGCTGCGTGTGATTAAGAACGCCCGCAGTTTGAGAAAGCAAAATGAGGAGGGGAATTGTGGGAGGGGGAGGAAGGGAGGCTAAAAAACCATGGTGAGGGTATTACACTCTTCAATGATAGGATCATCGAGGTGTCCGTCTCGGTCATGCCGCGAAGAGATAGACTCATAGTGTCTAGACTGAAGGGGGACCATAGATGATTCAGTATCGCAATCTATAACCAGTTCCACATCTGCACTCGAATCACCCTCATCACCACCCGAGACGCTCTCCTTATCACCAATATTAACGACATCATCAAGGCCCACTAAATCTTCCTCATGTCTACTAGAGGAGGCAAACGATGCAAAATATGAGTGCTGGGCAGTGGCAGCAGTGCCATTAGGGATGAACCCTGTCTCTTTCGGCCCTTTCTTAGTCACCACTTGCCATACAACAGTTTTCTTGGTTTTAGGAGTCTTTGGAGTTGCCGGCGTAGTTGGTGCCTTAGGGGATTTTTGGGGGGGGCTGCTGCTACTTCTGCTGCCTAGGAAGACCATAAGGCTTCTTACGCTGGAGCGGAGGAGGCCGTTCTTTGTTGCCAGCAATATAGCAATTAGAAGTTTCGTGCCCTACATGCGAACATAGAGAGCAATATAACGGAACTCTCTCATAAATCACACGCTGCATAAGAAAATACTCATCAAATTCGATTTCAATCTCTAGTACCCTAGGTGCCATATAATCAATCTCGACACAAACTCGGGCAACTGAGAGTCGTGAATGCATGTCCGTATCGAGCATCCATTAAAATTCGAGTGCCAATCGCTCTGACAATCGTGTAAAGAGCACATAGATGAGATAAATGAATCGGAAGGCCCGGGAGCCGAATCCAAAGTGGTGAATGAAATGTCTGAGACTTACTTAGAAATTTCAAAGTCCACTTAAAAAGACGGAGTGGACATCCAGCAAAATTCCAACTCGCCTATAATCCTCAACATTATCAAATTTAGCTGCTATGTGGCAATAATTAATCCAACTCCAACTACATTTACCCCTCAATTTCAAATCATTTAAACTTGAGGACACATCACGTGGGGAGAGGATATCATGTGAAAATTTCAAAATTAAAGTATGATCCCAAGATGCCGAAAGAGTAATCATATCAGACGATGAAAAAGAAACACCCAATTTTCATTTACGGAGGAGAGAGATTCAAATGGACATACCTTAACTCCGTTGAAATTAAAATACTTTATTATTGAACCGAGCAGCTAGGTCGGACCGGGTTGATTTATAGAACCAGGCGGTTTATTGGCCATTTGAGCATATGTAGCCGGCTGTTGGGGCGGGTTTACCGTATCAAGATTGGTGGTCAAGTCATTTTTGCCGGGTATAGAAAAGCCATTTATCGGGTCGTTTTTGTCGGGTAGAGGATTGTCGGTTGTAGTATGGCCGGCTGCTGCGTGGCCGAGGTCTAGACGAGGTTGAAGTGGTCTGGGTTGATTGTTGGGGGTGGCTGAATGTGGATGTGCGGCGGCTCAGTGGGCTTAGTGGGCTGGGTGGGCAAAGTGTGGTTGGGCCGAAGGGCGGGATTAGGTTGGACAGTGTTAAGGCGACTGGGTGAGTAGATTGGGTTGGCTTAATGGGGAATTGGTTGGGTATTTGGGTTTTGGCCAACCCAGTTATTAAATCTTGGGCGGGTTTTTGGGTAGCATGCGAGGCGGGCTGGGAGGCTTCATTATGGGCGGTAATGTTTTGGGTTGGGGCAGATTTAATATTTATTGGCCCAAGACTAGAAGGACGGGCTGAGGGGGTAGGTGTGTGATTGGGCTGGGGGTTAAGGTTGGGACAAATGGTTGCAAGCCCGCGGTGATTGGCAGGGTTAGAAGGGCTAACTTTTATTTCTGCTGGCTGGGCTTCAATGTTGGGCGGTCCATTTGTAAGGCCCGACTGATCAGAGCCGTTGACAGGAAGTGGCCCTAAGATGGACGGTTTACCCATCTCCATCCTGTTCTTTAAATTCCAAAGGTTCTCTGCAGCTAGGGTTTCGAACGCCGACAACGATCCTGCAGCTAGGGTTTCGGGAGGCGACAGTGGAGAAGATGGTCAAGCCACATCGGAGGCTTGCTGGACCATCGGAAACTCACTTCCGGCGACATTAGTAATAGTTATACCTTTGCTAACAGGAGTCATGACGGAGGGATGTTGCAGACCGGTGTTAGAAGGCGGTATCTTGGAGGTGGTTTCTGATAAGCGACGATCAGAGTCTGAAGCTGTGATGGTTGGCGATGCGGCAAGTTTCTTTTCGGGTGTTCGAGATGCCCGTTTTCGCCGCGTCATGAACGTGAGTCGCCCTAGCCGCCGAAAGGAGAGAAAGCGAAGGCGGACATATACATGTAATCCTGCTATTTGCAGCTTTCGTCGGAGATGACGGAAAGGATGCCGGAAAAAGTCGGAAAACATAGGCGACGGGATTGGAGATGTGTGTGTTTTACGGCAGGCGATGCCAGACAAGTTTTCCGGCGGTCGTACGGTTTGTAAATATATGCGGTTGATCGACGGGATGAGGGGAAGAAGATGGTGGGGTCGCCGACCGGAAGCGAACACCGAACGGCGGGGCTAGATGGAGAAGGACGTGGCACTGAGCCACCCGATTCTTAATTTGACTCCTTGTTCATGCATTAACATGGGAGAATTCTATCTGAGTTTGTTTGAGAGTGTGTAATTTGAATTTAACCTAATTAGGTCAAAATCTATTATATTATAAGATTGAGTCCCTTGATTTAATATGGAGTAATCAAGAGACTCAAGATTACTCAAGATCAAGTCCCAGAATTTAATGTGAAGTATGATTGAGTTACAACATTCATGTGTGATCATTACTCGGAGGTATCTGAGATACGGAGTTCTGTTTGTGATCTTTAATCGGAGGTATACAAAGAAACATGGAGTTATTTAAACCTTTGGATGGCTCTTAATAATGATCTCATTTATTGTCAATTGTAAAACTTCATGTATAAATACCATGCATGTGGATATGCCATATAATTCATTCCAACTAAACATTTTCTTAAAACCAAACTAAATATGGGCTGAAAAGGTGGCGGAGGTGGCGGCAAAGGTGGTGGTGGAGGTGGAAGCAAAGGAGGTGGTGGTGGTGGTGGTGGTGGAAAAGGTGGTGCGGCTCAGCTAAAGGTGGAGGTGGCGATGGCGGGGAAGGATCGGGTTCCATGAAGGCACCAATGATTTTGTGTTGCACGAGGTCGATGACCTCAATGATCGTCTCTTCCGGTTACTGTCCACAATTGATGATGATAGTTCTCATGCTTCAATCATTAGGAGTTTACTTAATTAACTATTGAAGTACAAATATGTATAAGTACGTGTTCCAGTTATTTTCTTAATTATTTCATATGGATTCCCGGTGCTTAGCAGATTACTTGATCATATCTTTGTATTTGTTTGAGGAGAAAGTAAAAGACAGCAAATCAATTTATTCATAACACTGATAGAGGGGCCTTTATATAGGCATTACAATGAGAGTCCTTCCATACATAGGATTCCTAGATAAGGTAAGACATCTAATAGGATCCTACTACCTCTAGAAGGATCTAGAACCTTCCATCTATGTATCTACAATCAGTATTAGGTAAGACACATCACGGGAATAATAATTAGGAACACTCCCGTGTCGAGCACTAATACAACAATGGTGCGTAAGATGTTGCCTTCGTAAAAACCTATTCCAAGCCAAAACAAAACCCCATGGGAAAAAGAAAGGCTTGATGAGGAAAAGATTGCAACGCACCAACATAACATGTCATGTATACTCCTTGATGTATACATAACGACTCCGATGAGTACCTCAAATCATAGGAGTCGATGCCAAGTTTCCTCACAACTATACCAAGGAAAACCCGGTGGGAAAAATACCTCTTGGTCTAAGTTGAACAGAAGTACAACGCATCATTGTCTGGATGTTCTCATAGGTCGCCTCGTTAAAAACCTTACCAAGTGAAAACCCAATGGGAAAAACAAACCTTGGTCTAAGGACAAAAAGAGCGCGACACATCCAAAGTGCAGAGTCACTAAAGACTTATCAAGTTTTCCAAAGTCTTGACCTCTATGCACCAAATCAGTCATAACTTCTTCGATTCAATAGGTATCAACGAAACTGTAAGAACTTATGAAAACTAGACACCCATAGCTTTTCATTCACATACAGTACGTAACCTAGATCGACCTGAGCAGATTAAAAAGCTCTATCGAAGTTGACTCAGCAAATTACCGGACATATCCCGTCCTACTTTGCAACAATAGTCATATGTCACTCAACATGATGGATGTGATCAAATGGCCGGTTTCCTTGGAAAGTAGACACAAACCTTTCCAATGGCACCAATTTCACCATTTTTCATCAAGTGAGCTGCCCTGTAGGTCATATGGGAGATAGACCAACACATTCAGGCGCGTATCTGCACGCTTTCAAGTGTCCTTTTTATCGAGATAGAGCGAGCTTCAAGCTTCTTGTCAATCACAGACATTGCGTGAGCGCATCCTAGGCCATCATCACAGTGGCTTTACCGGATTATTACGAATGAGTACATCGAGTCAAACATGAGTACATAATACCGTACTTTTCTCTTAAGACTGCATCATCACTTAAGTGAGCCAAGTCTTATGATGACTTCGACTAGTCATTGGGAATCATATAGGCATTACTTTATCGTCTCTTAGGAAACCGTCCCTTAGATTGCCTTAAACCGATTGATGAATACGCATCATCAAGTGTCCCAAGATCCTTTCATTCTTAACTTTGGATTTAGCGGAATCTCTTAGTCTCATAAGAGTACATCACTATAAACCCTTAGTTTTACACGCAAAAGCTTCATATCTCTTCCAAATCAAGTATATACTTAGTATGCGTTCCCGACAATCACTTGTCGACGCGCTCCGTGGTTAGGAGCCACTTGATTTGAGTCTAATCCACCACGAGATCCTTTAATCACTTAACTTAGTTCCCCACTAAGATAAGTTTTAACCACAAGCTGCACGTCAGTTTTTGGGAAACTATCTAACTGAAAAGATAGTGGATGCTATAACATCCATTACGATAGCACAACTAAGTTTCGTGTCATCGTAGTCGATTCCAGTGCGTTCATGAGAAACCTCGCGCCATGAGGTGAGTTTAACTCCTTATCTCACTCGCTTTAACAAAGTTTACGGATAGATCTTATTTTTGGAGTGTCGGTACCACTTCAACAAAGGGCTATCACTTTGTTTATACTAGAGTCGCATATGTTTCCATTTTAGGCCAAGGCTACAACGTTGTAGATTTTCAACGAAGTATGGTTCGATTAAACTCACATTCCACGTCCTCATGAACCGGCTTTATTCATAGAGTACTCTTTATGGATTGGCATTCATTGAGGCGTCCCCCAATGATGACTATAATCCAGAATCACATGAGACGGATGAGTTCATTTGATCATATGATCAAGTTTTCATGTACCAAACTCGCATACATTCGTAGCGAGAGTATTTATCGAACCAAGTGGCATCCCAATACTCGATGAGATCCACGGCCTAGTAACACCATCTACCACAATTTGTGGTGTTACCATATCACCATTTATAGGTGACGAACGTCCATAACCGGACACAATCCTTGCAGACATGTTTGCAGCATGTATTTAATCTCGTCACTTTAGGGAACTTGGTGAGGCACAGTAGGGGCAAACTACGACAATTCCAAGTCGTTCTACTCGAACATGATCGTTCGCATCTCCCCCTAACGACGGGAAGACTGGCTCATCAAAGTGACTTACGAGATCGTCTGCCAAGGTACATTTTAAGCGGACTATGAGTGAAAGCGCATGTCATATTCATCATTTATAACCCGTCATAATGCGTTGTGGTGACGCACTTTGGCACATGAACATGTGGACGATAAAGGTTTTCAGTGTTAACACAATCGATTAACAAAATGCATATTGTTACACTCGTAACTAAGCATTTGAATGATGATAGGTATAGGTGAATATGACATGTTGACCTATGCTACATAGCCGTAGCTCTTGGTCTTGAGAATCCAACAAAACCGCCACCATGCACCACCGGATCGAACATAAAGAAAGCGATTGAACCGATGATAGGCCGTTGGTTTTATCGAACCTCTAGTGCTTTCTTGAAGAGTTCACTCCCTTCACCAGCCCCAAACACCTCAAAATTTCGTGAGCATGTATAAACGGGTGTTTAGGATTCCAAAACCATCAACCTTGTGGTCAAAAACCGATCGAAATGACATCGAACTAGTCGTTAGGATGGCTGGTGGTATGTGAAAACTTCATTTAAGTGGTTCACCTCCTTCCAAGTCTCCAAATGGCACCAAAATTTGTGAGAAGGTAGCCTTGGATGTTAGGAAGTACTCGTTAAAATTTCACTTTAAGACTTGGTCTAAAAGGTGGGTGAACCGACCTTTACAATGGTAGTCCGCAAGTTGGACAACCATAACTCGAGTTTCATCAACTTATCAATCATTGTCAAAGGAACAACATAACATATAAATGTTATTACTTGAGTACGACCATTTGTGAACACCATCATAGCATCATAAGCCACCTGGCTAATACTTATGATCATGTATGTATAAGGACTCGGTGAAAAGGGAGGACTCAGCACCATGCTTATGCGAGTCGCTACATTATTCTCTTTAGCATAGGAGGGTGTCGTCTCCTAATCGTGCCAAAGAATAGGCTTAAATAAATGAACATGGCTAAGAAGGATCATCGGGGGGGTCTTTGGCGTCACACATGCTTATGAAAGCAAGACGCGGATGACATAAATATCATCATCGGTCATGAGCCCTGCTCACGACTCCACCAATGTACTTTGGTGTCTTTGATCCAACTAATTTCTTTGTTCAATGATGTCCATGACAATACCGTGGTATATGGATCATCAAACTGTCCAAATTCCGGACTATTAAAGCCTAAATGTGTCAATGTCCCAATACATCTTCTGGTTACAAAAACCGATGCAAGCCGGACCATATTGACTCATGAATATTCTTCCTTTTCACATATCCAATACAAGTGATGCATAAGATTTTATTTCTCACAAATCACAATGAGATGCTATGAGTGATACACTTTGACATATATATCATCGAGTCATAACATGGTTCAATTGTTACAGAACATATGTGACTAGAAAACGCCATTCGGCATTCAACAACTTGAGCATCATACCGCTCATTGATTGTGATGACCTACTCATCATAGTCACAATGGATTTATAAACCGAAATCCAAAAATATCATGTTCCTTGTAAATAGCTTAATACGCACTCAATTTCGCTTGCAAAATTTTACAATCATGAGCATAGCGAATACTCTAACAATATAGAAATTTTATGCTTGATATGATCAAAATGATCTATCATATTGAGTGCATAACATGGCAAGGTTATATGCCTAAGGGGCAAAATTACGACACAAGCATGGTGTAACACTACCATGCACCCGCTCGACCTTCTTATAAGGGTGCGTATTTTGGGCTTCCCCAAGGAAACTGTTTTTCAACATTTTAAAGATGATAGTTTAGCGTACAACACATACCAAAAACTGCATCATCTATGGCAAATTCGGCCAGAAAGAGGTTGAAAAATATGTGTCGTAAGACCACTTGCAAATTCAAGATGGGAACCAAGTTGGTTGGGACAAAAGTTAGCACAATCGCTGGAAATAAAATTCCGCGCAGCTTGACCTTTGTTCACTAAAACAGCGATAACTCCCTTGTTAGGAAGGCTATGGACGAACGGTCAGATGTTCTGGAAACTAGACTTCCGTATCTTTCTATCCATATATTGTGCACCACACGGATCATTAAACTCAGATCACAGTGCATATTTTAATTGGCTGTTTAGTTTTTCCCAAGTTTAGTGAGAAACCAAGGTTGAGACCATATCCAATGGCATAAGTGTTGATGCAAAAACATGGCAATGACCATATGTGCGTTTAAACGCAGCAGGTGTTCGATTTCTTATCTTCGACTAATGATCCTTTCGGTAACTCCAACTTGGTAGACTTGCGGAGAAAGTAGGAATGTCAGTGCAGTAAATTTGTTTAAAAACCACTGATTCCGTTTGAACTTTCAAAGCATAAACAAATACCAAGAAGGATGCGCCTAGTCATGATCAAAAGTGCAGAAAAAATCCACCAAAGTGCATCAATCAACCAAGTATTTTAATTCTCAATTTGCAAGTATACGTCATAATAGCCATGTTATATAGATACAACGCGGTGCATCATAATTAAGCATTTTGAACCATGAGACATAATGAATATACCATAACCAACTTGTCTTGACCATCCAATAAGATCGACTAAACATAGTCAAATATATAAGGCACATGCCTTTACAAATACTCCGAAAAGTATTCGGACCTATAGTCATACGAACTATAATCGAGGTCAACGAATTCATGTATTTACCGCAATATGCCATTGCCTTACATGTTGAAACTCATGAGAATTACTCGTACATTTTTTCATATATCATGTTGCAAGGAGACGATACATGTCTACACCCACATGCAATATTTTATTTTAATAAGATGAAAGATGGAGTTTTCCAAGTATGGGATTGGGTCAAGACCAAGTGGTGGTCGCTCAATTCAACGTGACAATTTCGTCACAAATCGATTTTAACCACGACATATCCGTCGCAATCGATGTTTGTCCCATTTGTATGTCACAAATCCGTGACTAATCATGAGCAGTCATAACTTTACCGTTCTGACAATGTTCGTTTTATTTAATTGTTGGTTTAAAATCGACAAAACGGCGACATCAAATCGCACCCAAAATGTGGTGTATGCAACAACCACAACTATCGACTTTCAACAATTATCCGTGACTCCCAGACCGTCACACGCTTTACTGACATCCGAGAGTGATACCACCTCTCATTGTCTCATCCACCGCAAAGTAGCGTGGGAGATAAAGAACCCAAATACCCAATTCCCCCAAAAAAATTTCCCAAAGAGAGGAATTGAAAACGAGAACTTTAATAAAGTTTACGGTACTTGGTTTCATATATGCTTTGATCCTTGAGCGGAGATTCTCTCCATATGAGCAACATATTTCCGTGGGTACTCCGTTCTATATTTACTTTGATCCTTGAACGGGATAAATATGGCTTTTTCTCCATAGCGTGCACATCATCATGAGCGACGTATTTTCCTATATACACGTAAAACATAAACATGTAAGATTCATAAGTGTACAAATTAATGAACAAATGAATCATTGAGTAGGAAAAAAATGGAGAGTTGAGAAACGCCCGGATAGGGCTACTGGGCTCAATAATTCGGCCGAAAAAGGACACGAGCGCGGCGATGCAGCAGCTCGGTATTGGATGAGGTCGGATCTCCAAATTTCTTCGTAAAAATCTGCTTCTGTTCGGCAGTAGATTCAGTAACCAATATTACACAGAATCCGATCTCCACCGTTGAATATACAGATATTTGTGTTGGGAAGTTGCTGCCAAAATTTCACACCGATCCGACGGTTAACGAAACGGGAAACGTGATTTTCGTACGACTGCGCTGTGCAGAAAATTCACGCGCGGAAATTCTCGTCTCTCGGCTTTTTTTTTCGATTTTGATAGGTTTTGTCTCGATTGCACTAGGTTTTCAAGCATTAAATATCACGTGCATAAAACCGTTTCGACGATCCGGCGATGCTTCGATCAGATCGGGTCGCAGCCTTAGGCAACAATTGACTTGGATGAAAACGGGACTGTCGAGCAGATCGGGTCGGCAACCTGGTCGGGTCACAACCGGACTGGCCCAGGCTGGTCGCGCGGCGGCGCGGCGGTCCGGGCGCGAGGGCGGCAGTCTTGGCGGCAATCAGCAGCGGTCTTGGCGGCTTTAAGCGATTCTGGCGCGGCGGTCGGCGGCGAGGCGGCGGTCCAGCGGCTCTGGCAGTCTGGCGGCGCGGTCCGGCGGCTCTGGCGCGGCCAGCGATGGTTGCGATCCGGTGGTGGCAGCAGACGGCGGCGGTGGTCCCGGCATGAGGCGCGGTGCTCGGCGGGCGTCTGCGGCGCTTCGGCTTGGCGATTTTTTTCGTTCGAGCTACGTGCTGATAACGTGTTTGAGGAGAAAGTAAAAGACAGCAAATCAATTTATTCATAACACTGATAGAGGGGCCTTTATATAGGCATTACAATGAGAGTCCTTCCATACATAGGATTCCTAAATAAGGTAAGACATCTAATAGGATCCTACTACCTCTAGAAGGATCTAGAACCTTCCATCTATGTATCTACAATCAGTATTAGGTAAGACACATCACGGGAATAATAATTCCCGGAACAGTATTGGATTTATTACCATTTATTGGCAAGAAGGGCCTGAATTTAATGGTCCCAAAAAAATCTAAATGTAACCTATGAAGATTATCATGCGAGGTTGTTAATGACACATAAATATATATTGTAGTTTCATCTTCTGAAATGTATCATGCATGGCTTAAGTTATTGATATGAGTTATCTAAATATAGTTTAATTAGCTAGCTTTCTCATTATAGTTTAGAGATAAGCATATATTATCTTTTGTGTACTGAATAAATTACCAAGATTCCATCAACTTAACATACGTACCGAAGGAAATAGTAATTAGCTTTTATTATTTTTTCACACGTAAAATGTATATATAGGTTGATTAGCGGAAATTGTTTAATGTTTGTGATGATCTTACATATGTTGAAATTTAAAATGTACGTGTTAAATATATTAGCTAACGCATAATACAAGTTTTTGATTTTATTTCACTTGCATTTGTCCGACGTGTTTAAAATTTTAACCAAATTTAAATTACTGATATAAAGACACCAACAAGAAATAAAATATAAACTCAACAAAATGGTTACATAACGCAAACATTAACAAATTCCTTTCAACAATCAACAAATATCTCCCACGGCGGCCTAAATTATAGATTGTTGTATATTTGGCAATTTACACAAACATTACGCGGTGAATACTTAGATACAAACTTTGTGCGTAGCACGAGTTCTGAATGCCTCGTATATATTTATAAGAAAAAGGAAGAAAGAGAATGTGATCAATGCAAATGTGTCAAGACAAGAGAATAATCATTATTATTTCCGTTTCGCTCAAAATACTATATTTTACTCAAAAAATGTTCATTTAAAAGTGCTATATTTTATTAGATAACTTCAATCATATTAAATCATCACATTTTCCTTTTAATCTCCATGGTCAATCATCCGTTTAAAATATATCAATTTTTCTTCTAAATATTACAATTAAACTGGGTCGAGAGATTATTTTCTTTGTCTTCTTACTTTTAAAATTGAGCTAAAAACTTCTTTCACCTTCTCTCTCTCTCAGGCCCGCAGGCACATGTCAACTCAATTATGATGTAAAAGGAAAGGTAAATAAAAAGTTTACTGCGTCTAATGATAATTTTTTCGACTTTTGTCACCTGCTGCCATTTTTTTTTTCTAATTACTACGCAGGCTTTGTTGGCAAGAGACCTAACAATAAAGATCATTTTCTTTGTAGCAATCGGGTAGTACCATTTTAATAGCAAAAGGCGAAATCCCTCGCCCCCAGGGTCCCCACCCCCCGGTCCGAAAGGGATTGGTGGAGGAATTTGAGGCAGTAATCTGAGGCACTGTTCCAACCGTAATATAAGTATTCTATATGTTTAGTAATTTCTATTTTTTTCACTTTTTAAAACTCGCTTGTAATTAATCATTTTGATATTTTGAAGCTATTTTATTCTGCATATTTTGCCGTTCGAACGAGTTTCAGTGGTTTTACTGAAGTTCGTGAATTATTACGACTTTTCCGCATTTAGGTCCGGGTCTTGCAAATCTTTTTCGAAGCACTCGTTTCGTTGTTTCTAGAAGGTCATTTAATATATTTAGACGTGTTGTGAGCTTGGGTGTTATTCGACCTCGAATCATGATTTTCGGATATTTTGACCGTTTTGAAATTTCTCAAGTTTTAGACGTTTGATTTTCGTATTCGTTTTTCGTATCTTTGAGTGGTCGGAATTATGTGTTCGTTTAGCGCTTGAGTTCCTATATTGCTCACTACCAAAATTCACACTTTAGCCGACGACCCGTAAAAAAACGGCCGACGACTTTAAAGTGTCGTCGGCTAAACTTTGCACTTTAGCCGACGACCCGAACTGGCGTCGGCTAAACAGTTTTAGCCGACGACTTGATCTGTGTCGTCGGCTATAGTGCAACATAGTCGTCGGCTAAAGTGTTAAACTTTAGCCGACAACTTTTGTAATGGTTTAGCCGACGACTTGATCTGGGTCGTCGGCTAAACCCTTTTCCCTAAAAAAAAGGGAGTTTAGCCGACGACTTGATCTGGGTCGTCGGCTAAACTTTTGTAATCGTTTAGCCGACGACCCATATCTAGGTCGTCGGCTAAACCCCTTTCGAAAAAAAAATAGGGTTTAGCCGACGACCTAGATCAAGTCGTCGGCAAAACTTCCAATTTAAAATTATATATAGTCCACGAAACACCAATCCAATCTTGCCCCTCTCCCCGCTAAAGAACACCTTTCTATTCCCGACCCTGTCAGTTATTCCCGAAAAAAGCTTTTGAGTTGCTACTTTGAGTATTGCGACCTTGCGAAAAAGATCAACCCGGTTCTTGGAAACCCCTTTGTGTATTTTTTGAGTTTGTGTTGCTACTTTGAGTTGTGCTAGATGGAGTGACGAAGGTTTCTACCGATTGCTATAATCACCATTTCGATTAATTAAGGTATTTTATTGTATTTTTTATTGTAATTTCGAAACTTTGTATTATTCATGTTGTAGATTCGAAAGCTTTTATGAATAACGATTAAGTTTTATGATGATAATCATTATGATTAATTGTTTGTTGTGATTTCATTTATAATTTGAACAATATTAGTTAGTTGGATTAATATTGGAAAATTTATATATTTTCAGGATGGACAAGAGTTGGATTGGGTTACGAAAATGGGATCCAAGTGTAATGGATGGGATGAAGCGGTTTATGAGATTTGTAAAAGAGCACGACAGTGGTAATATGTTGCACTACTGTCGGTGTAATAAATGTAGATGTCGTAGTGATATGTATCGTTTTCCATTTGATGAGGTCTGGGAACACCTAAAGAAGAATGGTTTTTTGGAGCAAATATACATGTTGGATATACCACGGTGAAGCACCGAATTCTGTTATTCCGTATGATCACGGACAATTTAGTGGTAACGACGGGTTCACCGATCCGAAGAGGAGGTTGATTGATGATGTGTTTGGTTATTCCGAGATGTTTGTACCAACTGAGCCAATTCCACGACCCCGTAGACCGATGCCTTACAATACTGCTGGGCTTTACAGGTACAACAAGCTAATTCAACTCCAACACACCCCTCTATACCCAGGGTGTAACATGATTGTTATTAAAGGACGAGTCGTCCGACTCCGTGGTGATGCTCGCGGGTACGTTGACGTTGATACAGACGAATTACTTGAAAATTCTGATGACGATAATGTGGATGACTTGAGGCATATGTTGCCTGATATCAGCTCAGATAATGAGACAGACTGTAGTGATGACTCAAACTACGAGACATAAATTTAAATTAGATATTCATTTTCATACATTATATATAATGAAAAAAAATAGTAATAGTAATAATCGAAACATCAACATAATATTAATAATATTATTAAAAAAAATCGGGGGGTTTAGCTGACGACTTCCACGAAAGTCGTCGGCTAAAAAATTTCGAAAAAAAAATTTGGAATTTACCCGACGACTTTCCTAAACGTCGTTGGCTAAACTATATTATTTTTTTTAAAAAAAACTTTAGCCGATGACCTAGATCTTGTCGTCGGCTAAACCCCTAAATATTTATACATTTTTTCTCCTTTTTTTCTTACTTTTTTCTTCTCCCAACCCCAGCCCCCCGACCCCCGTCCCCCGACCCCCGACCCCCGTCAACACACCGCCACCCGCCAACACACCGCCGCCCGCCCGACCGACCGCCCGCCCGTCGTCCGACAGCTCCCGTCCCGCCGCCCGCCTGCCGTCCGCCCACCACCCCCGACCCCCGTCCCCCGTAACCCGACCGCCAACACACCGCCGCCCGCCCGCCTGACCACCCGCCGTCTGACAGCTCCCGTCCCGCCGTCCGCCCACTAGCCCCCTCCCGTCGTCCGACAGCCACGTAACCATTTTCATTTTTTTTGTTTGATGAATTTATAGTATTTGTTTGATGAATTTGTTTAGATTATTTGATAAATTTAGTATTTTCCATATTTTGTGTTTAATTTAGTTTTGATCAATTGTTAGTTGTTAGTTGGATGAAATATGATGAATTTTGTGATGAATTAGGTAAATTGTTTGATGAGCTGTGAATTGATGAAATATTTGATGAATTTGTTTGAGGAGGAAGGGATTGTATAGCCGGCGTTAATCGAAAGATTAACGTGGTATGGCATTGATAATTACTGTTGTGTGATTGTTAATTTACTGTGGAAACTATGTCGAATTTTTGTGTTAATATATGTATGTTTCGATATTTTTGAAGATGGATAGAATAAAGAAAGTGTTGGGGAAGAAGTCGACAAAGTCGACCACTCCCGGTTCGGGGGGGAGTTCGGCAGCCTCTAGTAGGGCGGATCACACTATCACCGACTCTAAGAAGTCAAAAACGAGGAAGGAAAAGCGGACAGAAAAAAAAGGCGCTCAAAATCGTACGTCTGCAGGTGTTAAAAAACGAGCCCCTCAAGTCGGGTATTTATAGGTGAAGGCTAGAGGAGGTTGTGTGCTAGAGGAACTCTAAACCGATCAGGATTGGTATCTCAATACTTATCCAGATCTGTTTAATTCGATAATTATCAATTAAATTGATGTTTATCCAGATCCAAAAAAATTCAGAATTTATAATTGAGGTATTTTCAGTAAAATAAATTTTTATTCCGCTACACTAGCGCGGCGTTTATCCTTTCAGACACCACGGTCGACTCCCTCGCAGACGGAGACTCGCATGCCTCCCATCCACCGACCCATGTCTAGCCCTCATATATCAGGAGATGTACGGAGTTCCTCGTCGGCGGTGCCCCACGGCCCGCCGCCGCGTCTATTCATGCCTCCGATGGTTCCGACTATTCCGGAGGTCGATGAGACGGGAGTCCGAGTTCCCGTTCGATTGATTAGCCCTGAGGAGGCGTACGTCTACGAGTCTTGGCCAAACAACATGCGTTGGTGGAGTTGTCGGGTTTTAAAGACGAAATTGTACGAGGAGATAGAGAGGGAGAAGGAGAAGGGGAAAAATGTAGTCGAGGAGGAGAAGAAAAAGAAGAAGACTCGTGGTCCGGCAAAGGGTCTGGCGCTCGACTCGTACGTCAGTAAGCATGGCCGTTACGAGATTCCTCTAGACAGACACGGACGGCTGGTGATGTCTTCTAACACTACGACGTCATATAGCCATAATGTGGGCTTTGCCATTCGGGACAGAGTCCCCGTTTTGTGGTCCGATTGGGGGGACGTGCCGTAGTGCGTGAAGGGTGCTTTGAACAATGCTATGTTGGTAAGTTAATAAATATTTAATAAGTGTTTTTCAATCAACACGTAGTTCTTCAAAATACAATATGTGATGTTTTTAAGTTATTGCGTATTTATGTTGTTCATAGGTGTGGTTTGTCATTCCCAACACTCTACTACGTACTTGGTGTGACGAGGTGCAGTCTACCAAGTAAGTCATTTTAATTTATTTTGTATCTACATTGTTTGCGTAATTGTTTTTCTTACGAAGAATATATGTTGTGCAACGTGTGTTGTAGGTACAAATCTTGGAAAAATGAGATGCACATGTTCTGGACAGCTTGGGGTGATACTCGAGAGGCTACCCCGGAAGAATTCAAGTTCCGGGAGTACGAGTGGAAGTGGCTACGCGCCTATTTTCACGACCCGGAGTTCATGGTATGACTAAAATACTCTCATTTCATTCTTTCTTTTTCTATTATTATTATTATTATTCATATTATTATTAAAGTTAAGTATTCTATTTTTAAAAAATCAGAAATAAAAAATTAAAAAACTCTGGATCTTATTTTAAATTGTATTAATAAAAAATAAAAACTAGAATATTATTTTTCATAAAATTAATAAAATCTGAATTATTTTATTTTATTTATTAAAAAACTTCTAGTATTTAATAAAAATTAATAATATTTCAGTTTTTTATTTTTTGGAATTCTAAATATAAACTCGATTTTTTTAAATTAATGTTTCAGAATTTAAAAAATACTTGAAGTTCCGATTTTTTTAAATTAGTAAAAATCGGAACTTCATGTATTTTTTTTAAATTCTGGAATATAATTAATATTAAAAAATTGGAATTTTTTATTTAAAATTGGAAATAAAAAAATTTATAAACTCTGGATATTATTTATAAATTGTTTTAATAAAAATAAAAACTAGAATATTATTTTCCATAAAAAACAAAAATCTGAATATTTTATTTTATTTATTAAAAAAACTGCTAGTATTTAATAAATATTAATAATATTTCAGTTTTTATTTTTTTTAATTCTAAATTTAAACTCGATTTTTTTAAATTAATGTTTCAGAATTTAAAAAATACTTGAAGTTCCGATTTTTTTTTTTAAATTCTGGAATATAACTAACGGCAAACCACAAGGACAAAAAATGTAGTTAACTCTATTTTTAATATATGTCATTTTTTAATTGTCTGTAAAATCTTGTAATTCTTGCAATATTTTTTGGAAGGCGACTAGCTTGACCAACACGACCAATCGTGCTGGTCTGACTGACCATCACAGTCTGGGTTGTAATATCCGCAATTTCGAATTTCGGTAATTTTCTTTTTTCGGCGGAAGTCCGTTTTGACGACTCGCTCATGACCTTTCGTCATTTCGAGAATGTTTAATTCTGCACTTTTTGTCATCCGAGTTCGTTTCGGTGTCGTTTTGTTGAGTTCCGTGTCCTTAATCGACTTTTTCACGTGGGAGATCGACTTTGTAAAGTCGCCATTAATTTTTGGTAACTCCAAAAATTCTAAATCTTTGCAATATTATAGAGCATCGAGTTAGCTTTCCAATGGTTCGAACGGTGAGTCAATCGGAGTCCGGACGAGAGAGTTATGGTCGTTTTAGCTCACCCGCTCGTTATTGGCGATCACGCCGGCCGAACTCGACCGTGTCGTCCGACACGGCCCGTGCCGTACTCGCCTGGAAATGCCGGAAGTTTCGTCTCGGGACCCGACCGTGTCGTCCGACACGGCCCGTGCCGTACTCGTCTGGAAATGCCGGACCGCTGACACGCCCGACCGTGTTCCAGACACGGCCGAGTCGTGCAGTCATTGTCGGACGGTCATTTCTAAGGCCCCTCCGCCGCGACCGTGTCTAGCAGGACACGGTCGAGTCCCTACCGGTCAGCTGCGCGCCACGACCGTGTCAGCGGACACGGTCGAGTCATCAAGCTTATAAAAGGCCCGCAGACGCTTTTTCTTGCCATTTTCACCTTCTTCTTCTCCTCTTCGCACTGGCGTGTTCTAAGCTTGAAGCCATGTTGTTTAACAACATATCCATGGAGTTTGGAGGTTCATAACATCGATTAATCCTTCCATAACTTGCTCCGATCGACCGAATCAAGGCAAGTTTTCCTTAAATATAGTTTTGGGGATTTTGTTCGATTTGTCCGTTTAATTCGTTTTAACTCGAATATTGATGGATTTATGATTGTTAAGATATATTATATCTAATTTCTTGTTATTCCACGGTTGGATCGCCACGGATTTGTCGTTTTATTGAGTATTTTATCGACGCCTTGAAGGTGTTCGATAAAATGTCTTAGAGGGGTTTTTGGGCGTTCTACGATTATCCTTCCTCGTATGATCGATGATTTATTGATTATATTGTTGTTAGGGTCGAGTTTCTTGTGAAGAAACCGTGTTGAACCCTTCCGGTCGTTGTCGTCTTCCTTTTCGTTAACATCGGGCGTTAGAAGCTTTAGGTTGAGCCGTATCCGTTCGTGGTTCCGTGCTCGTGGTATCGAGGCAAGTACCTTGTCCATACCATTCTTGTTTTGTGGATATGATAATTGGTGATCATCTTGGTGTGTTTGTTTATTTGTTTGAAATGAGTTTTCAAAGGATTCGGCTAGCCTCGTTAAGGCTTACTTTCAAAACGCGTGTGTTTTGTAAATTGTGTGGGTTGTAAGTGATTACATGAATCCTTTAGATATAATTGATGTTGATGTTGCGCTTGATAATGCGTGTGTACGAGTATTGCTTATTTCCGTCGCGTTATGGTTGACGTGCGTGTTGTTATTTATTCGTGTGGTCGTGGGTGACGGATGAATTATGTGAATTGGTGAATCGATTTGATAATTGTTACAACGATTGACTGTGCTTGATGTTTGTGATAATGTGGATACTTGTTGTGAGAAACGTCGTATCCGGAACATCGAGGGCGGGCGTGCACTCCGGCACAGTGTATCTTTGCAATGTGCGGCTCCATATGGGTGGTGAACGCCGGTGTTACCTAATGCGCGCGCAAGGGGCGGCTCTTGCGGGAGTGACGCCGGTGCGGTGACATGTTCAATGAGCGGCCAACATGATGGAAGTGAACGCCGGTACACAGGTGCGCAAGGGAGGCGCCTGGCAGGCTTATTGGTTACGGGTATTTGAGTGATAGCTAAGACCCCGTTACCGAACGATGTTCGTATCTCAAATTCTTTCAACTCACTTTTAAATGTTTGTCTTGACATAGACCGCGATTCGTGTTTTTGAAAGCTTGTTTCAACTTGTTTTTAAAGCGTTGGTATCAGGGTTAATTAACCAAGGAGGTTTGACGAAATCTCCGAGGGTTAATGTCGAAGTCTTGAGCAGATATGTCGAATGAGAGATTGTACCTTTGATGGTATTGTGGTGCTATTCTGTGTTTTGGGTCGAGGACCCTGTGGAATGTTGAGATGATTGATCTCGTGTTGATATTATTTGGGTTTGGGTCGAGAACCCCATGTGATGTTGAGATGTTTGATCTCGTGCCGATATTATTTGATTTTGGGTCGAGAATCCCGTGGAATTATTTGTGAAGACTCGTTTGTGTTGATTGAGTGGCTTTCTTGCAAATTGTTTTCTATTAAAACTCTCGATGGCATCTTTAAAACTGTTTTATAAATGGTTTCCCCTTTATCGGTGATCTTTCGGTTTTGAGAAATGTTTATCAAACTCATGCCTCGGGAAGTACTTTTCGTTACGTTTAGATTTTTGAGGATTCCTGGTTATTGTTATTCGTGAAATGTGAATGGTATGGCTCGTATTTGCACTTTGTTCTTGCACTAGCAAAAGCGGTGGAGTTTTGCTAACCCCCGAGTATTCGGGGTGGATGTCTGTTTTGCATTCAGGTTTGGGAGCATAACACAGGGTCGGCACGGAGGATGATGAAAGATGAACGATACTAATCACACGAGGATCCGTATGAGGTCATTGGTATAGTTATAGTTTATTTTCCGCTGTGGTATTCTTTCCCGTTGTACGGGAGTGTGTTGTACTCGACCCCTGCGTGGGCATGTAATGAGTTTGAGTTGTATGTATTTATTGAAAGACCAAATCGGTCTACTTAGTCATTTTAGCCTTAAAGGCTTTGTCGAGTTGTTCTATGTTGTTACCAGCCTGGTAGATCCTTGAGGAAAGGTTCTACGGCGTGTAATATCCCTGAGCGGATTGGGGGTGTTACATTTATGGTATCAGAGCTTAGGTTGTGGAAACCTAGGCTATCGGGTCAGTGGTGTCTGTTGAGTTTTGTCTTGTCGGATTTTATCTGACTGAGTCGTGTCGCGACGCGTCGTCTGAGTTTGTTGGTCGTGATTAGTATCGTGGGCGATCATCATCTTCGTGCGACACAGTGAATGTAAGTCTCCCTTCTTTGTGTTGTGCCTCGTGTGACACGAGCTATTTTTATGATTATTTGTTAAGTGACGGAATCCTTTTATGGATTTTGATTTCGTGATATGTGGTTATTTGACTCTCATATTTCGTTCATATGAGGAGTAGTGTTGTTGGATTATGCATGTTGAACAAGATTTCTTTTATCCATTTGTGTGAGTTCTTTTGTAAAGACTTTCGGTATTTTACCGACCGAGTTTTATTTCGAAACCGATTCCCTTAATCGAGTTTTTGGCATTATGGCCTTGACCACTTTGTGAAATTCTTATGACGATATTTAGTATTTTGTAAATGGCTTTCGTGAGTTTTGAAATATTACCGTCATCGGCCTTTTTGGCATTTTTGTAAATGGTTTTTAGTCGGTGGGTTCGGCGTGGGACCACGGCGCTATAATGTTCTGTGAAATTACTCAAATTTTTGGGCATTCTAGCCCATTGAATTATTTTGAAAACCTTGAGTATCTTAGAAAATTAAAATTCGAGACGTACTTTTAAAACGAATTATTTTCTTGCGGTGTTTTCAAGGTGTTTTCTAATGCCGCAATACATTTCAAAAATTTCCGGTTGAGGACCAAAAACATTTTTGAGATATTTTCAAATGTAGTTGCTTAGACCCAAGGGTCGAATATTTTTGAAAGTTTTTCACTACGTGAAGGTGTCCTCATTTTTGTTCAAACGCAAGATGATTTTCAAAGTCTCGAAAATGATGTTTGTTCAACTTTTTGTAAAATGATACTCAAGATCAACTAGTGTTTCCAAACTGTCTTCAAAGGTGGTTTTCGTTTTTAAAACCTATCATTCCTGTTTGCGGACCGGAAATGCGTGTATGGTTTTCGAACTTTCGTTACGGTGTCAACCCCGAATTGTGATTGAATTGGTGGCGTGAGCGTCAGTCGCTCGCCACGCATATGTTTTGTTGGCTCTGTGAGAGGTGTGAACCAGTGTTTACTGTTTATCGCCTCGTGGTGATTTGCGTATTGTCGCACTAGTGTGAGTTGTTATAGCCGGATTTTTGTGCGTTATACACATGGGTGATTGTTTCATGATGTTTGTGATTGTGTCTTGGTATCGTTCGGGATGTTGTAATCGTCGAATGATGCCGTTGTTGTTGTGATTTTTGTATGCGTTGATATGTTATGCCGAGTTGGCATCTCCGGTATGTTGTTTCTTTGTGTTTTGATCCATTGTATCGAGCATTTGTATTTTCGGTATGCCGAGCCGAGACGCGTTTCAACCGTAATGTGCGGGGCATGCACGTGTATATTGTCCTTCTCGTCGGTAACACATTTCAAGTGTGGACTCGAGGACACCGAATTCAATTTTGCGAATTGGCTACCGAGACTTTTGGAGTTCGCGCTTCAAAGACAATCATCGGAATCGGCCTTGAGAGGCCTTTGAAGGATGTTTACATCGGTTGCTTGTTGTGTCGTCACCTTGATTTATTTGTTGTGAGTTGCGGGCGACCTTCTTTTATAAGAGGTCGAATGTAGTACCCGTGTTGTTTTTAGACTCCTGCATTTTCTCTTTCTCGAGTCTATCGACTCGCTCGTGTTCGTTGATACTTTCAACTTGTTCGTATTTCGGTTTCGTCGTTCGAGCGAGCCGTGATCTTGTTTTGAGTCAATCTGTTATCGCTGCGACTTTTTCGAGTTCGGCTCGATTCTTGTGAACCTTGTTCGGAAGTGACATCATCTGGTTTTACTAGTTCTCTTATTCGAAGTGGATCGGATTTGGAACTTCTGTATATTCTACTTTGTTGACTCATTTATGTTCGTTGACATTTCTGAGCTTGTCCTGCCCCTTGTTTTTGTTTATCGAACGAGTGTGGCATCATTTCTAATAACTCGTTTGTCGTTGTGACTTTTCAATTGTTATTCCCTTTCCTGTGGATCTTATGCGAGTGTGCATCTTGTTGTTTTCACCGGATCTTGTTTTGTCTCGAGTCGAGATGTGAACCTCGGAGTTGTCGGTTGAACCTTATTGTTCTTCGTGATCCGAACATGATCGTTCGATTTTTGTTGTCTCGATCGTTTGTTTGTTCGGTTTTGTTCTCGTTTCGTGATTGTTGAGCGTTCAGGCTCCTTCCTAATTCCCTTAAGTTCGGGAAATTAGTCTCGTTTCCGATCTTCCAACCCTTGGGCGGTGGAATTCCATATTTGTTCACGTTTGACCCGCGTTTAGATTGATGGACCGTCAGGTTGGTCAATCGTATTGATTTTCGTTCGTTGTGTTTTGTGATTGTTCGGATAATCGACTTGACTATATTATCCGTTTGATGACGCTTGTCATTTGTTGGTTTTATTGTATCCCTAACGGCGACATTGTGTTGGTCGTCGTGGAGCGTGTTTTCACGCCGTATGTCTCTTTGCGTTTCTTGCAGCGTATCGCCGTTGGGCGCGAGTTTTCTATTTTTGTGTATCTCGTCGAGTTTTCCTGGCGGGTATATTGCTCCCCCCTACTTGTTTTAAGTTTCGGGACGAAACTTCTTTTAAGGAGGGTAGAATGTAATATCCGCAATTTCGAATTTCGGTAATTTTCTTTTTTCGGCGGAAGTCCGTTTTGACGACTCGCTCATGACCTTTCGTCATTTCGAGAATGTTTAATTCTGCACTTTTTGTCATCCGAGTTCGTTTCGGTGTCGTTTTGTTGAGTTCCGTGTCCTTAATCGACTTTTTCACGTGGGAGATCGACTTTGTAAAGTCGCCATTAATTTTTGGTAACTCCAAAAATTCTAAATCTTTGCAATATTATAGAGCATCGAGTTAGCTTTCCAATGGTTCGAACGGTGAGTCAATCGGAGTCCGGACGAGAGAGTTATGGTCGTTTTAGCTCACCCGCTCGTTATTGGCCGATCACTGCCGGCCGAACTCGACCGTGTCGTCCGACACGGCCCGTGCCGTACTCGTCTGGAAATGCCGGAAGTTTCGTCTCAGACCCGACCGTGTCGTCCGACACGGCCCGTGCCGTACTCGTCTGGAAATGCCGAACCGATCGAAACACGCCGACCGTGTTCCGTGACACGGCCGAGTCGTCTTGTCGCTGTCGGACGGGTCACTATCGGAAGGCCCCTCCGCGCCGCGACCGTGTCTAGCAGGACACGGTCGAGTCCCTGCCGGTCAACTGCGCGCCACGACCGTGTCAGGCGGACACGGTCGAGTCTGTCAGCCTATAAAAGGCCCTGCAGACGTTTTTCTTGCCATTTTTCACCTTCTTCTTCTCCTCTTCCGCAGCTGGGCGTGTTCTAAGCTTGAAGCCATGTTGTTTAACAACATATCCATGGAGTTTGGAGGTTCATAACATCGATTAATCCTTCCATAACTTGCTCCGATCGACCGAATCAAGGCAAGTTTTCCTTAAATATAGTTTTGGGGATTTTGTTCGATTTGTCCGTTTAATTCGCTTTTAACTCGGAATATTGATGGATTTATGATTGTTAAGATATATTATATCTAATTTCTTGTTATTCCACGGTTGGATCGCCACGGATTTGTCGTTTTATTGAGTATTTTATCGACGCCTTGAAGGTGTTCGATAAAATGTCTTAGAGGGGTTTTTGGGCGTTCTACGATTATCCTTCCTCGTATGATCGATGATTTATTGATTATATTGTTGTTAGGGTCGAGTTTCTTGTGAAGAAACCGTGTTGAACCCTTCCGCTCGTTGTCGTCTTCCTTTTCGTTAACATCGGGCGTTAGAAGCTTTCCGGTTGAGCCGTATCCGTTCGTGGTTCCGTGCTCGTGGTATCGAGGCAAGTACCTTGTCCATACCATTCTTGTTTTGTGGATATGATAATTGGTGATCATCTTGGTGTGTTTGTTTATTTGTTTGAAATGAGTTTTCAAAGGATTCGCTAGCCTCGTTAAGGCTTACTTTCAAAACGCGTGTGTTTTGTAAATTGTGGGTTGTAAGTGATTACATGAATCCTTTAGATATAATTGATGTTGATGTTGCGCTTGATAATGCGTGTGTACGAGTATTGCTTATTTCCGTCGCGTTATGGTTGACGTGCGTGTTGTTATTTATTCGTGTGGTCGTGGACTGACGGATGAATTATGTGAATTGGTGAATCGATTTGATAATTGTTACAACGATTGATCGTGTGCTTGATGTTTGTGATAATGTGGATACTTGTTGTGAGAAACGTCGTATCCGGAACCTCGAGGGCGGGCGTGCACTCCGGCTGGTGTATCTTTGCAATGTGCGGCTCCATATGGGTGGTGAACGCCGGTGTTACCTAATGCGCGCGCAAGGGGCGGCTCTTGCGGGAGTGACGCCGTGCGGTGACATGTTCAATGAGCGGCCAACATGATGGAAGTGAACGCCGGTACACAGTGCGCAAGGAGGCGCTGGCGAGCTTATTGGTTACGGGTATTTGAGTGATAGCTAAGACCCCGTTACCGAACGATGTTCGTATCTCAAATTCTTTCAACTCACTTTTAAATGTTTGTCTTGATATAGATCGCGATTCGTGTTTTTGAAAGCTTGTTTCAACTTGTTTTTAAAGCGTTGGTATCGGGGTTAATTAACCAAGGAGGTTTGTGAAATCTCCGAGGGTTAATTAATCGAAGTCTTGAGCGGGATATGTCGAATGAGAGATTGTACCTTTGATGGTATTGTGGTGCTATTATTCGTGTTTTGGGTCGAGGACCACTGTGGAATGTTGAGATGATTGATCTCGTGTTGATATTATTTGGGTTTGGGTGAGAACCCCGTGTGATGTTGAGATGTTTGATCTCGTGCCGATATTATTTGATTTTGGGTCGAGAATCCCGTGGAATTATTTGTGAAGACTCGTTTGTGTTGATTGAGTGGCTTTCTTGCAAATTGTTTTCTATTAAAACTCTCGATGGCATCTTTAAAAGCTTTTATAAATGGTTTCCCCTTTATCGGTGATCTTTCGGTTTTGAGAAATGTTTATCAAACTCATGCCTCGAAGTACTTTTCGTTACGTTTAGATTTTTGAGGATTCTGGTTATTGTTATTCGTGAAATGTGAATGGTATGGCTCGTATTTGCACTTTGTTCTTGCACTAGCAAAACAGTGGAGTTTTGCTAACCCCCGAGTATTCGGGGTGGATGTCTGTTTTGCATTCGGGTTTGGGAGCATAACACAGGGTCGGCACGCAGGATGATTAAAGATGAACGATACTAATCACACGAGGATCCGAATGAGGTCAATGCAATAGTTATAGTTTATTTTCATTTGTGGTATTCTTTCCGTTATGCACGGAGTGTGTTGTACTCGACCCCTGCGTGGGCATGTAATGAGTTTGAGTTGTATGTATTTATTGAAAGACCAAATCGGTCTACTTAGTCATTTTAGCCTTAAAGGCTTTGTCGAGTTGTTCTATGTTGTTACCAGCCTGGTAGATCCTTGAGGAAAGGTTCTACGGCGTGTAATATCCCTGAGCGGATTGGGGGTGTTACATGGGTTCCCGGTCGTTAGCCAGAGTTGCGCACGAGGCCACTTCTTCTGATTCGTTGGACGCATTTGCCAGAGTTGCGCACAGTGCTGGTCTCTGACTGACCATTACTCAGGCTGGACTGCAGGCACTTGCTCCACCGCTGTAACACCCCCAAATCCGCTCAGGGATATTACACGCCGTAGACCCTCTCCTCGAGGATCTACCAGGCTGATAACTAAAATCAAACATCTAAACCTCGCCTTTAAGGCTAAAATGACTCAGTAGACCGATTTGGTCTTTCAACAAATACATACAACTCAATTCCAAACACATACCCACGCAGGGGTCAAAATACAATAAACTCCCGTACAACGGGGAAAAGACACTGCAGCGGAAAAGAAAATACAACTAGACCAAAACGACGTCAACAGATCCTCGTGTGATTAGTATCGTTCATCTTTCATCATCCTTCGCGCCGACCCTGTGCTATGCTCCAAAACCTGAATGCAAAATAGACATCCACCCCGAATACTCGGGGTTAGCAAACTCCACTGCTTTGCTAGTGCAAGTACAAGTGCAAAAATACGAGCCATACAATACAAGTTCCAAGAACAATAATAATCAGAAATCCTCAAAGGTTCAAAAGTAAGAAAAAGTACTTCCCGAGGCAAGAGTTTGGGTAAACATTTCCAAAACTGACAGATCGCAAATAAGGGAAACAATATACAAAACAGATTAAAATGCCGTCGAGAGATTTAATAGAAAACAATTTAGATTATAAAATCCTTCTCTTTCCAAAAATCAATAGGGTCACATCCCAACATCACGTGTCCTCAACGGACGAAAAATCAACGAAACATAATCACGCACGCGCATCGCCTAGGACCGGGACGATACCACCGACATCCCACTCGAGGCCTCGAAGGACCCTCCCGAGTCTAGCGAAACAAATCACAAACATCTCACGGTTGGATCAATCGCTTGTTGCATCCTCGCCACATGATCACATGCCATGTGCCACCGTAGATTATCTCGTGCTCCCACGGTTGGATCAATCACTTGTTGCATCCTCGCCACATGATCACATGCCATGTGCCACCGTAGACCTTCAACCATATCCACACATTCACACAAATAACATATCACATCAAGGATATTCAAACAATTCGCCTAGAGGCATCAAACACTTAGCAAAACACCACGTCAATCCACAACGCACCGAAATGACATAATATACGTCCACACACAATACTAAGTGCAACATGAACACCAAGCATATACATAGAATTCACATAGTTATTCTCGAACCACACCAATCACAAAACACACACGGTTTTGAAAGAGGCCTTTAACGAGGCTAACCAAATCTTTTGAAAACTCATTTCAAACAAACAAACAAACCAAGACGATCACCAATCATCATATCCGCGAAACAAGAAAAGTATGGACAAGGTACTTGCCTCAAAATCGGTACGCAAGTATTCCGACGAACACGGCTCAACCGGAAAGCTTCGAAACGCCCAATGCTATCGAAACGGAAGACGACGACGAACGAAAGGGTTCAACACGGTTTCTTCGCAAGAAACACGACCCTAACATCATACAATCAATAAATCATCGACCATACGAGGAAGAATAATCGTAGAACGCCCGAAAACCCCTCTAAGACATTTTACCGACACCTTCAAGGCGTCGGTCAAGAACTCAACTCAAACAACGAATCGATACGATCCAATCATGGAATAACAAGGGAAATGATATAATACATCTAAATAATCATCAATCCATCAAAATCCTAAGTTAAATCGGATTAAACAGACGAAATCGAACAAAATACCCAAAATCCCCAAAATCTCCCAAAAATGGGTTCTTAGAAGATTACCTTGGATTAGGATGAATGATTCAAGAAGAAATCGATAATCTACAACAAAACTCGAAGTGGATGATTTCTTCAAGTCCGAAAATGTTAAAATCGCCCAAGAGTTGCTCTGGATCGCCTGTAACGAGAGGAAGAAAAGAGAGGAGAGGAAAATGAAAACCTTCCCGCATCCCGTGTAATATAGTGAAACACAGCAGAACCTATCGGCCAGCCTATCGGCCGATAGGCCCAACCGATACCCATACAGAATGCCGGTAGAGCCTATCGACCCCCTATCGGCGAAAGGCTCTGGAAGTGATCGCCAAAATCAAACGACCATAACTCTCTCGTCCTGACTCGATTGACTCACCGTTTGAACCATTGGAAAGCTAACTCGATGTTCTATAATATTGCAAAGATTTATAATTTTTGGAGTCACCAAAAATTAATGGTGATCTAACAAAGTCGAACTCATACTTAGAAAAGTCGTTTAGTAATCCTGAATTCAACAAAACGACACCGAAACCCGAGCCTGAATACGAACCGAAGATACGGTTACGAAGTACTCACAAAGACGAATCTAAGAGCTAGTAGAACACACGATTCCGACCACCCGAAGGCTCGAAATTCGACAACGGAAGGTAATTACCCCAAACTTTGGGAAATTACGAAAATGGCCCAACTGCCAGAATAACCATACGACAACGAATAATCAAACCGAAGCTCACAACACGTATAACAACGTTAAATGAACTTACGAAAAACCCCAAACGACAATTTCAAACGAGATTCGCAAGAACCGAACTCAAGCGCGGAAAAGTCGCTAAAAAGCACGGAACTCAACAAAGCGGACCAAACGAACTCGGATGACAAAAGTGCAGAATTAAATATTCTCCGAATGACGAAACGGTCATGAGAGAGTCACAAACAGACCACCAAAAAAGAAATTTACCGAAAATCGAAAATTGCGGATATTACATTATACACTAATTAAAAGAAGTTTCGTCCCGAAACTTAAAACAAGTAGTTGGAATAAATATTCCTCCAGGAAAAACTCAAAGATAAACACAAGAATGAGTAACTAACGCCCAACGGCGAATTGTTACAAACAACGAAAAGGGGTATACGGTGTGAAAACACGCTACACGACGACCAACACAACGAAACCGGTAGAGACATAATAAAACAAACAAATTACAATCGTCATAAAATGTATAATACAATAAATTCTATGATCCAAACAATCAAAAAAAACAAATTACTTGTTAAAAGAAAACACTAACAGTCTAGAAAAAAGAGAATAAACAAAAAAAGATCCACAACGGAAATTAAAAATAATTCGGTCTTCGCCGAAATCATAAATACCACCCTAGGGTTCTCCGTGTGCTTTCGGAGCAGAGACGCAACCTCGATCCCCAAATCTCTCGGCCTACCGTCTCGCAATGCACGGATCGGTGACCCACCGGCCACACTCAAACAATTGACTAACGGTGAACGACAATTCTTCGCAGATGGCCCGCTCGACTACGCTTATAACATATCTTGAAGTGCTCACATTACTCACTGCAGGGTACTACTCCTCCGATCACGCGATCTAGGAACCATATTGGGATGACGAGACGAAGTCCCAACCTCAAGGGGCCCACTCCCGATTTCTGAAAAGTTCCCAACGGTTTTGTTTCTTGAGTCGGACATACTCTCGGTCGATAATCTAGATAGCTCATAGGCTAACGCCTATTTTGATAATCTCTCAGGGAAGTACAAGCGAGACCTGCCATGTACTGGCGAATCTCCGGCTTCATCCGCCTACTAAAATGACAAATCTTGTCCTCCTCTGTCCTTACTTGATTTTGCACATAGCCGAGCCGTTTGCTAAAATCAATAATAGCTTGAGACAAATGTACATCCTGCGGTTTCGCCGAAAAGAATTCATTAATCCTCGATTTCTGATCGGTTCGGACAAAACTCATCTCTCATGAATTTCGGAACTCGCCCACGTGACAACGCGATCTCGAGGCTTAGTAGCCTCCCACCGCTAAGCGGCATCTTTGTCGAAAAGATACCGAGCTCTAGGAACCTTACGTTCTTCCGGACAATCAACTATCTCGAAAATCTTTTCCAACTGGAAAAGCCAACCATCCTGACCCAACGCATCCGCAACACCGCGAATCGAGGGGATTCATACGAATTACCTCCGAAGCCACCGGTTTGCACCGGTGTTCGAGTCACATACGTAATGCGCTGGCTGCTGAGTCAATCGAGTCATCTCGTAGCTACTGCTGTAAAATAGTAGCGACACCGATACCAAAGATCATCACCGTGAGATGATCTCGACCACGCGTCGATTGCCACGACTACGACCTCGGCCCCTCGGCATACCGAATAAGTAATTACTCAAAGACTGAGAAAAATCATAACATATACCACATACAACAATTTCCATCGTAAGGCAATACATACATGAATATCACAATAACGACGGCATCGTCCGTGACATCAACGACTTCGAAAGATGACCACAATTACAATTACAAAACATCATGAAACAATCACCCATGTGTATAACGCATAAAAATCCGTGCTTTAACAACCCACACTAGTGCGACAATACGCAAATCACCACGAGGCGATAAACAAGAACACCGGTTCACACCTCTCACGGAGGGCCAACAAAACATATGCGTGGCGACGACTCACGCTCACGCCACCAATTCAATCACAATTCGGGGTTGACACCGTAACGAAAGTTCGAAAACCATACACGCATTTCCGGTCCGCAAACAGAATGATAGGTTTTAAAACGAGAACCACCTTTTGAAAACAGTTTGGAAACAACAGTTGATCTTGAGTATCATTTTACAAAAAGTAGTACAAACACCATTATCGAGACTTTGAAAATCATCTTGCGTTTGAACAAAAATGAGGACACCTTTCCTTTAGTGAAAAACTTTCAAAAATATTCGACCCTTGGGTCTAAGCAATCGCATTTGAAAATGTCTCAAAATATTTTTGGTCCTCAACCGGAAAATTTTTGAAATGTATTGCGGCATTAGAAAACACCTTGAAAACACCGCAAGAAAATAATTCGCTTTAAAAGTACGTCTCAAATTTCAATTTTCTAAGATACTCAAGGTTTTCAAAAATAATTCAATGGGTTAGAATGCCCAAAAGGTCGATGACGGTAGTACTTATCAAAACTCACAAAATCATTTGAAAACACCCAACTACCGTCAAAGCGGTCAAGGCCAACAACTCGGTTAAAGGAATCGATTTTGAAATAAAATTCATCGGTAAGATACCGAAAGCTATTACAAAGGAACTCACGCGTGAAAAAAGAAATACAATCAACATGCACAATCCAAAGAACTACTCCTCACATGAAAGAAATATGAGAGTCAAATAGTCACGTATCAAGAAATCAAAATCCATAAAAGGACTCCGTCACTTAATAAATAATCATAAAAAAATAGCTCGTGTCACACGAGGCACAACACAAAGAAGGGAGACTTACACCATAGGTCGCACGAAGATGATGATTGCCCACGATACTAATCACGACCAACCAACTCGGGCGACGCGTCGCGACACGACTTAGTCGACAAAATCCGACGAGACAAAGACTCAACAGACACCATCGACCCGACAGCCCTGTGTTTCCACAACCTTGCGCTCCGATACCATTTATGTAACACCCCCAAATCCGCTCAGGGATATTACACGCCGTAGACCCTCTCCTCGAGGATCTACCAGCCGATAACTAAAATCAAACATCTAAACCTCGCCTTTAAGGCTAAAATGACTCAAGAGACCGATTTGGTCTTTCAACAAATACATACAACTCAATTCCAAACACATACCCACGCAGGGGTCAAAATACAATAAACTCCCGTACAACGGGAAAAGACACTGCAGCGGAAAAGAAAATACAACTAGACCAAAACGACGTCAATGATCCTCGTGTGATTAGTATCGTTCATCTTTCATCATCCTTCGCGCCACCGTGCTATGCTCCAAAACCCGAATGCAAAATAGACATCCACCCCGAATACTCGGGGTTAGCAAACTCCACCGTTTTGCTAGTGCAAGTACAAGTGCAAAAATACGAGCCATACAATACAAGTTCCAAGAACAATAATAATCAAATCCTCAAAGGTTCAAACGTAAGAAAAGTACTTCCCGAGGCAAGAGTATGAGAAAACATATCCAAAACACAAAGAAAGCAAATAATTTAAACAATATACAAAACAGTTTAAAATGCCGTAGAGAGTTTTAATAGAAAACAATATAGGATAATAAAATCCATCTCTTTCCAAAATCAATAGGGTCACATTAACATCACGTGTCCTCAACGGACGAAAAATCAACGAAACATAATCACGCACGCGCATCGCCTAGACCGGACGATACCACCGACATCCCACTCGAGGCCTCGAAGGACCCTCCCGAGCCGGCTAGCGAAACAAATCACACACATCTCACGGTTGGATCAATCGCTTGTTGCATCCTGGCCACATGATCACATGCCATGTGCCACCGTAGATTATCTCGAGCTCCACGGTTGGATCAATCACTTGTTGCATCCTCGCCACATGATCACATGCCATGTGCCACCGTAGACCTTCAACCATATCCACACATTCACACAAATAACATATCACATCAAGGATATTCAAACAATTCGCCTAGAGGCATCAAACACTTAGCAAAACACCACGTCAATCCACAACGCACCGAAATGACATAATATACGTCCACACACAATACTAAGTGCAACATGAACACCAAGCATATACATAGAATTCACATAGTTATTCTCGAACCACACCAATCACAAAACACACACGGTTTTGAAAGAGGCCTTTAACGAGGCTAACCAAATCTTTTGAAAACTCATTTCAAACAAACAAACAAACCAAGACGATCACCAATCATCATATCCGCGAAACAAGAAAAGTATGGACAAGGTACTTGCCTCAAAATCGGTACGCAAGTATTCCGACGAACACGGCTCAACCGGAAAGCTTCGAAACGCCCAATGCTATCGAAACGGAAGACGACGACGAACGAAAGGGTTCAACACGGTTTCTTCGCAAGAAACACGACCCTAACATCATACAATCAATAAATCATCGACCATACGAGGAAGAATAATCGTAGAACGCCCGAAAACCCCTCTAAGACATTTTACCGACACCTTCAAGGCGTCGGTCAAGAACTCAACTCAAACAACGAATATATACTATACAATTTTGGAATAACAAGGGATATGATATATTACATCTAAATAATCTTCAATCAATCAAAATACTAAGTTAAATCGGATTAAACAGATTTAAATCGAACAAAATACCCAAAATCCCCAAAATCTCCCAAAAATGGGTTCTTAGAAGATTACCTTGGATTAGGATGAATGATTCAAGAAGAAATCGATAATCTACAACAAAACTCGAAGTGGATGATTTCTTCAAGTCCGAAAATGTTAAAATCGCCCAAGAGTTGCTCCTGGATCGCCTGTAACGAGAGGAAGAAAAGAGAGGAGAGGAAAATGAAAACCTTCCCCGCATCCGTGTAATATAGTGAAACACAGCGAGAACCTATCGGCCAGCCTATCGGCCGATAGGCCCAACCGATACCCATACGTAATGCGGCGGTAGAGCCTATCGACCCCCTATCGGCCGAAAGGCTCTGAAGTGATCGCCAAAAATCAAACGACCATAACTCTCTCGTCCGACTCCGATTGACTCACCGTTTGAACCATTGGAAAGCTAACTCGATGTTCTATAATATTGCAAAGATTTATAATTTTTGGAGTCACCAAAAATTAATGGTGATCTAACAAAGTCGAACTCATACTTAGAAAAGTCGTTTAGTAATCCCGAATTCAACAAAACGACACCGAAACCCGAGCTCGAATACGAACCGAAGATACGGTTACGAAGTACTCACAAAGACGAATCTAAGAGCTAGTAGAACACACGATTCCGACCACCCGAAGGCTCGAAATTCGACAACGGAAGGTAATTACCCCAAACTTTGGGAAATTACGAAAATGGCCCAACTGCCCGAAAATCACCATACGACAACGAATAATCAAACCGAAGCTCACAACACGTATAACAACGTTAAATGAACTTACGAAAAACCCCAAACGACAATTTCAAACGAGATTCGCAAGAACCGAACTCAAGCGCGGAAAAGTCGCTAAAAAGCACGGAACTCAACAAAGCAGCACCGAAACGAACTCGGATGACAAAAGTGCAGAATTAAATATTCTCCGAATGACGAAACGGTCATGAGAGAGTCGTCAAAACAGACTCCGACCAAAAAAAAGAAATTTACCGAAAATCGAAAATTGCGGATATTACAACCGCCTTCTATTTTCAGTCAGACCCCATCTTCACAGCCTTGTGACGAGGATCTAGAGGATGGTGGTAATCCTTCTACTTCTACATTTCGACAATTAGATAATTTTGGTAGTGGATTGTAGTTATTGTGTTGTATTCTTGTATATTTATATTTGTGTTAGAATTGTGTAAGTGATTTTGTTGGCGCTACTAGTATGTTGATGAAATTTATGTTCTTGAATGTGTTGTGCGTTGTGTTGCATATAATATTGGGCATATTATTGATGGTATTAGTTGAATGTGTTGTGTGTTGATGGTTGTTGATAATGAAAGCTGGTGTATAAAAATTGCAGGTGCAAAAAATACAGGTTTTGGGATGCCAAAATCTGAATAATTTTTATTTATATTAGGTTTTAGCCGACGACCTTGGTAAAAGTCGTCGGCTAAAGTTTATTTTTTATTTTTTTAAAAAAAAGTTTTAGCCGACGACCTTGTTAAATGTCGTCGGCTAAAGTGTGTTATATATTTTTTTTAAAATGTTTTAGCCGACGGCTTTTTAAAATGTTGTCGGCTAAAGTTTTTTTTTAAACAGGTTTTAGCCGACGACATTTCAAAAAGTCGTCGGCGAAAGTCTAAATATTTTTTTTAAAATGACTTTAGCCGACGACATTTTCTCGAAGTGGTCGGCTAAAACGTAGAGGTTTAGCCGACGAAACTTAAATGTTGTCGGCTAAACTTTAGCCGATGGGATGAAGTCGTCGGCTAAACCTTGAGATTTTGCCGACGACTATAAAAAAAGTCGTCGTCTAAACCTTGGCCGACGAATATAGGCCGACGGTTTTTTAGCCGACGACTGAACCTTTAGCCGACGACTTAAAGTCGTCGGCTAAACCCCCGATTTTGGTAGTGGCTCTACGTAAATGATTCATGTTTTGTTGTAATCCTTCGAGTTTTGCAGCATCTGAGGTGTGTTCAGGATGACCGAGCTGCATAGTTGTGTAGTAGGCATAGCGCATGCTATGCAGTGTGATAGCGCACGCTAATATGCAGCACTATATCACGCTATCAAAACTGTTAACGCACGCTAACAAGGCTGGACAGAGATCTCATATTTTGAGGCCCGATAGCGCGCGCTACTAGTATCCTTAGAGCATGCTAACTGCGTCCGAGTATATATATATATATATATATATATATATATATATATATATATATATATATATATGCTGACAACAGCCTTATTCTGCACTTTTCTCACTTTTCCAACCCTAAACGGACGAGAGACCAAGAGAGGGGCGACTTGGAGGCGATTTGGTGCAATCATTCATCATCTATCACCATTCTTAGATTGATAACAAAGACTAAACAACATCCAATCCTTCTCTTTCTAAGTCAAGATAAATCTTCTCGGAATCCTATTTTAGAAATTTAGGGGTTTTTCTTAGATTTGTCGGTTTAATCCATTTTGAAGTTTGGAATCCTCGAGATCATGAAGTATCTACTCTGTACCCATGTTTTTCAATTTAAATTTATAAATATTTTCGTGTATTATTCGAATTTGAGAGGGTTTGGATGATTTCCAACCTCTATGTGAATATCCTTGAATTATTAATAATCGTAGGCGGGAATTCGTGAGTTCCTTCTGATGGACCGAGTATTGATTCTTGATTGTTGATTATCATATTCCTTACAGATCATTTAGGGCTAGAAGTTATTCTTGGACCAACCGAGCTTGAATTCTATTTTCCTTCAACTCAAATATGTCTCAAAAGCAAGCGTATATTTATGATTGTATGTTCTTGACGTTGAAAGTGAAGTATATGTTCACTCCAAGACGGGACGACGGGTCCTATGACGGTTTTGTTGGGTTTGGTACGGATCACGAATATTTTTGAGTTAACCACTTTGGGATAGTCTGATGGGCCTCTGAGGGCTTGTTGCTTCTGGTGCGATCCGCGGTTAATCACGCATGTACTTGAAATGTGATAGGATATGAGATGTAGATATTCCGGAATACTAGTCTTGTATTTTGAGAAATGATTATATGCTTACTTTATTGTTCAAAAGATATTGTTTCATAACCAATATACTTACACTATTATAAAATAGACATTTAATATCAATTTTTGTACATTTAACATCGATTTTAGAACCGATCACGATGTTAAATTTAATATCAGTTTCTAATAACTGATGTTAAACTTCGAATTTAACATTGATTGTTATAACAATCGATGTTAATTTTAACATCATGAAATTTAACACAGGTTCTGGGTCAATCGATATTAAATTTTGCGATTTAAAATTTTATCGAACCGCGGATAGCCCAGCTAGCCCAATATAGCCACCCACACCAGCCACCCACCAACTTGCAATAAATACCATTAAATTTCGTTGTTGGTGGGTTTCGTACTCATGACCTCTTGCTTGTGGAAGTGTGATGTTACCACTCTGCGAGATGAACTTTTTGTACATTTTTTGCTATGTATTATATTTTTATACTATATATATAAATATAACATAACTTAATATATATTTATGTGTTATATTTATACTATATACATTTATTAATTTGTGTAAATATAAGATAATATATATATATATCATATAACTTTGTATAATCCAGGAGCCTCCAATCTCTCGATCATAGATATCATTTTGAGGACGTAGTCCCCAACTTTTTCTCCTTCTTTCATTCGAGAATATGTGTAATATAATTATATATGTATAGGTATATATAAATATAAATATAATTAAATACATATAAAATATTTAAATTTTCAGATACATATTATAATATAAATATAAAACTATATATCAAGTTATATTATATACAAAAGTGATTTTAATATAAAATTATTTAGTGATAAATAAAGAAATCTGACTTTATTGTAATGCATTTTTATGTAGAGATATATGTATATATTTTAAATATAAATTTATATCTAAATATCATAATATAACTTAGAGATATATATTAGTATTAATTATTTAAAAGTAATAAAAATATAAAATTATTTATTGATAACAAATAATATAACTATACCTATATATATTATAATATAATTATATGTATACATAATATAATGTAACTTTAAATATATAATATACTATAACTTAAAATGTAAATATATGTTATCATATAACTTTAAATATAATTGAATATATATTGTATAACTATATATACACTGATGTTTTATAAAAGGCAGGAGATCTGTTTTGAATATTACAAAATAATTCCGCAAAACTCGGGATTCGATCCCGAGTCTTTCGGCTTTCCTCCCGCCCAACTTACCATCTCGGCCACGGATTGTTTTGGAGATTTTCACGGAATATTATATTTAAATCTAGTTTTAAAGTCCGGAAAATACTCAAAATGATCAGTTACGAAATGGATTCGAACCCGCGTGGTTCTGTTGCAGGACCTCTGACCGGACCAATTGGGCTGCAGGTCTGGATATTCGATATTTGACACAGTTTTAATTTATTGTCTGATTGTGAGACAGATTGATTATTTAGTATATTACATGCTTTATTAATTATTTGATAATTATTTATGGTATGTGTATGGTGTATGGCATGACCATAAATTGACCAATGTGATTGGATAATTTATTTCCTTATGGGTTGGTTTTAAGGCTTGCGTGTTGTTTAGTTATATTTGGTATTACGGCCTGCGAGTCGTCTATTTAAATTATTTAATTATTTTACGGCATGCGTGTCGTTCGCACCTCTTGTAATTTAATTTACTAGTGCAGTATTGGAATTCATTAATGTAATGAAGACAAGAAGGACGAGACGTACGGACTAGAGGAGCCAATTCATCGCGTATGACGTTCCAAGGAGTTGGGAAGATCCACGAAGACCAATTGCAACCTTTTAGATTGACCCTTATGATTTCCATGTTGGCTCATGAAAATCACGTTATGAATTATGGTTATGCTATACATGGTCCTATGCTTTTGATTGTCATGTGATGCGATATATGTTTAAATTTATGCATGTATGTCATGCTATGTATGTTTAGATGTATGTTAGCAAACATAGACATTAACATAGGATAAAAATCCCTCGTTAAATATTTAAATACCGTTCATTAGATAAAACACCTATAAAGACTTCGATCATCTTGAGTGGGTCATGCCAAAGCTGGGCGATCGGATTATCTTAGTAAGGTAGGATAGTTAATGGTGATACCTATGTGTTTTAATGAACTAACAATTCAAAAGAATTTTGAACCTTAAGGCATAAGATGGGATTATAACATGCTTGGGCATACGATGCCAAATCCCATGAATATAATCTAAAAGTTACATATGATGTAATCGATAAAGAGTTATCTACCTAAAGTAGCTCAATTCTAGGCGTCATGCCAAAGCTGAGTTTAGGATTGTGCGAAATGGATCTTAGCCCACTAAAATTACAAATGTTGTAAATTGAGGGTACTTTGTTTTAGTGGGAGTATTTTTCGAGAAATAAAATAATGTGACTAAATACTTTGCATATTGAATTTTGTAGATAATATAGAATGGCATCAATCAACACGTCCACCATTTCACTACGATCAGTCCTTGAGAAGGACAAGCTCAAAGAAAACAGCAACAACTATCTGGGTTGGATCCGGAGCTTAAGAATAGTTCTCAAGCAAGAAAGAAAGCTATATGTTCTTCAGGAAGAAATTCCCAATGAGCCAGCTAATAATGCAAACAAAGCAACAAAAGACAAATGGAAGAAACATTGTGATGATTTCATTGATGTCAGTTGTCTTATGTTGGCTACCATTTGTCCAGAACTTAAGAAGAATCTAGAGGAGATGGAGGCTTATGAGCTGAATGCTCACCTCAAGGAAACTTGCTCGAAGCATGATAGGAAAGAGAGGTATGAGACCTTTCAATCCTTATATGCTTGCAAGATGGTTGAGGGGTCATCTGTCAGCGCTCATGTACTCAAGATGAAATGATATATTGATCATCTTGAAAGGCTTGGTTTTCCACTTTCTAAATAGCACTCCACGGATGTGATCCTAAACTCATTGCCCGAAACTTTCGGTCAGTTCATTATGAATTATAATATGAATGAGATGGAGAAGTATATTGCTGAGCTGCATGGGATGCTTAAAACGGTTGAGCAGAATATTAAGAAGAAACTAAGCCACGTGCTGATGGTCAGCAAAGGGAAGTCCTTTAAGAACAAAGGCAAGGGCAAGGGTAAGGCAAAAGTTGCCAAATCTAAAGACCCTACTAGGCCGGTTTTCAAGGCTAAAGCTCCCAAAGATGGAAATTGCCATCATTGTAATAAACCAGGACACTGGAAAAGAAATTGCAAGATTTACTTGGAAGAGCTAAAGCGTACCAAGGGTAATGAGACTGCCACAAGTATATTTGTTATAGAAGTTGACTTATCTACTTCTAACTCCTGGGTATTAGATACTGGATATGGATCTCACATTTGTACAAATGTGCAGGGGTTGAGAAGCAGTAGAGAACTGGAGAAAGGGGAAATGGATCTAAGAGTCGGCAATGGAGCAAGAGTTGCTGCACTAGCCGTAGGAACTTATGATTTAGTTCTACCCAATGGGCTTTTGTTAGTTTTGGACAATTGCTATTATGTTCCTGCTATGAATAGGAATATTATTTCAGTTTCTACATTAGATTGTGAAGGTTACAGTTTTCTTATTAAGAATAAGATTATTCGTATTTTCTTTGCTAACTTGCTTTATGGTACTGCAAAGTTATATACTGGCCTTTACAATATTGATCTAGATGATTCCGACACTTTGGAAGTCTATAACATTGCATCCAAGAAACCTAAGCTCAATGATTCTAATCCGACTTACTTATGGCATTGTCGACTTGGTCACATAAACGAGAAACGCATTTCTAAGCTCTATAATGATGGACTTTTAGACTATTTTTACTATGAATCATATGGGACATGCGAATCTTGTTTATTAGGCAAGATGACGAAGAATCCTTTCACTGTTCATGGAGAAAGGGGTAGTGATCTATTAGGCCTAATACATACTGATGTATGCGGACCTCTTAGCACTCATGCCATAGGCGGATACCAATACTTTATTACATTTACCGATGATTATAGCCGATATGGATATGTTTATCTTATAAAGTATAAATATGAATCTTTTGAAATATTCAAAATATTCGAGAATGAAGTACAGAATCAACTTGGCAAGAAAATTAAAGCCCTTCGATTGGATCGAGGTGGCGAATACTTGAGCCAAGAGTTCGATGATCATCTTAGGAGTTGTAGAATTGTTTCACAACTTACTCCTCCCGGAACACCTCAGCATAACGGAGTGTCCGAGAGGAGGAATCGAACTTTATTAGATATGGTTCGATCCATGATGAGTCGAACAGAGATTCCATTATCATTTTGGGGCCACGCTTTAAAAGCAGCAGCATTCACCTTTAACCGTGTTCCATCTAAAGCAGTTGAAAAGACACCATTTGAGAAATGGACTGGTAAGAGACCAAACTTGTCTTTTCTAAAGATCTGGGGTTGCGAAGTGTTCGTAAGGCGCCAAGTGTTTGACAAACTGGCAGCTAGATCTGAAAGATGTTTATTTGTGGGATATCCTAAGGAAACTAAAGGATATTACTTTTATAAGCCCGCAGAGAACAAAGTGTTTGTTGCTCGAAATGCTGTATTCTTAGAAAGGGAATTTATTTCCAAAAGAGACAGTGGGAGAAGGGGAATTTACATTCAGCACTAGGATGTGACCCGTTGCACCAATTACATGTTTCCATGGTATTAGTATAAGGGGTATGTGAAAAAGATTGCAGTTGTTGAGTTAAAGCTGCAACTTGGGATGATAGCGTAGAGATTGGATCGTTGTCGGAAATTCCCATAACTCGTTTTGGATTCAAACATACAGAAGGCCACTGATAAGCATTTGCAGCCATAGCTTCTAGTAAAGAATGAGCTTCTGCCATCGTCTTGCCCATTAAAGCACCTCCAGCGGCTGCATCAACCAGAGTGCATGTAGAAGCGCTCAGTCCGTTATTGAATGTCTGAATCTGCAACCAATCCAGTAGACCATGATGTGGGCATCTCCTTAGTAAATCCTTGTATCGCTCTCATGCTTTATGAATCGATTCCATCTCAAATTGCCCGAAAGTAGTTATCTCATTTCTGAGTCGTGCTGTTTTTTCTGGTGGAAAGAACTTCGCCAGAAAAGCTTGTGCTAATTCCGCCCACGTTGTGAAATAGCCAGGTAAGAGTGAATTCAGCCAGAACTTGGCTTTGTCCCTCACAGAGAATGGGAAAAGCCGTAGATGAATGATATCATTGGTAACACCGTTGGTTTTGAATGTGTCGCATATCTCGAGGAAGGATGCAATATGAGCATTCAGATCATCATTAGCCAATCCACAAAATTGGCTTGCTTGCACCATTTGAATGATAGCCGGTTTAATCTCGAAATTGTTTGCTTGAATGGTTGGGCGCCGAATTCCCGAAAAATTCGCATTGATTTGTGGAAGTGCATAATCACGGAGTGCCAATGCCGGTTGAGCTTGCTGAATGGGGTCGATCCCTTGATTTCCAGTGTTGTCACCCATGGTATCCGTAGTTGACAACTCACGTCTTTCCTTCCCGTTTTTCCGCAAAGTGCATTCGAGTTCGGTATCCAAAGGGAATAGACCTTCATTACCAAATTTTCTCATGCACTAAACGAACTCCTGAAAGGAAAACAAATAAAAACAAATTTACACAAAAATAAAATAATGTTCAAATTAAGACTAAAAATACTGAAATTGATATTAGTAAAAACAATCAGTCCCCGGCAACGGCGCCAAAAACTTGTTACGTATTTTTGTGAACGCAAGTGCACGTGTCGTAATCAAGTAAAAAAGTAATGAGAAAAATATCGTTCCCTCGAGGACTGATGCACTAATTACCAATTTATTTGTATTCCTAATTTTATTTGAACGACCGAATTTTGTAGTTGAAGAATTATTAAAAACTAAATAGTGCGACAAACTAATAACAAATAATGGAATCAATAGTCCGATGAAAGGAGATCAAATAAGAGAAGAATTTAGGATTGATAATTCGCCTCGATTTATCCGAATTAATCTTGATTTATATAATTTATGTAATTTCCCAATTTATTGAAAGCGAAGATTCTACGATAATCTAATGCCTCTTCCGAGGTCAGTAGAATTTTCCAAAGCGAACAATTCACTCTATTCCTAGGTGAGTTAATTCGACCTTAGTCAAAAAGTTCTAAAATCTTCAAACGGGCTTCGCAATTCCTATGAGTATATTCCTATCTCACAAGACAAAACGGTTTTTACCCCATTTACACTACTTACTCTCCTCTCCCGATTTAAGTTATGTAGTTAAAACAATTCAATCATAGGCCACACAATTGAAAGCATTAAGAACAATTAGGAAAACTCAATAGAAAAGGGAAATATATCAATAACGTAAAAATCAAAATTAATTCTTCATAATCTCAATTTCATCACAATCCTAGAATAAAAGAGTCTAGCCCGACATGCTAGAAAACAATACACAAATATTCAAATTAAACATAAAGAAGAAATTCAAACACAATTGAAGAACTGGATTCTTCCGTTCTCTGGCCTTGCTTTCTGCTGCTAGGTATTTTTCTCCTCCTCTTCGATCCTGTATTTTCTGACCTTCACTGCCTTTTTATAACCTTCCTTCCGCCTCCAAAATTCGTCCGAGACTTAGGTCGAAACAGCCTTCAGAACAGCCAAAAACGCGGGCTGAAATCATGGATCCCGCGCCGCGGGCCGCGGCCCGGCTTAAGTGTGCCGCGGCCCTAGTCCGTGTGCTGCCCAGGCCTGGGCGATTTTTCATTACGGGCCGCGGCTCAGAATGAGTGTGCTGCGGCCCCCGGTACAGTTTGTACCGGTTAGCTCTGGGTTAGGCCTGTAACGCGGCCCAGGCTTGATGCGACGCGGCCTTTGACCAAAAAAATATCGTTTTAGGCCCGTTTTTCTTCGTTTGAGCTTCATGACTCTAATATCCTTCAAATTATGTAAACATAAGGCAATAAGAGTTCATTTACGCAGATTTAAACCCAAAATGGAGATAAGATAATGATAATAAAGTGTACAAAATAACATATAACAAGCTACATAAATACAGAAGGGGAAAAATAATTAATAAATAAGAAGAGGTAAACTAGAAAGTGAAAGAAAATTAATAATATATTTATCAACAAGTATTCATCTCCTCGTACTATTTATCAAAATTAATAATATATTTTTTAAAATATTTCTATTGTTAATAAGTATTATTATATTAGCTTATTATTTATAATTATTTATTATTTCTATTAATAATAATATCATTTATATTATTATTATTACTCATTTTTAGATTATTAGTTACTTTCGATTCGATTCGATTCGATTCGATTTTTTCTGGTTGATCCAAATTCGCTTTTTTCAGTTCAATTCAGTTTAGTTAAGTTCAGTTTAGTTTTTTTCAGTTCAATTCAGTTCAGTTGAATTTTACCGGAGATAACAGGCCCTCAATTGTTTTCTTAATATTTGTACAGATTCTATTTATTTTTTTTATTTCAGATTTTTATTTTTGATATGCAAGTTATTTTCTATGATTCCTGACCACTAACGGATTCCGTTAAGAGTTACTGATTTGAAACCAAGTTGCAAATCATGGGACCAAAAGTGTTTTGGCAAAAATTTCACGGGACCAATATTTTTTAAGTTCCATAATTTTTTATATTTTTTGAAAATATCCCGTAAAAATTATTTTCTTTAATTACGTCCCAATTTTTTGCTTATTGTACAGTTCAGCGAAAATTATAAAAATGACGTCGTTTTGTCTACGTGTGCTCCAACATGGGGTTTTCCGTGCGCGGCTGAGGTGAATCTACATGTCATTTTTTGGAACTTTTTTCCATCTCTCATTTTTTATCTTTCATCTCCTTCAAATACCTCATGAAATTCACGTAATTGGACAAATTTCTAAACTATAGAACCACTTTTATTTGGTAATTGTCCGAAAATATAGCTCATTTTATTCTTCATTATTCTGTATGTTTTGTATGCAACTTTATGTGGAAATACACTTCTTTAGCCACTTTGCCATAGTCAATGACAATATTTGTCAAGGGATTTAGTTTGTACAAATTCTAGCAAAAAAGGTACAAATTCTAGCCAAAAATGACATAGTTGGACCAATATACCCTTACTTTTCAATGTGATGGTAACCCTGTAATAAATGATCAATTATTAATCGGGTTACATTCCTACATGCTAGTAACTCGCTACGAAATGATTATTTCTTTATTGTGTTACTCTATTGTGTGCTGGTAACTAGTTAAAAAATAATCATTTCTTTATTGGGTTACTCTATTGTGTGCTAGTAACAGCTCGCATGAAGATGTAGGCGGTACAATGATATTATTCGCGACTGGCTAACAAAAAGACACAAATGGACCCTAAATTAATCCGACTGCCAAGATGTCCATAATCTTAGCTCTAATACCAGATTCTGTAACAAATCCTTTATGTACGTTGTCATCTGTCGTAGTTCACTCTCATTTTCCATCCTCCATAACTTACGTTAACAAACCTTTACGTATGTAATCCTATCATCATAGCATACGTTATCTACCCATCTATAACGTATGTTATGCTCGTTGACAAACTGATACGAATCATAAAATCCTAACATGGAATTATGACAAAGTGATACGAAATCATAAATTCGTTACAGAGAAACAAGGCATATTTATACGAACTGTAAAATTCGCAACATGGAATAATGACAAACTGATACGAAATCGTAAATTCGTAATAGAGAAACAAGTCATGTTGATACAAAATAAAAATAATTGTAATTCGTAATAGAGAAACAAGTCATGAGGTAATGGAGCGCTTTTCCGGATCTTGAAACGATGTTGGGGAGCTTCATGAATGCTCCAAGTGTTGATTTCAGCGGATATCCTTTACTGTATTCTCCCCACCAGTTAGCATAATCCGGTGGTCTTTTGATGCCAGATTTTTTCGTTTAAAAGTCCATTTGTCCTACAATAAACAAACAATAGAACCAAATCAATAATTCGGAACATGTAAATAATGTTACGAAATTGCAAATTATGTTACGAAATTATAATTCGTAACACGGTTACAAAACACTACCTGTTATGATTTTATAATTTTGTAACTGGTCAGAATTAGTTACGGCGTAACAAGAATTCACAACAAAAGCGAAGGAGTGCAATGTTACGAAATTTAAAATTCGTATCAACAATAAGTGTTACGATATTATACTTCTTAACCGGGTTAAAAACAGGACAAAAATACGTACATCGCACAAATGTTTTACAAAATTTAAATTTCGTAAGTTCGTAACAACATCTCACACAACAGAATTAGTTACGAATTTCGAAATTCGTAACATATGTTACGAAATTGGTAAACATTTGTTACGAAATACGAAATTCGTAACAACATAATTAACAGTGTTACTAAATCGCACAAAAAAATCCCAATAAGCATAAAAATGACGATACGAAATACGAATTTCGTAACAGGGATACAAAATATCCAATACGAGATTTTAAATTCGTAACAAAGTTATAACCTTATTATGAAAATATCACTTATTCTTGCTTTTTCGTATCATTACTCCAAATGTGTTACGAAATTCAAATTTCGTAACTTCGTAACCAGATCTCACATAACAGAATTAGTTACGAATTTCGAAATTTGTAATAACTATTACGAAATTGGTAACATTTGTTACGAAATACGAAATTCATAACAACATAATTAACAGTGTTACTAAATCGCACAAAAAAACCCAATAAGCATTAAAATGACGATACGAAATACGAATTTCGTAACACGGATACAAAATATCCAATACAAAATTCTAAATTCATAACAAAGTTATAACCTTATTATGAAAATCACATTTCGTATCACTTATTCTTGCTTTTCGTATCATTACCCCAAATGTGTATTGAAATTCAAATTTCGTAACTTCGTTACCAGATCTCACACAGCAGAATTAGTTACGAATTTCGAAATTCGTAACACCTGTTACGAAATTGGTAATATTTGTTACGAAATACGAAATTCATAACAACATAATTAACAGTGTTACTAAATCGCACAAAAAAATCCAATAAGCATAAAAATGACGATACGAAAGACGAGTTTCGTAACAAGGATACAAAATATCCAATACAAAACTCTAAATTCGTAACAAAGTTATAACCTTATTATGAAAATCACATTTCGTATCATTTACTCTTGATTTTCGTATCATTATTTCAATACGAAAATCTAAAATCGTAACAGAATATCCAATATGAAATTGCAATTTTCGTAATATGTGTAATCGATCTGAGAAAAAAAACAGGCGATAATAACAAGATTCGTATGAATTCACCCATCAGATCAACCACAAATCGTATCAATTCACCAATCGTAGCAGTTACGAAATTCATAACATGTATACCAAATCTCCAATACGAAAATTTCAAATCGGCACAAATGTGTTACGAAATTTGAATTTCGTAACTCCATACTGATACGAAATGACAAAATCTTAACAAAAAATCAAGGCATAGTGATACGAAATGATAAAATTGTAACATGGTAACCCAGTACGAAATGAATAAATCGTAACAACTGTAAATTCGTAACCATGTATGCAAACATGCGAAAACTAGATCTAAAACATCAATACATCCAAATCCATCGTAAATCACCCCAAATATATCACGAATCACCAGTAATCATATGAAAACTTGTAAATCATCAAAAACAAGTACGAAAATAGCATTATTTCAAGCTAGATCTGGGATTTTTCTATAGAGAGAAAGTTGGAGAAAGAGAAATAAAACCGAGAGAGAGTAGGGAAGATCCCGAACCTTGAGTTCTGCCGAGAATATTACGAGCTCCATGGTGGTTTGGGGGGGCAGCAGCGGCGACGACGGTTTCCGGCGAGATTTTGAATATTTTTAGACACAGAAAGAGAAGGAAACAGAGAGAAAAAGATTAGAGGAGATGATAAAGTGAAGCATGGAGCAGCATGGTAGACGGGCGACGACAGTGGCAGCGGTGAAAGGAATCCGACGATGGTGTCTACGATGAAATTGAGGCAGCAACGGTGGTGGTGGAAAGAGAGAATTGAAATAGAGAGAAGAGGGAGAAGAGAGGTTCATCGAAGGAAAAAAAAAGAGGAGGGAGAAAAATAATGAATTAAAAAAAAGGATGAGATAAAAGTAGGTGGGTTGAAGGGTAAAATCATCCACAAGTTGTGAAATTGGCTAGAATTTGACAATAGTAAGTTGCATAACATAATTTGTAGTCTAAAGGATCCATATGACTACATTCCTACTCCTCTCTAACTTTGGGGGTGTTTGGCAATCGACTGGTAGCTGGTTGTATTAACTGGTAAAAAACAGCTGGTTATACTAACTGGTTTGACCAACTGGTTGTATTAGATGGTTGCAGAAATGTGTTTGGTAAATTAGCTGGTTACTATTAGCTGATTACATGTAAAATTACATATAAGGGCATACATGTATTGTGTTAATAAATAATAATAATAATAATAATAATAATAACAATAGCGTTCAATACAACAATTTTAAAATGATAATCTAATAACATCTATCGTCTAGCTGCTGTTAAACTTGAGGTAATGTTATCACGAATAATTTTCATATCTCTCGTTCTCGTACTATCTTCACCAGGCGCAGAATTACCTTCGAGATCTTGTAAAATATCACGAGGTATGAACTTTGGATGTTGATCAATTACTTCAAAACCTATATCACCAATTTTGTTTTTTCTAATGTAGTTGTGCAATGCAAAACATGAACATATTATTCTATTTTGATCCATCAATGAATATATTGGCATTTTTTTGCAATATCTTCCATCGAGCCTTAAGGACACCGAATGCCCTTTCAATGCAACTTCTTAAAGATGAATGAGATCGATTGAATACTTCTCGCGATCCCCTTGGATTTGCACCACGAAACTCAGACTGATGATATCTCGACTTAGAATATGGCGTGAAATATCCTTCTCTTTCTAGATAGCCTTTATCCACCAAATAATACTTGCCTAAATATAAATAAAAACAACTGTATTTAACTATATTCGTAGTGAGTAATTAATTATTCAAAAAATAAAATTAAACTACCTTGTGGTGGTTTTGGAAATTTGAGAGTTGGATTATTTATCGTGTGGAGAAAAATCCGAGCATCATGTGCTGATCCCTCCCATCCTGTTAACACATAAGTGAATAACAAATCAAAATCACATACTGCTAATACATTTGTAGTTGGTATTTGTATCACTCCCAGAGCCATCCAGGAATATTACAGCACCGTGGGCCCCGATATGGAACCCACAAGGCTAGAAGACATTTTCGTAAGCATTTGCAAACGCCCAAGAGGCTAACGACGATACTATCTTTTAAAAACATTCGAAGACTTAATAAAATCCGTTTAACAAAACCGTCGTAAAAATCTCATTTGAAACCACAAGGCCCGAAATGCCAAAACTCAACAGTTTAAAAACATACGTTAAGCTATCGCTTATACGTACCGACAAAATAGTTTAGAAAATAATTTTCCAAAGTAACTTAAGTTACCAGATATCAAATAGTCATTGAAAAATACTCATGCAGCGGAAAAGAGAAACAATTAAAAATTCTCTAGCAGCGGAATATAACAACTGATCAGGAAACTCAATTCACGAATACATGCCCTAGCCAGTATCCTCCGGGAAGCTCATCTCTTCACAACCGCTACAAGCTCGATATCCCAACAACCTAAAAAGAAAGCCCACGACGGGGTCAGCCATAATATCCAACAACGACAACGATCACATCGCGTCAATAATTACCTACCAAAGAAAATACTAAGTAAGAATACATACTCGCATGACGACATCAATATGTCCACGATAACAACAACAATATATACTTATGGAATTCCGATGATCCAGCGCACACAGCATAGATCCCAAGATGATCCTGAAAGACCAACACGAGGTGGATAACCCATAATATACATATTCACAACAACACATGGTAATCCAATGATCCAGCGCACACAGCATAGATTCCCATGATGATCCCGTCGGACCAACGCATGGTGGAAATACCTGTCCAACGATCCAACACACACATCTATAGATTCCCATGATGATCCCGTCGGACCAACGCATGGTGGACATAAGACAACAATGCACAAATGCATATTAACAACGATACGCAAATGCATGACAACAACAATACACAATGTATCACAACATGACCGACATGAACAGACAAAAATGATTAGAGTACTTGCCCCGAGTCCTTCGAGAGCAATCTCGATGTCTAAACCATCACGAACCATTATCCTCAATATTCGACGGTCCAAAATATCACTGACTGCAGATAATTCATATCTTCGTCTTTATCACAATGTATCCTCGATACCCAAGTATACCAATAACAAAAGTAAATCATATATAGTATGATTTAAATTCCCAAAATCTGAAAACAACTTATAATCCCAAATCTCCTGTGTTCACAATTATAATCATTGCTATACGAATTATAAACGAATGAAACGGAAACCATTCATTAAATATTATAAACTAAGCAAGTAAAATACTTGCCTTGATATCGACACGATGATGAAGCTGTTACCAATTCCATTGCATTCGTCTACGAGATCCTCAGTCCCGACCAAAGCAATCTACGAACATTCTCGATCACAACCGCAAAGCATGGTTCTAATCACCGATCAATAATCTCAACCTATTACAATAATCGATTAACACACATTCGATAATAATCAACAACCGATATAACCAATCAAAAAACCCACCGGTTCTACAATATCTCGGTAAAACATAGTCTGAACAATCCAACTCAAACCAGCACGAATTCATAACCACAACACGATATACTACACTGCCTGACCACTTAGCGCACGTTAATCATATACCGTAGCGTGCGCTAAGTTATTTCCGTTAGCATGCGTTAGGCAGTTCAGCTAGCGTGCGCTAATGTTATACAATTGCATGCCTTACAAGTATCGGCTTAACACCTTGCGATAATGGATACGAATGTAAAGGAAATCATATTCGATGATCAATCACAATCTTTCCGGTTCCAAATTGTTTATCATGATTCGTGTTTCATCAAGAACATATGAATTCCACCACTACAATTAACTCGACCTAACGAATGTTCGATCTTCATATCTAAGAATACCGATAATTCAACATACGATCGTCTTGCTATGTTCTATTTATCAAGAGTTCCTCAAGAACACTATGTGATTCGAAATCATGTTCATAGTCATCAAAACAACATAATTCGATATCCTTTAACATGTTAATAATCATCCAATTCATATCCAAGTCATGTATAATCATATTCCTCAATATACACTTCTTATAACATTAAGAATCATATCAACACCACTATAATCATCATCATACGAATCAAATACGGATAACAATACCAAAAATCCGAAATCAAGGTGTAGAGTTCAACAACATACCTCAAGAACATGAACAACACCATCAAACACATCAAGGATCAACCATATCTTCATATCCAAGCCTCAAATCCATGTTTCCAAGCTTATATCCAAGATAGAAGAGGTTTATATTCACTACCATACTCAGAGGGACAAATTTCGGAGGAAGGAATGGTTCTTTTTTCGTGAAGAAGTGAAAGACCGAACCCCATTTTATAATCTACACCGCTCTTACGGACATTATAAATCCATAGTAACGTACGTAATGCTCCTTACGTACGCTACAGGTCCTTCATAACGTACGTAACATCATTCCAGAACTCACTGTATCCGTTCGTTTCTTGCATAACGTACGTTACACTTGTTCCATAGCGTACATAATGCGTACGTTGACTTGCTACAGTATATACTCATATTACGTACGTAATACCTAGTTAACTTATCTTTTGGCACGCCAGCCGATACCTGGGGTCCACATGGCAGGTATTGATTCCTCTGTCCGATTTTTCTCGTTACGTACGCAATGCGTTATACATAACGTACGTAACACTTAGAATCTTAGCGTACGTTATGTACACTACGTATCGTACGTTATGTCTGTGTCTTAGCGTACGTAAGCTCCTATGCTTAACGTACGTTACGCTTGACAAAGTCCTCTCTGATCAGCCAACTATATCTCACCTTATACTTTTAACGTACGTAAAGACCTCACGTTAACGTACGTAACTCTTGGGGATTAACGTACGTAAGCTCATATGCTTAACGTATGTTATGGCTTCTATACTTAGCCATTTACAACTGATCTTTCTCATCGTCTCAATATACCGAATGCGTATACATGACACACTATATCCTCAACTGTAATTGTCGACCAAGTACGACAATTATACCAATACAGATGTCTCAGTCCTTCATTTATTTTATCCATACTGTACAAATTCCATGCTGTACAACATAACTCGGATAAAATAACATTAAACAATAGTAGTAGAAATTCCGGATATTACATACTACACCATTTAAAATAAGTTTCGTCCTCGAAACTTGAAATCCATCATAGAAAAACAAACAAACCGTTCAACCAAAATATTCCTAAACCATCACGACAACGATCAATCTCATCATTAACGAATAACCAAAACAGTATACTTACATATGCGCCAAGTCGACGATCTCCTCAGATACTAGCAAGTGACTCCACCGTAAAGCCTCAATACGCTTACAATCACAATTCCGTGAGTCTCAACAAAATATATCATCTTCGGATAAAATAATCTATCTGTGTCAAATCCTGTTTGCCTGATTATACAGTCAAGTCCCAATTCCGATAAAACGAATAATGCACGATACATCTATGAAACAACTGACAAAACAATGACACAAATCCCGAAATATCGACACAAAATTCGAACGTTCATACGACCATTACCAATGATCAACCGACAAATTAACCGAGAATACCATTGACATGATAAACTCCAATACGACCAATCCAAAGGTCAAAACACAATCGAGTATATCATCAACATGATAAACTCGAATATGACCATCCAAAGGTCAAAACACAACCGAATATATCATCAATATGATAAATTCCAATATCATCAATGAACGATCAACAATAATCGAGAATACCCTCACATGGTAAGTTCCAACACGATCAATACAGAATCACCGAGACAGATATACGGACGAATAAAATTCTCAAAACGTTACACCAATCACATGCAGTGGATCTCAAAGAAACACACCCGACTGGTGAACATACCCCTCGGCATACGAACAACCAATCACAAACCGACGAACATACCCAATCATACATGGAGTAGGAACGACCAATCAATATCCAAAATAACCATTCTGGGGTCACCATCTCCAAATCCACACTTACAAAGGAATCATTCAAAAATTCACTATGGTAAAATCGTACTACTACCACACCAATGGAATCACATAGCACATATGTCCCGGTTTCACAAAACTCGTCGTTCCAAAATCACATCCTGTACATGAATCTACAACACGCAGTATATTTCTCTTATCTGATCAATCAACCGATCATCCATGGATAACCAAACTACCATACTAAAGTTCGAATCTCTTTTCATCGTACCATACTGATGTATTATCCAATTTGTAAGTCACAATCATAACTTCACTATGATATGCACTATGCACTAAATGCGTATGTATATCAATCACATTTTCAAAACCAGTTAGAAATCATAGAGTCTCATCAATAAGACAAATTTTCGAAAGTTCTTTCAAGAATTTCAAAATTCAAAACACAAATTTTCGTAGGACTACGAAATTAATTTTCGAAAAATTAAATCGGCTCGTTTACATCAAGTTCTTGATGACAATTCTTTTTGAATACACACGATTAAATGAATGAAATTATGCAAATGATCGACCACATCCATACTCCTGTATACCAGTTCGGCTTGTCACCGAATCCACTAACATTCCATCAGAAAACCACCCGATAGAGTTGTAATACCCGGTTGTGCTTCAGTCATTATCATTCAGTAATTGTCATTCAATAATTTTCACTTGTTAATAATCATTCATCATCCACATTCACTCATTCGTGTTCACCGTTCGGAATAACTTCGAGTCGTGTATCGATATTGTTCATTGTTTCAACCTTGCTTGGAAATCGAGACAAGAATATTATCTTGATTGTTGTAATTGATTCATTAGTCGATATTAACATTGGAGTTCATGTCATTTCAAATCTCCTCATTGTTCAAATCGTACTATTGTTGGGCGAACCCTTGTAATCATTGCTTGGAACCACCGTTTTGGGGTTTCCGCACTTCCATTTCATGTTATTATTTCCTAAATATTGAATTCTAATGATTTTATTCTCTTTCCGGGTCATTTTTCGTCATTTTAGGACCCAAGGGGTGTGCGCCGCGGCAAAAGGGAGTGTGCGCCGCGGCACACACATGTTGCAGAATTGTGGCCACGGCTCCTGCCGGCAGGGCCGCGGCACGCTGCCGAACCACTGGACAGATTTCTGGCCCTGTGCCGCGGCACACTCGGCCGGGCCGAGGCACACTGCCGAGCACTGGGGGCAGATTTTGGCCCTGTGCCGCGGCACACTCGGCCGGGCCGCGGCACACAGTGCAGACTCCTTATAACTGCATTTTGTTGAGGAGAACAAGCTCATTTCTTCATTTCACTTCTTCCTCTCTTCCTTGGGGTGATTTTGGGCGATTTTGTGGTGTTTTAACATCATCAAAACTCAGAGATTTTCATCTTCTTCAAGTTGTAGTGTGGATCAACAACATATTTGTGGATTCTTCATCCTAATCTAAGGTAACTTCTTCAACCCTTGAATTCGATTTTGAGTTGGAGCATGATGTTTTGGATGGTGTAATCATGAATTGTGATGGATATATGTGTGATTATGAGTTTTTTACAAGTTATCATCGGATTGTTGGAAGTTTTTCTCAAGAACACTTTGAAGGTTGACTTGGAGTTGGGTTTTGCAATTTGATGTTATCGTAAACTCGATTTGAGTATTTCGTTTGGATTATCAATTGTATTGATGGTGTTTTGGTGGTTTGGATCATTCAATATAAGATGGATTTCGATACAAATGCGATTAGTTGTTTAGAATGGGAGTTTGTTTTCAAGGTGTTTGTCGAAATGCCTCAATGAATTTGGATTTATTGTATCGACATCTTGAATTGGTTATGATCGCTATTGATTCGTATATTAAGCGAGTTATTGATAATTGTGTTATTCAAGGTTGTTCGAGCGACCGGTAGTTTCCTTTAGGACGTTGTTCGAGAGAGGACGTATCATCACCGGTGTTAAGGTAAGTTGATTCTTACTCGGTTAAAGGGATATTCATTCCTCATGTTGTTGTTCATTCATACATGTAATTCACTCATAATATATCATTCATGTCGAGACCTATATCTTATCAACTAATCATGTAACTCATAAGGAATTACGGTTCCAAATCATTTCATTGAGCTATCCCTCGTTGTATCATTACGTCATCTTGGTGAGTCGTTTCTCCATCCTTGTCGGATTTATTTCATTATCTCTCATTTTGGTCGCTTTTGTTCTTGTTACATTATGGGCTTGTATTGCGTTGCCGGGTGGCGTATGTGTGAAATTTTTAGTCGGGCACACTATAGTCATGTGTATAGGCGGGACTCCGGACACATTGGACGGTGCACACGGTAATGTGTATATGCAGGACTCCGGACACATTGGACTGTGAGACAAATTAGGCCAATAGTGGGTGTGTATGCGAGTCTCCGGACACTCGGCTACTTGTGAACTCACACATTCCATTCGGACGTACTATGATGCTCATCATTCAACTCAATTCATTAATTCATTCATGTGATTGTTGTATATTATTCAACTCTTGAGGATTGTTGTTCTGTTTAACTGACCCCGTTGGGGATTATTGTTTTTAGGTCATGGCAAGGCGAAAGCATAGGAAGAGAACGTTGATGGAGAGTAATCCCAATGATACTAGTAGGGGGCCCCAGTCTCTCCATTTATTCATGTTGTCTTTTTATGTATTTTTCGCTGCAGTTCCATGTGAACTATATTTTATTCAGTGATGTATATTTTATATTCATATGAAATATACATGTATTCTATTTTCCTGGGTGTGTTGTAATTGAAACTCCTCATCGGAGTACTTTTTGATGTAATGTGGTTCGATACTACGTTTACCCTGTGTAATTCATTCATTTTCACTTGCGTGGTGGGTCCCAGTCGGGGGTCCACGGCACTGTAATATCCACCTAGTTTGGGGTGTTACAAAGTTGGTATTGGAGGGTGGTTTTGAATACTACCTTCCGAGTCATGTCTCATTTGAAATCATTGTTCGTCAGACTAGTATCATTGGACTTTCGCGTCACGTGTGACCTGTGCAATCGCGGAGCCCTTCAGATCGAAAGAACTGTTAGATTTCTGATGCCATGGTATAGTTTCTGGAAATAAGAATCACTCATTCATCATTCATCAGTTAATAATCCTCAATCATCAGTTTCATTTTGATCATGTCGATCATGTTAACTCATTAGTCACTCAGTTCATTTCAGTACTCAATTGTTGATCTTGAAGATCGTATCATTAATCTTGTTAACTTGTGCAAGATAATCATTTCAAAAATTTCATCAGATAATCATGTCATGTCATTTGATCATTCACGTAATCATTGTGTAGCGCGTGTGCTCATTTTTATCATCTCATAATTCAATCAAAATGTGATATTCATGCGGAATCTATAATTATCATGTGTTCCTACCTTCAGTATGGATCGAGCTGGTAGAGGACGCAGAGGAGGAGGCCGCGGTGCGGGACGAACCCCGAGGGCTCGTGTTAATACTCGTGCAAATGCGAGGAATAATGCTAATTCATCGAGCAGCGACGCCGCCACTCATTCTCTTGGAAATGATCATTCACTGTCAGGGAGTCGTACCCGGGACACAGCTCAATCAGAAGGTGTCTAAGTCGATCCTCTCACTTTCATGCAGGGCGTGATGGCCCAAATGACTCAGATAGCACGTCTGATGGAGACGATGCAGAACTCAATGGCTCAGAATCAACAGGCCCCTCCGCCGCCACCTCAGAGGCAGGAGAGGACTGTCAGCATCATCAATGACATCTCTCGCCAGAGGCAGCCTACTTTCGAGGGCTCATCTGAACCGGCGGACATCATTCATTGGATGGAGCATTTCAAGAAATTATTCACTATGGTGGAGTGCCCCGAGGGACACAAAGTTTCAGTCGCGGCTTACTACCTGGGTAAGAGCGTTCACTCGTGGTGGCTATCTCTGAAGCCCACCGACAGAGATTGTACGTGGGACCAGTTCAGAACTTTCATGATGGAAAGATGTTACCCGGCCCCACTCAGGGAGGAAAAGCTGTCAGAGTTACTCAGTCCCGACCCCTCAACGGAAGATGACGTTCTCGCCATTGCCGAGAAATTCCCGGAGCTACTTCTTTTTGCCTCATCTATCATCCACTCAGAGGCGTACAAAATTAAATATTTCAGTAAGAGGTTGAAGCCTCGCATGCGGATGCAGTTGCTTAATCACAATTGCACGACTCTAGCCGAATTCATCGAGAAAGCTCTTATGTATGAGCTTACTGCTAAGGAAATTGCTAAGCAACAACCTTCATCGTCTGGCAAGAAATCAAAGAACCGTAATCAGTCTGAAGGCGGTCAGGCAACCTTCAAGAAGCCTCGTGCGGGCTCTACTTTTTCGGAGCGACCTCCTACGGCGCCTAGTCCTGCGGAATCTCAGTCCTGAGCGGCCAGCTCGGCCGTCACCTATTATAACTGTGGTGAACAGGGTCATTTAAGCACGAAGTGTTTGAGGCAAACCATCACGTGCAATAACTGTGGAATTGCGGGGCATAGGGCTCGTTTTTGCCGAAGGGACTCCAAACCCACTCCGGCGACATCTCAGGCCCCGAAACAGTCAGCGGTTCCGAATCAGGCCACTCAGTCCGCGTTGTTTAAGATGACAGGAGCTAACAAAGGCGGAGCCCATAGCTATCAGACGGGAGCGTCCGGTTCCGGGGTTGGCAAGCCCCGAATTTATGAGATGAAGAGAGTTGATGATCCGGAAGCCCGAGAGATCTCAGGTACACTCGAAATCCTATCTCAACCTGTATGTACCCTTTTTGATACTGGTGCATCGCATTCATTCATTTCCGAGTCATGCTTGAGTAGACTTCATCTGGATAGTGCTACTAATTGTGAGCCTTATATCATTGGACTACCTAACGGTAGGAGAATTATCGGAGATTGTGAGATTAAGAATTGTCCTATTCAGCTTCATGGCCGTGATTGGTCGGCAGATCTGATTGTGGTGGATTTACCTAAAAACAATGTCATTTTGGGTATTGATTGGATGGATCGTCACGATGCCATCCTTAGTATCCGTAAGCGAATGGTCACTATTATTTTAGACGATGGAATCGAGTATGTTTTTCATGGGAGTAACCCCAGCTGTTTCGGAAAGGTTATCAATGTGATGAAAGCAGCGAAATTACTCAGTCAAGGGTGTTTTGGTTATTGGTGCTATATAACCAAAACCGAGAAATCATCAGTGTCATTGTCAGATATTCCGGTAGTGAGAGAATATGCCGACGTATTTCCTGACGAGTTACCGGGTTTACCTCCACAGAGAGATGTGGAATTCACAATAGAGTTGGAACCTGGTACGTCCCAAATATCGAAGGCACCGTATCGGATGGCCCCGACCGAAATGCAAGAACTGAAGAATCAATTGGAGGATTTGACAGAGAAAGGTTATATCCGACCGAGTGCGTCCCCGTGGGGAGCACCGGTGTTATTTGTTAAGAAGAAGGATGGTTCTTTTCGCTTGTGTATTGATTATCGGGAATTGAACAGAGTGACGATCAAGAATAAATATCCCCTACCCCGTATTGATGATCTTTTGGATCAACTTCAGGGAGCTTCAGTATTTTCCAAGATCGATTTAAGATCTGGGTATCATTAGTTGCGAATCCGAGAGTCGGATATTGCTAGAACGGCATTTCGAACGCTTATGGTCATTATGAGTTTGTGGTAATGCCATTTGGACTAACTAATGCACCTGCGGTATTCATGGAATTAATGAATCGAGTTTTCATCAACTATTTGGATCAGTTCTTGGTTGTCTTCATTGATGACATTTTGATTTATTCTCGTGACCGAGAGGAGCACGAATCTCATCTTCGTCAGGTTCTCGACGTGTTGAGACAAGAGCAACTTTATGAAAAGTTTTCCAAGTATGAATTCTGGATGTCCGAAGTGATGTTGCTCGGACATGTAATTTCATCAGATGGAGTTCGTGTCGACCCTCAAAAGACGGAGGCTATTTGAGATTGGCAACCTCCGAAGAATGTTAAGGAAATCCGAAGTTTTCTCGGATTAGCTGGTTACTATCGGCGATTTGTGGAAGTATTTTCTAAAATCGCTCAACCCATGACGAACCTTTTGCGGAAGGATAATAATTACACGTGGACTGACGCGTGTCAGCGGAGTTTTGAGGAACTCAAGAGTCGTCTAATTTCAGCACCTGTCCTTTTCTTTCCACAAGGGACGGAGGGATTCGTGGTTTATAGTGACGCATCCGGTCAGGGTCTCGGATGTGTACTCATGCAGAATGGGAAAGTGATTGCCTATGCTTCACGACAACTAAGGCCTTATGAGGTCAATTATCCGACCCATGACCTGGAGTTAGCGGCCGTGGTTTTTGCATTGAAGATTTGGCGTCATTATCTTTATGGCGTCACCTGTCAGATTTTCACCGATCACAAGAGTTTGAAATATATATTTACTCAGAAGAAGTTAAATATGCGTCAGAGATGGTGGCTGGAACTAATTAAGGACTATGATATCGAGATTCAGTATCACCTGGGTAAGGCGAATGTGGTCGCCGATGCCTTGAGCCGTAAGTCCGTTCAGGAGCAGATGCTTGCTCGTTTAACTATTCAAAAGGAACTTCAACAAGAATTACTTAGGCATGAGATCGAGGTTTGGTTACAGCGTGTTCAGGGACAGCTTTGTATGCTGGAGATTTCATCGCCACTTGAAGAGGCGATAAGAGTGAATCAGGGTTCAGACCCATTTTTGTTACGTATTCGAGATGATGTGACTCAGGGGAAAGCCCATGGATTTGTGGTCCACGAGGATGGACTTTTACGATTTAAGAACCGGTTATGTGTTCCGGCGGATGACGAGTTGAAAAGCTCAATTTTGACAGAGGCCCATGCTACCCCTTATTCTATTCATCCGGGTTCCAGCAAGATGTACAAAGACTTGAAACAAAATTACTAGTGGAGTAATATGAAGCATGAAGTCGCCGAGTTTGTTTCGAGATGTCTCACCTGTCAACAAGTCAACATAGAACATCAGCGACCGGTGGGTATGCTGAAACCGCTCCCTATTCCAGAGTGGAAGTGGGAGGATATTTCAATGGACTTCATCATGAGTTTGCCGACGAGTCGCCGTGGCCTGAATAAAATTTGGGTAATCGTGGATCGTCTAACTAAGTCTGCTCATTTTCTCGAGATTAAGGATACGTGGGGTCCCGAGAGACTTGCCCAGTTGTTCATCAAGGAAATAGTGAGATTGCACAGTACTCCTAAGAGTATCGTTTCTAATCGTGACGGGCGATTCGTGTCTCATTTTTGGAAATCAGTTCATCGTGCTATGGGAACTCAGCTCAATTTCAGCATAGCTTTTCACCCTCAGTCCGACGGACAATAAGAATGAACTATCCAGACATTGGAGGACATGTTGAGAGCTTGTGTTCTCGATTGGAAAGATGATTGGGAAGCCCAACTACCATTGATCGAATTCACGTATAATAATAGTTGGCATGCTTCGAATAAGATGGCACCATACGAGGCCTTGTACAGTCGTCTTTGTTGATCTCCTTTGTGTTGGGATGACTTATCAGAATCAATCGGCACAGAGCCCGATATGCTTATAGCTGCCCGCGAGAAGGTAGCTTTGATCAGGAGTCGTTTGTTGACCGCTCAGAGTTTATAGAAATCATATGCAGATAATCGTCGTCAACCATTAGAGTTCGATACAGGTGACCACGTTTTGGTCAAGGTATCCCCGAGTCGAGGTATCTTCCGTTTCGGAAAACGTGGAAAGTTGAGTCCGAGATTTATTAGACCGTTTCAGATTTTGGATCGAGTAGGCAGTCTGGCTTATCGATTGGCTTTACCTCCGGCGTTGAGCCGAATTCATAACATGTTTCATGTCTCTCAGTTGCGAAAATATATTGCCGACCCTAGTCACATACTTCAGTTTGATGAGATCGAGATAACGGATGATCATACGTATGTGGAACGTCCCGTACAAATCTTAGAGCGGCGAATCAAACAGTTGAGGAGCAAGACGATTCCTTTGGTTAAGATCCAGTGGTCTAGACACGGAGTCGAAGAGGCTACTTGGGAAACCGAGGATAGTATGCGAGAGAGTTATCCCGAGTTGTTTGACCCTTAGTTTCGGGAACGAAACTCTTAAGGGGGTGTATGTAATACCCGGTTGTGATTCATTCATTATCATTCAGTAATTGTCATTCAATAATTTTCACTTGTTAATAATCATTCATCATCCACATTCATTCATTCGTGTTCACCATTCGGAATAACTTCGAGTCGTGTATCGATATTGTTCATTGTTTCAACCTTGCTTGGAAATCGAGACAAGAATATTATCTTGATTGTTGTAATTGATTCATTAGTCGATGTTGACATTGGAGTTCATGTCATTTCAAATCTCCTCATTGTTCAAATCGTACTATTGTTGGGCGAACCCTTGTAATCATTGCTTGGAACCACCGTTTTGGGGTTTCCGCACTTTCATTTCGTGTTATTATTTCCCAAATATTGAATCCTATTGGTTTTATTCTCTTTCCGGGTCGTTTTTCGTCATTTTAGGACCCGAGGGGTGTGAGCCGCGGCAAAAGGGAGGGTGCGCCGCGGCACACACATGTTGCAGAATTATGGCCGACCCTTCTGTACCGGGGGCCGCAGCTCCTGCCGGCAGGGCCGCGGCACGCTGCCAAACCACTGGGCAGATTTCTGGCCTTGTGCCGCGGCACACTCGGCCGGGCCGAGGCACACTGCCGAGCACTGGGGGCATATTTTGGCCCTGTGCCGCGGCACACTCGGCCGGGCCGCGGCACACAGTGCAGACTCCTTATAACTGTGTTTTGTTGAGGAGAACAAGCTCATTTCTTCATTTCACTTCTTCCTCTCTTCCTTGGGGCGATTTTGGGCGATTTTAGGGTGTTTTAATATCATCAAAACTCAGAGATTTTCATCTCCTTCAAGTTGTAGTGTGGATCAACAACATATTTGTGGATTCTTCATCCTAATCTAAGGTAACTTCTTCAACCCTTGAATTCGATTTTGAGTTGGAGCATGATGTTTTGGATGGTGTAATCATGAATTGTGATGGATATATGTGTGATTATGAGTTTTTTATGAGTTATCATCGGATTGTTGGAAGTTTTTCTCAAGAACACTTTCAAGGTTAACTTGGAGTTGGGTTTTGCAATTTGATGTTATCGTAAACTCGATTTGAGTTTTCGTTTGGATTATCAATTGTATTGATGGTGTTTTGGTGGTTTGGATCATTCAATAGAATTTGGATTTCGATACAAATGGGATTAGTTATTTAAAATGGGAGTTTGTTTTCAAGGTGTTTGTCGAAATGCCTCAATGAGTTTGGATTTATTGTATCGACATCTTGAATTGGTTATGATCGCTATTGATTCGTATATTAAGCGAGTTATTGATAATTGTGTTATTTAAGGTTGTTCGAGCGACCGGTAGTTTCCCTTAGGACGTTGTTCGAGAGAGGATGTATCATCACCAGTGTTAAGGTAAGTTGATTCTTACTCGGTTAAAGGGATATTCATTCCTCATTTTTTTTTCATTCATACATGTAATTCACTCGTAATATATCATTCATGTCGAGACCTATATCTCATCAACTAATCATGTAACTCATAAGGAACGACGGTTCCAAATCATTTCATTGAGGTATCCCTCGTTGTATCATTACGTCATCTTGGTGAGTCGTTTCTCCATCCTTATCGGATTCATTTCATTATCTCTCATTTTGGTCGCTTTTGTTCTTGTGACCTTCCGGGCTTGTATTGCGTTGCCGGGTGGCATATGTGTGGAATTTTTAGTTGGGCACACTATAGTCATGTGTATATGCTGGACTCCGGACACATTGGACGGTGCACACAGTAATGTGTATATGCGGGACTCCGGACACATTGGACCGTGAGACTAATTTGGCCAATAGCGGGTGTGTATGCGGGTCTCCGGGCACTCGGCTACTTGTACACTCACACATTCCATTCGGGCGTACTATGATGCTCACCATTCAACTCAATTCATTAATTCATTCATGTGATTGTTGTATATTGTTCAACTCTTGAGGATTGTTGTTCTGTTTAACTGACCCCGTTGGGGATTATTGTTTTTAGGTCATGGCAAGGCGAAAGTACAGGAAGAGAACGTCGACGGCGAGTAATCCCAATGATACTAGTAGGGGGCCCCAGTCTCTCCATTTATTCATGTTGCCTTTTTATGTATTTTCCGCTGCAGTTCCGTGTGACCTATATTTTATTCAGTGATGTATATTTATCTTGACATGAAATATACATGTATTCTGTTTTCCTAGGTGTGTTGTAATTGAAACTCCTCATCGGAGTACTTGTTGATGTAATGTGGTTCGGTACTACATTTACCCTATGTAATTCATTCATTTTCACTTGCCTGGTGGGTCCCAGTCGGGGGTCCACGGCACTATAATATTTGCCTAGTTTGGGGTGTTACAAGAGTTCCAAAACCTCAATATATAAACTCCGATAAAAAATCTTTTTTCCACATATGACTCCTAACCTCGACCATTATCCCATCCTCGATCACCTCAACTTATGCTATGATAAAACATTGAATAATCAACAAATCAAACACAGCGAAAGACTGCCCGAGAAGTCTCATTTGAACAAGTAAACCAAAACCCCAAATGGCAGTAATAAAATAGAGAAACAATTGGTAAAGTGTCTTACAAATCTCGGGAGTTTTAGGAAATAGAAAAGCCTTTTGAAACATTAGGGTCTCAGCCCGATGCCGTTCCACATTACAAGAAGTTTAAAAGTAGAAAACCCTTTTCGGACCCCAAGTCCTGAGTTATAAAACTATTTCAAAATCGATTGGGTCTCGGCCCAAAAATCATTTTCCGTAAAACATCCGTGAAACATTCATTTTGAAAAGTATCATTTTAAAATACTCAAAAACAGTTTCATATATCTCAAAATGAACTAACATGACAACATGTTATTCTCAACAATCCACAGTCCTTCTCCCGAATACACAACTCCGTTTCCAAAATTTAACCGACATATTGATTTCCAAAATCATAACTTCTCAAGATCATCAATTCTGTCCCAACTCTGTCACCTTATACTGTAACGCATAATATTCTAATGAATCTCAAAGCATATCAACTTAGAACGGCAATAAATCTCAATGCAATTTAAGAATCCAAATACTTACAGATTGTGAAGCCGACGATTCCCCGTGATACTGGCACATGTCTCAACTCTAGAAAATACTCAACACAGATATTTTCAAAACACACATTTTGCAAACTCAGTTCAACTCGAGAACACAACACATCCCTATCTGAAGAAACACGTTAATAACATTTGAAAAAGTTACAACAACCCCAGTACCACTGGTAAATCCCATAACGCACAAGCCCGAGTGAACAACAAAAACCCAGGGTTCTAATATTCGTCAATTGAAAACTCGAATGACGTGATAAAAACACTACTCGACTCGACCCAACTGCCTAGGTTTTCTCAACCTAAGCTCTGATACCATATTCTGTAACACCCCCAGAGCCATCCAGGAATATTACAGCGTTGTGGGCCCCGAGATGGAACCCACAAGGCTATAAGACATTTTCGTAAACATTTACAAACACCCAAGAGGATAATGATGATACTATATTTTAAAAACATTCGAAGACTTAATAAAATCCGTTTAACAAAACCGTCATAAAAATCTCATTTGAAACCACAAGGCCCGAAATGCCAAAACTCAACAGTTTAAAAACATACGTTAAGCTATCGCTTACACGTACCGACAAAATAGTTTAGAAAATAATTTTCCAAAGTAACTTAAGTTACCAGATATTGAAAGGTCATTTAAAAATACTCATGCAATGGAAAAGACAAACAGTTAAAAATACTCTAGCAGCGGAATACAACAACTGGTCAGGAAACTCAATTCACGAATACATGCCCTAGCCAGTATCCTCCGGGAAGCTCATCTCTTCACGACTGCTACAAGCTCGATATCCCAAGAACCTAAAAATAAAGCCCACGACGGGGTCAGCCATAATATCCAACAATGATAACGAACACATCCCGTCAATAGTTACCTACCAATGAAAATACTAAGTAAGCATACGACCAATGTAATCTTACCGCCGTAACTTTACCAAACTCGTAATAATTCTCATCAAAATAACCATTATTACATTTCACATCTCGTAATCTCGATTAACCAATAAACTCAAACATAATATCCATATGGTACCTCAAGCAATACCCAAGATTCTCAAAACATCATCATAACTCGTAATACGGTAATATACCAGCACTGCTCAATTCGATCCATCGGATAACATCATCAAATATCAACACGATAATCGATTGTCCATACAAAGACGAATATAAAAAAGAAATACGGAACATACCTCAAGATATGTGATACCTCGACAATCATGTCAGTCTAATCTGAGATCAGATCAATACAACATACAGACATGGTCCTAACACAAGACCTACAAATGCATACTCGTATGACGACATCAATATGCCCACGATAACAACAACAATATATACTTATGGAATTCCGATGATCCAGTGCACACAGCATAGATCCCAATATGATCCTGAAAGACCAATACGAGGTGGATAACCCATAATATACATATGCACAACAACAACACATGGTAATCCAACGATCCAGCGCACACAGCATAGATTCCCATGATGATCCTGTCAGACCAACGCATAGTGGAAATACCTGTCCAACGATCCAGCGCACACATCTCTAGATTCCCATGATGATCCCGTCGGACCAACGCATGGTGGACATAAGACAACAATGCACAAATGCATATTAACAACAATACACAAATGCATGACAACAACAATACACAATGTATCACAACATGATCGACATGAATTGATAAAAATGATTAGAGTACTTGCCCCAAGTCCTTCAAGAGCAATCTCGATGTCTAAACCATCACAAACCATTATCCTCAATATTCAACGGTCCAAAATATCACGGACTGCAGATAATTCATATCTTCGTCTTTATCACAATGTATCCTCGATACCCAAGTATACCAATAACAAAAGTAAATCATATACATTATGATTTAAATTCCCAAAATCTAAAAACAACTTATAATCCCAAATCTCCTGTGTTCACAATTATAATCATTGTTATACGAATTATAAACGAATGAAACGGAAACCATTCATTAAATATTATAAACTGAGCAAGTAATATACTTGCCTTGATACCGACACGATGAAGAAGCCGTTACCAATTCCATTGCATTCGTCTACGATCTCCTCAGACCCGGCCAAATCAATCTACGAACAGTCTCGAACACGACCGCAAAGCATGGTTCTAATCACCGATCAATAATCTCAACCTATTACAATAATTGATTAACACACAGTCGATAATAATCAACAACCGATATAACCAATCAACAAACCCAACGGTTCTACAATATCTCGGTAAAACATAGTCTAAACAATCCAACTCAAACCAGCACGAATTCATAACCACAACACGATATACTACACTGCCTGACCACTTAGCGCACGTTAATCATATACCGTAGCGTGCGCTAAGTTATTTCCGTTAGCGTGCGTTAGCCAGTTCAGCTAGCATGCGCTAATGTTATACAATTGCATGCCTTACAAGTATCGACTTAACACCTTGCGATTACGGATATGAATGTAAAGGAAATCATATTCGATGAACAATCACAATCTTTACGGGTTCCAAATTGTTTATCATGATTCCTATTTCATGAAGAACATACGAATTCCACCACTACAATCAACACGACCTAACGAATGTTCGATCTTCATATCTAAGAATACTGATAATTCAACATACGACCGTCATGCTATGTTCTATTTATCAAGAGTTCCTCAAGAACACTAAGTGATTCGAAATCATGTTCATAGTCATCAAAACAACATAATTCGATATCCTTTAACATGTAGATAATCATCCAACTCATAATCCAAGTCATGTATTATAACATTAAGAATCATATCAACACCACTATAATCATCATCATACGAATCAAATACGGATAACAATATCAAAAATCTGAAATCAAGGTGTAGAGTTCAACAAATACCTCAAGAACATGAACAACACCATCAAACACATCAAGGATCAACCATATCTTCATATCCAAGCCTCAAATCCATGTTTCCAAGCTTATATCCAAGATAGGAGAGTTTTATCTTCACTACCATACTCAGAGGGACGAATTTTGGTGGAAGGAATGGTTTTTCTCTCGTGCAGAAGTGAAAGACCGAACCCCATTTTATAATCTGCACCGCTCTTACGTACGTTACAAATCCATATTAATGTATGTAATGCTCCTTAAGTATGCTATAGGTCCTTCATAGCGTACGTAACATCATTCCAGAACTCACTGTCTCAATTCGTATCTTGCATAACGTACGTAACACTTGTTCCATAGCGTATATAATGCATACGTTAACTTGCTAGAGGATATACTCATATTACGTACGTAATATGCTCTGCATAGCGTACGTAATACCTAGTTGACTTATCTTTTGGCATGCCAGCCAATACCTGGGCTCTACATGGCAGGTATTGATTCCTCTGTCCGATTCCTCTTGTTACGTACGTAATGCGTTATAGATAACGTACGTAACACTTAGCATCTTAGCGTACATTATGTACACTATGTAACGTACGTTACGTCTGTGTCTTAGCGTACGTAAGCTCCTATGCTTAACGTATGCTATGCTTGACAAAGTCCTCTCTGATCAGCCAACTATATCTCACCTGATACTTTTAACGTACGTAAAGACCTCACGTTAATGTATGTAACTCTTGGGAATTAACGTACGTAAGCTCATATGCTTAACGTACGTTATGGCTTCTATACTTAGCCATTTAGAACTGATCTTGCTCGTCATCTCAATATACCGAATATGTGTACACGACACACTATATCCTCAACTGCAATGTCGACCAAGTACGACAATTATACCAATACAGATGTCTCAGTCCTTCATTTATTTTATCCATACTGTACAGATTCCACGCTGTACAACATAACTCGGATAAAATAATATTAATCCGGATATTACAGTATTCCTTTTCTTCCTCTATATCGCATTTGATCTTCCTCCCTTACAGTTATTGCGACATATGTACCATCAATAGCTCCAATGCAGTCCTAAATTGAAAAAAAAAATTGTATTAATCTTAATTAATAAATATGTGGATAAAAGGAACTTAACAACATATACGTTGACTTGCCTTAAAATGTGGCATATATCTAGTATCATTTGCTATTTGTGGTGGAATCTCCTTGAACTCGGGATCTTTTGGTACAAGCATGTCTCTTGAAAAACCATCCATGACATTCAACACTTCTTTAAAAATTCTACTCACAGTCTCACCAGAATGTTGAAAGCGTTCTTGAGTATCTCTATTAGATGCACCCTTACTAAGCACATATATAAATATACCAAGTTGCTCTAACGTTGACATCCTGCGCGAAGGCATTAAACCATATCTGGTTTCTAAATCTACACATAATTGGCGAAATGTATCTGGGGTCATTCTAAAGGCATTAAAACATCGTTTTTCGTGGCCATTCAATAATTCGTTCATCCATCTTTCTCCTGTTAAATAGGAAGTCATGCAAGGTTCCTTATAAATATGATTCAAATAATACTGACACATATAGCTGGTTGTACAAGTCACTGTATCCCAATAGTCATCATCATTGTCCAAGTGCTCCTTAACTAGGAAAAGTTTCCTAACTTCCAAATCAACACTGTCCATATCTACATACAAACAAACATATTTGAGATTACAATATATTAACATCATAATTAAATAACATAATACCAACATAATTTTAAAAATACAAAGAAACAATTTCATACCACAAGTTCACAATTTTCCAAAATCTCGTAATAACAAGTTCACAACAAGATAATAATTTTCAAAAATAACATGGTAGTCATATGGTAAAATAAGAAGCTCACAACCCTCTAAATTATATCTAACTCTTCTTTTGCTTCTCATACATATACTTGATGTAAACAACTCTACTCTTGTCATCTGGTAATCCTGTGAGAACAGCCCGTTTATGTGGATCTTCAATTAGATTGCAAGCAAATAAGAACTCGGGGCTTAACATATCCGAATCAGGCAAAACACATAATTTTGCCACAGCATCCGTAATTTCAACATGCTTTGATGTTGCCATTGAATCCAAAAATTCCATAATTTTCATATTCGCCTCCTTCGATGCATTAACTCTATCAACAATGATTTGCACCATATTTTCAAGTTTCTCACTCAATGATGTAGCCCTTCCACCTTTTCTACTACCTCCAATCCTTGCAGTCTTAGTCACATGTAATGAATCATCATTGTCCAAAACCCTCTTACATTTTCTCTGTTCATTCCCCTCAATATGTGTATCATGATGTGTTGGGAAAACATATACCCTGTATCGAAACAGCCGGGATAATCAATCCCTGTATCGAATTATATTGATTAGTGGTTTTGACATATATGCCAATCCTCAATACAGTAAGGAAACTGTATCGAAGAATTGAAGTGTCAACCTATACCGAAAGCCTGTCTCGAATCCAGCATATAGTGGAACCTTTTAGTACAGCGAAGAAGTCTTATAAAGACCAAGTATGGAAACTGTCTCGAATCACCAATACAGTAATCTTCCATACAGCTCTCAACAGGACAAAGAAGGAATCTATAGAAGTCAAAGTCCCGTTGAATAAGAAGTATTTAAATACTAAAGGATAAAGTATTTAAATACTGTCAGTCAACAGATCTTCAAATCCCGCTAAATCCGGATCGTGTTTTTCATCCCGTTAGAACGGAATCTCACTCAACGGATACATATCAACGGATATATTTTCCAGAAGACTATATATATCTCATCATGGCGTTGAAGATCAGTTACCTAAGCGAACTAAGTAATAAAAGCTATCAAAGTTATTCATCAGAGCAAAACATATCTCCAAAGCTTACTGCAACTCATATCTAAGAGATATACAGTGCTCATCATCTTGAACAACACTTCATCAGCTCGAAGCTCATAAAGTCAAAGCTGTTGTTCATACTCTGTTCTATACTTTGAACAAACCCAGATCAGCCCTGTGTGGACTGAGGAAGACGAAGCTTCAGAACTCTGTGTGAAGAAGCTAGTCAAGCTTTAGCTCAAACCAATATGTGTGAACGGTTGAAGCTAAGATCTTTATATCAATATGTGTGAAAAATATATTGATTGTATACTGTTATAATTACGTAGTTGTGTACGTAGTAATTATAATAAACGTTTTACTCCTGTGTGGAGGACCAGTGGACGTAGAGGGGTTTACCTCGAACCACTTTAATTACTATGTTATTTACCTTCAGTTTTACTGTTTTAATTACTGTGATTAATTAAGTATACACTGCACATCTAGTTGCTGTATCCACAGCAATCTATTGTACTTAAGACTTCCGCTACGCACTCAGATTTAAAATCAGTACAGCTTGTTGTTTAAACTACTTCCCAAGCTGTATCCAGTATACTTAGTGGCCAACAAGTGGTATCGGAGCGGTTGATTCTAAAAAGAATCAGTCGTATTTTTATCCGAATCAGATCCAAATCACTTAATTTTCAAAACAGTCTCTTTCATTTCCTTATTTTCACATGGATACCTCTATGATCAACAAAGTGCCTACGTTCTCTATTAACGAATTTGATGATTGGAGAATTAGGATGGAGGCTCATCTTGCAGCAATGCACGAAGAGATGATTTTTGTTATACAGGATAGCCCTATCAAGATAATGAAGGTAAACACACCCGCAAGGATTGAAGGCCAAGATCATGCTGAGATGCTCGAGAAGGAACGCGAGCAATGGACAACAGATGAAAGAAAGCGAGCCAATCTCGACAATGTGGCTAAGAACGCGTTATTTGTCACTCTTGACAAAGGCACGCTCTCGAAGGTAAAGAGCTGCAAAACGAAGAAATGCAGGATAAACTCAAGTTGATTTGTGAGAGGAACCAGGCTCTCAAAAGAAAACAAGATTTCAAAGCGGCTCAATTTGAATCTTTCGAAATGAAACCAACTGAGACACTTGAGGAACTTGACCTCAGATTCACTGGTATTGTTGGTGAACTTGAAGCGTTGGGCAAAATTTATACCCAAAAGGAGAAGAATTTAAAAATTTTCAGATCTCTCCCAGCCCGATGGGATATTAAGACCACAGCTATGCGTGTGTCTTGCAATCTTAATGAAATAACTACTTTTGATCTCTTCTCTGACCTCCAAGCTTTTGAGTATGATATTGACAGAAGAGAAAAAGCTGAAGAATCTCCTTCAAAGGTCACAGCACTAGCCGCTGTATCGAGTCGTCGACACAGTATGCCTAGCTCGTCGAAGCCTAGTCACAAGAATGCTGACAGTGACGACGACATCCTGTCTCAAGATGAAATGGCGCTTCTCATGCACAAATTCAAAAAGTTCATCAAGCAGACTCCCTATAGGCCCAAACCTGGCCAAAAGGTAAGTACCGAAACTTCATCCGGTAATTCTAACATGTGCTATAATTGCAGGAAACCAGGGCATTATGCAAATAAATGTCCTCATCCCAAAGTTCAAAAGTTGCCTGAAGCCGAGCAACAAGAGAGAGATGAAAGAAGACGTGCTTGGAAAAACAAGCTCAAGGCCCCGATTGGAGAATTACAAGCCTCCCCCACACCATCCAAATCATAAGAATGTCTTCAGGTGGTTACTGAAAGTGATTCATCTGATGATGAGTTCGATGATAAAGCATATATGTGCTTTATGGCCAAGGACATTCCGGAAGGTGAAGACAGCGATGATGAGGTAAGCTCAACCTCAGCTATTCCGTCAAATGCATCTCATACTTTTGAAAACATGATGAATGAATTTAAAAACATTCAAAAGGCCCATGAGACATTGGAAACTGAGAATATACAGCTTCAATTATCTAATTTAGAGCTGAAAGATGAAAATGACTTGCTGAAGATAAATTATGAAAATATGTCTCTTGACTGTGAAACCAGCAAAGTCGATTTTGAAAAACTCATGGAGAGCAATCATCAACTTTCTCATGAACTAAGTGAGGTTAAAACTCACAACGAGAGCAAGACAAATGATTTGGTTCTACTTCAAGCCAAAGTCACAACTCTCGAAAAACGAGAAATTGAACTTGAGACCACTCTGAAATCGTTCGAGAAATCGTCCAAAAGAATGGAAGAAATTATGAGCACTGGACAAAATGCTCATGATAAAAGTGGCTTAGGATACATCTCATGTTCAAACAAAGGGAAAACTAGTACAGTGTTCCTCAAGAGTGTGGAACACATTCCAGAATCGAAAGATACCCCTAGTCCCGTGAAGGAACCTGCTGTTCCGAGAAAACCGAAGGCTGCTATTCTGCCCCCGCAATCCTATTCCAGACAGCGGAATCATAAGCCGTTCCAACCTGTGAGGCGCATTCAACAGCATGCTCCCCGAGCATATCAACAGCGCCAACAGCCGTTCAGAAGGAAGGTTGTATCCAACTACCAAAGGCCCGCACGGCAGTACTATCAGTATAGCACGCCTAGGTATTGGATACAGGAGCCCCGTTATTCCTCGAGACAGAAGATGCCTACTCAGTATTAACAACAGCGTTGGGAATCCAACTGGAGACCCAGAAGGCAAGCTGTTAGGCCAAAGAAAATGGCTCCACCTTCAAGACGGCACTCGTACTGGATTAATAATAATAACCCTGAATTTTTCATGCATAATAATTATCATGGTTATAGAGACTACGGATATGCCCCTCGTAGATATCGCAACACTGTACCGAGTATGACCTACAGTAAACCAATTGCTGCCAGAAAAACTTGGGTACCTAGAGGAACTAACAATCATGGACCCAAAAATCAAAGGGGACCTAAATCTACTTAATCTTTTTGCATACAGGACATTCTAGAGGAGGACACCTGGTACTTTGATAGTGGATGCTCTTGGCACATGACCGGAGATAGATGCAAGCTATCAGATTTTGTAGAAGGTCGCGGTCCAAAGTTCGTTTTGGTGATAAATCAAAAGGCAGAACAAGAGGGAAAGGAAATCTCCTTGTAGGAAAATTCAAAGTCACTGATGTTGCATATGTTGAAGGCTTACAGTACAATCTACTTAGTATTAGCCAGTTCTGTGATAAACAGTTCTCGGTGAAGTTCTATATAGATCGCTGTAGAGTCAAGAACATCCAGACCAAGGAAGTTGTGCTTACAGGAAGCAAATCAGGTAACATGTATATTGCTGACTGGAAGCCTATGAGCTCCTCAATTCCATGCTTTGTTGCCAAAGGCACTGCAGATCTTAGCTGGTTATGGCACAAGAGGATGTCTCACGTCAACTTCAAGACGATCAACAAGCTCTCAAGACAGGGAATGGTAAGAGGTTTGCCAAATGTGTCATTCAAGAAGGACAACGTCTGCGGACCATGCCAGAAAGGCAAGCAAATCAAATCAACCCTGAAGAGCAAATCCTACCTTTCAACCCAAAGAGTGTTGGAAATGCTACATATGGATCTCTACGGTCCTGTAGACCCAGTAAGTTTGGGAGGTAAGAAATACTGCATGGTTGTTGTTGATGATTATTCCAGGTATGCTTGGACGATTTTCCTTAGCAAGAAGAAGGAAACAACATCAAAGCTGCCCGAGCTCCTGAGAAAGTTGCAAAATGAAAAGGCATTGAGTATCGTGTGCATTCGTTCTGACAAAGGTACAGAATTTACTAACCGCTTTATAGAGCAATACTGTTCGGAGAATGGGATACAGCACGAATACTCAGCTGCCCGTACACCTCAACAAAATGGTGTTGCCGAGCGAAAGAACAGGACGTTGAAAGAAGCAACAAGGACAGTGATTGCCGCAAGCAAGTTGCCACAGCGTTTCTAGGGTGAAGCAACCAATACAGCATGCTACACTCAAAACCGCTGTATCGTCAACAAGCACCACAACAAAACAGCATATGAGGTATGGAACAACAAAACTCCGTTAGTTTCATATTTCCACATTTTTGGATGCAGGTGTTATGTGTTGAATAATGGGAAGGATCAACTTAGAACCTTTGATGAGAAATCAGATGAAGGAATATTCGTAGGATACTCCTCCGTCAGCAAAGCTTACAGGATCTTTAATAAAAGGAAGCTGACGATCGAGGAATCAGTTCATGTAGTGTTCGACGAACCTCACAATGACCCTACAGGAGTAGATGATATTACTCAGGACATCCAACATCTCTCTATCTTGGATCCTCCAACTCCCATAGAACCTGTCGTTGATTTAGAAATCAACCCCGCAGCTGTAAGAATCGACGTGGATGAAGCCGACGCTGTACAAGCTGAAGCTGTATCTACAGAAACTCCCGATACAGTACGGGACCCTGAATTAGAACCCGACCGAAGATGGTTGAGAGATCACCCGCAAGAGCTGATCATTGGAAACATAGATGCTGGTGTTTCTACCCGTAGAAGAATACAGAGTACACAAGGAAATGTACTTTGTGCACAAGAAGAACTTGATACTGAGATATCACAGTTTCCTGAATGGAAATCTCAATCCGAGCTTTGAAGACTCAATATGTGCACTATCGCTGTATTCTTAGCCCAGTCCGAACCTGTTTCGACCATAGACGCTCTTAATAATTCTCATTGGATAACATCTATGGAAGAAGAGCTTAACGGTTTCGAAAGAAACAATGTATGGTATCTTGTACCCAGACCTACACATCAATTGGTTATAGGAACCAAATGGGTATTTCGAAACAAAAAGGATCGAAATGGACTTATTATAAGGAATAAATCGAGACTAGTCGCACAAGGCAATAGTCAGGAAGAAGGCATAGACTATGATGAAACCTTCGTTCCTGTAGCCAGACTAGAATCCATTAGGATATTCTTAGCCTTTGCCGCCCATAAGAGCTTTATTGTATACCAAATGGACGTCAAGAGTGCATTCCTGAATGGAGACCTTGCTGAAGAAGTTTATGTTGAACAACCACCAGGGTTTGCCAACACAGACGGTATCGATCTAGTTTACAGGCTAAGGAAAGCACTATATGGACTTAAACAAGCCCCTAGAGCCTGGTATGAGACCCTGTCCCAGTATCTAACCGACAATGGATTTGAGAAAGGTGCTGTGGACAAGACCTTGTTCAAAATACAGGAAGGTGATGACCTTCTTATGGTGCAAATCTATGTAGACGATATAATTTTTGGTTCAACTAACCTTGCTTTGTGTCAAAGATTCTCTCATCTCATGCAAAGTAAATTTGAAATGAGTATGATGGGGGAACTTAGTTATTTCCTAGGTTTGCAGGTAAAGCAGTTGCCTACAGGTATCTTCATCAACCAGGAAAAATACAGCAAGGAGCTTCTCAACAAATTTGGAATGAACACTTCCAAATCTTCGCCAACTCCTATGAGCACTTCCGTGCAAATTAGTGCTGATAAAGCCAGAAAGCCGTTTGACCAATCACTCTACAGGAAGCTCATTGGTTCGCTCCTATACCTAACGGCTAGCAGGCCCGATATCCAGTTTGTTGTTGGAGTGTGTGCGAGATATCAAGTAGCACCTAAGGAATCACACTTCAATACAGCTAAACAAATCCTGAAGTACATTAAAGGAACAGTCGATGTAGGACTATGGTATCCTAAAGAAGGCGGATTCGATTTAGTTAGATACAGCGACTCGGATCTCGGAGGCTGCAAGCTAGATAGGAAGAGTACAAGTGGAACTTGTCACTTTCTTGGACCTAGACTCGTCTCTTGGCTCAGTAAGAAGCAATTGGCTAACTCTCTTTCCACGGCTGAATCAGAATACTATGCTACTGGTAGTTGCTGTATGCAGATCCTTTGGATGAAGCAACAGTTGTCAGATTATGGAATTGATGCCAGAGAGACTCCAATCATGTGTGATAGCACGAGTGCAAATGCAACCACGCACAATCCTGTCCTACACTCGCGCACTAAGCATATCAACATGAAGCATCATTTTATAAGGAATCATGTCGAGAACAAAGATGTTCGCCTTGAAAAAGTTCATACAGACATTCAGCTGGCCGACATCTTCACCAAGCCTCTCGACACAGCCAGATTCAACATGCTTAGACAAGAATTGGGAATGCTACAGCCCGACTCCCTATAAGTAATTTACTATTTTTACTCAACAATTGAGGGGGAATGCTGTAAGACCCAAGAATACAGTATCCAACGTTAATTATCTGTACACTCAGAACCGTCAATACAGCACTGTAGTGAGCAAAGATATATGAATTATCCTACAGCTGACGTGTGCAATAATTAAGGGGGAATATAGTATGACCCATGAATACAGCATTAATCCAAATATTGCTGTATGGAATTTAAAACCTATATGTACCTTTTTAAGGGGGAACGCTGTATCGACGCGGAAACAGGACATACTTTAGGATTTCGATTCAGTATATATATAATATTATATTTATTTCATTTTAAAATGATTTTTGTCCACGTGCCCTGTTTTATGTCAAACGCCACTTACATTAAATGCCTTACACGACATCTGGACAACTGAATCTCAAAAGCCGCGATGTTTTCAAATTGTTTAATGTTTTAAAACCGCCGTTTCAGGCATTTAGGGTATCAACAAATGTCAGAAGTGGGACCTGCTCATATTTTAACATTTTAATAGATAAGTACCAGTTACACTCAGTCCATCTTCACCGTTGATTTCAAAAACCGGTTCCCATCCCTTAAAATCTGACCATTCGTACTCTGCAAAACCCTACTTGGCCGCCCAATATAAAAGGACTGATACTGCCATTAGAGACTCTTTACGCTTTCTGCAAAATTAAGAGTTCTCAAGCAAAAACAGCCTACAAAATTTTCTGCGTATTACTGCAAATTTCGTGTATTCACTTCCATATTTTCTTGAACAATCATCAATGGCTGGACAAACATCTTCGCCCGCACTCAAGAAAACCGCAAACATCATCGATGGACGGATCTTCTCACGATCTGTCATCATCGAACGCATTCTCTCTGAGACAAATCATGTAGAACCCATGGAGTACATCATCACTCGTCTCCATCAACAAGGCCTCTACCGCCTTGGAAGTCAAACCGCTGACAAATATGATGTTCATCTGGTTGAGGAATTTTACCTCAACGCCGCCGTATGCTTTCTGCCGTTGTCCCTAGGAGGTCACGTTGATGACATAACCGCTACCATTCAAGGAATGGAGATCTGTGTTGATAGCGATCTTCTCCAGAATATTTACAGGCTACCTGCTGATGGCCTGACAATGGACCAACTTGAGACGTTTGGGTCTCAAGAGCTGATAACTAAGTTTTATGGGCTGTTCACCGGATCAACTGTTATTGACATGGTTCAAACCAAATTTCACAAGAAGAATTTTTGCCTACCTTATGTGTATTTACATGATTTTTGCTGCAGGATTATTGAGAACAGAACTGGTGCATTCGAAATGTGTACCAATCTGCGTTTTAGGATGATGGTTGCTATCTTGACCTGTGAAAAGGTCAATTGGTGCCAGATTTTGTTGAAGCGCTTGCAGGAGGAAGTATGCAAGCCTGCCACCCAGAAGAATTCATTTGGTTTAATTATAAACCATATTTTGACGAAATGCGGACTGTCGCAATCCGCTGATGCAAAGAAGATCAGCTCTAGGATATACCTAGGAGGCGTCAAGCCTACTGCGTATAACCAGAGCACTATGGTCTGCAACCTCCCCAAAACCCAAAGCATGCCAGTTTCTGCAGACCCAAGAGATGTGTCTTTGAAGTCCCAGGACGTGGAGTCTTCAAAGAAGAGGAAAAGGTCTCACAGCAAGACACCCATTGCTGGTGAGAAGCCGAAAAGGAAGCTAAGGAGGCTTTCTAAAGCTAAAACCACCAGAACCTCCGAAGAAGTTTCCACCGTGGCTCAACCCACTGAAGAACAACCCCAGGGCCCAACCCCTGTGGAAGAGGTGTCCACTACTGTATCGACAGTAGATCCTGAGCCTTTGGCGGCTAGGAAGGATGATCGGACATCTGCCAACGAAAAAGACTCTAGTGAGTCGGCTGCCCCTACGGAGCCAAACGCTACTTCTCCTATGCGGGATTCCACACCCGTACAGGATCAATCTTCCTTCGGGGCACCATCCCCTGTAAGGAATCCCACTTCCCTACAGGATCCCATACCTGTAGAGGAATCCCTCACTACAGCGTATTCGGACGTTGTACGCAGTCCCTCCCCTGACACCATTATCAACAAAACTCTTCTCTCTGTTCAGATCGAACATGCTTACGAAAGATTCCTTAAATGGAAAGGTTACAGGCTAGCTCCGTATGACACATTATACAACTGAAGCGAATGGAGCCAAGAAGAAAGATTTGTATCAGAAGTGACGGACTCAACGGAAATTGAGGCCCTGATCCGATGGGACAATCCATTCTGCAAAGAACTGACTGAAAGCCATCTACTGCAGAAATATGACGCAAGGAGAAAAGGTAAAGATAAGTCAGAGGACTCTCCCCCAAATCCAAAAGATGACGATGACTCAGACGATGATGACGGCGCTTTACAAGCTGGTCTGAGGATGAGTCGTGAAGAGGCTCAATACAGATATGCCTCTCAACCCAAGGATGACGAAGGGCCGTCAAATCAAAGTGAGCCCCCTTCGCCACAGCAAGAAAACATTCCTGACGATGAGGAATCAGTCCCTCAAGTCGAGGAAGAAGAAATAGTTTTGGAACAGGCATCCGAACCTGCCGCCAATCAAGAAGAAGAAGTTGTCGCTGAGAGACAACAAGAGGAATCAGTCCCTCCTGTATCCATGTCTACCGAAGAACCTTCGCAACAGGAGGAAACAGCACCCTCTGCCACAGAACCAGAAAATGCTGATCCCGCCCCATCAACCGTGGAATCCGAGGATGGTATTGTACCTGAGGATGTCCAACTTAGTTCACGCCCTACCGTGAATCTAAGGTGGTTGAACTGCTCTGAAGATTTTGCTTAGCCCGATTCTCCAATTACTGCTGCTAGAAAAGAGCGACTGCGTGCTCTTGCTCTTCAAACTGTCTTCATCCAGGATGCTGTGAATGCCCTGTCTTCAGTTGAAAAAGCCTTGAATTGGATGCATACTTCTGCCGTAGAAGAGATGACCACCCTATAGCATGAAGTTTCTCGAGTAGTCGAGGCCTTCATTATATTGCCGGAAGTATTCAAACAAGCACTGAAGATCATGCAAGACAAACAAGAGCAACTCCTGAAAGAAGAGGCAACCAAAACGCGCATTGCTGAAGCCAAGACCGCATGTGCTATGATCGAAAACAGTTCTCAATTGAGAGCCCATGACAAATGTATCAAGGATATGTCGGAGGTTCTTTCCACCCTTGTCGAGAGAGTAACCAACATTCAGACGAAGCAGGATGCCGCATTGGAGATCCTAGAACGTCTTGATGACGCCAAAAAGGGAGAAGAGGCAAGAGAAGCTGCTAGGAGAATCAGGTTACAGCATGAAAGGGAATTTGAGGCTGCTCAAGACAGCATTACTGCTGAATTAAACAAGCTAGCCCCTCCCTCTCAAAGTTTTAAGATTTCAGGCTCCCGACCTGAATTTCATGATCCAAATGTCCCGTGGCAAACTCTAATTCAAAGACCTTCTGAAATTCGTCTGCCGACCAACCGCCATCCAACTACTGATGAGGTGAAGCAATGGAGGACGAATGAACTGATGAGATACTTTGTTAAACTTATCAGGGAATCCGCCATCTTCTAAAGCTATAAGACTTTAGCGGAGGCCGCAGACAAATTCATGAAGATGCTCGAAGAAGGAAAACTCCCTCTCCAGCTAGATATGAAAAGCAAGCACAGAAGAGGAGATCGGATCACCCATCCAGAAGACTGGATTCTTGCCTTTGACAGATCCTATGAAGGAAGAGCTATATACCAAGATCGAGGCAATGATTCCCTACAGAACTGGTGGCGTGGAACCGAGAATGATCCAGGAAGAAGGCCATGGAGACATGCGGACTATAGGAGCTGAAATCCTTGTAATTTTTGTTTAGTCATTTGTAATTTTTCTTTCGAAACAGCAAACCATGTACTCTATCTTTGAATATCAATAAAAATGTTTGCTTGTCTTATTAGATTACAACTCATAATCTACTGTGTCGATGTATGATTACATAAACTTAAATTGTTTGATATCTATCACAAGTATAGAAACTTGTTTGATAAATAAGCTGTACGAACTTGTCTATGAACAGTTCATAGATTCAGTTGTATGCAACTTAGAATACATTGTAAGATTGTGCCTGCGCGCCAATCATAAGCTTAAGTTGTAAAAAGTCTTAAACTGTTTCGAACTTGCCTGCGAGCAGTTCATAAATTAGACTAAGTTGCTAAAAGACAGACCATTTGACAGAAGACCAAGAAATCTGCCAGAAGTCATCAAAGAAAGATTATTCTTCTGAAGAAGGTTTTGGCATCATCAAGAAGACTTGAAAGTTAGTCTTGGCAAATTGTCAAAAAGGGGGAAATTGTTGGGAAAACATATACCCTGTATCGAAACAGCCGGGATACTCAATCCTGTATCGAATTATATTGATAAGTGGTTTTGACATATATACCAATCCTCAATACAGTAAGGAAACTGTATCGAAGAGTTGACGTGTCAACCTATACCGAAAGCCTGTCTCGAATCCAGCATATAGTGGAACCTTTTAGTACAACGAAGAAGTCTTATAAAGACCAAGTATGGAAACTGTCTCGAATCACCAATACAGTAATCTTCCATACAGCTCTCAACAAGACAAAGAAGGAATCTTCAGAAGTCAAAGTCCCGTTGAATAAGAAGTATTTAAATACTAAAGGATAAAGTATTTAAATACTGTCAGTCAACAGATCTTCAAATCCCGCTAAATCCGGATCGTGTTTTTCATCCCGTTGGAACGGAATCTCACTCAACGGATACATCTCAACGGATATATTTTCCAGAAGACTAAATATATCTCATCATGGCGTTGAAGATCAGTTACCCAAGCGAACTAAGTAATAAAAGCTATCAAAGTTATTCATCAGAGCAAAACATATCTCCAAAGCTTACTGCAACTCAGATCTAAGAGATATACAGTGCTCATCATCTTGAACAACACTTTATCAGATCGAAGCTCATAAAGTCAAAGCTGATGTTCATACTCTGTTCTATACTTTGAACAAACCCAGATCAGCCCTGTGTGGACTGAGGAAGATGAAGCTTCAGAACTCTGGGTGAAGAAGCCAGTCAAGCTTTAGCTCAAACCAATCTGTGTGAACGGTTGAAGCTAAGATCTTTATATCAATCTGTGTTAACGATATATTGATTGTATACTATTATAATTACGTAGTTGTGTACGTAGTAATTATAATAAACGTTTTACTCCTGTGTGGAGGACCAGTGGACGTAGAGGGATTTACCTCGAACCACTTTAATTACTGTGTTATTTGCCTTCAGTTTTACTGTTTTAATTGCTGTGATTAATTAAGTATACACTGCACATTTAGTTGCTGTATCCACAGCAATCTATTGTACTTAAGACTTCCGCTACGCACTCAGATTTAAAATCAGTACAGCTTGTTGTTTAAACTACTTCCCAAGCTGTATCCAATATACTTAGTGGCCAACATGATGTGTAGGGATAGGAGTAGTTGCAGGGGTAGGGCTATATTGTTCCCATAAATTTTACCATGCATATGAAATATTACCATCATAAGTCACGTCGATATTGTCTAGATTAACATCGGGGGTATCATTAGGAGGTGGAGAAGGCACATACACTTCATTATCTTCTTGTTGCAAATCATGTTGTGTTGGATTAAATATTTGAGTGAACTTAAGAGATCATTGGGTGGTACAACCAAAAATTCGATCCATCTTATGTTCTATTTCAAGTTCAAACCCTTCCTCTCGAAATGCCTCAAATTTTGGATTTTCCTATAAAAAAAAATAATCAAACTTAGAGATTCTCTAGCTATTTACATGTTGTACGTAAAATAATAATGTAAAACAAAACTAACCTTAATTTTCATAGCCCACCATTCATACGTAGCACTAATAGTGCCTTTTTTATGGTCCCATCCTAGTCCTGTCTCTTTTTCTTTCAGTTGTTTCCACAAGCTCCATCTAGGTCTCATCCAATCTATCTTGTTTTTTAGTTTCGATTTGTCCCATTGAAGATTGTTTTTTTTTTTTTCTGAAATTCTATGTTCTTCCACAATAACCTTTGCGAGGTTACTCCACTATTTTTCCCCTTACTCTTTTCAACATGTTGTATACAGAGATCACAAAGAAGATGAAATAATTCTTTTGACCAACTAACTCTACTTGATTCTGCACCTCGTTGGTTTTCATCATTGTTATCATTATGACCTTATTGAGTTTCAATTGTAGTTTTTTTTCGATTGGGTGGCATCTAAATAAAGAAAAAGAATAATTACAATTTATCCTATATCAATATCAGGCACAACAACGGTACAACATTTGGATAGCTTACAACCTTTTCATGCTGTCTACATTTCACTGTCAAAAGGCTCGTTAGGCTTACCTATTTCCACTTTTACAAAAAAAAAGCTATAAACCATACTGTTGCTAATTAATTGTTTCCACAAAAATAAATATTGCTAACCTATTCCATAAAAACAACCCCATATCATAAAAAGTCATCCAACAGAGAGAACACGTTTGTGAAAATCACATTCAAAACACATTCGAAATATTTTAAATCACATTAAAAAATCAATCCGTATAGACATAAATATTCAATCTTTTATAAAAATCATGAAAAATTTCGACTAAACTCCTCAACGATAGAAGTTTGATATTAAAAAAAATAAGATTTGTGAGTGAAGATTGGTGTACCTTTAGGATTTTCAAAATATGAATACTCTGAACGAAAAGGCTGAACGAGCGCAATTGATAATATAAAACTCGCCCATTAGATTTAGATTTCACCGAGTGTATTGAGAAGTTAAACGCTTATTAGGAGAATAAAGAGCGTTTCTGTGTTTGCGATGGAATAATGAAATCAGGGAGAAGATAAGGGTTTATTCCTAAGGCTATAATAGTCATTTCAAAAAATTAATTACAACCATCTCTTGGGAAACGCTGCTCTTCCTAGCATTTCAAAAATTAGATGGTTGAGCCCAACAAGCTATCAAACACCATATTAGCTTGTTTGCCCTAGTCAACAAGCTAAAAAAAAAAGCTGGTCAAACAAGCCAAAAATTAGTTGACAAGCTGTTTTACCAAACACCACCTTTGGGGGTGTTTGGCAATCGACTGGTAGCTGGTAGCTGGTAGTTGGTTGTATTAACTGCTAAAAAATAACTGGTTATACTAACTGGTTTGACCAACTGGTTGTATTAGCTGGTTGCAGAAATGTGTTTGGTAAATTAGATGGTTACTATTAGCTGATTACATTTAAAATTACATATAAGGGAATACATGTATTGTGTTAATAAATAATAATAATAATAACAATAGCGTTCAATACAACAATTTTAAAATGATAATCTAATAACATCTATCGTCTAGCTGCTATTAAACTTGAGGCAATGTTATCATGAATAATTTCATATCTCTCGTTCTCGTGTACTATCTTCACCAGGCGCAGAATTACCTTCGACATCTTGTAAAATATCACGAGGTATGAACTCTGGATGTTGATCAATTACTTCAAAACATATATCACCAATTTTGTTTTTTCTAATGTAGTTGTGCAATGCAAAACATGAACATATTATTCTATTTTGATCCATCAATGAATATATTGGCATTTTTTACATTATCTTCCATCGAGCCTTAAGGACACTGAATGCCCTTTCAACGCAACTTCTTAAAGTTGAATGAGCTCGATTGAATACTTCTCGCGATCCCCTTGGATTTACACCACGAAACTCATACTGATGATATCTCGACTTAGAATATGGCGTCAAATATCCTTCTCTTTCTGGACAGCCTTTATCCACCAAATAATACTTGCCTAAATCTAAATAAAAATTATATATTACAACTGTATTTAGCTATATTCGTAGGGAGTAATTAATTATTCAAAAAATAAAAAATAAACTACCTTGTGGTGGTTTTGGGAATTTGAGAGTTGGATTATTTATCGTGTCGAGAAAAATCCAAGCATCATGTGCTGATCCCTCCCATTCTGTTAACACATAAGTGAATAACAAATCAAAATCACATACTGCTAATACATTTGGAGTTGATATTCCTTTTCTTCCTCTATATCGCATTTGATCTTCCTCCCTTACAGTTATTGCTATATGTGTACCATCGATAGCTCCAATGCAGTCCTAAATTGAAAAAAAATTGTATTAATCTTAATTAATAAATATGTGGATAAAAGGAACTTAACTGTAGGTCACAAGTCGTCCAGGAATAAGTCTAGAGGGGGGTGAATAGACTTAGTGTAACTCTTTTCCACAAAGGATGAGTTTCTCAGCTGATAGATACATATGACTTGAAGTTGTCTGTAGACAGGTATGCGGAAGTTAGCTGATGACGAAAGCAAATAGCTAATCAATGGAACAATTAAGTATGAATGCAGCAGGTAAGTATGATGAAAACAGTAAAAGACGCAGGAAATTTATAGTGGTCTGAAGTCTTCTGACCTGATGAACTTATCTGATCTGGTGGTCAAACTTCAGATGACTTAACTTCGTCTGATTACATGACTACAGTCTGGTCAAACTTCTCTGATAAATATTTTGACCAGGGCTGATAGATACTTATCTTAGATTTATACTTAGCCAATTTTTAAGCCTAACTTACATGGCCTATAGAAGATACTCATTTGGTTCTTCTTTACATTTTGCCAAGTATTTAACTATACTCAATTTGGCCTAAAGAAGATACTCATTTGGTTCTTCTTTACATTTGGCCAAGTACTTAAAGACATACATTTGAATAAACAAATAGAGTGATGACATCATCAAAATCTAATAAGTATTCCTAACAAATTCCCCCTATTTTGATGATGGCAAAACTTAAGCAAATTATTCAAATGAAGAACAGGTCTGCACATAATCAAGTGCAAGACACAAACTAAAATCAGTCTTGTTTTGAGACAACTAGAGGTTGTCATTCAAATGACTGTTATATAATTTTCTGAGTTGATTACAAATACATAGCTTTTGAATGATCAAACAAACACAGAAGATTACAAGTACTTCTAAAAATTACATGAAAAATACAAGTACAATAAAGTGTACTATCTGCCTCTGCCTCTCCGGACAGTTTGCTTAGGAGGCCTATATAACTTAGCTCCAATTGGCCTCTTACAGACAGGTGCTAGACCGTATTTTCTTTTGATGATCAAGGAGGCAAATTCCTGCTCGTCTGTAGTTGCGAAGTTATTTTTCTCACAGAGTGCTCTGATCTTTTCTTGCAAAGCTAGCTCATCCATTTCATCGTCCAGTGGTGTAGGAGGCTCTTCTGCTCTGAATGAGGGAATCATGGGGTAAGCATCCTAGTTATCTGCATATTTAAGCTGGATCTTCCAAAGAGTTGGCCATCTGGTCTTCATGTAGTTGATGAAAATCTGTTGGGGGAGCATTCTTTGTCCTGGAGTATCTCCCAGAGATAGTACTTCTCTGTGAATTCCTTATTGGCATCCAGCCAAACAGTCATAAACTCTGTAGGTAAGAACTCTTCAACGTGCCATAACTGTTTGCCCTCCCATTCATATCTTTGCTCTTCTCCTTGCCTGGTCCTTCTTCTCTTTAAGGAAGGCTAGTCTTCAGCTTCATCAGGAACTGCTAATTCCTTCATTTTTAGGCTAGATGTCCCTGCTTCAAGTAAGGGGATATCTTGCCTCTTCTTAGTTCTGAGCTCCGCTCTTACTACCTCAGCCTGTTTCTGACCTGTTACTTCCTCCTGTTTACTTCCTTCCCCCTTTTTGCTAGTATCAACTAACATAGTTATTTGTTGCTCAACTCTAGCCATCCAGTCTGACATGCTAAGGGGCATTCTGGAGTTTGTGGGATGAGGAGGGACACCTCTCTGTAGTAATGTGTCCAGCTTGAAATTGAGGGTGTGAACAATCTGTAGGTCAGGTTTTACTTCGGTGGCTAGCAATTCCCCAATGGTTTATTTCACAATTCTGCGGATCAGGTCAACCATCGCAGGTGAGATGGGTGTTGCCTGAGGGGAATGCTCGCCTGAGCCTTCTGCGCCTGCAGGTAGGTTGACTGTGGACCTACCTGACTGCAGACTCCTGTCTGCAGGTGTCTGATCAGATGGGGTTTGATCTGGAGTCCCCGGTCTGTCATCTTCTTCATCTGAGCTGGGGTTTTGAGCAGGTGCCCCAGGATCATCTTCTCTGCCATCTTCTTCTTTTTCTTCATCTTATTTTTCTTCTTCTTTCTCCTCTTCTTTCTCCTCATCTTCCTCATTCTCTCTCTCCTTCTCTTCTTCTTCATTCTCTTCCTCCTTCTCTTCTTCCTTCTCATCCTCCTTTTCTTTTTCCCCTTCTTCTTCTTTTTCTACTTCTGCTTCTTTTACTACTTCTTCTTCTACTTCTTCTTATTTTTCTACTTCTTCTTCTTTTTATACTGCTTCTTCTTTTTCTACTTTTTCTCCTTCTTCGACTTCTTCTTCTTCTTCCAACTCCTCTGTCTTATATTCTTCCACAATTTCTTCTATTCTTATTTCTTTTTCAACTTCTTCATCATCATCCCCATCTACAATCCCTTCCAAAACACCTTCCATAGTAAAATGGATGAACTGTTCCATGTTGGTTTTGAAATTAGACATGAACCAGTTCGCCTGGAGCATTAAAATTGTATCTGACTCTTTGCAAAAATGCATGAGTGCTTGCTCCGTAGCTTGGGGAAAATCCCAGGTACTCAACTCAACAAAAGATTGTAATTGAGTAAATGGAAAAGATTTTAAAGTTTTCCATTCCTCGAAAATTTTGATAAATGAAGTTTTAAGAGCATGATGTTTTACCGATTATAGCTGCTCTGCATATAACTTCACGGAATTGTTCTCTAGCAGATTGAATGTATAGTCTGCCTCAGGGATGTTGATGATTAGATCTGCTTATTCTTTTGTCATGGTGGGAAGAGTTAGAAGGGTAACGATTTTAGCCACCAGTCTAGAGCGCTCAGGCTGATCAGAAACGTGAGCAGGTGAGTGGGGTGTCAGCTCTGCTTCTTCAAAATCAAGTCGCCTGAGCCTTTTGGGATAAGGTTCAGGTGAGGATTGGATATGGATTGGTTCCTCTGGTGCTGGTTTTTTTCTCTTGAATCTCAGGGCCAGGGGAGTGTTGTCTGAATCCGAGTCGGAATAATCTGCAGGTAACTCCCTATCTGCAGGTGATTCGTGGGTTGCAGCTTGGTCTTCAGCATCAGACTCATCTGAGCTCGAAGGTTATCTGTAGGGAGTTGGCTCACTAGTCATTTCCCTTAGCAATTGGGCTGCCTTCCTCTCTCCGCCCAATATTTTTAAAGTTTCTTGGTCTAGGTGACCAAGTCTTTTGTTGATGTGGAAGGGATCAGCATTTCCCTTCGCCAGATCCAAGTGCTCCAAAATCTAACTGACCTGTGTGCCGAAGGCCAATTTAGTCTTGAACCTTTTCTCATCCTCCAGCCATTGGACTTTGTTGACTTCTCGAACCAATTGCCTGTAGATATAGTCGGCCCAATCGATCGGTTCATCTTGAATGAGTGCTCCCAGCACCATAAACTTGGCTGATGACAGTTGATCATAACTTCCGGCCATTCCCATCACTATTTTGTTGGTGATGTCCAACGCATAGCGATATTCCTTCCTCAGCTCGCTCCTCTTAGCAGTTAATTTCAATTTTGATGACTGCTCGTCAGCCTTGATCTGCAGCCAAGTGTCGGCTACATTCTGCTTTAGATCTTACACGGCCATGCCTCGAGATCGCATCCCGAAGGCTTCTCCGATGATTTGCGGAGTGATTGTCACTTCTTCTCCGAATACGGAACTCTTGATGCCAGATTCCAATACTCTTGCTTCTTTGAAAAAACCGATTATAGCCTCTTTGTAGAGAAAATTAGGGCTGATGCTCAGGAATGGGTAAATCCCATTTTTCTTCATAGATCTTATTATTTGGAGAACACCCGTGTCCAGATTTATTTCGAGAATCCCCTCGAAGTCGACTACCAAACTAAAGATAATCTGGTCTTTGACGGCCTTCAGATTCACTCCTTCGAAGTATGATTCCATCTCTGCACAAGAAATTTTTCTCTGAGTGTATTGAAAATTCAAAAATTTCTGTTTTTGAAAACTAGGGTTTGAGTGCTTTGAAGAAGGTAAAGTTGTGAAATGATTTTTCCGTCTTTTAAATGGAAAAGTTAAGAGACGTTTGGAATTTAATATTCATTTATTTAAGCCGTGGTCCACCTTTTGAGATTTTAAAATTTAAATTAAATTAATCGTGGTCCAACTTTTGAAAATTTAAAAAGTGACGGTTGGATTTAATTGGTCATTGGGGAGGTCGTGTGAATGTGTAGTTGCCACGTGTAGATAAATAATAATTTAAGTTTCAAGAGTCAGTCAGGGATAGAGAACTTAGCTGGTTGACCGTTTGACTTGTTTGCCTGATCTGCATCAGGTGAGTTGTATTGCCTGTAGTCTCGATCAGCTAAGTTTCTTTGTCTAGCCTTCATGTTCTTGTCTGATCTGCTCAGCTAGCTTTTTCGTCTGTACTAGATTCCCAATCTAGTAATCCAAGTTCCGTGCTCAGCTTCAAAAACCTTTCTTCTGGTAAAGGTTTGGTGAATATGTCAGCAATCTGGTATTCAGTGCTGACTCTTTCTATTATGACTCTCTTGTTAAGCATATGGTCTCTTATGAAATGATGTTTAACACCAATGTGCTTCGTCCTGGAGTGCAATACTAGGTTGTTGGTTATTGCAATTGCACTATTGTTATCACACCATATTGGGACTTCATTTGCAATAATGTTGTAGTCCCTTAGCTGTTGTCTGATCCATAAAATCTGGGCACAACAGCTACCTGCCGCTAGCAATTCTGACTTTGTTGTTGATATAGAGTTAGATACCTGCTTCTTGCTAAACCAGGATATCAGTTTGGTTTCTAGGAATTGGCACGTTCCACTGGTGCTCTTCCTATTAATTTTGCATCCTGTGAAGTCTGCATCTGAGTATCCTGATAGCTCAAAGTTATCATCCTTAGGATACCATAGTCCAACATTGACTGTAGACTTAAGGTATTTGATTATCCTCTTAGCTGCATCCTGGTGAGACTGCTTAGGCTTGGATTGAAATCTTTCACATACTCATACGGCATATGATATGTCTGGTGTGCTTGCAGTCAGATAAAGAAGTGATCCAATAAGTCCTCTGTAGTGGGTTGAATCCACTGATATGCCTCCTTCATCTGCATCTAAGTGAGTGCTTGTGCTCATAGGGATTCTTGCTGGTTTTGCTGATTCCATTCCAAATCTCTTGATTAAATCTCTTGTATATTTGGCTTGATTGATGAAGATTCCATTTTCCATCTGTTTGACTTGCAATCCTAGGAAGAAATTTATCTTTCCCATCATGCTCATCTCAAATTCTCCTTGCATGAGATTTGAGAATTTCTCACACAACTCCGGGTTGGTTGAGCCAAATATGATATCATCCACATATATTTGCACTAATAATATGTGGCCTTCATCGAGTCTTGTCTACTTTTCCTTTGCTGAAACCATTTTTCTCAAGAAACACAGATAAGGTTTCATACCATACTCTTGGTGCCTGCTTAAGTCCATATAGAGCTTTTAAAAGCTTGTAGACTATGTATCCTTTGACAAATCTAGGGGGTTGCTCCACATAGATGTAGGTCACAAGTCGTCCAGATACAAGTCTAGAGGGGGGGGGGGGGTGAATAGACTTGTAGAAACTCTTGACCTCTTTTTCACGAAGAGTGAGTTTCTTCAGCTGATAGTTAAACAAATGACTTGGAGTCGTTTGTTCTTAGATATGTGCGGAAGTCAGCTGATGACGAATAATAATCCACTCAATGAAACACTTAACAATGAATGCAGCAGTTAAAGTATGATGCAGTAAAACAGTAAATAACACAGGCAATTTATAGTGGTCTCAGAGGTGGGGTAATCCTCTACTAATCCACTTTTCTCCAAACCAGTTGGAGATGAATTCACTATAATTTTCAACCAGTGATAAATATTACGGTGATTCAACCACAATACAATGACTTCCAACCAAGTGGAAATCCGTGCCGTTGTACACACACTGATCGCCTTGCACCTCTTGATCCTCGATCCTTGGATGCCTTTACAGTCTCTTACTTCAACCAGTGAAGTACCCCGTACTCAAGATTATAGACAAGAGTGTTTGTCTTCTCCAACTTAAGAGCTTCCTTTAGTATGAACTTTGAGATCTGCTCTTTTCACGATGCTATTTGATTGCTTGAGATTGCTTTGTTTGCTTTGATCGCTAGAATGTATGTTCGCACCAGTAGTTGCTCAGCTTCAAATCTCCGGATATATATAGGTCTGATCTCTGAGCTTTTTCCTTGTAGCCGTTGCAATTCTTTTGAACAAATCCGTCCGTTGGAGGGAGACTTCATTGTTTAATCTTTCTGAATCGTTGCAAGGCTGGATTCCCATTATTTTATTTCATCTTCCGACCGTTGTGAAGACTTCTGCATGTGAGCGCCGAATCTTTTGAATATTAAAAGATTTAAAGTCTTCAAGGTGGGTCTGGATGATTTATTTAAATCATATCTCTTGCGGGAATCACTCCAATTTGTCTCTTCACGTTGCATGTGAGCTTTCCGTAATACTTGACTTTTCAACGCATGCTGACGTGGACTTGGAGTACTAGGCTGCCTTCGAGTAGGCTGATATGCAGCTAACATCTCTGCAGATAGGTCCTCTCGGCTGTTCACTGTTTGTGACTTATCTGGACAGGTGACTTCCCTGAGGTACCTCATTGCGATCTGGTCAAACTTCCTGATAAAAATCGGTTGACCGGGGCTACTGGTGGACTCATTGTCCTTCTCGATGGGTATGTACTTAGTACTTAGCCGTTTTTTCAGCCTAACAAATTCTTGGCCTACAGAAGATACTCATTTGGTTCTTCTTTACATTTTGCCAAGTTTATACTTAACATTTTTGGCCTATGGAAGATACTCATTTGGTTCTTCCTTACATTTTGCCAAGTAATAAACATTTGATTTTATATTAATGACATCATCAAAATCTAACAAGTATTCCTAACAAATTCCCCCTATTTTGATGATGGCAAAACTTTAAGTAAGAAATCAAATGACCAAGTCTGCACTTGAGTGCAAGACACTGGCGAAATCGATCTAATATTGAGACAATGGAGATTGTCATTCAACAGACTGTTTATAAGATTTTCTGACTTATCATTGAAATTTTACAAGAATGTTTTAAGTACAGAAAAATAAAATTACAAATAAAGTAAATAACTAAAAAAGAAGGTCATCTGCCTCTTCCTCTGCCTCTTCGAATAGGCTGCTTGGCAGGTCTGATAGGTTTGGCTCCAATTGGTCTGATCTTGACTGGAGCAAGACCATATTTTCTTTTCACAACCAGTGCTGCAAAGTCTTGTTCTTGCTGCGATCTGAATCTGTTCTCAAGACACAATTGCCTGATCTCTCTTTGAAGTGCTAGTTCATCAAGTTCACCATCCAGACGAGTTGGTGCTTCTTCTGCTCTGAAAGAAGGGATCATAGGATAAGCATTTAGTTCTGCAGCATGCTTCTTCAAAATCGCCCAGAGCTTCGGATGGACTTCCTCCATGAAATTTATGAAAATTTCTTGTGGGGAGAGTTTATCATCCTGGATTAGTTCCCAGATGTAATAGTCTTTGATAAACCTCTTCTTAGCAGATCCCCACATCTCAAAAGCTTCAAATGGAATGAAGTCCTCAACAAACCATAGCTCCTTCCCATCCCATTCTAGAGCTGATTCAAAACCACTTCTAGTTCTCCTTCTCTTTCCTCTTGGTAGTCGGCTGGTCTTACGGATCTCTGACTTCCTTTCTCTTCAGATTGGAAGATCCTTCAATTAGAAGGACATCCTGCTTCTTCTTGCTTCTGATTTCTCTCTCTTCTTCCCTCTGAATCCTCTCTTCCCCCTTTTTGCCAGCATCAATAAGGGTAGTCAACTGCTGCTCCATGCGGCTCATCCAATCAGACATGCCAAAAGGCATTACATTTGTTGGTAGGAGGAGGAGGGTGAGGATCTCTCTTTGAAGAAGGGTGTCAATCTTAGCATTTATGGTGCGAAGGTCGGGAGTGACTGAGTTGATATGACTCTCCAATGGTGTCTCTGACAATTTGCTTGATCAGCTCAGTCATGGTAGGAGATAACTGAGCTGATGGAGAGTGCTCTCCTGATCCTTCTACAAAGGAACCACTGGACTGCAGGCTCCTGTCTGCAGCTGGTAGGTCAGATTGGGTTTTCTCAGGGTCCCAGGCACTGAGTCTTGACCCGACTCTGCGTCTAGGTGCAGTGTGCAGGCGAGTACAACAATCTGTCTGACTTCGTGAGTAGGCTCTGGCTCCGGTTCCTTTTCTGCTTCTCTCTCTCTCTTCTTCTTTTTCTTCTTCTTTCTCTTCTTCCTTCTCTTCTTCCTTCTCTTCTTCTTTTTCTCCAGATTTTTCTTTTTCTTCTTCCTCATCGTTTTCTTTTTCTTTTTCTGCTCCTCCTTCACCTCCATCATCATTATCATCATCATCATCATCATTTTTATCATCATCTTTTTCCTTCTCTTCTCCTTCATCTTCATCCTCCTTTTCATCTTCATCTTTTTCCTGATCTACTTCCTCTCCTTCTTCTTCATCACCTTCATCAGCCACTTCTTCTGTCTTCTCAATCTCCTCTGTTTGTTTTTCAACTAGTATATTTTCTTCAGATTCTTTCTCTTCTTCATCCTCTTCAGCCACCAAATCAATAATTTCATCGTCTCCATTAACTTCTTCAATCCTAATCTCCTTTTCTACTTCCTCTTCCTCCTCTTCTCCGAAAGTGCCATCAAAAATACTGAGCATTATAGAATGGATAAATTGGTCCATGTTGGTTTTAAAGTGTGACATGAACCAATTATCCTGGAGGAGTAAGGTCAAATCTGATTCTTTGCAAAAGTTAATCAGAACATCCTCAGTGGCTTGGGGATATTCCCAACCACTAGTTTCAACAAAAATTTGAAGATTTGTGAAAGGCATGGTTTTGAAAGATTTCCACTCTTTAAAAATACTTACAAAAGAGTGTTTTTCTGCTTGTGGTTTAACAAGCTGAAGTTGTCCAATGGAAAGATTGAAGGTATTATTATCTAATAGGTTAAAAGTGTAGTCTGCTTCAGGAATAAAGATAATAAGACCTGCTTCTTCCTCTTCGGATATGTAGACTGGGGGGGTGAGAACAGGTACAATCCGAGTTTCAGTGTCTGGTGCAGGCAGGTCCGGATGGATTGGTGATTGGACTGATGGGCTGGCGTGATGCTCAGACTGCTCTCCCTCAGGCTGCAGCTTTCTAGGCCTCTTTGGAGAGGGTTCGGGTGATATTTGCGAGGTTAGAGGGTCCTTCAGGGCTGGTCCCGGCGCTTGAATCGATAGCAATTGGAGTATCGTCGGACTCGTTCTCGGACTCATTGCGATTGGGGACGACATCTGCAGGTCTGTCCGACTCCGATGATAAATCGTATCTTGGATATGACCTTGAGTCCGGCAGATCTTTCAACAACTGGGCTGCTTTCCCAGTGCCTCCAACTTTCTTCTTTTCATGGTCCATATGACCAAGCCTCTTGTTTGGGTGGAAAGGGTCAATGTTTCCCTTAGCCACACCGATTTTCTCCAAAAACCAACTAAGATGTGTTCCGAACGCCAACTTAGTCTTGAACTTCTTCTCATCTTCAAGCCACGACTTTGTTCACCTCGCGCACGAGTTGCCTGAAGATATAGTCCACCCAATCGACTTCTTCGTCTTGAATCAACGCACCCAATACCATAAACTTCGAAGATGACAGTTGGTCATAGCTGCCTGCCATTCCCATGACTATCTTATTGGTGATGTCCAAAGCAACACGATAAATCCTTTTCAACTCATTCCTCTTCGCTGTAAACTTCAATTTCTCTGGGATATTTTCGGCTATAATCGTTTTCCAGGTTTCGGCGGGTGATTGTTTGAGGCGACCGCGAACCACGATATTTCATCCCGAATCTGAGCGAATCTTCTCTCGATCTATGGTACTTGGAACTCCGATGCCGTTGCTAATCGCGTGCTGAATCAGATAGGCATTGCGATAGAATTCAACGACATCTTCCTTGAACAGATGTTGCGGGTTGATGTCGAGAAACGGGTAGATTCCATTCAGCTTCATCGCCCGGATCAAATTGAGCATATCGAAGTCCTCTAGATTTGCTCCTAATAAACCTTCGAAGTCGACGACCATGGAGAAGATGACCTGGTCTTTCACCGCCTTCAAGTTTACTCCTTCAAAAGATGCCATTTTTGCAAAAAGGATTTTAGGATTTTTAGTGTATATTTTGCTCTGTAAATTTTAGGGTTTCTGTAAGCGTAAAGAGTAAAGTGAAAGGTTTTCTTCCTTATAAAGAAGATGAAAAGACGTTTGTATTAGTTTATTATAAATTTGAACGGTGGTACGCCTTTTGATATTCTTTTGAATTTCAAATTTGAATCGGTGGCTCAATTTAAAATTTGACGGTTGATTCTGATTGGCCACCATAGAGGTTAATTAAATAGATGATTGACGCGTGTATTAAGATTGCCACATGTCTTATAAAATGTATATTTAAATGCTATTACTTTAGCCAAAATAATATTATAAATGTGGCAGATAATAATTAAAAATTTAGAGATCAGTTTAGAGAACTTAGCTGGTTCGTTTCGTTGACTGTTGACCACTCTGCAACAGGTGAGTTTGACTTCTACTTTGGTATTCTCGTATAGCTAAGTTGCTTCGTCGGCCTTCGTCTTCTTGCACCTTGACTTAGGCTGATTAAGAAGTCCGTCCTTCCTTCAACTTGCTTCAGTACTAGATTCCCAATCTAGTAATCCAAGGTCTCTGCTAAGCTCTAGGAACCTTTCTTCTGGCAAGGGTTTAGTGAAGATGTCAGCTATTTGGTAGTGCATCTTTGACTCTTTCAACTCTAACCCTTTTGTTAAGCACATGGTCTCTAATTAAGTGGTGCTTAACGTCAATGTGCTTCGCCTTGAGTGCAAAGCTCGATTGTTGGTTATTGCAATAGCACTATTGTTGTCACACCAAATAGGAACTTCGTTGGCAATGATATTATAGTCCCTTAAGCTGTTGTCGATCCATAGAATGCACTGTGCTGACTACTGCTGACTAGGTATTCGACTCTGTAGTGGAGATAGAGTTAGAAACACCTTCTTGCTAAACCAGGATATCGATCTGGTTCCTAGGAATTGACACGTTCCACTAGTGCTCTTCTGTTGATTTTGCATCTGCGAAATCCGCATCGAGTATCCCGATAGCTCGAAGTTGTCATCCTTGGGATACCATAGTCCAACATTGATTGTAGACTTTAGGTACTTGATTATTCTCTTAGCCGCATCTAGGTGTGATTGCTTCGGCTTGGTGGAATCTTGCACAAACTCCAACGGCATATGATATGTCGGCACCTTTGCGGTGAGGTACGAAGAGATCCGATGAGTCCTCTGTAGTGGGTTGAGTCACCGATATGCACCTCAAATGCGCATCCGGTGAGTGCTTGTGCTCATTGGAATTCTTGCGGGTTTGGCTGATTCCATTCCATATCTCTTGATAAGATCTCTGGTATATTTTGCTTGGTTGATGAAAATTCCTTTTTCCATCTGCTTAACTTGTAATCCAAGAAAGAAGTTAAGCTTTCCCATCATACTCATCTCAAATTCTCCTTGCATGAGGTTGGAGAATTTCTCACATAATTCTGGATTAGTTGATCCGAATATGATGTCATCCACATATATCTGTACTATTAATATGTGGCCTTCGTGCTCCACTCTGAATAGGGTCTTGTCCACCTTCCCTTTGCAAAATCCATTTTTCTCAAGGAATACTGACAGTGTTTCATACCATGCTCTCGGTGCTTGCTTGAGTCCATACAGAGCCTTCAACAGCTTATAGACTTTGTCTCCTTTGACAAAACACAGGGTTGCTCTACATAGACTTCTTCTTCTAGGATTCCGTTCGAAAAGCACTTTTTACGTCCATCGATATACTTCAAAGTCCTTGAATCGGCATATGCGAGGAATAATCGATGGCTTCTAATCTTACAGTGCATAAGTTTCATCAAAATCTATTCCCTCACATTGTGCATAACCTTTTGCTACTAGCACAGCTTTATTCCTAACAACAAGACCGTCTTCATCACTCTTGTTTTTATACACCCATTTGGTGCCAATTACTTTCTTGTGATCAGTGCATGCATTAGTTCCCAAACTTTGTTTCTTTCCATCTGCTCCAATTCCTCTTGCATGGCATTGATCCATGAATAATCTTCCAAGGCTTGTTACGTAGTCTTGGGTTCAATTTGTGACATAAAACATGAGAACATCGCCATTCTGCTTTGGTAGGGTTGGTGTCTTGTTTTAACTCCATCGATCAACCTTAGATAATTTGCTGAATTGGGTGATCCTTGAGCCATTTGGGGATATCGTCCTCTTAGGTTTGTTCCCCTGTTGGATTGCTCTGGTGATTATCTGCATCACTGGATTACGTGCCAATGGATCGAGTACCGCCTTGTCATCTGACTTGGTTTTGAGCTGAGATGAGTCTTTCTCGGCTCATTTGAGTCTTCATTAGCGGCAAGCTGGATCGAGATAGGTTTGGTGGTCTGTCGATCTGCAGATTGGGTCTTGATGGCTGCGGTTGGGTCATCGGTGATCTGCAGTGAGTCCACCATTCCGAGTGTCATGTCTGATGACTTCTTCAAAGTCATTGATTTGAGCTTGTTCTCAATTAGCTCAACTTGTTTCTGTACTCAACAGTAGATTCATCAAAAACAACATGGGGTGTTTCCTCAACAACTAAGGTTCTTTTATTAAAAACTCTATATGAGATGCTACTTTGGGAATATCACATAAATAGTCCGTCATCGGTTTTATCATCAAAGGCATTTAGGTTGTGTTTTACCGTTGTTGTGGATGAAACACTTACAACCAAAAACATGAAAGTAAGCAACGGTAGGAGTTCTGTTATTCCAAACCTCATAGGGAGTTTTGCCATGTCTCCCTACTATCATACTCCTATTCAGGTGTGACGGTGTGTTAACGGCTTGACCCGAACCTTTTTGGGCGAGTCATCGCAATCATGGACCTTGCTGCTTCCTTCAGTGTTATGTTCCTTCTTTCAGCAACACCATTCTGCTGGGGAGTCCTGGCTGCAGAGAGCTCATGCTGGATCCCATTCTGATCGCTGTAATCAGTTATCACCTTGTTGAGAAACTCTCCTCCTCTATCTGATCTGATCTTGATTATGGATAGAGATTTCTCATTCTGGATCCTTCTCAGCAGCTCAGGTAGCTTGGTCAAGGTTTCACTCTTTTTATATAAGAAGATAATCCAAGTGTACCTTGAGTAATCATCTACTATAACCAGTGCATGCTTTCGGCCACTCAAAGTCCTTGGCTTGATAGGACCAAATAGATCCATGTGGAGTAGATCTAAGATCCTTGTTGTGAGCGTTGTAGGCTGAACTGGTTTGAATGATGCTCTGGTCTGCTTTCCTTTCTGACATGCATCACAGAGTGCTTCCTTCTTGAATGCTTCATTTGGAAGTCCTCGACCCGGCTTCCGAGGCCGATCTTGTTGATGGCTTTGAAGTTCGGGTGACATAGTCTTTTGTGCCACGACCATCCATTCTCATTTCTGATCTTGGATAGAAAACAGGAGTTTGGTGTTCCTGTGTTCCAATCGATCATGTAGACATCTCTTCTTCTGAATCCTTGGAGCTTTATTTCTCCAGATAAGATATCTATTACCATACACTTCAAGATGGTGAATACTACTAGGTTCTTCTCGTCACAGAACTGGATTATGCTCAGGAGGTTGTACTTGAGTCCTTTAACATAATGAACTTTGGATATCACAATGTTTCCTCGGTGCAGCTCTCCAAAGCCTTTCGTTTGTCCTCTTGAGCTATCTCCAAAGGTTACATCGGGACCTCTTTCTTTGATATATTTGGTCAGCATCTTCTTGTTCCCGGTCATGTGCCTCGAGCATCCAGAATCTACAAACCATTCTTCACCTCCAAAATTTGAGCTTGTGGAGATGTGTTTGTAGTCCTTCCACCTTTTCTGCAATCAGACAAGCAGAGATTTAGGTACCCAAATCTGTGTGGGTCCTCTGGGGTTAGCTGGTTTCCTGGAGAATTGGTTTCTCCTGGGATTATAGAAATTGTTATTATTATTATTATAACCCTAATATGGTGTGTGTGGTCGAGGTCTGAATCTTCTGGTTGGATTGTATACCGGATATTCCTCAAAACTTTGATAGTGTGAGCCATTTCTAAATCTAGGCTGAGACCATTTGTTAAATCTTTGAGGTCTCCACACTTGTTCATTTTGAAAATTGGGATAACCTTGAGGTTTCCATCTGCCCCTCCCATTATGAAATCGGTTTTTAGGGAGTTGTTGATAATAGTGAGCATGTTATGCAGAATTTCTTGCTTTTGCACAGGCACCGCCTGATCGCTGTCTAGGTGGTGCTGGTGTAACATTTGCGGCTAGACGTTTGACTAATTTGCTGTTTTTGAAAATCGGTTTATACACAGGCTCGTGATCGAGACCATTGTTTCTCCCTTGATAAACTTGGTTTTAGAACTAGAGGGAGTGTGAGAATCATATCCAAGGCCTGATTTGGTATATAATGACCTTTTATAAGTACACAATTCGCCCAGAGTTGAAGACGCCTTCAGGGAGGTTATTTCCTGCGCCTGAGTTTTATTTATACGAGCCGACTTAGTAAACTCGGCTTTGGCATGAGCAAGTGCGGTGATTTTCTTTAAGTAAAATAGTTAATCGGTTTATCTCAGCTGCATTATCATCAGCCTGGTTTTTAAAGTCAGCTGCAGTTATCTCAACCTTATTCAGATCTAGGCTGAGTTTTTCGAAATCATTTTTCAGCTGCCCATTCTCATCTTGCGGTGAGTCTTCTCTCTTCTTTCTGACTTGATGTGCGATTTGAGTGTTTCAAAATCCTTAAATAACTGGTTTCTTGATTCGTGCAAATCAATGTCTTGTGACATAGCCGAACTATTATTTGAACCAGTGGGTTTTGAAGTTACCTCTTCGTCACTAGATTGGCCATCAAGCGGTCATATTCTTCATCATCATCGAAAAGAATCCGCCGCTTGATTCGACCTGCTCTTGGTCTTCTCCGATGAGAGCTTTTCTTCTATCTTCTTTTCGCCCGCCTCTTTCTTGGTTTCGTCCTTCTTGAGCTCGGGCGATCGACTTGGATGTGTCCCGTCTTGTGGCAGTTGTAGCATTCCACCTTCCAGCCACCGGCTTTTTGGTTCCTTCTTGGATTCTCCTTGTAATTTTTCTTGTACTTGGAGTAGTTCTTTCTGAAATTGCTGAACCTTTGCATTATGAAAGCCATTTCTTCCTCAAAATCTAGTGGATTTGGAGGTTTCACATCGATAGGCTCTTGGCGGGGACTCAGTGCAACGCGATTCCCTTCTGCAGGCTCGATTGAGGATGAGCTTGGAAGCTCGAACTCATAAGCCTTTAGATCGAGAAAACGACTCACGAATCTTTATCTTATTCAGGTCTTTGGACTCTCTCATAGCTACAGCCTTCATGCTCCATTCTGGATTTAGAGATCTGAGGACCTTTAGTGCCATTTCCCTGTTGCCATAGGTTTTGCCCAGGGAGTTGATTTCATTGATAATTTCAGTGAACCTTGTGTCCACTTGGTCTATAGATTCTCCATTCTTCATTTTAAAGTTGTCAAACTTTTGGATAGCTATTGACAACTTGTTTTCCTTGATCATCTCCGTTCCTTCACACATTAGAGCTAATGTGTCCCAAATCTCTTTGACATTCTTACAATTTTTGATCTTGACCATTGTGGATTTGTCAAGAGTTTGGTATAGCACATCTCTGGCCCTGTTGTCAAGATTGACCAGCTTCCTTTCCTCTGGAGTCATCTCCGTTCTTTTCTTAGGGATCTTCTCTGGCCCTCCAGCTGCGATCTCCTCGGCTGTGTTGTCCTTCTCAAAAATGAATGGACCGTCTTCAATGATGCACCACATGTCGTCATGAATTGAAGATAGGTGTGCCTGCATCCTTATCTTCCACAGATCATACTCGTCAACTGAAAACACAGGGAGTCTAGAGTGCATGTGTTCCATTATAACGTGAGAGTTAAGATATATCTAATATAGATCTGGTTCGTGAGAAAAAAATGAACCAACCTCTCCGATACCACTTGTAGGTCACAAGTCGTCCAGATACAAGTCTAGAGGGGGGGGTGAATAGACTTGTAGAAACTCTTGACCTCTTTTTCACGAAGAGTGAGTTTCTTCAGCTGATAGTTAAACAAATGACTTGGAGTCGTTTGTTCTTAGATATGTGCGGAAGTCAGCTGATGACGAATAATAATCCACTCAATGAAACACTTAACAATGAATGCAGCAGTTAAAGTATGATGCAGTAAAACAGTAAATAACACAGGCAATTTATAGTGGTCTCAGAGGTGGGGTAATCCTCTACTAATCCACTTTTCTCCAAACCAGTTGGAGATGAATTCACTATAATTTTCAACTAGTGATAAATATTACAGTGATTCAACCACAATACAACAGCTTCCAACCAGTGGAAATCCGTGCCGTTGTACACACACTTGACTGCCTTGCACCTCTTGATCCTCGATCCTTGGATGCCTTTACAGTCTCTTACTTCAACCAGTGAAGTACCCCGTACTCAAGATTATAGACAAGAGTGTTTGTCTTCTCCAACTTAAGAGCTTCCTTTAGTATGAACTTTGAGATCTGCTCTTTTCACGATGCTATTTGATTGCTTGAGATTGCTTTGTTTGCTTTGATCGCTAGAATGTATGTTCGCACCGATGGTTGCTCGACTTCAAATCTCCTGATATATATAGGTCGATCTCCGAGCTTTTTCCTTGTAGCCGTTGCAATTCTTTTGAACAAATCCGTCCGTTGGAGGGAGACTTCATTGTTTAATCTTTCTGAATCGTTGCAAGGCTGGATTCCCATTATTTTATTTCATCTTCCGACCGTTGTGAAGACTTCTGCATGTGAGCGCCGAATCTTTTGAATATTAAAAGATTTAAAGTCTTCAAGGTGGGTCTGGATGATTTATTTAAATCATATCTCTTGCGGGAATCACTCCAATTTGTCTCTTCACGTTGCATGTGAGCTTTCCGTAATACTTGACTTTTCAACGCATGCTGACGTGGACTTGGAGTACTAGGCTGCCTTCGAGTAGGCTGATATGCAGCTAACATCTCTGCAGATAGGTCCTCTCGGCTGTTCACTGTTTGTGACTTATCTGGACAGGTGACTTCCCTGAGGTACCTCGGCTGCAGTCTGGTCAAACTTCCCTGATAAAAATCCGTTGACCAGGGCTACTCGGCTGGACTCGACTGTCCTTCTCTGATGGACTGAGCTGTACTTAGTACTTAGCCGTTTTTTCAGCCTAACAAATTCTTGGCCTACAGAAGATACTCATTTGGTTCTTCTTTACATTTTGCCAAGTTTATACTTAACATTTTTGGCCTATGGAAGATACTCATTTGGTTCTTCCTTACATTTTGCCAAGTAATAAACATTTGATTTTATATTAATGACATCATCAAAATCTAACAAGTATTCCTAACAATAGACTTCTTCTTCTATAATTCCATTTAGGAAGGCACTCTTCAGATCCATTTGGTAGACTTCAAAATCCTTGAATGCAGCATATGCAAGGAATAGTCTGATGGCTTCTAATCTTGCAACAGGTGCATAGGTTTCATCAAAATCTATTCCTTCACATTGTGCATAGCCTTTAGCAACAAGTCTGGCTTTATTCCTAACAACAACTCTATCTTCATCACACTTGTTCTTGTACACCCATTTGGTGCATATAACCTTCTTGTGATCTGGTCTGTCTGTTAGTTCCCAAACATTATTCCTTTCCATCTGGTTAAGCTCTTCTTGCATTGCATTGATCCATGAGTAGTCTTCCAAGGCTTGTTCTGCAGTCTTGGGTTCTATTTGAGACATAAAGCATGAAAACATTGCCATTCATGCTGGTAGAGTGGACTGTCTGGTCTTGACTCCATCAGTTAGGTTTCCAATGATTTGTTGAATGGGGTGATCTCTAAGACATTTGGGGATTTCTTCTTCGTCTTTAGGGTTTGTTCCCCCTGTAGAGATGCTCTGGTGGACTTTTCCTCTTTCTGCTTCAGCTTGGTTCTGATCTCCTTGGTCTGCAACTGGATCAACTACGGTCTTGTCATTTGCAGGTGGGGATCCTATCTGATCTGCAGATGCGTCTTTATCAGCTACAGATGGGTCTTCATCATCAGCAACTGGATCAGGTAGGTGTTGAAGTCCTATCTGATCTACAGTTGGGTCTTCAGGTGAGTCCACCATTCTTGTATCATGGATGATGACTTCTTCTAGGGTTGCAGTTTTGAGCTTATTCTCAATTAATTCCATCTTTTTCCTGTACTCAACAGTAGATTCATCAAACACAACATGAGGTGTTTCTTCCATAACTAAGGTTCTTTTGTCAATACTTTGTATGCCTTGCTTATTTGTGAGTATCCATAAAGAGACCATCATCTGTTTTAGCATCAAAGGCATTCAGTTGGGTTTTACCATTGTTGTGGATGAAACCCTTACAACAAAAAATATGAAAATATGCAACAGTTGGTGTTATGCCATTCCAAACCTCATAGGGAGTTTTGCCATGTCTCCCTACAATCATACTCCTATTCTGAGTGTGGCATGCTGTGTTGACAGCTTCAGCCCAAAACCTTTTGGGCAGGTCTGCTTCCGCAATCATGGATCTGGCAGCTTCCTTCAAGGTTCTGTTTCTTATTTCAGCAACACCATTCTGCTGTGGGGTCCTGGATGCAGAGACTTCATGCTGGATCCCATTCTGATCACTGTAGTCAGTGAGTGCCTTGTTGAGAAATTCTCCTCCTCGATCTGATCTGAACGTGATGATTGAGAGGGATTTCTCATTCTGGATCTTCCTTAGCAGCTCAGGTAGCTTGGTTAGTGTTTCACTCTTTTATAGAGAAAAACAACCCATGTGTATCTTGAGTAGTCATCCACTACTACTAGAGCATGCTTCCTTCCACTCAATGTCCTTGGCTTGATGGCGCCAAAGAGATCCATGTGAAGTAGATCTAGAATTCTGGTGGTGTGAGTGGTAGGCTGAACTGGTTTAAATGATGCTATGGTTTGTTTCTCTTTCTGACATGCATCACAGAGAGCTTCCTTTTTGAATACTTCTTCTGGAAGTCCTTTGACCAGTTTTTGAGAGTTGATCTTGTTGATGGCTTTGAAGTTCAGGTGACATAGTCTTTTGTGCTACAGCCATCCATTCTCAGCTATTGTCTTGGATAGAAAACAGGTATTAGGAGTTCCTGTGTTCCAATCTATCATATAGACATCTCTCCTTCCGAATCCTTGTAGCTTCACTTCTCCAGATAGGATATCTATCACCATGCATTTCCAAATGGTGAAGACTACTAGATTCTTCTCATCACAAAACTGACTTATTCTCAAAAGATTGTACTTGAGCACTTTGACATAATGGACTTTGGATATTGTTCTATTTCCTCTGTGCATCTCTCCGAAACCTTTTGTCTGACCTCTAGAGCTATCTCCAAAGGTTACATCTGGACCTCTCTCCTTGGTGTAATTTGTCAGCACCTTCTTGTTCCTAGTCACGTGCCTTGAGCATCCAGAATCTACAAACCATTCTTCACCTCCTATATTTGAATTTGTGGAGATGTGGTAGTAGTCCTTCCACCTTTTCTTCAATCAAAGAAGCATAGATTTAGGTACCCAAATCTGTGTGGGTCCTCGGGGGTTAGTTGGTTTCCTAGAGAATTGATTTCTCCTGGGATTATGAAAATTATGGTGATTGCCCCTAAAAGGTGTGTATGGTGTGGGTCTATATCATTGGTTAGGATTTTGCACTGGATATTCCTCATAAAATTGGTGGTGTGGGCCATATCTAAATCTTGGTTGAGACCATTTATAAAATCTTTGAGGTCTCCACACTTGTTCGTTTTGAAAATTAGGATAACCTTGAGGTTTCCATTTGCCCCTCCCATTTTGAAATCTATTTTTGGGGAGTCTATGATAATAGTGGGCATGTTGTATAGGCTTCTGCTTTTGCCTTGGCCATTGCCTAGTCTCTTGTCTAGGTGGCTTCCTTGTATACCTTGGCCGCTGCCTAAACTTTTGACTCGGCTGCTGCCTATTTTTAAATACAGGTTTGTAAGTTGGCTCGGCAGACGGGACAAGTGTTTCTCCCATGATGAAGGTAGTTTTAGAACTAGAGGGAGTGTTGGGGTCATATCCAAGGCCTGATCTGGAATAAAGTGGCCTTTTATTCATACACAACTCATACAAGGTTATAGAAGCTTTGAGAGAAGTTATCTCTTTAGCCCGTGTGTTACTTAGCTGTGTCAGTTTAGCAAACTCAGTTTTAACATGAGCAAGTGCAGGCGATTTTTCACTATTCAAAATAGTTAATCGTTTTATCTCAGCTGTGGTGATATCAACCTGGTTTTTAAAGTTGTCTGCAGCCTATTTTCCAATATCAGATTTGGTTTTATTCAACTCTAGGCTGAGTTTTTCAAAATCATTTTTCAGCTGCCTATTCTCATCTTACAGCTGGGTCTTCTCGGCTGATACAGATAGGTGTGCAGATTTTAATTTCTCAAATTCCTTGAGAAGCTGATTTACAGACTCGTGTAAGTACATGTCTTGTGACATGTCTGAACTATTATTTGAATTAGAGGGTTTTGATCTTACCTCTTCATCAGCTAGGTTGGCCATCAGACAGTTATATTCCTCCTCATCATCAGAGAAGAATCCGCTGCTCGATTCCACTCTTTCTTGGTCTTCTCCAATGAGGGCTTTCCTTCGGTCTTCTTTTCTGCTCACCTTATTCTTGCTCTCGTCCTTCTTAAGATCAAGACAGTCGATTTGGATGTGTCCTGTCTTATGACAGTTATAACATTCCACCTTCCAGCTTCCGGCTTTTTGATTCTTTCTTGGATTCTCTTTATAATTCTTCTTATATTTGGAGTAATTCTTTATGAAGTTGCTGAATCTTTGCATTATAAACGCCATTTCTTTCTCAAAATATAGGGGATTTGGAGGCTTGACTTCAGATAAGCTCTTGGCGGGGGACTCAGCTGCAAACGCTATTCCCTTCTCTGCAGGCTCGGTTGATGATGAACTTGGAAGCTCAAACTCATAAGCCTTTAGGTCGGAGAATAGCTCTTGGATCTTTATCTTATTAAAATCCTTGGATTCTCTCATGGCCATGCCTTTATACTCCATTCTGGATTGAGAGATCTTAGAACATTCAGGGCCATCTCCCTGTTTCCATATGATTTTCCTAGAGAGTTGATCTCATTGATGATTTCAGTGAATCTTGTGTCCACTTGGTCTATGGATTCACCATTCTTCATTTTGAAGTTGTCAAATTTTTGGGTAGCAATTGACAACTTGTTTTGTTTTATCAGCTCTGTTTCCTCACACATTATGGCTAATGTGTCCCAGATTTCTTTGGCATTTTTACAGTTCTTGATCTTGACCATTGTTGATTTGTCAAGAGTTTGATATAGCACATCTCTGGCCTGGTTGTCAAGGTTGGCCAGCTTTCTTTCTTCGATGGTCAGCTCCGTCCTCTTCTTGGGGATCTTTTCTGGCTTCCCGGCTGCAATCTTCTCAGGTGTGTTGTCCTTCTCAAAGATGAAAGGACCGTCTTCTATGATACACCACATGTCGTCATGGATAGATGATAAGTGTGCCTGCATCCTTATCTTCCAGAGATCATACTCGTCAACTAAAAATACAGGTAATCTAGAGTGCATGTGTTGCATGTGTTCCATTACTAAAATGAGAGATTAAAAAATATATATCCTCGATATATGGATCTGGTTCAAAAAAAATTGAACCAACCTCTCTGATACCACTTATAGGTCACAAGTCATCCAGGAATAAGTCTAGAGGGGGGGTGAATAGACTTATTGAAACTCTTTTCCCCAAAGGATGAGTTTCTCAGCTGTTAGGTACAGATGACTTGAAGTCGTCTATAGACAGGTATGCAGAAGTCAGCTGATGACGAAAGCAAATAGCTAATCAATGGAACAGTTAAGTATGAATGCAGCAGGTAAGTATGATGAAAATAGTAAAACACGCAAGCAATTTATAGTGGTCTCAGAGGTGGGGTAATCCTCTACTAATCCACTTTTCTCCAAAACAGTTGGAGATGAATCCACCATAATTTTCAACCAGTGATAAAGATTACAGTGATTCCACTACTTAGCTACAACAACTTCCAACCAGTGGAAATCCCGTCGTTGCAACTCCTTACTGACTGCCTAGCACCTCTTGATCTTCAAATCCTTGGATGCCTATCAGTCACGCAACTTCAACCAGTGAAGTACCCCGTACTCAGGTTTTAAGATACGAGTGTTTGTCTTCTCTAACTAAGAGCTTCTTAGTATATGAACTGTGAATTCTGGTCTTCACGATGCTATAGATTGCTTGAATACTTTGATTACTTTAATTGCTCGAGAGTGTTGTTCGCATCGTACTACTCAACTTCAAATCTTTAGATATTTATAGATGTAGATCTTTGAGATTCCTTTCATAGCCGTTGCAAATCCTATAACAAATTCGTCCGTTGGAGAAATAGACTTCTTTGTTTTTTTCCGAATGTTGCAAGGCTGGATTCCCTTATTTTAATCCATTTCCGACTGTTGTGAAGACTTTCATGTTGAGGTGCCGAAACTTTTGATTATAATATGATTAAAGTGGTGGGTACGGATGAATATTTAATTCATTTGCTTGCCAGGAATCTTTCTAGTCTGTCCCTTATCGCCCGCATGTGACTTTCCGTGATTATTGAATTTTCAACGCATGCTGACGTGGACTGGATTACTTGGATGATTATTTTGACATAACTTATCTGATCACTTTTTGGTCAAACTGTCTGTCGTGCAGTCAACCTTCTCTGATGTCGGACTTCTCTGATGACTTCTCTGATGTCTCGATGAATATTCTCTGATCAGACGACCTGTCTGAAGTTTTCTGACCTGATGAACTTATCTGATCTGGTGGTTAAACTTCAAATGACTTAACTTCGTCTGATTACATGACTGTAGTCTGGTCAAACTTCTCTGATAAATATTTTGACTAGGACTCTGATAAATCTCTTTCTTCAGAATGTTGTCTGGTGATAAGTCGTCTGTGGTCAACCTTCTCTGATCAGTTGAGTTGACCAGGACTTCTCTGATATGAACTTATCTGAGATTTATACTTGGCCAATTTTTTTAAGCCTAACTTACATGGCCTATAGAAGATACTCATTTGGTTCTTCTTTACATTTTGCCAAGTATTTAACTATACTCAATTTGGCCTAAAGAAGATACTCATTTGGTTCTTCTTTACATTTTGCCAAGTACTTAAAGACATACATTTGAATAAACAAATACTGGGATGACATCATCAAAATCTAATAAGTATTCCTAACATTAACAACATATACGTTGACTTGCCTTAAAATGTGGCCTATATCTAGTATCATTTGCTCTTTTTGGTGAAATATCCTTGAACTCGGGATCTTTTGGTACAAGCATGCCTCTTGAAAAACCATCCATGACATTCAACACTTGTTTAAAAATTCTACTCACAATCCCACCAGAATGTTGAAAGCGTTCTTGAGTATCTCTATTAGATGCACCCTTACTAAGCACATATATAAATATACCAAGTTGCTCTAACTTTGACATCCTGCGCGAAGGCATCAAACCATATCTGGTTTCTAAATCTACACATAATTGGCGAAATGTATTTGGGGTCATTCTAAAGGCATTAAGAAATCGTTTTTCGTGGCCATTTAATAATTCGTTCATCCATCTTTCTCCTATTAAATAGGAAGTCATGCAAGGTTCCTTATAAATATGATTCAAATAATACTGATACATATAGCTGATCGTACAAGTCACTATATCCTAATAGTCATCATCATTGCAAATCCTGTTGTGTTGGATTAGATATTGGAGTGAACTTAAGAGATACTTGGGCGGTACAACCAAAATTTGATCCATCTTATGTTCTATTTCAAGTTCAAACCCTTCCTCTCGAAACGCCTCAAATTTTGGATTTTCCTATAAAACAAAAATAATTAAACTTAGAGATTCTCTAGCTATTTACATGTTGTACGTAAAATGATAATGTAAAACAAAACTAACCTTAATTTTCATAGCCCACCATTCATTCATAGCACTAATAGTGCCTTTTTCATGGTCCCATCCTAGTCCTGTCTGTAACACCCCGAGATATTCGGAATAATTACAGCGCCGTAAACCCTTTAAGTAAGGATTTACAAGGCTAATTAAAAGAAATGTAAATATAATACAACAGTACTATAAAAGTTCCAAATACAAAACCGGTTTCAAACAGATCAAATGAGTCATTATTACAACCATCTCGAAATATTAATAAGACACGCGTACTTGAGTACTGAAAATAAACCAAGAAGACAAATCACAATAACAATAAACATCACTGAGCCCCTTCGTCGTCATATCGGTACTGTGGCTGCTTTCCCGCTCCTTGGCTACCTGAACATCAAAACAAATGTCCACCCCCGAAGGGGTTAGCAAAACGATGCTAGTACAAGTATCATATTAAACAGATCAAATATGCAACAACAATGCATAACAAAATACACAACACGGACTTCCGCTACCGGAATCCAACAATGCGAATCCACAAGATTCCATTAACACAGTATGGGTATTCCAATGATCCAGCGCCCTCAGCATAGATCCCAAGATGATCCCGTCGGACCAACACGAGGTGGAAAAACCCGTCCAATGATCCAGCGCCCTCAGCATAGATCCCAAGATGATCCCGTCGGACCAACACGAGGTGGACATCCGATCCAGCGCCCTCAGCATAGATCGTACAACATACACAAACACAACTCATGCATACATGTAAGCAAAATCGCTATGTCCATCAACATGAACATACAAACACTTGATAATGAATATCATGACAATTCAACGAAATAAATCCCATGTTCAACAACATGAATAAACCACATGCATGCTCAAAATACCAAAATTAACAAATTACGATACTTGCCTTAGAATGGCGATAAGGGTTGTTACTACGAGAAGAAATCTTCAACCAGCCCGAAGAACTCTCACTCGATCAATCCACCAAAACCCGAACCTTCAACGAATAATAATACCGGTATAACTAACGGTTCCGGATAATCGGTTTAATCATCAAGAACATCAAAAAGAGCTTGATATATTCAAACATATGAGCTTACTACGCTGCCCTGTATCAATTTAGATTTGAATCAACATTAGGAAACTAACCCGATAAAAACACGTAGTATCCTACCTAAGATCAATGTATCCTACGGTCGGATTCTTCAATACATCATCGGATAGTTCTTCTTACAATGATTCTAATCATGTTCTTCACTTATCCGAACCAACAATATATCGAAATTAATTCGTAGAACACCGCAAGAACTTGATTACTAAATTCACTTGATACATCATCTTCATCTTCAAGAAAATATCCTAAGTTCAATCCATTCAATGCCCCAATACGTGTAATTCCATTATGAAATACATAGGAACTTGGTAATTTCCATAAACTGGCCATAATCGGTTTTGTAGCTTCATGAATGTGCTAGGAGTTCAAACACTAAAAGGTTCAATGGTTTATACGATGAAGAAGTGCCGAAACATCGAAAATATCCTTCTAACAACATGATGTTCGACTACGTATGAATTTAACTGACTAGATAATCTCAAAACATGTTCCAAAACATCCTTAAGAATACTACTCCAGTTGGTGAAGAATCACCTACCTCAAAATAGTGAAGAAAAAGGAGGAACTTGAAGAAATACAACACCGAGAGCTTGAACACCAATCTCCAATGATCTACAATCTTCAAACTCGAGCTAGGATGATGATATGAGAGATTTAGGATGGAGGAAGTAACTCTCTAAGTTTCAGAAATCGAGTTTGGGAAGTGATGAAATCTGAAAAAATGAAAAAGGGTGCAGTCCTATATATAGAAAATGGTTATTAACGCGCGCTAGTCCATATCCATAGCGTGCGCTAATGGGCCTGCAGTCTACTGATTCTGCCTGGTCTCGACTTAGTGTGCGCTAACATCCCTTTACGTGTGCTAAGTTCATAAATTAGCGTACGCTACCACTTATATAGCGTGCGCTAACGGCCATACGAAGCTTACTGACCTCACTGTACTCAACATTTAGCGTGCGCTATCCTCATACCAGTAGTGTGCGCTAAACAGCGTTGACTCGGCTTTTTCCAAAAGCCGTACAGGTTCATCCCGACATGTCCCGACCAAGATCCGCGGCTGATCTCACCTACCACCCTGTCTTAATCAAGTTGACTACGTATAGCGCGCGCTGTTCATACATAGCGTGCGCTACGACACCTAAATTCGCGTACGCTACGCCTAGTCTATAGCGTGCGCTACAAGTGCAAAAATCACAATTTTGAACACATTCATGCAATCATACACTCAACAACACCGGATCATGAAACACGGAGAATAATACTCAGATCCAAAATGCAACAAATACAATATCACAAGGTTCAAATACACATCAGAAATCTTGGGTATTACATCCTCTCTCCCTAAAAAGAAGTTTCGTCCCGAAACTTAAGATGAAAACAACTCTGGATACCTATTCTTCATATTGTCCTCCATTTCCCAAGTGGCCTCTTCAACTCCGTGTCGTGACCATTGTACTTTAACCAAGGGTATTAGTTTATTCCTCAGTTGTTTGATCCAACTCTCGAGTATCTTGATTGGTCTCTCTTCGAAGGTGCCGTCATTAGCTATCTCGATCTCATCGAAATCAATAATATGACTGGGATCAGGTACATACTTCCGCAATTGGTATACGTGAAACACATTGTGAACGTGACTCAGCGATGGCGGTAAGGCCAACCTGTATGCTAAATCCCCAACTCTCTCGAGGATCTCAAATGGTCCGATATATCTCGGACTTAGCTTACCTTTTCTCCCAAAACGGAAAATTCCTCATGTAGGAGACACCTTCAATAGTACGTGGTCGCCAATGTCGAACTCTAGCGGGCGACGACGCACATCTACATAAGACTTTTGTCGACTCTGGGCAGTCAACAGTCTTTCCCGAATCAAAGCTATCTTCTCTTGAGTCTGAACTATCAATTCCGGTTCCGTCCCGATCAAGTCCGAAGAATCATCCCATCACAGGGGTGATCGTCATATTCTCCCGTACAAAGCTTCAAATGGTGCCATCTTAATAGAAGCATGCCAACTATTGTTGTAGGTGAATTCAATCAAGGGCAAATGAACTTCCCAATCAGTTGACCAATCCAAGGCACAAGCTCTAAGCATGTCTTATACTGTTTGTATAGTCCTTTCAGACTGACCGTTCGTTTGAGGATGATAAGCCGTGCTAAAGTTCAGCTCGGTCCCCAAAGCCCTATGAACTGCCTTCCAGAAGTGCGACACGAAGCGACCATCTCGATCTGAAATAATGGCCTTCGGCGTCCCATGCAATCTGACTATCTCTGCAATAAATACTCGTGCCAATTTATCGGGTCCCCACGTGTGTTTAATTCCTAGGAAATGAGCCGACTTGGTTAGTCGATCAACTACAACCCAAATCATGTTCATTCCCGTCTTGGTCCTTGGCATATTGGTGATGAAATCCATCGAGATATCCTCCCACTTCCACTCAGAGATCGGAAGTGGCTTCAACATTCCGACAGGTCGCTGATGTTCAATCTTAACCTGCTGACAAGTCAAACACTTTGAAACGTATTCTGCTACGTCCTTCTTCATATTTCCCCACCAGAAGTTTTGTTTTAGATCCTTATACATCTTACTGCTGCCCGGGTGAATAGAATAGGGCGCGCTGTGAGCTTCCTTCAGAATTGTCTGTCTCAAAACATCATCATCGGGAACGCAAAGTCGACTCTGAAATCTCAGAACTCCATCATCTTGTATCACGAATCCTGGGGCCTTTCCTTTCTTTACTTCGTCACATAACCGAAGAATCAGAGAATCATTCAACTGCTTAGATTTGATTTCTTCCACTAACGACGAAGTTAGTTCCATCACACACAGTTGCCCCTGGACTCCCTGCGACCACACTTCGATTCCTTCGCGGATCAGTTCTCGTCGAATGCTGGTTTGGGACGTAAGTGCTTCCAACATTCGAAGAGAAACAGGTTTACGGCTTAGTGCATCAGCTACTACGTTTGCTTTACCCGGATGATAGAGGATTTCCAAGTCGTAATCCTTGATCAATTCCAGCCACCTTTTCTGCCTCATGTTTAATTCCTTCTGACTGAAAATGTACTTGAGGATCTTATGATCTGTAAAGATCTGACAATGAGTGCCGTATAAATAATGTCGCCAAATTTTCAAGGCAAAGACCACAGCTGCTAACTCCAGATCATGAGTCGGGTAATTAACTTCGTACGGTTTAAACTGTCGCGAGGCATAGGCAATCACCTTATCCTTTTGCATCAACACACATCCCAGACCCTGATTTAAAGCATCGCTGTATACCAGAATCCATCAGTTCCATCTGATAACGCTAATATAGGTGCTGTCGTCAGTCTCCTCTTAAGTTCATCCAAACTAGCCTGACATTTCTCATTCCACGTGAACTTTTGAGTTTTCTGTAACAGCTGAGTGAGCGGACGAGCAATTTTGGAAAATCCCTCTAATAAACGGCGATAATATCCAGCAAGTCCTAAGAAGCTTCGGATTTCTTTCACGTTATTAGGAGCTTCCTATTCCAAGATTGCTTCGACTTTCTTCGGGTCTACCTGAACTCCGTCAGCTGATATCACATGCCCAAGGAAAGTTACTTCCCTAAGCCAGAACTCGCATTTGGAAAGTTTCGCATAAAGCTGTTCATTCCTCAAGGTGCTCAAAATAACACGCAAATGCTCAGCATGCTCCTCTGTGTCTTTCGAATAGATCAAGATGTCATCAATGAAAACAACCACAAACTTATCTGGGTATTCTAAGAATACCCGATTCATCAATTGCATAAATACCGCAAGAGCATTGGTAAGTCCGAATGGCATTACCACAAATTCATAGTGTGCATCAGGGATCGAGCGGTTCGGTATATCCAATTCCTTAATTCTCAACTGATGGTATCCTGATCGCAAGTCAATCTTCGAGAACACCCTTGCCCCTTGCAGTTGATCAAAAAGTCGTCGATCCGAGGTATAGGATACTTGTTCTTGATTGTCACCTTGTTTAGCTCCCTGTAATCAATACATAATCGGAGGGATCCATCTTTATTCCGGACAAAGAGAACGGGTGCTCCCCAAGGAGAAATGCTAGGTTGAATGTAACCCTTCTGTAATAATTCCTCCAGTTGCTTCTTTAGTTCATATATCTCGGTTGGCGCCATATGGTATGGTGCTCTGGAAATAGGAGTGGCTCCAGGCTCTAATTCGATAGTGAACTCCACTTCTCTCTGCGGAGGTAACCCAGGTAGTTCGTGAGGGAATACATCTGAGAATTCATTCACAACTGGAATAGATGAGAGCTATACTCCTTCTTCTTTCTTCATGGCGTAACACCAAAATTCGTGACAACCCTGCTTCAGTAATTTCAGTGCTTTCATCGCTTTGATCAATTTTCCCGAACTTCCCGGTCTCCATCCTCTGAATAAATGTTCAGATCCATCATCGGCAATGATAGAAATGACTCTCTTTCGGTAATTCAAAATAGCTCCATAACGGTTGAGCCAATCGTCTCCGAGAATTAAATCGTCACCATGGATGTCGACTACAATAAGATTCGATGGCCAATCTCTCCCTCATATAGACACTGGAAAATCTCTAGTTTCTAGGGTTCCCACAATTCTCTCTCCGCTCGGCAAACCCACAACATAAGGTTCACAATCAAATAAACACGATATTTTCAAACGATTAACACAGTTCAATGATATGAAAGAATGTGTAGCTCCTGAATCGAATAAGACACTAACTGTTTGCAAAAGGATTTGAATCGTACCTGATGCAACAGCAGTGTTCTGATCGTCAGATTTCCTCATCTCGTATAGGCGCGGAGGAATGGACCCAGCACTGGATGTCTCTCTCTTCCCAACATTCTGCTGCTGAAACCCACTCTGCTGTGTCTGGTTCACACTTATCTATTTCGGAACTGGTGCTGGAGTGCGAGTACCAAATGATCTAGTCACATTTCCACAGAAATTCGCACGGTGTCCTTCTTGTCCACATTCAAAACAAGTCACAGAAGGAATGGGACAATCACGTCGAATATGCCCTGCTCGACCATAATTATAGCACTTCTTTGATGCGTCCGAAACTGCTGATGTTGTCCGGAACTTCTTTCCACCTCGAGAAGGATGTGGAGGTTTCCTAGATGAATAAAATGAAGACTGGCCCTTGCGGGGCCCACCACTCTTGTTTTCCGAGAAGTTGCCGGACACTTTCTGCTTCTTTGCCTCCATCGATTTCTCCACCGCTGCCTCTTTCATGTCGTAGGCCAGCACTTTATCTTGATACTGTCGCAATGTATTACACTCGAATCCGGACATGTACTGCTGAATCTCCGGCTTCATCCGCATATCGAAATGAAAAATCTTCTCCGCCTCCGACCTGACCAAGTGTCGCACACAAGTTAGCTGATGATTAAAAGTCTTGATTATGTCTGTCACAGATGCTTCCGAACTCTGCGGTGAGAAAAACTCTCGGATTTTAGCCTCTCGAACTGGACGAGTACAATATTGTGCTTCCTTCATTAGTTTGAATTCCGTCCAGTCAGCATTATGATTCTCTGGTCAAATAGCTTCCCACCAGTCAAAAGCCTCCCCAGTCAGAAAATAATGGGCAATAGGAACTTTCCGGTCCTCAGGACAGTTAATACCCACAAATATCTTCTCTAACTCCTTCAGCCAATGATCCCACGTAAGTGCCTCAGCAGAACCATCAAATTTTGGCGGGTGCAATTTGACCACCTCAGTAAGCCATCTGTCTCCCCGGTTATCCTCGTTATGCTGCTGTCCCATTGCCCTCTGCATGCGGTCAACTACCTGAGCGAACTGGTTTATCTGAGCAACCACCTGTTGAAGCACTCCCAGCATGTTAGGATTTGCGTTGTCATTCGCCGACCCCTATTGTCCTCCCGAATGGGAATCGGTTCGACTTGCCTATAATTCTGGGGTAGTCGCTGAATCCTCTTATCTCACATTACCACGTCCGCGTCCACGACCGCGTTTGCGTCCACGTCCTCCCCTCAACATACTGTAAACACAATTACTAAATATCCAGGGCAAAATTTTCAAAAATAAAGACCGTCAATATTCACAAGACAGAAATTAAGTAAAACATTAGTATAAGAGATTAGGAGACTTACAACCACGGTCCACATGACGACGCTGGCTGAACAGTGATGTTACGAATGACCCGTAAATCAAATAACGAAAACAGACCCAACTAAAACCCGACTGCCAAGATATCCATGAATCTTAGCTCCGATACCATATTCTGTAACACCCCGAGATATTCGGAATAATTACAGTGCCGTAAACCCTTTAAGTAAGGATTTACAAGGCTAATTAAAAGAAATGTAAATATAATACAACAGTACTATGAAAGTTCCAAATACAAAACCGGTTTCAAACAGATCAAATGAGTCATTATTACAACCATCTCGAAATATTAATAATACACGCGTACTCGATTACTGAAAATGAACCAAGAAGACAAATCACAATAACAATAAACATCACTGAGCCCCTTCGTCGTCATATCGGTACTGTGGCTGCTTTCCCGCTCTTCGGCTACCTGAACATCAAAACAAATGTCCACCCCCGAAGGGGTTAGCAAAACGATGCTAGTACAAGTATCATATTAAACAGATCGAATATGCAACAACAATGCATAACAAAATACACAACACGGACTTCCGCTACCGGAATCCAACAATGCGAATCCATAAGATTCCATTAACACAGTATGGGTATTCCAATGATCCAGCGCCCTCAGCATAGATCCCAAGATGATCCCGTCGGACCAACACGAGGTGGAAAAACCCGTCCAATGATCCAGCGCCCTCAGCATAGATCCCAAGATGATCCCGTCGGACCAACACGAGGTGGACATCCGATCCAGCGCCCTCAGCATAGATCGTACAACATACACAAACAAAACTCATGCATACATGTAAGCAAAATCGCTATGTCCATCAACATGAACATACAAACACTTGATAACGAATATCATGACAATTCAACGAAATAAATCCCATGTTCAACAACATGAATAAACCACATGCATGCTCAAAATACCAAAATTAACAAATTACGATACTTGCCTTAGAATGGCGGTAAGGGTTGTTACTACGAAGAAGAAATCTTCAACCAGACCGAAGAACTCTCACTCGATCAATCCACCAAAACCCGAACCTTCAAAGAATAATAATACTGGTATAACTAACGGTTCCGGATAATCGGTTTAATCATCAAGAAGATCAAAAAGAGCTTAATATATTTAAACATATGATCTTCCTACGCAGCCCTATATCAATTTGGATTTGAATCAATATTAGGATACTAACCCGACAAAACCACGTAGTATCCTACCTAAGATCAATGTATCCTACGGTCGGATTCTTCAATACATCAACGGATAGTTCTTCTTACAATGATTCTAATCATGTTCTTCACTTATCCGAACCAACAATATATCGAAATTACTCCATAGAACACCGCAAGAACTTGATTACTAAATTCACTTGATACATCATCTTCATCTTCAAGAAAATATCCTAAGTTCAATCTATTCAATGCCCCAATACGTGTAATTCCATTATGAAATACATAAGAAACTGATAATCTCCATAAACTGGCCACAATCGGTTTTGTAGCTTCATCAATGTGCTAGGAGTTCAAACAATAAAAGGTTCAATAGTTTATACGATGAAGAAGTACCGAAACATCGAAAATATCCTTCTAACAACATGATGTTCGACTACGTATGAATTTAAATGACTAGATAATCTCAAAACATGTTCCAAAACATCCTTAAGAATACTACTCCAGTTGGTGAAGAATCACCTACCTCAAAATAGTGAAGAACAAGGAGGAACTTGAAGAAATCCAACACCGAGAGCTTGAACACCAATCTCCAATTATCTACAATCTTCAAACTCGAGCTAGGATGATGATATGAGAGGTTTAGGATGGAGGAAGTAACTCTCTAAGTTTCAGAAATCGAGTTTGGGAAGTGATGAAATCTGAAAAAATGAAAAAGGGTGCAGTCCTATATATAGAAAATGGTTATTAGCGCGCGCTAGTCCATATCCATAGTGTACGCTAACGGGCCTGCAGTCTACTGATTCTGCCTAGTCTCGACTTAGCGTGCGCTAACATCCCTTTACGTGCGCTAAGTTCATAAATTAGCGTACGCTTCCACTTATATAGCGTGCGCTAACGGCCATACGAAGCTTACTGACCTCACTGTACTCAACATTTAGCGTGCGCTATCCTCATACCAGTAGCGTGCGCTAAACAACGTTGACTCGGCTTTTTCCAAAAGCCGTCCAGGTTCATCCCGACATGTCCCGACCAAGATCCGCGGCTGATCTCATCTACCACCCTGTCTTAATCAAGTTGACTACGTATAGCGCACGCTAAGGTTCATACATAGCGTGCGCTACGACACCCAAATTAGCGTACGCTACGCCTAGTCCATAGCGTGCCTACAAGTGGCAAAATCACAATTTTGAACACATTCATGCAATCATACGCTCAACAACACCGGATCATGAAACACGGAGAATAATACTCACATCCAAAATGCAACAAATACAATATCACAAGGTTCAAATACACATCAGAAATCTCGGGTATTACACTGTCTCTTTTCCTTTCAGTTGTTTCCACAAGCTCCATCTAGGTCTCATCCAATCTATCTTGTTTTTTAGTTTCGATTTGTCCCATTGAAGATTTTTTTTTTCTGAAATTCTATCTTCTTCCACAATAACCTTTGCGAGGTTACTCCACCATTTTTTCCCCTTACTCTTTTCAACATGTTGTATACAGAGATCACAAAGAAGATGAAATAATTCTTCTGACCAACTAACTCTACTTGATTTTGCACCTCGTTGGTTTTCATCATTGTTACCATTATGACCTTCTTGAGTTTCAATTATAGTTTTTTTCCGATTGGGTGCCATCTAAATAAAGAAAAGGAATAATTACAATTTATCCTATATCAATATCAGGCACAACAACGGTACAACATTTGGATAGCTTACAACCTTTTCTTGTTGTCGACATTTCACTGTCAAAAGGCTCGTTAGGCTTACCTATTTCCACTTTTACAAAAAAAAAAAAAAAAAGGCTATAAACCATACTGTTGCTAATTAATTGTTTCCACAAAAATAAATATTGCTAACCTATTCCATAAAAACAACCCAATATCATAAAAAGTCATCCAACGGAGAGAACATGTTTGTGAAAATCACATTCGAAATATTTTAAATCAAATTCAAAAATCAATCGGTATAGACATAAATATTCAATCTTTTATAAAATTCATAAAAAAATTCGACTAAACTCCTCAACGATAGAAGTTTGATATTAAAAAAAAATAGATTTGTGAGTGAAGATTGGTGGTACCTTTAGGATTTTCAAAATATGAATACTCTGAACGAAATTGCTAAAGGAGCACAATTGATAATAGAAAACTCGCCCGTTAATTTTGTATTTCACCGAGTGTACTGAGAAGTTAAACGCTTATTAGGAGAAAAAATGGCGCTTCTGTGTTTGTGATGGAATAATGAAATCAGGGAGAAGATAAGGGTTTATTCCTAAGCTATAATAGTCATTTCATAAATTAATTACAACTATCTCTTGGGAAACGCTGCTCTTCCTAGCGTTTCAAAAATTAGATGGTTGAGCCCAACAAGTTAGGGGAACCATCCAATTACCAAACACCATATTAGCTTGTTTGCCCTAGTCAACAAGCGAAACTGGTCAAACAAGCTAAAACTTAGTTGACAAGCTGTTTTACCAAACACCCCCCTTGTCTGATGTGCATAGTTGTTTGTAAAACCTATACCATCACCATTTAATTTAGGAATACATTTAAAAAATATAACTCAAATTTATTTGTCAATCATTTTAAATGTATTTAATCTGATGGCCCTATTTTGGGATGGAGAGTAGAATAGTGTAATTTTCCACATAAACTAGAGTAGTTGTATAGTATAATGTGCCATTTAAAACTATTTTAAATTCCAAAAAGACAGCAACTAAATATTTACTTGAAAATGTATTTGAATACATGCAATTGAAACCGAGGATATTCTATATTACTATTATATACTCCTTTCGTCTCAAATATATAAGTTTGTATTTCTTTTTTAGATATCAAATCTATAAGCTTAGTTCTATAAATATCAATATTTTTTAGCTCATTTATTAGTAAACTCCTACTTAATACTTTGATTTACTCTAGTTTTAATTTATTATTAAACAATAAATAGAAGCATATTAGGAAGTTACTTCTATAACTTTATTGTCCAATACATTTCTTAATTTTTGTGACAATTCCAATCAATCAATATAATTAGGACGGAGGGAATATTTCTTGGGTTCAGTTTTAATTGCAATGTTTGACTTTTTTGGAGTTTAATATATAACTTTCAGGGTTAATATTATATTACAATTTGAACTATACACATTTTTTCCATTTGTATTTAATTATTATTTTTATTAAATAACAATCTGTACTTTCGGAATTTATTAATTTGCAATCTCTGGCGAGAAATTCCGGCAGGCAAAAATATGAGAAATTATTTAAACTTATATAAATTATTTAAAAAATCTGAAAAATATTAAAAAATTAAAAATAAAATTATTTAATAAATCTGAAAAGTACTTTTAAATCATTTAAAATGTCAATTTTAAATAATTATTTTTTTTAAAATGAAAATTTTATATTTTTGAGGTTATTTTAATTTTTTAAATGGATTCAAAATTTTAAACTTGCGGAGTTAGAAATCTATTGTTGGCCACATAACATACAGTAAACAGCTTAGAAAGGGAGAATACAATAAGCTGTATTTTTCGAAGTTATTAGCGTAGCGGAAGACTAATATTGAGTTGATGTAATTACAGCAACTAGGTACTCTCCTGTTTGCTTGATGCGTACATGATTTTCACAATGTATACTTTAAATCACAGTTATAAATGAAAATAATAAGGACGGAATGTAAATAATACACAGATATAAGTGGTTTGAGATAAACCCTTCTATGTCCACTGGTCCTCCATACAGGAGTAAAATATTTATTAAAATCAATACGTACACAACTACATAACTTTGACTAAACCTGTCTCTGTATCGTTTACACAGATTGATATAGTGACCACATCTTGGGCCGTTCACACAGTGTAATACCCGTACTTTTTATTGACTGTTTGACCTTGCCGTTTTTCTTATTTTGTCGCTCTGTAAACACTTGGAGATGTTGTTTATATTGTTATTGAGTTTCGTATCTTGTTTGGGTCACGATCGTATTGTTTAGACCTTGCGGAAGTATTCTGGGCCAGAGAAATAGCGCACGCTAGGCCTAGGCTAACGCACGCTAATTCTGCTTGATTAGCGCACGCTAGATTTGAGCCGTAGCGCGCGCTAAAGGACCAGTCAGGTCAGAACCAGTAACTCAGACTGCTCTCTGGACTAGCGGATTAACGCACGCTAAAAGTTCGTTAGCGCACGCTATTCGTGGTTAGTAGCGCACGCTAACATCCGTTTGTAGCGCACGCTAACGGGCTGGTCGGCAGAGGCAGTGAGGTTGCCAGGTTTTATGGACTATCAGGTAGCGTACGCTAGGCTTCGGCTAGCGCACGCTAAAGCTGTTGCATAACGCACGCTAAACCATAGCGGTAGCGCACACTAAGGTTTGAGCAGGGCAGAGGACAGTAGGTTCTGGACTCCAGTACTGGATGCCATTTTTTTTGCTAGCGCACGCTAGATATAGGCGACTAGCGCACGCTAACGGGGCCGGCAGAAGCCACTGGACTACCCGGTGACTTCGCTAGCGCACGCTAATGAAGGAAGCGTAGCGTGCGCTAGACTGGACAGATATATATAGGACAGTTGACTTCCATTTCGTCATTTTTCATCTTCTTCACTCCTTTTCGACGGGATTCGCTCGGGAGAGAGGATTTTGGGCGATTGGAAGCGATCTTCCTTCTATCAACAACATATTTGGTTGGGGAACAAGGATTTCACAACATCTAATCCATCCTAACGTCCGAATCAAGGTAAAAATCCTTAGAACCCTATTTTTAAGAATTTTGGGGTTTTTCGTAGATTCGTCCGATTTATTAATTTTGAAGCTTGAGGACCTTGAGATTATGATGTATCTATCCCGTATGCATTCTTTTCCTACGATTTCACGGATTGGATTGTGTTGTTTTTGGACTTGTGAAGGTTTGGACGATTTTCCAACCTCTAGTTGTTTATCCGTATATTTTCATGAATCGTAGGCGGGTTTCGGGAGTTTCTTCGTGTAATTTGAGTATGGATAATTGATTATCATATTCCTTGCGAATCGTTTAGGTTCCGGAAGCGCGTTCTTGGACCTACCGAACTCATACCCTTTTCCGTTTGATTTCTCGATGTCTCAAAGGCAAGTATATATTTATGATTGTACGTTCTCGACTTTGAAAGTAAAATATATTAATGGCATGATTATTTTTATCCACTCTGGGGCGGGCCGACGGGTCCCCTGAGGGTTTCATAGCCTCTGGTGCGATTCCAAGGATGATATGAACGAACCACTCTGGGACGGACCGACGGGTCCTCTGAGGGTTCCGAAGCCTCTGGTGCGGTTCCACGGTATTCATATATATATATATTGATGTGATGCTATGAGATTTAGTTATTCTGGAACACTAGTCTTGAATTGATGAATTGACGGTTACATTTACTTTATTGTCGAGGAGTATTGTGTTTCATACTTGATATACTTGCACTAGCTATTCGACGGCTAACCCCTTTATGGGGGAAATACTTTTTATGTATTTCAGGTTCCAGGAGAGCGGACAGGCAGGTATCGGGTCGGCATGAAGATGGTGGGCAAGTGTGATACTGTGTCTTTCCTCCGGTTATGTTTTGAGTTTTCCATTCAGTATTGTTGTACTGAAATGGTTATTGAATACTCGAGTATTGTTTTCCATTTTCCTTGATGTTCCGGCCTGTGTTTGCCGAGGTATTGATTTGTGTTGTGATGTCTTTGGATACATTGGTTATGTTTTGAATACCCTTTGTTTTGTTCTTCATTCCACTGTATGTAGACCTTCTCGGTCAAAATCTATAGTTCCGCGTATGTTTAGCCTTATGGGTCCCACGGAGGGGCTTACGGCGCTGTAATATTCCCTGAATAACTTGGGGGTGTTACAGAATATGGTATCGGAGCTTAGGTCTATGGATACCTAGGCTGTCGGTCTTTTGGGTCGATTGAGTCGTCATTTGCCCACAGTATCGCTACTTTTCCATCATCACAGTGCGACCGGTACTTGTAAGACCTCTTACTCTTCTGGCGTTTCCTTATTCGTTTTGCTTTTATTTTGGTATTCTTGAGAATCGGTCACCTTGATGATGTGCAATTGAACTGTACTTACGTGCATTGTGTGTTCTTCAGTATTTCAGCTGGTAGGGGCCGTGGCCATGGTCGTGGTGCGGCCGTTTCCATCAGTTCTGTTGCGGGGTCAACCAACCCCATTTTATCAAACTCGGTGCATCCTGACACCGAAAGTCAGCACGACCAGTCGAATGGCCAGGGGAACAACGCGGATGTTGGAGTTTCGAATGCACTTCAACAATTGGCTACTCAGATGACCATTTTAGCCCAAACTGTTCAGCTGAATAATCCGAACCCGAACACGGATGCCTTGCTTCAGAATGTAATCCGTATGAACCCTCCACAGTTTGGCGGTGCCACAGACCCGTTAGGCTGGGAAGATTGGCTAGCGGAATTGGAAAAGACTTTCGAGGCGGTTGATTGCCCCGAAGTGAGGAAAGTACCGATTGCTCAGTATTTCCTCACTAAGGAGGCCGCTACCTGGTGGAAGGTCATCAAGCCACAGGATCGTATTGCCACGTGGGATGAATTTAAGGAGCTTTTGGAGGCCGAGTTTTGTCTTTGGCCGGTGCGAGAGGGCCGAATCCGAGCCTTTTTCGAGGCTAAACCACAGGATATTCCCGTTTCGCAGGCGATCGTGGAGTACAACCAACAATTGATCCATGTGAAGGATCAAGTGCGTAACGAGCATGATAAGATCCGTTATTTTGATATGCGGATAAATTTGGACTTACGGCGGTACATGGCCGGATTTGCTTGTACCACACTGAAAGAGTATCAGGACAGAACTTTAGCCCATGATATGTTAAGCCCCGACAACGATACCGTTGAAGAACCGAAGAAGCAGAAAGTCGCGGGAAATTTTTCTGGCTCTAAGGGTGGCAACTTTCAGAGGTCACAGACAACTAACCGTTCTGCCGGGCAATCATCACGTTCTAATAAGGGAAAGAGGGGTTACCGTTCTACTCCGGGTACAACAAATCGCACGGTGACTTGCTACAATTGTGGTCGTCCAGGCCATGTTAATTTGGAATGCAACTTTCCACCATTGAAGTGTCACACGTGCGGACAGTTGGTACATAGAGCGGCTTATTGTTCTGAGCCGAATCAGACTTTGGACACTCGGGCTTCTGCCCCAGCACCACTTGACCAAGGTATAAATCAGCGGCAATCTTTTGGTCAACCTCAACAGAATTTCGGAAGGGGCCGGGGATGGGGTCAGAACGCTGGAGGGGGAAACTCTAACGTCGGTTTAGTAAAATCACGGGTTTATAAGATGCGTCGAACATACGAACCCGACGCGGCGGTGGCTTCAGGTACCATTCATATTTTATCTCATCCAGTCCGTGTACTTTTTGATACGGGTGCTACACATTCTTTTATTTCTATAGAGTGTGTACGCCGTTTGAATATAACTTGTTTGACTGCTTGTGATCCCTTCATCGTGAAACTGCCTAGCGGGGATAGAATTGTGGGGAACCAGGAGATTAGAGATTTTCCAGTGATTATATCCGGTATGGAATGGTTATCGAATCTGATTATAGTTGATATGGAAGGCGAGGACGTGATCCTCGGCGAGGATTGGCTTGATTGTCACCAAGCGATTATGAATTATCGTACCAAGGTTATCACCATGATGGCTAAAGACGGATTTGAGTACTCATTTTTGGGACGTAAGTCGGGCCAATCCAAGTTACTTATCAGTGCCATGAAGTCTGTAAAACTTTTGAATAAAGGTTGTACGGGCTATTGGTGTTATGCCTTGAAAACGGACAGAAATGAAGTCGGTTTCTCTTCGATTCCGGTTGTTAATGAGTATCCCGATGTTTTTCCGGATGACCTCCCGGGATTACCGCCAGATCGAGAGATAGAATTTACCGTGGACTTAGAGCCAGATGCGGCTCCGATTTCTAAAGCACCTTACAGGATGGCACCTTCCGAGATGCAAGAATTGAAGAATCAATTGGGAGAACTTCTGGAAAAAGGGTACATCAGACCGAGCGCTTCGCCTTGGGGCGCACCTGTTCTTTTCGTGAGGAAGAAGGATGGTTCACTACGTTTGTGCATCGACTACCGTGAGCTGAACAAAGTAACCATCAAGAACAAATATCCTTTGCCTCGTATAGACGATTTATTTGATCAATTGCAAGGGGCTGCGGTTTTCTCGAAAAGTGATTTAAGATCCAGGTATTATCAACTCAGGGTGAGGGAGTCCGACGTTCCGAAGACGGTGTTTCGGATGAGATATGGGCATTATGAATTTGTAGTTATGCCTTTTGGGTTGACTAATGCGCCGACAGTATTCATGTAGTTAATGAATAAGATATTCATCGAGTACCTCGACAGGTGTGTAGTCGTCTTTATTGACGACATCTTGATCTATTCTCGAGATAAGGAGGAACATTCCCGAGACTTGCGTTTGATTTTAGACATTTTGAGAACCGAGCACCTCTATGCAAAATTCTCGAAATGTGAATTTTGGTTGGAAGAAGTTATGTTTCTCGGCCATATGATTTCGGCCGAAGGGGTTCGTGTAGACCCACAGAAGATTGAGGCAGTGCTAGATTGGGCACCGCCTAAAAATGTTAAGGAAGTTCGTAGCTTTTTGGGCCTTGCTGGGTATTACCGTCGGTTTGTCGAGGGGTTCTCGAAACTCGCTCGGCCGCTTACGAAATTACTCCAGAAGACCGAAAGGTTTGTTTGGACGGATGAGAGACAACAGAGATTCGATGAACTGAAGAGACGATTGACTTCAGCGCCGATTTTAACTTTACCACATGGTAGCGAGGGCTTTGCAGTTTATAGTGACGCTTCGGGTCAAGGCCTGGGCTGTGTACTTATGTAGCATGATAAGACGATAGCTTTTGCGTCACGACAATTAAAGCCTTATGAGATGAATTATCCTACTCACGATTTAGAGTTGGCCGCAATTGTCTTGCACTCAAGATTTGGCGGCATTATTTGTATGGTTCACCGTGTCGGATTAATACCGATCACAAGAGCCTGAAGTATATTTTCAGTCAGAAGGAGCTGAATATGAGACAGAGACGTTGGTTAGAGTTGATAAAGGATTATGATTTGGAAACTCTTTACCACCCCGGAAAAGCCAATGTCGTTGCGGATGCTTTGAGCCGCAAATCGGCATCTCTTCAAATGCTCGAGGTTCTTACATCTCAGACGAAAATTCGTCAGGATTTAATTGAGCAAGGGATAGAAGTTTGGCTTCAACGAGTACAGGGACAGTTGTGTACTCTCGAAATTACTTCATCCTTGGTTGATGATATCAAAGGGAAGCAGTGGAGTGACCCGATGATTTCTCAACTGAAGGAAGATATAATTAAAGGAAAAGTTCCTGGCTTTATGATTCATGAGGATAGTATTCTAAGATTTCAGGGCAGGCTTTGTGTTCCGAACGATTTAGAGTTGAGACAGAGAATTCTCCGAGAAGCTCATGCTACGCCTTACTCAATCCATCCCGGGACGAGTAAGATGTACAAAGATTTGAAGTGCAATTTTTGGTGGAATAACATGAAGAAGGATGTTACGGAGTTTGTACTCCGGTGCTTGACGTGTCAACAAGTCAAGATCGAACATCAACGACCAGCGGGGTTGTTGAAACCGCTTCCCATTCCCGAGTGGAAGTGGGAAGACATCTCTATGGATTTCATCACTGGCATGCCGAGAACTCGGGCTGGAATGAATATGATTTGGGTACTTGTCGATCGGTTGACCAAGTCTGCACACTTTTTGGGTATTAAGGATATTTGGGGACCGGATAGATTGGCTCGAACCTTTATTGCTGAGGTTGTAAGGTTGCACGGTGCCCCCAAGACCATTGTTTCTGATCGAGACGGTCGTTTCGTATCGCATTTTTGGCAGGCCGTTCATCAGGCTTTGGGTACTGAGTTGAGATTGAGCACTTCCTTTCATCCTCAGTCAAACGGTCAGACATAGATGACGATTCAGACGTTAGAAGATATGTTACGAGCTTGTGCCTTAGATTGGAGTAATGATTGGGAGCTTCACTTACCGTTGATCGAGTTTGCTTACAATAATAGTTGGCCTGCGTCGATCAAAATGGCACCCTTCGAGGCACTTTATGGTAGGCGATGTAGGTCGCCATTATGTTGGGACGAGGCTTCTGAGCTAGTTGGGACGGAGCCGGATATGTTGATGGAGACTAAGGAAAAGATTTCTATTATCCGGGACCGATTCTTTGGGCCGCCGAGTCGTCAGAAATCTTATGCTGATACTCGTCGTCGTCCCTTGGAGTTCGAAGTGGGGGATCATGTCTTACTCAAGGTGTCGCCGACCCGTGGAGTTTTCCGCTTCGGGAAAAAGGGGAAACTTAGTCCGAGGTATAACGGACCTTTCGAGATTTTGGACAGAGTTGGAGATTTAGCTTATCGCTTGGCGTTGCCTCCAGCTTTGAGTCACGTCCATAGTGTTTTTCATGTGTCTCAGTTGAGAAAGTACGTACCGGATCCGAGCCACATTATCGACTACAGTGAGATTCACGTAGCCGAGGATATTACCTTTCCGGAGAGACCCGTGAAGATCCTTGAGCGTCGCGAGAAACAACTTCGGCATAAGACCATTCCACTAATTAAAGTGCAATGGTCGAGACACGGAGTCGAGGAGGCGACTTGGGAGACGGAAGAGAAGATGCGGGTGGATTACCCCGAGCTTTTTATTTCTTAAGTTTCGGGATGAAACTTCTTTTTAGATGGGGAGAATGTAATACCCGTACTTTTTATTGACTGTTTGACCTTGCCGTTCTTCTTATTTTGTCGCTCTATAAACACTTGGAGATGTTGTTTATATTGTTATTTAGTTTCCTATCTTGTTTGGGTCACGATCGTATTGTTTAGACCTTTCGGAAGTATTCTGGGCCAGAGAAATAGCGCACGTTAGGCCTAGGCTAACGCACGCTAATTCTGCTTGATTAGCGCACGCTAGATTTGAGCCGTAGCGCGCGCTAAAGGACCAGTCAGGTCAGAACCAGTAACTCAGACTGCTCTCTGGACTAGCGGATTAACGCACGCTAAGAGTTTGTTAGTGCACGCTATTCGTGGTTAGTAGCGCACGCTAACATCCGTCCGTAGCGCACGCTAACGGGCTGGTCGGCAGAGGCAGTGAGGTTGCCAGGTTTTATGGACTATCAGGTAGCGTACGCTAGGCTTTGGCTAGCGCACGCTAAAGCTGTTGCATAACGCACGCTAAACCATAGCGGTAGCGCACGCTAAGGTTTGAGCAGGGCAGAGGACAGTAGGTTCTGGACTCCAGTACTGGATGCCATTTTTTTTGGCTAGCGCACGCTAGAGATAGGCGACTAGCGCACGCTAACGGGTCCGGCAGAAGCCACTGGACTACCCAGTGACTTCACTAGCGCACGCTAATGAAGGAAGTGTAGCGTGCGCTAGACTGGACAGATATATATAGGACAGTTGACTTCCATTTCGTCATTTTTCATCTTCTTCACTCCTTTTCGACGGGATTTGCTCGGGAGAGACGATTTTGGGTGATTGGAAGCGATCTTCCTTCTATCAACAACATATTTGGTTGGAGAACAAGTATTTCACAACATCTAATCCATCCTAACGTCCGAATCAAGGTAAAAATCCTTAGAACCCTATTTTTGGGAATTTTGGGGTTTTTCGTAGATTCGTCCGATTTATTTGTTTTGAAGCTTGAGGACCTTGAGATTATGATGTATCTATCCTGTATGCATGCTTTTCCTACGATTTCACGGATTGGATTGTGCCGTTTTTGGACTTGTGAAGGTTTGGACGATTTTCCAACCTCTAGTTATTTATCCGTATATTTTCATGAATCGTAGGCGGGTTTCGGGAGTTTCTTCGTGTAATTTGAGTATGGATAATTGATTATCATATTCCTTGCGAATCGTTTAGGTGCCGGAAGCGCGTTCTTGGACCTACCGAACTCATACCCTTTTCCGTTTGATTTCTCGATGTCTCAAAGGCAAGTATATATTTATGATTGTACGTTCTCGACTTTGAAAGTAAAATATATTAATGGCATGATTATTTATATCCACTCTGGGGCGGGCCGACGGGTCCCCTGAGGGTTTCGTAGCCTCTGGTGCGATTCCACGGATGATATGAATGAACCACTCTGGGACGGACCGATGGGTCCTCTGAGGGTTCCGTAGCCTCTGGTGCGGTTCCACGGTATTCATATATATATTGATGTGATGCTATGGGATTTAGTTATTCCGGAATACTAGTCTTGAATTGATGAATTGACGGTTACATTTACTTTATTGTCGAGGAGTATTGTGTTTCATACTTGATATACTTGCACTAGCTATTCGACGGCTAACCCCTTTATGGGGGAAATACTTTTTATATATTTCAGGTTCCAGGAGAGCGGACAGGCAGGTATCGGGTCGGCATGAAGATGGTGGGCAAGTGTGATACTGTGTCTTTCCTCCGGTTATGTTTTGAGTTTTTCATTCAGTGTTGTTGTACTGGAATGGTTATTGAATACTCGAGTATTGTTTTCCATTTTCCTTGAGGTTTCGGCCTGTGTTTGCCGAGGTATTGATTTGTGTTGTGATGTCTTTGGATACATTGGTTATGTTTTGAATACCCTTTGTATTGTTCTTCATTCCACTGTATATAGACCTTCTCGGTCAAAATCTATTGTTCCGCGTATGTTTAGCCTTGTGGGTCCCACAGAGGGGCTTACGGTGTTGTAATATTCCCTGAATAACTTGGGGGTGTTACACACAGATTGGCTTTAGCTTTTGACTTGCTTCTTCTCACACAGATCGAAGATTCGTCTTTAATGCTATTCTTCCCACATAGGTTGGAACTAGCAAGGACTTAGTCTACACGTGGCTAAGGTTGATCTCAACGGTAAAGATAGGATAGAACAAGTTCAAACAGCAGCTGTATGCTTTGACGAGCAATTGCTGTATGCTGTGCTGTTTGCGTTGAGGACTGTATATTTCTTCGCTTTGATAGTGCTGTATGCTCAGGAAATATGCTGCTCTTTCTTAGCTTGATATTCTGATTGTCAGATGTAATCGCGAAGTTCAGTCTATCGTTGAGTTTATAATATCCTCTTGCTTGGGCTATTTATAATCTTGGAAATAGATCCGTTATAAATGTAGATGTTGGCCGGTTGGTGAGATTAAGACAGCTCTGATTGGCTGCAGAATATTTGAATTAAAGGCTAATCGCATTTAATGTTTCAAACATTCTTTTTGACTTTGCATTAAATGCTCTTCAGCGCGTTCAGACTGTTGTCTCTTTCGACCACATTAAATGATGTCCCATCATCAATAAATGCTGCTTTAACCGTGAATACTTTATGGATAAACAAAGTTTATTTCACAACAGTTTAAAGCTATTCTTCAGTCCCGTTGGATGTGTTTTACTTTTCCGAAGTAAAACTCCTACAGCGAGAATGCTGTATCCAACTCTCTTCACTTTTACTGTATAATGATGTAGGCACTGTAGAATTGGACTCTGTATGAAGATTTCTTGCTGTATGGATATGCTGTACGGAATATCCTAACAGCTTCCATACTTAGCGAATTGTTGACTTTGAATTCTTGCTGCATGACAGTGATCATCAAAACAGGTTGTGTTTATCCCAAATCTACTTATTTCAGAAACTTATATTTTCTGAAAATTTATTTTATAAAATTTGAATAATTTTCTTATAAATTGGCTTAAATTTCATTAAGAATTGATTTTCACAAAATACTTCCAATATTTCATATGTATTTTCATATATCTTAAATGAATTTTTTGACTTTCAAAATAATTTTTAGATTTTATAAAATTATACTACGATTTTTTTACAAAAAATATAATTATATGGCAATTATATGAAAATAATTCAGTATGTTTTAAACTAACCTTTTAGAAATCCAATATTTTTAGTCAATCCTGTGATTTTTTAAATAAATTTTATAATTTTATAAAAATTCCAAAATTTCATAAAATTTTATAATTTTTAAGTATTTTTTTAATAATTTTTATTTTTCTGCCCGGAATTTCGCTCCGTAAGCTGCAAGTTGATAAATTCGCACTACTAAAAAATGACTACTTTAGCTTCACAAAAATGTGAAGCTAAAGAAGTTGACTGTGAAGCTTTTGTGCTTTAACTTCACATATGTGACGCTAATATGTGAAGCTAAAGAAGCTGACGCTAAAGAATATTTAGCGTCAATGTTTGACCTGTGAAGCTAAAGAATTGAACTTTTAGCGTCACATGGGTGAAGCTAAAGATAAAATAAAACAATTGTCCTGTCTACATTAGCGTCACATGGGTGAAGCTAAAGCCAGGGCAGTGAATATTATTTTTTAATCTTTAGTGTCACATGTGTGACGCCAAAGAAAGTCCCGAAATTTTAAATATTATATCTTTAGTGTCACATGTGTGACGCTAAAGAAAGTCTCTGTAATTTTAAATATTATATCTTTAGTGTCGCATGTGTGATACTAAAGAAACTCCAGTAATTTTAATTATTATATCTTTAGTGTCACATTTGTGACGCTAAACAAAGTCCAGTAATTTTAATTATTATATCTTTAGTGTCACATGTGTGACGCTAAAGAAAATCCAATAATTTTAATTATTATATCTTTAGTGTCACATTTGTGACGCTAAAGAAAGTCGTTTAAAATAAAAAAAAATGAAATTAGCCCGAATAAATTTCTGGCTAATTTCATGTGTGTGTGTGTATATATATATATATATATATATATAATCATAAATATTTTTTAAATTATTTTTTGTTGTAATTAGAAAATATGCCAAAAGCTACACTTCTAATTATTATTAAAAAATAATTATATTATACTAAAAAAATAATTATTTAATTAGAAAATAAATATAATCATTTTTGTTATGTTTCAATAATATTAATATTGTTTCACTTAGTTTTAAATAAATAAAAATCCTGCAAAAGAAAGAAAAAAACAAAAATATTAATAAGTTAGTAGAAACAAAATATTATATAAGTAAAATTATTAATAAAATTGAAAATAATTTAGAAATTACCTTGAAGATTGAGAGATGAAAGTTGAAGAAATTACCGGTCTTCTATCGATGGATGTACCCATTCGAGAGGTACTCTTCTTATCTTTCTGTTAATATATGCATTATGTTGTGTATGTATTTATAAATTAAGTATTTCGTACGATACAGGATGATGTTTATTCTAAAAGGCATGGTGAGCAATAAAGCGAAGGTTGAGGGATCCATATGTGAGGCCTATTTACTGGCTGAGATCACAAATTTTTGTTCCTTCTACTTCGACAAAGAAATCGACACAACGACGACACGACTAAAAAGGAACGAGGTTCTATTTGCCCCTCAATTTGAAGGACAATTGTCGATCTTTACACCAAAAGGTCGAGTAATGGGGAAAAGTAAGGGGCGACGCATGGCTGAAGTTGAGTGGAATATGGCAATCCTATATATTCTTACAAACTGTGAAGAAGCAGAACCATATCTATGGTACGATTATTATTTTGATATTCCATATTTTTACAGGTAACCATGTATTTACACATTATGTATTTCAGTGCATTTGAGAATCAACTACAGAGTAATATCTCCACTAGAGATTTGGAGTTCGCACGAGTTAATCACTTAGTTCCATGGTTTGAAAGATTGGTTGCGACCACGGAATTAAAGGACTCTCAACTTGCTGCATTGTTTAGAGGTGATCGATTAGTGAAGATGTACAAAGGTTATGTGGTGAATGGATTAAAATTTCATACCGAATTTCACGGACAAAATAAAAAGACTATGAATAGTGGATTGTGTATTACAAGTGCAAACATTTCCGGAGATTTGTCTAAGTACTACGGGATGCTACTAGAGGTACTGGAGTTCACGTTCTACAATCCTGGATTTCTTGAACAAGTTATTCATCTATTTAAATGTGACTGGTTCGACAACCACAAAGTGAAATGTCTACACGGGTTAGTTGAACTCGATCCTCTAGCAAGACAAGCGACTGCCGAGTCATTCATCTTCCCGAGTCAAGCGAGTCAAGTGTATTATGCTCGGTACCCATCTAGAAGACTTGGTCGTCATAGAAGAGGTACAATATGATAATAATATTATACCCGCATCTATTTATTATACATACACTTATTTATTTAATGGATTATGTAATTCAACATATGCGTGGGTGGTTTGTCCGATAAGAGCCAGACATGTTGTTGATGTATCAGCAGTATCATCGATAATATTGCAGGAGCCCATTCCTCAACCCGAGTACTACCAAGAGGCAGAAGCTCCAATACTTAATCTCGTAGTTGACTTGAGCGGATACGACATGCAAATTGAAATTGTTGATAGAGATGCCAATCCAATTGAAATACTTGATGATAATGAAGAAGAATATGAAGCTTCAAGCGAAGAAGATGATGTAGAATGATATGTTTCATTTACTATAACTTGTCAGACGTTAACGATGTGTAATATTTTTCTATTATAATTATTTTCAATATATTGATCGACAATTCTCTTTTTTGCATAATTTAATGGCAAACTTTATCTTACTTAGGATATTTAATTAGTTCAAATAACAAATAAAGGAAAATATTTTACTTAGTAAGTACATATTATATTTAAATAACAAACTAATATAAATTTTTATTTAGTAACATCATTATTAACCTATTGCAATATAATAAATAATACTGTTAAATTTATATTTAATAAATAATACTGGTAAATTTATATTTAATAATATATATTCATCATTAATCTACCGTAATATATTAAATAATTAAATAAAATATATTGCATAATTTAATGCAAACTTTATCTTATTTAGGATATTTAATTAGTTCAAATAACAAATAAAGGAAAATATTTTACTTAGTAAGTACAGATTATATTTTTGTTCTACAATTAATGAATGAAAACATAGCTCAGTGGCAACATGCCACACCAGCCATCACATAGGCTTGGGTTCGAATCCCTTGCCCTGACCGAGCTATGTTTTTTGGTTCGATTTCCTTTTTAATTGTATTGGCGTCACATGTGTGACGCCTTTAGGAATTAGTTTTTTTTTTAATTAAGAATGGCGTCACATGTGTGACGCCAATGTATTAGTTTTAATTAACAAGACAGACTCTTTCTCTTCTCCCTTTTCTGTTCTTCGAAACCCACTGCTCCTCTTCTCCCTTTTCTGTTCTTCGAAACCTAATTCCCAATTTCAAAATCACTCCCCAATTTCCACGGTATTTTCCAAATTATTAATTAAAGATTTGTTCTCCACCATATCAAGGACATATTGAATCGCTTCAAAAGGTATTTATCTTATTGATTTCGTATTTGTTTTTTGAAAGTGTTTCGAATTTGTTTCGTGAAATTTTTAGAATGATGTATGTATTGAATCGCTTCAAAAGGTATTTATCTTATGATGTATGTATTGATGTATGTTTGAATTTTGTGTGTTTGAAGTATGTATTCAAATGTTTTCTTTGTATTACAGTATGATGTGTGTTTGAAGTATGTATCCAAATATGTTTGAATTTGATTTCGAATTTATTCACATTTCGTGTGCAGTATGTTTAAAGTATTTATGCAGTATGTTTGAAGTATGTATGGATTATGTACTATAAATAAAGTTGGTTTTGCGGTATATGTGTTTAATCAAAAGTTGGTGTTCATGGACTGATTTTTGTGTTCGGTTTTATTGTACTTTGTATTTCAGATGTCGAGACGCAGTACCGACCAGCGTGCTGATGTTCCTTCTCATACCAGGGCACCTCGCCGGATGAGTATTAGTTCGATCCCCTCATCTTCTCGTATTATACCCGAGTCAGAGTCGTCACATAGGAGTGGGCCTGTCATACGACCAGAGATAGAAGATCTGACCCGACACATACCCTTCGGGCAGCAGCTACAACAACAGCATTTGCGTACCGACTCGGGACTCCAGCATTGGCGTCCGTTTAGTGATGCCGAATTTACACGGTACATGAGTTATGGCTCGTTGTTATCTCATGGGAGCCAGCATATTCCATTTATTGGTGGCGACAATACTTCTGATGTACATATTGACACTCCAGAGGCGTCACAACAGCACACACTGATCCCCCATGGACCATATGCGGGGTTCTCGAGGACCGTGTCACACGATCAGCCACCATTGCAGCCACCTACTACTGATTCCCCATCAGGTGGTCCATTGGTGCATCACATTTCTATTCCAGAGGAGCCGATGGAGTTTGAGTACGACGAGGATCAGGAGGTTTTAGCACAGCCACCAGGTAGAGGTCCGACTGAGATCTCCAAGGCCAAAGAGAAGTATGAAGATCGAAAACTAATCCGTCCTTTGCCAAAAATAGTTGGCTTTAGTTCAAAGAAGGCCGAGACCGATATAGGCGGCTTACTTAAGAGGTACTACTCCGGTGAAGAGCATTGGGGCCAGGTATCTCGACGGACGAGGGACGAGTTGTGGCGGGAATTTGGGGTATATTATTATAGTTGCATTCATTTTACTCAAACTGTTATGTTCTATTGCTGTGCCAAAAATATTTGATTGTTTTTCGATTTTCTGACAGTTGTTATTATATTTGTCCAGATGCGTTATTGATGGGAGATATCGGATGAGGAGAGAATTGGGTGGTATTGGGACAGATATAGCCACAGACGGTTTATTGATATGCTTACGCACGCTAAAAATAAAGCATATCAAAAACCAATCGGTCAGCGGGAGAAGTGGTTGAAGGAAAAAGAGTTTAGGATCTTGTGGAAGCGTTGGGAGACCGAAGAGAAGAAGAATGAGGCATTTCAAAAATCTAAAAATAGGGGCACTGTTTACGATGAGAGTACCGGTGTGATTACGCAAAAGGCACCAGGTACATATACTGGAGGCAGTATAAGCATGTACGATCATGCTCATTCCATGGTACTTATAAATTTTGTCAACGTTTTATTATATAATATATGTTGTTTTCAATTATGTGTCATCGTAAATATTATTAATGTTTTATGTTAACGCATAGGCGAGTGATGCTGCGTCGGAGATGTACCACAGACCGGCATGTGAGAGGGAGAGACCGGTAGAGGACCCAGTGTTTAATCCTTTGGCCTTCATGAAAACTCACATCACCAATGTGAAAGAAATGGAAAAACATCAAAAGAAAAAAAAGGAAAATTGGTGAGGGCAGCAGCGAGGCTCAACCGGATGAGGGAGAAGCGGAGTCAGGAGAAGTTGAGTCGGGAGTCTTTACTCCCAAATGGATAGATGCCCGGAGTGCAGAACAATACGTAAGTTTAGCTTTATATTTGTTCACTTGTATTTCGATTACGTCCCTAGTTTGTAAACTGTGTATCTTGTTCACTTTTTTTGTAAATATTACTCGGAACAGGACCGATACTATAAGCTCGTTGAGGCATTGCATTTCCCAAACCCCCCTCCGGAAGATGAATTTTACCCGAACTTGTGGGCTCAGACGGATGGCGGAGTTAGACAGGGTGGAAGGGTGAGGGGAATTTCAAAGGGGATCATCATAAATGAAGTCATCGACCATGTAACACCCCCAGATCGAACCGGGAATATTACACGCCGCAGACCCTCTCCGTGAGGATCCACCAGGCTAGACATCAAAACAACACATTACATTACATACCAGCGAATCAAAATAACGAACCAATAGACCGATTTGGTCTTTCGTCACTGACATACAAATCAAAATAGATAAACTCATCCAGACTCATACCCACGCAAGGGTAAAATACTTGCAACAACTAACAATAAGACAGCGGAAAGGACAATACAATGGACTTCGACTAACTAAACCCAAAACTGGCCTTCGTGTGATTAGTATCATTCGTCTTCCATCATCCCTCGTACCGATCCTGTGACTTGCTCCCGAAAACCTGCATGTACCTGGACACAATACAGATATCCACCCCCCGATTACTCGGGGGTTAGCAAAACTCCACTGTTTTGCTAGTGCAAGTATAAAGTGCAAAAACGAGCCATACACAACACATTCCGAGAATACAACGAAAGACTTCCCGAGATATATTTAGTTAAAAAATAGTTCAAGTCTTGAAAGTAGAAACGAAGCAAGTAAGCACTTTGAAAACATTTCCAAATCTCGGGAGTTTTGAAAACATTAGAAATTGAAAAGTTCTAATTCCCCAAAAGCCATTTAGGGTCACAGCCCCAAAGTTCATTTTCCAAAATGAAAATCCATTAACAAAACACGGGGTCCACGACCCAACCATTCCGGTCACAAAACATAGGGTCCACGACCCGATCATCCACTTCAGTCACTTACAAGGACACATTACACATAACACATTATTCCTATGCCATTCTAGCCAAGTACCAAGACTCGATATATAATGTCTCTCGACCCCGAGCACAAAGCATTGTGATACTCCGGACAATATCACAATTAACGAAAACATCAACGTCAATATCACCGAAACCACACTTGGTAACCCGTGGCCGTACCCATTAGTATCGGCCCCCAGAGGCCCCGTCGGACCGTCCCTAGGTGGGAAACCACTTCCGCGGCCGTACCCATTAGTATCGGCCCCCAGAGGTCCCGTCGAACCGTCCCCAGGTGGAAGAACATCAACGCACGCACCCAAGTCCACTTCCGTGGCCGTACCCATTAGTATCGGCCCCCAGAGGCCACATGCCATCCCCAGGTGGAAGAGTAACAACTCACAGATTACAAAACCACGACTCTCAAAGGTCAAACACACAAAATATATATAGTCGAGGTACCTTGCTAGAATGGCCAAATTATCCAACACGTACTCACGACCCAGAACTATATCAATTCACAAGGGAGCACAAGATCTCAACAGCACCGAACGACACAACTAGTATCACAAAAACTCACATATTCATCCGTAACCACGGGACTCCAAGCACATAATTTGACAAGAGAATTTCACTTTAAATTTACCGATGCCATAATCATACATAATGACATCACACGAAAGTAAGGTGATCCTATACTCGAAACTAGCACACATAATCAACTAAGCATATTAATTCCCGACCCACACGGGTCATCTTAACGAAAACCATGATGGTAAATATACCGATTCTTTTGAAAAATGATTATAAATATATATTTAGCACATATCGACACTTAGCAACCATTATATCCACAAAACACGTAATGTATGGGCAAGATACTTGCCTCGAATAACCACAACGCGGAGAATCGGCTGAAGTAGGTTGGCACGAACCGACTACGAACTCGCCGACTCCACCGAACGACAATCCACAACAATGAACTACGAACGAAAACAATAACAACGAAAATGAATTCCAAAGTATGACCCAAATCCGCTGAATTCAAAGAACAAATGACGAAGGTTCAAGGATTTCCCCCCAAAACGGCCAAGAACACGATTCGTTCCTTCAAATCACGAAAAAGGAATTCCAAGTTGAAATATAGATATGCAATCCATAGAATATGTTTAACAACATCATTTAACCATAATCGATCCATCGAAAACGGATGAAAAACGAGATCGAGGACAAATCCCCCAAAAAGTCAATTCGAAGGAAATCAAGAAATATACTTCGATTCGACGAAGAACAATGGATTAAATGATGTGAAACACAAGAATACTACCAAGATTAATCATACCCATCGTGTATTAATCAATAACACGGAACGAATCGGACAAAAACGCAAAAACCCCAAATTTTCCCAAAATAGGGTTCTAGGAAATCTCACCTTGATTCGCTGGATCAAAGGAGGTTATGGAGGGATTAATCGATGATATGAACTCCCAATCTTCGTGGATTAGTTGCTTGACAACATGTCTCTGGATCGCCAAGTCTCCGGTAGCGGAGAGGAAAAGATGGAAATGAAAAGCGGGTGAAAATATGGCTACTCTGTCATATTTATACGAGCACGGCCTAGCGTGTGCTACACCTTAGGAATAGCGCGCGCTAGCAGGCGACCTCGGCCGATAACCCTCGGCCGGCGCCCGCAAGGCCACATCAAGACTTCAATCTGGCCGGATCACTGCTGCCGGCCGCGATAGCGCGCAGCTGCGGACGCTTAGCGTGCGCTAGCCGTCTGTCGAGAACCCTGCAGGGTGACTGCCGGCAGTAACGTCGCTAGCCGTCAGCGGCGTGCGCTACGCTGCCGACTAGCGCGCTACGCTCGGCGTAGCGTGCGCTACTGCCGATCCTTCCCGAGTCGACCCCGAAACCCCACATCGGTCGATAGCATGCGTTGGTCGACCAAGCTAGCGTCGCTATACTGCCGGTTAGCGTGCGCTACGCCGGTTCTGCCGAACTGTCCGGCGGTGCCATAATCGTCGGACGATCCAGCCGTCCGTCGGCGATGCGACCACGAGGCTCGGCGACCGATTTCCGAACGTATGGAGCGAACACGGCGAAAAGTTCGCGGATAACATCAACGACCGGAATGAAAACATAATACCATAATTAGTCATACGCGACCAAGAAACGGTCGAGACAACAATTACAAATACGGATACGTAACTTTCAAGAAATTACAAAATGGCCCAAAGCGCGGAATTCACGATACGTGATCAAATAACGAAACCGAAGTTCACAACACGTCTAACAAAGTTAAAGCGGACTTACGGAAACTCGAAGCAATGATTTGAGCGAGATTCGCAAGAATCGAACTTAAGTGCGGAAAAGTCGCTAAAAAGCACGGAACTCAACAAAACGACACCGAAACGAACTCGGATGTCAAAAAGTATAGAATTAATCCTTCTCAGAACGACGAAACGGTCATGAGCGAGTCGTCAAAACGGACTCCGACCGAAAAAAGAAATTTACCGAAAATCGAAAATTGCGGATATTACAGACCAACCCACAAGTCGTCGTCTTGTTGATTCACGAGCATCATTACGACCTGTCGAGGTCGATCGGTCTTTGGAGGCTACCATCGAGGCGCTAAAAAAAGATAACGAGGAGATGAAGAAGGACAGAGAGGAGATGAAGAAGTCGAGAGAGAAGATGGAGTTGAAATTTTCAAAGATGAGTAAACTCATGTTGAGATTACTCAAAGGAAAGAAGAAGGTAGATTCCTCATCATCTCGGGCGAACGTTGAGGATGATGACTCCGACGACTTTGATGAGGATGAGTTGATGCGATCATTATCTGACGAGTAGCATGTTAGGTTTATGTCTTGATGATCATATTTCTTATATTTTGCGTATATTTTGATTTCGATATGTATAAAATGTTATTGTTGCATGGTGTTAATATATTGCTTTGTTGGTTTGGTTACAATGTTGTTTGTTGTTGTGTTGGTTTGGTTCGATTGATGGTGTGTTGTGTTTATTATTCATATGTTTTTTTTGTGATGTATTGATTATGATGGTGTATTGATGGTTACAATGTTGTTTGTTGTTGTATTGATGGTGTATTGTTTATGATAATTTAGTTACAATGTTGTTTATTGTATATTACAATGTTGTTTATGATGGTGTATTGAAATATTCCAGTTATTTTGCTGTTTTCTTTACTGTCTTTGGTGTACTGTCTTTACTGTCTGTGGTGTTTTGTTTACTGTCTTGGTGGTTCTTTATTCTTTGTCAAAAAAAAGGAACAGGTATTAGCGTCATATATGTGGCTGATATCTGATTAAGGCGTCACATATGTGACGCCATTGTTAATAAATAAAAAAAGCCTTAAAGGCGTCACATATGTGACGCCAATGAATATTAAAAGAAAAGAGAACCGAAAAACATAGCTCAGTGGCTGGCGCGGGATTCGAACCCGCGCCAATATCATTCATGGTGTGGCATGTTGCCACTGAGCTATGTTTCCATTCATTGTTGAAAGAACATAAATATAATATGTACTGACTAAGTAAAATATTTTCCTTTATTTATTATTTGAATTAATTAAAAATCTTAAATAAGAAAAAGTTTGCCATTAATTTATCCAATATATTTCATTTAATTAATTATACTATATTATTAAATATAAATTTAACAGTATTATTTATTATATTTCCGTAGATTAATAATGAATGTTATTTATCCTTGTACTATATTTCATACTTATATTTAATCAATTTCCAAAATATTTAAGCATAAATAAATATAATGTAATTTAAGTTCTTAATGTTAAGAAATTTCTTACACTATAATTATTAAATATAATTTAAAATTTATTATTTATTGTATTTAATATTTAAACTAATACAAATTTGTACATTTAAAATAGATTTATGGAAAAATATTTTAAAAAAAAAAATCGACTATCACAAATTGGCGTCAGATTTGTGACGCCAAAACGTTATTCTTTGGCGTCACATATGTGACACCGTTTAAAAAAAATATTTTTATAAAAAAAAATAATCTTCACATATTGGTGTCACATGTGTGACGCTAAAGAATAAAGCATTAGCGTCACATATGTGACGCTAATATGTAAAATAAAATAAAATAAAAACTTTGGAGAAAGGCGTCACATATGTGACGCCTTTGTTTAAAAGAAGCTGACTTTTTTAACCTAATTTTAAGGCGTCACATATGTGACGCTTTTGTTTACTATTTTTATCGCTTTTGTTTCTTTAGCTTCACTTTTTCGGGTGAAGCTAATGTGATGAAGCTAAAGCCACCCTTTTTTAGTAGTGTCGAGAAGTACAGTTGCTATTCGGTAAGAATAATAGTTTATGTACAAAGTAAAAAAAAAACTCCCATAAGTCCGCTTGTAAATAATATTAACCATAATTTTATCATTAATATATTTTAAAAGTTAAAATTTTAAAGATATATATTGGACAAATCCAACAACATCTTACATACTAGAATTGACTTTTATATTAGTAGAATAAAACATGATTGAATGTTAGTTTATAAATAATACTACCTCAATTTTTTAGTATCTTATTTTTTGATACGAAACTTTGACCATTGATATCTTTTTAATTATATTTTTATAAATTATCAAAAAGAATAATATTATAAGAGATTTTTAATATAATTTTTATATTTATTATTATAATATATAAAAAGCAATATATGATTAAAATTCAATAAAAAGTCAATCAATATTCATGAAAATAAAATTAGTACTCCATCCGTCCCTTAATACTAATTTCGTTTCAAAATTACACAAATATTAAGAAAACTCAATGATAATTAATCTTTTCCATATTTGTCCTCATTAATTACATTAATTTAATAAACCAACCATAATAATTAATGTGTTTGTATATGTTGAAGAAAGTTTATAATAAATTAAGAGTATTCTTGGAAATTTCTATAATTTGCATGAAAAATAGAAAATACCATTTAGTATGGGATATTTTTTATTATCAAAGAGAACTAATATTAAGGGACGGGGAGAGTATAAAATAAGTTGCAAATATAAATGAGCATAGAAATTATATAAATATATATAGAGAGAGAGACTGAAACTGTATGCAATAAATAAAGAGAAACCTGAATGAAGGGGTGGTGGGGTGGGGTGGGGAGGGGGGTGAAGTGTTTTTCAAGACACAATGATTACATTGGTCCTGGGAAGCAGAAAGGTTTTTCGGCGTGGAAATAGCTATAAGAGAAAAAAAGAAAAGCGCATTACTATGTCGAAGAACGTGGAAAAAACCTAAAACGCTTTTTATCATCACACGCAGAAAGAATAAAAAAAAAGATTAAATTAAACTTAATTGAATTTAATTAATCAATATATGAATGCACTTTTTTATTTTTATATTTCTCCGGTCGGCAATCTGTGTGTTGTGTGTGTTTCTCTCTCATCCAAATTCTTTCTTTCTTCTTTCTTTCTTGCTGCGGGCAGCAGCAGCGGCAAGCACTCAGACAATGCATTATAAGAGTTGAACCAATCACTAAGCAACACACATGTCATATTATAGCATGTTGTATATGAGTATATCTACTGACTCAAAAAAGTTCCCTGCTCTGATTGCTATACAAATGGATCATATATTGTAATATATATATATAAATATATATATATATATATATATAGAGAGAGAGAGAGAGAGAGAGAGAGAGAGAGACGTAAGAAGAAAGGAAAGAAGATCATTAGTACTTGCATACCTAAGGTGGGGTGGTGAGGGAACTATTAAAGGGTGGGGTTACATTTCAAAATCAATTGGCATCTTTATATATTAAATGTAAGGCTTATAATTTCAGGCTGTAAGATGGAACCCCGAGGAGTTCAAGTATCGGGAGTATGAGTGGAGGTGGCTATGCGCACATTTTAGTGACCCGGACTATATTGTATGTAATCGAGCTTTAAATATTGTCGTAATGTAGGACCATGTTGGATACAACATGGTGTATTTTGGTCATTGAATGTTTTTCATTGGTGATGTTTCCCGATCATATTCATTATAATGAATATATAGAGAATATATAGTATATTCTCTATAATGTAGGAGGATGTTTGAAAAAAAATGATCTTAGATACAGTAAAACCTCGATAAATGAATATGATCGGGAACAGATAAAAATATTCATTTCGCGAAATTTTTCATTTATCGAAAGAAAATTTGAACATGTTATAAAGATTTGGGACCGAAAAAAACTATTCATTTGGCGAGGTTATTCGTTTATCGAAATTCATTTATCGAGATTTAACTGTATAAGTAGTATAATTAAAATGTATAGTCAATATGCACGAAATCACGTTCTCATTTTAAAAACTATTTCTTCATTTGAATAAATTTTTATATATATAATATAAAAGACAACAGTAGTTTTTGATCGTCAAATGTACACTGGAAAAAACTATTGTACCTCTCCCCACTCTTTTCCTTCTCTTTGCGTTGAATTTAATAATAATAACAATAATATCAAAAGGTTCCGCAATAATAAATTTTAAAAAATACTCTCAGAATATAAAATTAAATTATATTAAATTAAAGAGTCACGGGAATTTCCGACGGACCTCTGGCCAACCAGTTTTTCGGCAGGACAACCGATCGCCGGTACACCTCCGACGGTCAGTCAATTTTTTTTTTACTTTTTTTTTTACGCCAGGCCACCGACCTGCTTTCCAGCAGTTGACCATTTTCTTATATGCCAGGTCGCCGGCCTATTTTACGGCTGGCCTCCGACGACCGATTATTTTTTTAACGCTGGTAGTAGGCTGCTGACAGGCCACCGCCGTCGGTGGGCAGAACCTCAACGACCTACAATTTTTTCTTTAAATACTGCCGGCCGGCTTTGCTTTTTGGTCGGCCATCATCGGCGGCTAGCCAATTTTTTTTAACGTCAAGCCCGCTGACTATTTTTTTTTGAACGTCAAGTCGCCAGCTTGCTTTCCTATGATGGTCGGGCATTCTTTTTAAGGTCAGGCCCGCCTTTCCAATTTTTAATCCTTTTTTTTCTTATGGCAAGTCCGTCGGGTCGATAGAATTTTGAGAACCAATATATTTTTTCTACCAAATAATCTGGTAACTTATTATTTTAATTCAATTATATCACCGCAACCGTGTCATTATGGCACTGAAAATCTCTAATGTACGTGCCTCTCTCTCTCTCTCTCTATATATATATATATATATATATATATATATATATATATATTAAAGGAGGGGGTGAGGGGAAAAATACTTCTTTTAGAAACTTTATATTTATGATCTTTAGACAATCAAATTAAACAATCATCTTTTATTTTTTAATCTTCACCACACACTCACTATTATTTTTTAATTTCTACCACACACTTATCATTATTATCTACACCAATCATTACCTAAAATATACTAAATTATACCGTTTCTCAGGCTTTGAACGGGACCGAGAGAATACATATAAAGTAAAAAAAGATAACAATACAAAAGGAAAGGTTGTTTGATGGGGTGGTTTTTATTCACATTTCACCTTTTACAAAATTTAAAAAAAAAAAAAAAAAAAAAAAAAAAAACATAAAAGCTCGGCCATAGAAGAAGGAAAAAAAAAGGTCATAATTAAAAAACAAGGGTTTGTTTTTTGTGCTCCACTTGTATTTTCTCAGTTTTTATTTATTTATATATCTTGTAAAATTTCCCCTTTTTATTCTCTTTTGCCCCCTCTTGAGGAGTTAGAATCCAAGTTCTTGATCCTCTCCTCTCTCTCTCTTTTTTTTTTTTTTTTTTTGCCCTTCCCCACATATTCTCTCTTTTCATCTTTATGTGTAAGAAAGATAGCATGATTATGAAACAACCCTAAAGTTATTTTGATTTCAAGCCTGGTTTTATAAACTTTGGCCAAACCATATACAATCTCAACACACACACACACACAAACACACACACTCTTTTGTGGGTTTTCAAGGGTTTCTGATATAGTGTTACTATGTGTGATAACAATAAGAACAACAACAATAACAGAATAGAGAACCAAGAAAATAATATTTCAACTGATCATAACATTGAGGGTTTCCAACCGCAGGATCAAACGGCAGCTTTTCCACATATGCAGCAAAACATCAACGGCTTTGATGGGTTCTTCGTGGATGGAGGGCCAGGATCAACTCTAGCTTTCCCTGCGGAACTATCATCACAGATTCTACCATGGAATTTCCCTCCGACCCACCACGCCTTCAATCCGGCACACTTCCCGGCTCGAGACCCCGACCCGTTTATCATCCCTCCGGTTCCATATGGGGGCTTATTCAACCCGAGGAGGCCATCCGGTTTGCACTTCGGGTACGAGACTGGTTCCACGTCGGACCACCACCACCATCTGAGGTTGATTTCGGAGTCTGTGGGCCAGGTGGTGGTGCACGCCGGCTCGGCTCCGTTTGGCCTCCACGCCGAGCTTCAGAAGATGACGGCTCAGGAGATTATGGATGCTAAGGCTCTTGCGGCTTCGAAAAGCCACAGCGAAGCCGAGAGGAGGCGTAGAGAGAGAATTAATAACCATCTTGCTAAGCTCAGGAGCATGCTCCCCAATACAACTAAAGTAAGTTTTTTAAATCTATTTTATTATCATTATTATTATTATTATTTTGTTTTATATTAATATATAATGCAATACTTTATATGTGTGCCAGAGACAGACATTCCCTTCTTCCCCTCCGATGATGTATTTAATTTAATTACTATTACCTACCTTAAAAGTTTGATTAATATTTTATAGGAACAAAAATTGTTTTTTTACTTTTATTTTCATAATAATATCGTAAAATCTGTATCATCTTGTGTTTATGATGTCATTATTATACATACATTAAATTCGAATATCTTTGATACTCAAATCGGATTTTCAACAATAAATGTACACTAAATAAGTTACTGCAGTATATTTATTCTTGTTTTAATATATTTCTGGCAAAATTGTGGTTCCAAGGAACAAATGCGTTGATACCGCGCAGTTTTGATATGATAAAGAGACACCAAGCAGCAGTTAAAAAAGCTTCCATGGAATACAATTCTTGCCGGATAACGCAGTAAAAAAAAATTACTCTAAAAAAGACAGACAAAGAAGCATTCTTGTCAGTCATTTGGGACTTATTTTCACACATTAATTATTATTAAAACCATTAGCACATTTAAAACCAAACAACATCATATCATTTAACTAAAGCTTCTTTTATTTTTTCCCACCTTTTTTCATACAACCTTTTTTTATACAAAAAAAAATCTCTTTTTACCACATTTTGTGTTACATATTTTAGTTAGTTTGATCTCCTATATTTTCAAATCGGTGTCATTTTTTTTTCATTGTTGTTTCGTACGATGACAACGTCATATGTTCCGGTATGATGACGACATCATATGTTCGTGAAAAGTCACGTAAATGAACTAAATTACAAACTATTACCTCCATATATATTTAACTTTCTCAAAATTGAAATTTGACCATTTCTCTCTTTTAGGTTATTGTATCTATAAATATAAGAACTATGTAGTTCGATTCGTTTTTTAAAATATTTTGTAAATTTTATTATCTGATTATTTATATAATAATATCATAAAGTTATTTATGGTCAAAGCTTTCCTCTTTTCCTATTTGCACGATTTTATAGTACTATAATTAATTTTGACTATTAATCAACACTATAATTTTCATATAGCTGATCCTAGTATATTTGTGATTAATAATTTATATTGTAAAATGAACATGTATATTGTAGAACTATACGTAATATGTGGACTTCCATAGACCCTTGCATGGTTCTCCCTATATCCACACTATATATATTATAAATTAAATCATCACTTATAACTTGTTATTACCATTATTTTCTATAACTAACGTTACATTAATTGAATTACAGACAGACAAAGCTTCGTTGCTAGCTGAGGTAATTCAACACGTGAAGGAACTAAAGCGCCAAACTTCACTAATAGCAGAAACAAGCCCCGTCCCCACCGAAACCGACGAATTGACAGTTGACAACGCGTCGGACGAAGATGGTAAGCCGTTGATCAAAGCCTCGATCTGCTGCGAAGACCGGTCGGATCTTTTGCCTGACCTAATCAAGACTCTGAAAGATCTGAGGCTAAAAACGTTAAAAGCTGAGATCACGACTCTTGGAGGTAGAGTAAAGAATGTGTTGTTTATAACCGGAGACGACGAGTCGAATAGCTGTAATGGAGATGGTGGTGAAGATGGTGGTGATCGACATGAGAGACAGTTCTGTATAAGCTCGATAGAAGAAGCGCTTAAAGCGGTTATGGAGAAATCGATCGATGGGGATGAATCAGGTTCGGGGAGTGTTAAGAGACAAAGAACTAATATCAATATCCTTGAACATTAGGTCTTTATGGGGAAAAATTGAAATTGCTCTAAAAAACCTAATTTTATTGCTTTTTCTCATTTTTTTTCTCATTTGTTTTTATTTTGTGTGGTTTTTAGTTTTTGGATTGCAGTTTTTACTATAGGGTGTGCTAAGGTAAATTATTGTGGGATAACTTGTTGAATGGGAACTAATGTTTGAATTGGAAGAGGGGGAGGGAGGGAGGGAGGGAGGGAGGGAGGAGAGAGAGAGAGAGAGAGAGAGAGAGAGAGAGAGAGAGAGAGAGAGAGAGAGAGAGAGAGAGAGAGAGATGACTAGAGTGGATTGGGGTTGGTGAGAGTTGTAATAATCAAGAGTGGCAAATTTGGGCTGTTTTTTGGTTTTACTTGAGCATTATTTTCCACAAAAAAAAAAAGAGCTAAGGATCTTTTTCGTGAGGAGAGAAACCTTAGATCATAACCTAACATAGAAAATACTTGGACTTTGAGGGTTTAGTGTTTTGCACTCTTCTGATTTTTTTTTCTCTCTCTACAAGGAATTTCTCTCATTATGGGACTGTATGTATGTATATATTACCATTAAGGTTTTATATTGTGTATGGTTTTGAGCAGGGCCGGTCCTGACATTTCGTTGGCCCTAGGCGAACTCTGATAAATAGGCCCCCTTATCTAACATAATAAACGTCAAAATTTTTTTGAAGCAAAATGGGATAATGTGCAATGAGCCTCATTAAAACCTTGTGGCGCAAAATTCTTCTTAATTCATTGAAATAAATAACAAACACTACAAAAACTTAAGGTATATAAAACCAAACCCAAGTGAAAATACAACAAAGATTCCTAACGTCCCAAGAATCGGTTTCTTCGAGCATTTTGAGATGCAAAATCACATATAATCACATTATCATCAATTTTATCCAACATATCCTTCTCAATGGATAAAGTTGTCAAACCATTCAGTATCTCTTGTGACATTGATGACCTTAAGTAGGTTTTAATCAACTTCAATTTTGAAAAACTTCTTTCTGCGATCTTTGCGATCAGTCGGTAAAACTCTATAAGCAATTGCTACACTAATTTTTTTGAAAACAAATTTATCAAGAGCTCTGTATTGTGATTTTGTAAACTCTATATCTAGATTTTTTTTTTTTCGTTTTTCAGCACCAGATTTGTATTTTTTAGGGTACATCTTGATCGAAGACAATAACACTAGCAAATTAACAAATAGCAATTAGCAAACCAAACAAAACGAGTTTGGAATTAAAAATCAGAACAACAAATAGCAATTAGCAAACCAAACAAAACAAGCTAGGAATTAAAAATCATAACAAAACACCTATTTGCTTCCCTGGGATGGCTCACGGCGGCGTGCGGCTGCAGATGGCTCCTTAGCCTCGCGGCGGCGGCAGATGGTTGGCTCCTCGCGGCGGCGCCAGAATTTGTTTGCTGTTGTTTGCTTAGGTCGCGAACCCCGCGGCTGTTGTCACTGATGTAGTGATGTACTGATGTTTGTTGTTGGAGTTGGGAACAGTGGTCGCACTTCGCAGGCTCGCAGTGTTGATGTACTCTTAAGGTTGTTTGCTGTAGTGATGTACTGATGTTTGTTGTTTCCTTAAGGTTGTTTGCTGTAGTGTTGTTTACAATTACAAACGTTTCCTCTACTTCCTTGCGGGCTGTTAGTTGGGCTAAGGAAAAAAAAAAGAAAAATTACATGTGTAAATTTTAATTGCTCATGGGTTGGACTATGACAATATAAAAAAAATTAGGCCCCTTTTTACTCTGGTCCCTGGGCCGGCACACTCATGGCCTACCCCCAGGGCCGGCCCTGGTTTTGAGAGGTCAGCAAATATATGTTGTATTTTGACCCTTTGGGGTGACGTTTGATGCATCAAATCAAAGTGCAAGATTTTTGGTTGCAATGGTAGTGATAATATATATCCCGTGAATTATTTACATTTTGAGCGTCAATTTGACATTTTTGCAACAACCATTACATTGTTATATGGAAAAATATTTTTTTTTTCAGCATGTTACGTGCACCGAACAACTTCTGTACCAATTTTCATTAAAAAACAACATTTCGACCTAAATTTATGCCCTTGTTAGAAGTAGCGTCTTATCCGGATGCGAGAGACAGACACGATTGTGCCTGCCTTTGCGTAAGGAATGCATATCGTGTTGGTAATTTTAGTGTCACCAGGCATTTTGTGTAATTGGAACTAATATGTGAGCTAAGAGGTTTTATAATTTGTATTCTAATATATGTTCGGGTATGTGCGAAGTGCACGCATGTATAAGATCGAATTATAAGCCGTGCAGCCGAAATATCGGGGTTCGGGCGGCGCCCGATGAGTCTAGGCGGCGCCTGCTGAGGTCCAAGGGACAGAGCCCCTGGCGGTAGTCCCGCTAACCGTTCAGCGGGCGGGGTAGGGGCGGCGCCCCTAGCGGGGTCGAAGGGCACAGCCCCCGCGGGGGTTTGGATTGGTAACTTAGTGAAATTCCGAATTTTAGAGGGAGACTATGGTAAAATTGACTAATTTCGTCAATTTTGGAAAACCATCCGTCAAGCCCTAATTCCGGATCACTAATTAAATTCTAATGACGGCGCCGCCAAATGTAACCATAATCTCGCCCTAATGCAAACCTAATTCGACATGTATAAATAAGACTCTTCTCTTTGAGTCTAAAACACACCTTTCTCAGCTCTCTCTTTTTCTGACGAACTCAGAATTTCTCTATCAATTTGGCTTACGTTTCTGTGCCTAGATTCGTAAGTGTCCTTTTGGATTATCCTAGACTGTATTTCTTGTAACCCAGGCATATGGTAGAAATATCAGTTCGGAAAGTGATTACACAATCCATTGAGAATCCGGATCTCCATCATAAACCCTAAATTACCCCAACATATCGTGCAAGGAAGACACGAATGTGCGGATGATCATGCTAGGGTTTGATGTAAGGGTGAAAAAATTCGCACACAAAGGAGGCGCGATGTAGTAGCATGACGTGCAACCTGAAATGATTGTACCTGCATTTCATACAATGATATTATAAAATAAAATGTACAATTATCAACGACAGAAGCTAAGATTATTATTTAAATTGGGGTTGTAAAAATAAAGTATGACAGCTAACAAACCATATATATATGATGCAATATGAAACAGTAACAAAAATATATACTTTTGCATAGCAAACTTCTATTAATAAGCACTGCTACTCGTGACCTCGGCCAAAACGTGACCTCGGCCAAAATGCTATGATTTGTCAAAATCCAGAAAATAAAATAAAATAACTCAAATGCCCACGCAAGAGATTTCATGTGAGAATATAAAAAGTGTAGCTTAGTATTCATTAATCCAAACACACCAACATTAGACCAACATATATAGAATGACATGCCTCTTAATATATATGACTATCTGTTCTTTCCATGCGCGCCACATATCTGCTTCCCGAAAGGACATTTACCTGATATGCATAAAAGATATTTTCTCCAGAGGGTTAGCACTGTAACTGCTAGTGCAAGTATATAATCATATGAAATATATTTTAAACATCTATCAAAATCATATTTTCACAAAGCAGTTTAATATTCCGGAATATTATCAAAATTGCATCTACAGAACAGCGGGGGTTCATCAACCTAAAACAAGTTCATCAACCTAAATGTATATCACTCAAAGATTATCTGCACTCCCCCTTACAGATACGAGCTTACACGAGAGGGTTTGGCCTGATACTTTCATAAAGTTTTTGACCTTAACGCAATACAATGCTAAATCACAATAATAAATTCAAATGGACACTGAATACTCCCGAAAACCACACTTAAACGTTTTGACGAACACTACGATTGCGAAAACTCAACAATAATTCAATACTTCAACCTCTATCCGGACTACATCCTGAACATCACTAGGAACACAAGTTAAAAGTGGTGTAGTACTCGTCACTTTACAACAACAATAATATATTCGAATTGATTGGACAAATTAAAACCAAAAACCAAAAATCTAATATAACTACTTTCTTCTCTCCTTTTTTATCTTTAGATAATATAACTAAATATTATATAATCATACAATATTTTTTTATTGTTTTAGATATAATTTGATATTTATAATAAGGGCGATTTACATCTGACTACCTTTTTAGATGGCCTAATTACAGTTTAGTTCCTATTGTTTCAGATATTACAAGGACAAATGACTTTGTCAGAAATTATATTTACAACGAAGCAAAAAAGTCAAACTCTCAGATGATGTCACTGGAGAGAGAGTAATGATATTCCGAATTTGCCCTTTTATTTTTATTTTTCTTTTTTACCCATTTATTTTTTTTCACGTGGGTGGCGTACATCTGACCTCATTGTAATATATATAACACTTTTGGACTTGATGTAATAAATTTTCAAGCTTTCTAGAAAAATATTTATTCCAAAAAGAAAGTATTTTCTGGAAAAAATATATTATTTTTCAAAAATAAAAAAATATTTTCTGGGAAAAAAATTATATTTTTGAAAAAAACATTATTTTATGGAATTTTTATTTTTATAAAAATTTAAAAATATTTTCTGGAGAAAAAAATTATTTTTGGCAAAATAATATTTTTCGAAATAAAATTATTTTCTCGAAAAATATTATTTTTTCGAAAAAATAAAATTATTTTCTGGAAAAAATATTATTTTTTCGAAAAAATAAAATTATTTTCTGGAAAAAAATAAAAAAAATATTTTTTTGAAAAATAAAATTATTTTCTGGAAAAAAAATAAAAAAAATATTTTTCCGAAAAAAAATAAAAAATATTTACTAGAGAAAAATTTATTTTTTGGCAAAATAATATTTTTTTCGAAATAAAATTATTTTCTTGAAAAAATATTATTTTTTGGAAAAAATAAAATTATTTTCTGGAAAAAAATAAAATAAGATATTTTTGCGAAAAAAATAAAAAAATATATTTTCTGGAAAAAATTATATTTCGAACAAAATTATTTTCTAAGAAGAGAATATTTGTTTAAGGAAATGTATTAATAAACTTTAATAACTCATAATTTATTTGTTTTATATGAAATGTATTTTAAAAGAAATGTTTTATTCAAGTAAATAGAGAGGGCATTTAAATGCTTTTTAATGGAAGTCAATCTGCGATTGATTTTGTCATTGTGTAATTTATGAAACAATAGGGACTAAAGTGTAAAGAGGCCATCTAATAGGGTAGTTGGTTGTAATTTCCCCTTATAATAAAGTAAGGATTCCCAATCCTAAAACAAACAACTCTCTGTATTATTCATATCATTCAGCATACCTAGAATTCTATATACGAGAATTCTGGATTACAGTGAATCCTAGAACAAACATACCTTACAGAGTGAAAAGTTTATACACCAATTCAATTATACAAAAGAGGGACTTCAAGCATTTTAATATGGACACGACAAATCCTCTTAGTGCCTCAACTATCAACAACATTAAATGTTGAGAAATGATCCATTGGCCTTTGTGAGGATAACTAAAAAACACTCGATTCTGAAGTATCGTACTTAAGTATAATTGGACTTCGTATATATCTTGCTAATTATAAACAATCATATATATCATTTGCTAGTAACTTATTGGTAGGATATAATTAATCCCCACTCTAATGAAATTAAGCACTTATTTCATTATCTCCGATGAACAATTGCTTTGGAATTATTTTTATCTGAAAACTCAAACATGAAATATTTGGTTATGCATACGCGGGATACTTATGAAATCCCCATAAAGTTACACTATAAATTGATTATTTTTCATGATCGATGGTACTGTAAAATCATGACATTCACAAGACCAAATACTACGTGCCACATCTTCAAATCATACTGAGATTATTGCACTTAATGAAGCAAGTAAAGGAAGTGTACGTATGGATTAAATCTATGACTCAACACATCAAAAAAGTCACTGGATTATCAATTAGTAAAGAGAAAATAATATTATTTCAAGATAATGTTGTATACATTTTTCAAACTAAGGAATAGTATATCAAGAGCGGCCGACTCGAAATATTCCCCCAAAATTCTTCTCATACATTCAAGAGATCTTGATAAGAACAAGGCGATTAATATTCAGTACGTCCTATCAAGTAAAAATATAGTAGATTTATTTACAAAAGCACTCCCTATATGACCTGTAAGGTATCTATTTGGAATACATAAAATTACAAATACCAAATAATCTATAAATAACCAATAAGAACCGATTACTCGAATAAATGAATGGAAAAACAAAACACAAATGAAAAATATAAAAGCTATAAATCGAACCCCGTAGATCTGTCAAGATCTACAAACAGAGGACCGAAGTGGTGTGAATTCGAATACAAAATCTGGTTCAGTCCTCCAATCTCAAGTACCCTCGTCCAAGGCTCACAAAGAATGACAGCCACCAGTCCAATCACACCAAGAACCAAGCAATTTCAAGGAAAATCAAAAGGGATCACAGGTAATCGACCAAGAAACCAAAAACCCTAATAAATTCCTCACACAAAACTCTCGGTAGCAAAGATTTCATACAGAGAAATTTTTCACTAAGAAATATCTTAATCTTGCTTTTTCTCAAAAACTCTCTGAACACTTTTGGTGTATTCTCTCAAAAAACTCTCCAGTATTTATAGGGCCAAAGACCGTAACAAGAACCTCGTTCGCCCGAAGAAAAAGCAGCCATCCATATCATCGAGTTGATAGGGGTTGCAGTTCCTGGCATATCGGAACAGAATCGGAGGTCATAGAAGAGAGAGAGAGAGAGAGAGAGAGAGAGAGAGATAAACGGCGAAGGAGACGGGTGAGAGGAGAAAAGACAAGAGGTGAAATGAATTAGAGTTCGGGGAGCGAGTAACTAAATATCACCGAGTGGACGGGTGAGATTACACCACAGGAAGGACGATCCAGATTTAACCCTAGGATGGTTCCAGAATTCGGGCCTAGATCTGGTGTAATAAGGACTAGGCTGCACTCAAAATGTTAAATGTTATTGAGCCTAGTCCGATAAACACTATTTTGGGGTTAATAAAATAACATTTCTCCACCCGAACCAAATGAACCATCGGGGTACACAATCGAGAAGGAGGTCATCATCGCCGAACGTCACACCACATGCACTATACACAAAGTTAGTACATAATAAAGACGTAAATCAATCACTAAGAAAGAAGACTAGTTGCCACAAAGAAAACTAGTAAAGTTATCACTAAGACAGAAAAAGAAAATGAAAACTGGAAGGTCTTCAGTTAAGGGAGTCGATATTCAATGTCGACTTGCAGGATCTGATTTTCTCAACTGGTAGGGTAGTGCCCATATCTGCAGGGTTAGATTGAGACGGAATTTTCTTTAAGTCAATTATGCCTTTTTCCACGATGTCACGAATGAAATGACGCCTGACATCAATGTGTTTAGTACGATCATGGAAAACAGGATTTATACATAAATGGATACTAGATTGACTGTCAGAAAATACCACAACACTTTTACGAAGAACACCAATTTCAAGCATTAAACCTTTCAACCAAATAGCCTCCTTAAAGGCTTCAGTGGTGGTAATATATTCAGCTTCAGTAGTAGACAAAGTAGCTATATGTTGAAGTTGAGATTTTCATGAAATGCACGAACCACACAAGGTAAACACATAAGAAGTGGTGGATTTACATTCATCTCTATCATTAGCATAATTATAGTCAACGTAACCCTTAAGATTAACCCCCTCATCAGATTTAGAGTAAACAAGACCTTCATATAATGAATTTTTCAAGTAACGGAGTAACCATTTAAGGGCCTCCCAGTGAGCCTGCCAGGATTAGCCATATACCTACTAAGACAACTCACAGCATATGCAATGTCAGGCCTAGTGCTAACCATGAGATACATGACATATCCAATAGCATTAGCATAAGGGAGAGATCTCATTTCACTAATTTCAGATTCAGTTTTCGGAGACTGAGTTTTAGATAATAAGAAATGAGGCGCCAGGGCACACTAGCAGTTTTTGCATCAGTCATAGAAAATTTCTCTAGAATTTTACTAATGTAAGAAGACTGATTAAGAAATAAAGTGCCTTTGGGTCTGTCCCTGAAAATATTCATGCCTAAGATTCTTTTAGCATCTCCTAGGTATTTCATATCAGATTGTTTATCTAGGCAATTTTGAACATATTCAATTGATTTAATGCAAGAACTAATCAAAAGCATGTCATCAACATAAATGAGCAAGAAGGTAGGAACATCAGAAACATTTTTGAAATAAAGGCATGGATCATATACACTACGCTGGAGTTTGAACGTGAGCATGCAATCATTAAATTTCTTGTTCCACTGTCTAGGAGATTGCTTCAAACCGTACAAGGATTTTTTAAGAAGACAAACATGATCATGATGATTATTGTCTACAAAACCCTCAGGATGTTTCATGAATATGGTTTTCTTTAATTCACCATGTAAGAATGCAGCCTTAACATATAATTGTTTCATTTCCCAATTATGATATGCAACTAATGCTAGCATGATTCGAACAGTGGTGAATTTAACTACACGGGCAAAGATTTTGGTCTAATCAATACCTTCATGTTGAGTAAACCCTTTAGCAACTAACCTAGCTTTAAATCTGACACTATCTTCTTCATCTTTAACCTTGAACAACCATTTGCAATCGATCAACGAACAGTTCTTAGGTTTCGGAACAAGGGTCCAAGTTTGATTGGCATGCAAGGATGTTATTTCTTCATTCATAGCATTTAACCATTCATTAGAGTATCAAACTTTAAAGCATCGTTGTAAGTTTTAGGTTCATTACCATCAAGCATATCAAACACATTAAAAGCAAGAGAAGCCATGTGAAAATCATCTAAATGTATAGGTCTCCTAATGTTCCTCCTAGGCCTATCCCTAGTTAATTGATAATTTGACAAAACATCTGGAACTGATTCAGATTCAACTTCATTTTCTGAGTAGTTAAGATTATCAGACTTAGCATTAGAAGATTCAGGATTTTCCACATTTTCAGATTCAACAGACACATTATCATCATCAACACAAAGTTGCTCCACCCTGTTCTGATCAGAGTTTAAAATAGTTTCGGCAGTTACCTCAGGCAGGCAAGGGATTTTCACGATAAGGAAATTCAGTTTCATTGAATACCACATCCCTACTTGTTATTACCTTTAAATCAGGTTCAGATCGTACCCATAATCGATAGCCTTTAACACCATGAGGGTAACCAAGAAACACATATCTAATGGCCCTGGGTTCAAGTTTGTCAATATTTTGATGCACATAAGCAGCACAGCCAGACACACGAATGTTTGAAAAATCAATCGAATGACCCGACCACACAAACTCAGGGTAATTGCCATTTAACGGGACAGAAGGGGATCTATTAATTAGATAGGCAGCAGTTAAAAGAGCCTCACCCAAAAAATTTTTTGCACAATCCGGAAGTGGAGTGTAATATCCTAAATTTCTACTATGATTATTTAATATTATTTTTATCCAAATTATATTGTACAGTGTGGAACCTGTACAGTATGGATAAAATAATTGAAGGACTGGGGCATCTATATTGGTGTAATTGTCGTACTTGGTCGATAATTGCATTTGAGGATATTGGGTATCGTTGATAATGTTATTGGGATAAGTATATGTATTCGGTATGCCGTATGTTCGTATTCTGTATGTCGAGACATTGGACAAGAATATATGAAAATGGCTAAGTATAGCCTTATTAGCGCACGCTAATATTCAAGCATAGCGCACGCTATCGTGCAGGTTTAGCGCACGCTAAAGGCAAAGGATAGCGCACGCTAGTGCAGAACATATCAGAGGGAATCTACGTGTGGACCTGGCTACTTTCGGCGCATGTTTTGATAAGGTCAACGGATGTTTGCTACGAAGGATTAGCGCACGCTAAGCATGAGGCTTAATGCACGCTAATTGTAGATCGGTCAAATGGAATCTCGGCTTTGTCGGGTGCTTTCGGCGTGTGGACCCATCTTCGGAGTATGTAGACAAACGAGTCAACTATGCGTAGTGCACGCTATGGTCGGACACTTGCGTATGCTAAATAGAGGCATTTATGTACGCTATTGCATGGGTATTGTAATACCCGAGATTCTCGGTTCCGGTTATTTTTGAATTTTTGTCGATTGCGCCGTTCATTTTGTTCTGTTGGCGATTTCATGAGATTTTCCCCTATGTTGGGTACGGCACGATGTACCGTGTTGTGGTGTTCGTCGGGTACGACTTATCGTTGCGTAAGTTGAGCTAATAATATGTCTTGCTTTGTTATGTGTTCGTTTTCGATTTGGATCGTTGGTGTTGTCCGTTAGTGTTTCGTTGCATGTTGAATAATTATTGTTTTGTCGAGGAGTATCGTTTTTGTGCATTTGGTCGACTTTGTAAGATCACCACCGGCGCTTATAAAGTCTACAAATTCTGAAACATTACAATGTGATATAGCATCAAATTACCTTTCCAATGGTTCAAACGGCGAGTCAATCGGAGTCCGGACGAAGAAGTTATGGTCGTAATAGCAAAGACTACTCAGTGTATAATTAGCGCACGCTAAATACATATATTAGCGCGCGCTAACGGATCTGGCAGAGGGTTCTGGACTGCATTTTACAGCCGTTAGCGCACGCTACACATACCTTAGCGTGCGCTAACTGTTGACAGTATATATAAGACTGCAGAGGTCAACTTTCGTCATTTCTTCCTCCCCTTTCTTCCTTTCGGCGATCTAGATGATCTTAAGGGCGTATAAGCATGGATTTTGGCCTGATATCATCACCCATCAATATCTTTGAGTTCCTAGTACGGATTTAACAACATCCCAACATCTTTCGCCATTTTAATTGAGGTATTTTCTTCTTAAAACCCTACTTTCGGGATAATTTGGGGCTTATCGTGATTTCATGATTCCAATCCGAAATTGTTAATTTGGGGCTTATGGAGATAAGGAGATAGGCACTAGAAGTGTTTAGAGCTCGAATGCTTAACTAGTTCGCAAGTCGATAAAACTTAACAGGACATTAAGTTTTAATAAGACTTGTATAACTGATGCTAGGACGTGTGCATGTCTTGATAGCATAGTTATAAGTATATTGGTGGGACCAGTATACTCGAACACGACTCATACTCGATTCAGTCACACGGTATTCACTCTCGGAGAGTCGATGACGAATCGAAAGGTTGTGATAGTATACGTGGACCTTTGACTTGAGGGTTCAGTAGAAGATGTGCCTGTGACGTTTAGTTTGTCATTAGAGTAGTTAGACTCATTTTCTTTATTGCTGAGTCGACCTCGAAGTGCGGACTATACGGGCAGGTAGCAGTCTTTACTGTACGCCAAGAAAGGATTCTATCTCCTGTTAGTGAGCAGGCGAATGTCCTATACGGTTAATGGCGAATAAGATCATAAGTCTTTGGCCAAAGCATTCTGATATAGTCGTATTAGATACACTATTAATCAGTCGGTCTTGATTTGCATTAACACATGTATAGAGTTTAGTCAACAGTAGGGTTTGACTTTACCGTGACCCGAAGACTTGACCAGGACATCTGATGAAGGGTCTATACGTATATAGTATTCACGACATAATGGTTCTGGAATGATTCGTTCATTCGTTCTCAGTCGGGGTTTACAGTGCGGCCCGCTAGGCTGGCTAAGTGCTGCCCGCACTCATTGGTTCCTCCCAATGCCGGCTGAGACGAACCTACGGAGTCGCGCAATAGGATCATTGATGGATAAATGTGAATTAATTATCTCTCTTATAATATTAGATATTAGATATCTAATTTTGATTTATCGGATAAATCAAATAGCGGTCTTATGAATTGTAAGTATGTTACTGGGTGATTACTTTAATTCATAAATTATATTTCTTAGAGAAATATATATTTGTGTTTGATATAATTAATTAATTGGATTAATTAATTAGTCCAAACACATTGGAAATAAAACGGATTCGTTTGACAAACATCCGGTACACGAGGATTCGTTTTGGTGAACATCCAATTACACGAGCCGAGTAAATTCGACCCGTCTTCTTGGAAATTTCCCTTAAGGCCGCCCCCCTCCCTCTCTTGTCTCTTTTATACTTATTTTATGTCACTAGGTGACATATGTGAGGTGTATTTGATACCCTCAATCATGTGTTAAAGGTAGACTTTCATTTTTTATAAATAAAAGTCTTTAAAAAAGGAGAGAGGACAACTTCTTCTTGCTAGAACTCAAAATCACGAATTTGAGAGAGAGAGTAAGGTTGAAAACTTCATCTTGATCTTAGAGACAAGATATAAGAAGAATACATTGAGAGAGAAAATTCCTACAAGCTTCCCTAGCCGCATTCTTGAAGAAAGGAAGCTTGTCGATTTTTCCATCAAGTTCCGGCGTGTGAAGTAGAGGCATCTTGCTTTAGGTGCTTGGAACGAAGGGCTCTCCATCATCATCATCATCATACGAAGGTTTTTCAGAGACATCATAGGTATGGGACTTTGATTCCTTGATCTTCGTATTTTTCTTTTCATATATACGTTACTTGATCGATCCTCTTAGGGATTCCGTTTATTCTTCCGCTGCGTTTATTTTCTGTGGAATCCCAACATCGACATGTGATGTATTATGTTGTTTCGATTTTTAGCCTGGCGGATCCTCACGGAGAGGGTCTGCGGCGTGTAATATTCCTGGTTAGATTCTGGGGGTGTTACAGGTATTGCGTACGTAAATCATTATACGAAGTAAGGCAGTAGCCTCTGGACTTCGATAGTGCATGCTATCAAGGAAGGATAGCCCACGCTAGGGCTGTAGCGCACGCTAGTAATGTTCAGTATAAATATGTGCAGACGGGTGTTAATATGCATTTCACCCATTTTCTTCACTTCAACCGATAGAGAGAGTTCTTAGAGAGGAGTTTGAGGTTCCAAACACTTAAGTTGATCGTTCCTAACAACATTTGGAGCTTGGAAGTGATTGAGAATGGATTCAATCTTGGGATTCAATCCATTCCTTCAAAGAGGTAATTACTCTTCACCTTTGGATTTGTTTTGGATTGAATGTTGATGTTCTTGAGTTGATGATTATCATATAAACAAGTTGATAAGCATGATTATGAGATGGATTACCGGATTATGATGATGTTGTTGTTGATATATGGATATTGATATGATTCTTGTGGTTTGAATTGTGTTGTTCGTCTTCTTGAGATAAGCTGGTTAATCCTCTTCCTCATTTCTGGACGATTGTTTACATGTTAAAGGATATCGGATTACATTGTTTTGATGACTATGAACATGGTTTCGAATCACTTGGTGTTCTTGAAGAACTTTTGATAAATAGAACATAACAAGACGATTGTATATTGAATTATCGATATTTTTAGATATGAAGATGGAATGTTCGTTAAGTCATGTTGATTGATGATTGATCTTGGAATACGAATTCCTTTACATTCGTATCTGTAATCGCAAGGTGTTAAGTCGATACTTGTAAGGCATGCAATTGTATAACATTAGTGCACGCTAGCTGAATTAGCTAACGCAAGCTAACTAAAATGACTTAGCGCACGCTACGGTATATGATTAACGTGCGCTAAGTGGACAGGCAGTTTAGTATATCATGTTGTGGTTATGAATTCATGCTGGTTTGAGTTGGATTGTTCAGACTATGTTTAATCAAGATATTGTATAATTGTTGGGTTTGTTGATTGGTTATATCGGTTGTTGATTATTGTCGAATGTGTGTTAATCAATTATTGTAATAGGTTGAAATTATTGATCGGTGATTAGAACCATGCTTTGCGGTCGTGTTCGAGAATGTTCGTAGATTGTTTTGGTCGGGACTCAGGAGTTCATATACTAAGGCAATGGAATTGGTAACGGCTTCCTCATCGTTGTATCGGTATCGAGGTAAGTTATTACTTGCTCAGTTTATAATATTTAATGAATGGTTTCCGTTTCATTCGTTTATAATTCGTATAGCAATGATTATAATTGTGAACACAGGAGATTTGAGATTATAAGTTGTTTTCGGATTTTGGGAATTTAAATCATAATGTATATGATTTACGTTTGTTATTGGTATACTTGGGTATCGAGGATACATTGTGATAAAGACGAAGATATGAATTATCTGCAGTCCGTGATATTTTGGACCGTTGAATATTGAGGATAATGGTTCGTGATGGTTTAGACATCGAGATTGCTCTTGAAGGACTTGGGGCAAGTACTCTAATCATTTTTATCAATTCATGTCGATCATGTTGTGATACATTCGTGTATTGTTGTTGTCATGCATTTGTGTATTGTTGTTAATATGCATTTGTGCATCGGTGTAGTACGTCCACCTCGTGTTGGTCCGACGGGATCATTTTGGGTATCTATTTTGTGTGCGCTGGATCGCTGGACGAGTTTTCCACCTCGTGTTGGTCTGACGGGATCATTTTTGGATCTATGCAGTGAACACTGGATCATCGGATTACCCATGTGTTGTTGTTTTGCATATGTATATTATGGGTTATCCACCTCGTGTTGATCTTTCAAGATCATCTTGGGATCTATGCAGTGAACGCTAGATCATCGGATTACCCATGTTTCGTTGTTGTGCATATGTATATTATGGGTTATCCACCTCGTGTTGATCTTTCAGGATCATCTTGGGATCTATGCTGTGTGCGCTGGATCATCGGATTTCCATAAGTATACATTGTTGTTATTGATGTGAGCATATTGGCGTTGTCATACGAGTATGCATTTGTAGGTCTTGCGTTAGGACCATGTTCGTATGTTGTATTGATCTGATCTCGGAGTAGACTAACGTGATTGTCGTGGTATTACATATCTTGAGGTATGTTCTGGATTTCCTCTTGGTATTTGTCTTTGATGGACAACCGATTATCGTGTTGGAATTTGATGATGTTATCCGATGGATCGAATTGGTCAGAGCTGGTTATTACCATATTACGAGTTATGATGATGTTTTGAGAATTTTAGGTATTGCTTGAGGTACCGTATGGATATTATGTTTGAGTTTATTGGTTAATCGAGATTACGAGATGTGAAATGTGATAATGGTTATTTTGATGAGAATTATTACGAGTTTGGTAAAGTTACGGCGGCAAGATTACATTGGTCGTATTCTTACTTAGTATTTTCATTGGTATGTAATTATTGATGCGATGTGATTGTTATCATTGTTGGATATTATGGCTGACCCCGTCGTGGGCTTTCTTTTTAGGTCCTTTGGTCATCAAGCTTGTAGCGGTCGTGAAGAGATGAGCTTCCCGGGGGATACTGGCTATGGCATCTGGTTGTGAATCGAATATTTTGATTATATGTTGTATTCCGTTGCTAGAGTATTTTTAATTGTTGTCCTTTCCGCTGTGTGAGTATTTCTTAAATGTCCATTTGGTTTTGGCAACTTAAGTTACTTTGGAAATGGTTTTATAAACTATTTTGTCGGTACATGTAAGTGATAGCTTAACGTATGTTTTTAAACTATTGAGTTTAGCCATTTCGGGCCTTGTAGTTTCAAATGAGATTTTACGACGGTTTTGATAAATGGATTTTATAAAGTCTTCGAATGTTTTTAAAAGACAGTACCGTCGTTAGCCTCTTGGGCGTTTGTAAATGTTTGCAAAAAATATCTTTTAGCCTTGTGGGTTTCGTCTCGGGGCCCACGGCACTGTAATATTCCTGGATGGCTCTGGGGGTGTTACATAATATGGTATCAGAGCTTAGGTTGAGAAAACCTAGGCTGTTGGGACGATTCGAGTCGTATTTTTATCACGTCATTCGAGTTGTAGATTGACGAATATTAGAGCCCTGGGTTTTTGTTGTTCACTCGGGCTTGTGCCTTATGTGATTTACTAGTGTGGTACTGAGGTTGTTGTAAACTTTTCCAAATGGTATTAACATGTTTCTTCGGATAGAGATGTGTTGTGTTCTCGAGTTGAACTGAGTTTGCAAAATATGTGTTTTGAAATTATCGGTATCGAGAATTTTCTTGAGTCGAGACATGTGCCAGTATCACGGGGAATCGTCGGCTTCACGATATGTAAGTATTTGGATTTTTGAATTTCATTGATATTTATTACCGTTCTTGTTGGTGCAAGATCGGAATATGCGCCGTGTTGCGGAAGCGTAAAATATAAAGGTGAGGAATTTAAACGACACATGGATTTGTAGAGGTTCGGCTATAATCGAGCCTACATCCTCTATCGGTATCTTTTTCAATGGGTTGAAGAAAAACCTCTGCACCTCTCTTTATCGGTCGAGGGATAACCGTTACAATCACGTCTTCTATTGGTCCGTGATAAACCACTCGTACTTGTCTTTGTGTCGGTCCAAGTTAAACCGTTTTCCTTTTCTATTGGACAAGGAATCAACCACTCTAGCTTTCTATGGGTACTAGATAAACCTCACGAAGATATCGATTGTGATTCTAATAATGACGGATCCTTGATCCTAATAACACCGAATCAATCGTATCTTTTCTTTTACCTCTCGTGTATGATGTTGAATGTATAAACACTCAAACTAACAATATAAGCTCAATATCGCAACAACAATAATATCAATATGAATCTCAGATGAATGTCTCGTATGCTTGAAGTTGTTGTATGGATGAATACCAAGGATGTGGTATTTATAGGTTTCAAAGCCTTAACTAGCCGTTAGCTCCCTGACTCTTCATTACGGCTGTTATCTTCACACCATTACGTACGTAAGCTTGTTTACGTACGTTAAATCAGCATCGTTACGTACGTTATCAATACAGCAGATCAGTCCAGTAGCATTCGTTTTATGTGTTACGTACATTAGCCATTATCGATTACGTACGTTAACTTTTGTCAACATATACGTTGCTTGCTGACCTATGCCATGACGTCATCTCCAACGTTCATCTCGTTTGAACTCAGTAACACTTGGCATTACGTACGTTATCATTCATTTGTTACGTACGTTAAATCATTCTCATTACGTACGCTATACTCTCTTCATTGCGCACGTTATGCATGTTCAGAACACCTTTTTGCGACTTCATTTTCTTCGATGCTTTGCTTCGCCTCTTTGTTGTTTTGCTTTGTGTAACAACTTTAATCATCAAAACACTATTAATACATGTATAGAACAAAATGTTCCAACAATCTCCCTCTTTTTGATGATTACAAAACAACACTTCGTCAATGGGATTTACGTGCAAAAATACAAATATATGTATATATATACAGACCAAAGTTTTTGACTTTGTCCCTTTGGTTAGTTTCTTCTCCCATTTCTTTTTTGACTCCTTCTTTCCTTTTCTTTTCTTTTTGAATTTCAAATTTTCATCATCTTTTTGACGTCTCCTCATTTTTGTTTTCAACTTCATCTTTTCTTCTCCTTTTCTCCTTTCAACTTCATTTTTCTTTTCAATTTCAACTTTTCGACTTTTCTTCTCCTTCTCCTTTCAACTTCCATTTCAATTTCAACTTTTCGACTTTTCTTCGATTTTTCTCCCCCTTTCAGGGTTAATCCCATTGTTTTCCTTTTCCCCTTTCTCCCCCTTTTGTCTTCATCAAAAAGTGTAATAACAATAAAATGATAAATACTAAATTGATGAATATAACTATATGCACGAATAGGGTATAAACTCCCCTTGAAAATATTATCTCCCTTTTTAAAAAATTATTACTTCCCCTAAGTAAAATATATTTTGATAAAAATCAATTTTGGGGATCCAACCGAGAGTTGGTTTTTCATTTGAAATGTAGATGATATTTGAAATAATTGTTCCTTTAGGAACCCAAATCTTTTTAATTTTAATCGTCCGGCGTGGGCTTTTACAGTTAGAAATGTGATGCGCGATTTTCAAACATTTTTCGCAACGGAGTATCTTTAAATTTAACGATTCGTTTTTAGAACGAGGTGTGAATCTCAACCTCTGTTTATTTAAAGTATATTTTTGAACTGAGAGCATAGTTTCAAATTTCTCGTTTCCGAGAGAAAAATTCTTCGTCAAATTTTTGAGCTCGGTTTGAATTTTAATAAGATCATCCTTTAAAATATTATCGTTTTCAACGCATTTCGAATGATCGGTTTCGATAAATTTCCCTTTTTCAAGAATTTTGGAAATCTCATTTTCCAAAGATTTATTTTTAGTTTTAAGGGATTTAATTTCGGATAAAGCATTTTGAAAATCGGTACGATAACTCGAATGCTTCAAATAACTCATCTTGAGATGACGTACTTACCCGGCTTTCGACGTCGCTATGGTCGAATGAACTCCGTGCCATGAGAGCGAGATTATTTTGATTGATAAAATCATCACCTTCGTCTTCATCGCTCCATGTTGCAACGAGGACCTCCTTCTTGGGTTTAGCTCGGCAAGTCTTAGCAAAGTGGCCTAGTTTTCCACATAATCGACAAGAGTTGTCGAATTTCTTAGATTCGCATGTCTCTCTTCCTCCGGTTTAATAAGGTTTGAAACTTATTAATATTCTTGGCATAATATGCTGATTCTTCGTCGCTTTCTTCAACCGGGATTACTTCCTTTTTAGACATCTTAGTCTTCAAGGCTATCGATCTTTCCTTCGGTTTCGGCTTTGCATTTCGAGATTTAAGGACAATCTCGTAATTTATTAGTGAACCAACGAGGGCACTAAAATTAAGATTATTGAGATCTTTCGATTCCATAATCGCCGTCACCGTTCCGTCCCATTCAACAGGTAGTGATCTTAAGATTTTCTTAACTTTTTCACTTCTAGATAATGGTTTTCCGAATGAAGCTAGCCCATTGGTGATGACCGAAAATCGGTCGAGCATGTTGGTGATGGACTCGTCACCTTTCATCATGAATAACTCGTAGTCATGGAGAAGCATATTGATCTTTGTCTCCTTGACTTGAGTTGTCCCTTCGTGTGTGATTTCAAGAATTTTCCATATTTCTTTAGCACTTTCACACGATGAGATACGATTGACCTCTTCCGGATTTAAGGCACAAAATAGAAATTGAGTAGCCTTACAATTTAGATGGTCGTTTTTCCAATCTGTGTCATCATATTCTTCGAAAGATTTAAGCGTACCATCGGATTTGAGAGGAATTTTGGGACCAAGGCATATCACCTTCCAAATCTCGATGTCATATGCTCGGATGAATATTGACATCTTTTTTTTCCATTTCATATAATTTGATCCGTCGAAGAATGGAGATTGGTTCGACACAAGATCTTCATTCGGTGCAAATTGGAACGCCATTTGGATCGACTCCTCGGATGTTAAGCAGTGTATTGGAGGAACCGCTCCGATACCAATTGTTGGATCGAGAACGGAATATGCGCCGTGTTGTGGAAGCGTAAAATATAAAGGTGCGGAATTTAAACGACACACGGATTTATAGAGGTTCGGCTATAATCGAGCCTACGTCCTCTCTCGGTATCTTTTTCAATAGATTGAAGAAAAAACTCTCCACCTCTCTTCTATCGGTCGAGGGATAACCGTTACAATCACGTCTTCTATTGGTCCGTGATAAACCACTCGTACTTGTCTTTGTGTCAGTCCAAGTTAAACCGTTTTCCTTTTCTCTTGGACAAGGAATCAACCACTCTAGCTTTCTATGGGTACTAGATAAACCTCACGAAGATATCGATTGTGATTCTAATAATGCCGTATCCTTGATCTTAATAATACTGAATCCAATCGTATCTTTTCTTTTACCTCTCGTGTATGATGTTGAATGTATAAACACTCAAACTAACAATATAAGCTCAATACCACAACAACAATAATATCAATATGAATCTCAGATGAATGTCTCGTATGCTTGAAGTTGTTGTATGGATGAATACCAAGGATGTGGTATTTATAGGTTTCAAAGCCTCAACTAGCCGTTAGCTCCCTCACTCTTCATTACGGCCGTTATCTTCACACAATTACGTACGTAAGCTTGTTTACGTACGTTAAATCAGCATCATTACGTACATTATTAATACAGCAGATCAGTCCAGTAGCATTCTTTTTATGTGTTACGTATGTTAGCCATTATCCATTACGTACGTTAACTTTTGTCAACATATCCGTTACTTGCTGACCTATGCCATGACGTCATCTCCAACTTTCATCTCGTTTAAACTCGGTAACACTTGGCATTACGTACGTTATCATTCATTTGTTACGTACGTTAAATCATTCTCATTACGTACGCTATACTCTCTTCATTGCGTACGTTATGCATGTTCAGAACACCTTTTTGCGACTTCGTTTTCTTCGATGCTTTGCTTCGCCTCTTTGTTGTTTTGCTTTGTGTAACAACTTTAATCATCAAAACACTATAAATACATGTATGGAACAAAATGTTCCAACAGTTCTAAGTTGATATGCTTTGAGATTCAGAAAGATATTATGCGTCACAGTATGATGTGACAGAGTTGAGACAGGATTGATGATCTTAAGAAGCTATGATTTTGGAAATCAATATGTCGGTTAAATTTTGGAATGGAGTTGTGCATTTGGGAGAAATGTTGTGGATGGTTAAGAAGAATATGTAGTCATGTTAATTCATTTTGAGATATATGAACTGTTTTTGAGCATTTGAAAATGATACTTTTCAAAATGAATGTTTCACGGATGTTTTACGGAAAATGATTTTGGGGCCGAGACCCAATCAATTTTGAAATAGTTTTATAACTCAGGACTTGGGGTCCAAAAGGGTTTTATACTTTATAGACTGCTTGTAATATGGAATGGGATTGGGCTCAGACCCTAATGTTTCTAAAAGGCTTTTCTGTTTTCTAAAACTGCCGAGATTTCTAAAACACTTTACGAATTGTTTATGCATATTATTACTACCTTTTGGGATTTTGATTTATTTGTTCAAATGAGACTTCTCGGGTAGTCTTTCGCTGTTTTGATTTGTTGATTGTTCAATGTTTTATCGTAGCATAAGTTGAGGTGATCTAGGATAGGATAATGGTCGAGGTTGCGAGTCATATGTGGAAAAGGAGTTTTTATTGGAGTCTATGTATTAAGATTTTGGAACTCTATCGTGTGGCTTTCCGATGGAATGTCAGTAGATGTGGTGACGAGCCGAACTGGTATACAGGAGTATGGATGTAGTTAAGCATTTGCATAATTTCATTTTATTTAATCGTGTGTATTCAAAAAGAATTATAATCAAGAACCTGACGTAAGCGAGCCGATTTAATTTTTCAAAAATTGATTTCGTGGTCTTACGAAAATTTATGTTTTGAGTTTTGAAATTCTTGAAAGAACTTTCGAAAATTTGTCTTCTTGACGAGATTATATGATTTCAAACTGGTTTTGAAAATGTGATTGACATACATACGCATTTAGTGCATGGTGCATATCATGGTGAACTTATGAATGTGGTTCAAAAACTGGATAATACATCAGTATGGTACGATGAAATGAGATTAGAACTTTAGTATGGTAGTTTGATTATCCAGGGATGATTGGTTCATAGATCGGATAAGAGGAATACGTCGCATACTGCAGATTCAGTACAGAAATGATTTTGGAACTTTGAATTTGGTGAAAATGGAGCATATGTGCTATGTGACTCTATTGATGTGGTGGCATCGTAATTTTGCTATTGCGATTTTTGAATTTTGAGCCGTACGGACTGGTCGTTCCCACTCCACAGTATGTGATTTGGGCAATGTTTTGAGAATGTTATTCTTTCGTATATCTGTTTCTGTGGTTCTGTGTTGATCGTGTTGGAGCTTACCATGTGAGGGTATTCCCGATTATTGTTGACCGTTCGTTGGTAATATTAGAGTTTATCATGTGGATGATATTCTCGGTTGTGTTTTGACCCTTGGTTGGTCGTATTGGAGTTTATCATGTCGATAATATTCTCGGTTAATTATTGGTTGATCATTGCTGGTGATCATCCGAGCGTTTGGACTTTATGTTGATGTTTCGTGATTTGTTGCCATTGTTTGGGCAGTTGTTTCACAGATGTATCGTGTATTATTCGTTTTATCAGGATTGGGACTTGATTGTGTAATCAGACAGACAGGCCTCGACACGGATAGATTATTTCATGCTGAGATGATGCATTTTGTGAATTCGTGAAATTACGATTATAAGCATGTTGAGGCTTTAAAGGGGAGTCAATTGATGGTAATTACGGGAGATAATCGACTTTATATACGTGTAAGTATTCTGTTTTGGTTATTCGCTTGTGGTGACGATTGATCAGTTTCGTGATGATCCTGGATATTGTGGTTGAACTTTTGATTAAGACCGGATTGCAAGTTTCGAGGACGAAATTTATTTTAAGTGGTGTAGTATGTAATATCCTAAATTTCTACTATGATTATTTAATGTTATTTTATCTGAATTATATTGTGCAGTGTGGAACCTGTACAGTATGGATAAAATAATTGAAGGACTGAGACATCTGTATTGGTATAATTGTCATACTTGGTCGATAATTGCATTTGAGGATATTGGGTATCGTATGAGAATGTTATTGGGATAAGTATATGTATTCGGTATGCCGTATGTTCGTATTCTGTATGTCGAGATGTTGGACAAGAATAGCTGAAAATGTCTAAGTATAGCCTTATTAACGCACGCTAATATTCAAGCATAGCGCACGTTATCGTGCAGGTTTAGCGCACGCTAAAGGCAAAGGATAGCGCATGATAGTGCAGAACATATCAGAGGGAATCTACGTGTGGACCCGGCTACTTTCCGCGCATGTTCTTATTAGGTCAACGGATGTTTGCTACGAAGGATTAGCACACGCTAATTATAGATCGGTCAAATGGAATCTCGGCTTTGTCGGGTGCTTTCGGCGTGTGGACCCATCTTCGGAGTATGCAGACAAACGAGTCAACTATGAGTAGCACACGCTATGGTCGGACACTTGCGTACGCTAAATAGAGGCATTTACGTATGCTATTGCATGGGTATTGCGTACGTAGATCATTGTACGAAGTAAGGCAGTAGCCTCTGGACTTCGATAGCGCATGTTATCAAGGAAGGATAGTGTACGCTAGGGCTGTAGCGCACGCTAAATACAAGTTTTAGCGCACGCTAGTAATGTGCAGTATAAATATCGGCAGACGGATGTTAAGATGCATTTCACCCCTTTTCTTCACTTCAACCGATAGAGAGAGTTCTTAGAGAGGAGTTTGAGGTTCCAAACACTTAAGTTGATCGTTCCTAACAACATTTGGTGCTTGGAAGTGATTGAGAACGGATTCAACCATGGGATTCAATCCATTCCTTCAAAGAGGTAATTACTCTTCACCTTTGGATTTCGTTTTGGATTGAATGTTGATGTTCTTGAGTTGATGATTATCATATAAACAAGTTGATAAGCATGATTATGAGATGGATTACCGGATTATGATGATGTTGTTGTTGATATATAGATATTGATATGATTCTTGTGGTTTGAATTGTGTTGTTCGTCTTCTTGAGATAAGCTGGTTAATCCTCTTCCTCATTTCTGGACGATTGTTTACATGTTAAAGGATATCGGATTACGTTGTTTTGATGACTATGAACATGGTTTCGAATCACTTAGTGTTCTTGAAGAACTTTTGATAAATAGAACATAGCAAGACGATTGTATATTGAATTATCAGTATTTTTAGATATGAAGATGGAATGTTCGTTAAGTCATGTTGATTGATGATTGATCTTGGAATACGATTTCCTTTACATTCGTATCCGTAATCGCATGGTGTTAAGTCGATACTTGTAAGGCATGTAATTATATAACATTAGCGCATGCTAGCTGAATTAGCTAACGCACGCTAACTGAAATGACTTAGCGCACGCTACGGTATATGACTAACGTGCGTTAAGTGGACAGGCAGTGTAGTATATCGTGTTGTGGTTATGAATTCGTGCTGGTTTGAGTTGGATTGTTCAGACTATGTTTAACCGAGATATTGTAGAACCGTTGAGTTTGTTTATTGGTTATATCGGTTGTTGATTATTATTGAATGTGTGTTAATAGATTATTGTAATAGGTTGAGATTATTGATCGGTGATTACAACCATGCTTTGCGGTCGTGTTCGAGAATGTTCGTAGATTGCTTTGGTCGGGGCTGAGGAGTTCGTAGACCAAGGCAATGGAATTAGTAACGGCTTCCTCATCGTTGTATCGGTATTGAGGCAAGTTATTACTTGCTCAGTTTATAATATTTAATGAATGGTTTCCATTTCATTCGTTTATCATTCGTATAGCAATGATTATAATTGTGAACACAAGAGATTTAGGATTATAAGTTGTTTTCGGAAAATTCAGGATATGTCGCAGGTGCTCTCCTTCCTTGTTGAGAAAATGACAAATATCGAGACGAAACAGGATACTGCTTTGCAAATCCTGGAACGCCTTGATGAAAAGGTGTCATACCTTGATGACGCCAAAAAGGGGGAAGAATCAAGGGAAGCTGCTAGGAGAACAAGGCTGGAGCAAGAAAAGGAAATGTTAGCTCCTTTTGAAGACTCCATCACTGCTGATATAGCCCGTATCACATCTCCAAATGTTAGGATACAGGGAGATCGACCAGAATTCCAGGATCCTAAGTATCCTTGGAAGAGCCTAGTGTAACACCCCCGATATATTCAGGAATATTAGAGCGCCGTAAATCCTTTACATAAGAATTTACAAGGCTGATTGAAGGAAAAGACAATAGCTGATACCGATTCATGAAATTTCTGAAATAAAATACAACCGTCAGGTTCAAAACCGAGAATACAAATATCCAATGGAGAGTTATTATTACATCACTAAAATCCAAACATTATAAACGGACGACGTACTCGAGTACTTATTGAAATAACCAACAAACAACATACAGTAAACTCGGCCGGAACATCACTCTGCACCCTCGTCGTCATGCATCTCCAGTGGTTGTTTCCCCGCTCTCCTGGATCCTGAACATACACAAATGTTCACCCCCGAAGGGGTTAGCACAACGATGCTAGTACAAGTACAATAATCATACAACAGTGATATAATCAACAATTATATCATAACAAGTTTCTCCAACGAGAAATATTCACAACACATATCATATCATAACAGTTTCAACATACTGATGGTATTCCAACGATCCAGCGCACACAGCTATAGATTCCCATGATGATCCCGTCGGACCAAAGCATGGTGGAACTACATCCAGCGATCCAATAGACACAGCTATAGATTCCCATGATGATTCCCGTCGGATCAAAGCATGGTGGACATTTAATCACAACACATAATACACAATACAATCACAATATACTTGTCATAATATAGACAATTCTAATTAGAGTACTTGCCTCGGTTCGTTGACAAGAATAAACTTCCACGAATATCAAAATACTCGAAGGTCGTCCCCTTCGATCAATCACGTGTTAAGCTCGAACCTTAACAAAAGAAATATCACAGAATTCATTTCATGTCGTACGAACGTCTAACAATTCAACAATTACGGTAGGAAGTCCTTAATATGCAATCTGTCTGGATAGCTTAACGCACGCTACACATCCTATGTAGCGTACGTTAATGCTACTCGTTAGCGCACGCAATACACACAACCTAGCGTACGCTAACCATGCACGGTCAGTACCTCACTGGTCAGCCGACTGACTCGCCTGACGACTTAGCGCACGCTAAGTTGTAAATGTGGCGTACGCTAAACATACACGATAGCGCACGTTAATTCACGTAGCTTAGCGCACGCTAAGAGTGCATGGCAGTTCACTGGAGGGAAGCAGATTATACAAATGGTGATGAAGTAAGCGAATTCCTCAGTGATTTGATGTTTGTTATCCGACTTCATGTTATGTTCATAACCCTTACGAATGATCTCAAGGATAATAACAACTTCGAGGTGCAAGTATACGTATAATCATCATAACACTATAATCCGTCTTGATTACAATTCTCATGCGAAGTTGGTGATCTCCAGTTGATGTATTAGATTCTACTATCATTATACATATTCAGACTTCATCTTGAGGTGAACTATCAATTCCAACTTATACGAAAGAATATTTCCTAAGATGATTCTTCCTTTAAGTTCTTATAATATCACCTCCAATTCATGATCACAAAGATAACATAAATCATACGGATTGTTTACTTCAGAATGTTTCTCTCATCATTTGAAGTACTAGGATTCCGACTTCAAGGTTCCAACAATAATATCGTAATTGTAGACATTCCAATCTTCTAAACATGATGTTGTTGAAATAATTCACTAATGCAATTCAATATCTCGTTAACATGATCATCTTATCCCTTGGAATCCAAATCTAAGACTGGTGATAGGTTGAACATACCTTAATATGCCGAAATCACTGAACCACATGGTAGAATCCGACTCCGGTTGGTTATGTGCCACTCCAAAGTGTTGCTTCTCTTCAATGATCACTCACAAGTGATAACCAATATTCAAAGGATCACTAATATATGTTCTAAGTGTGTTAGAGGGATGATTAAAGTTCTCTGGCCTCTCAAGAATGAAGAATGGGCGAGAGAAATGAAAGCCAAAACGGGTTGTTGTCCAATTTATAATATTATGCATTATTAGCTAATTAGCGCACGCTACAATACATGCTTAGCGCGCGCTAATGAGCGTTGACTCCAAATCTGTCCAGGTTCGTCCGCGGGAATCTTATCCGGACCCATGTCCCATTGGCGCATGTGCTAGCCACCTACCTCAATAATTCAGTGTCTAGCGCACGCAACTCCTATACGTAGCGTGCGCTAGTTATAGCGGATAGCGCGCGTTAAGTGACCTTCTTAGCGTGCGCTATCACGAGTTTGCATGAGAATATTTACATGATGTTATACTTAAGTATGAAGATGCCAATGCAAGAAATATCATACTCCAATAATCAAGACCACAAATCCGAATAATACAGGGTCTGAATACAGGTAAAATACACAGTAATAAATCCGGATATTACATACTCTCCTACTAAAAAGGAGTTTCGTCCCGAAACTCAAGACGAAAATAACTCGGGATATCTGGACTTCATGCCATCTTCCGTTTCCCATGTGGCTTCTTCCACTCCATGGCGTGACCATTGAACTTTGACCAAAATGATTGGTTTGTTCGTCAACTGCTTAACTCAACTCTCGAGTATCTTGACCAGTCTTTCTTCAAACGTCACATCTTGAGCAACTTCGATCTCGCCGAAATCAATGACATGACTAGGATCTGGTATATACCTCCGTAACTGGGATACGTGGAACACGTTATGAACATGGCTCAATGACGGCGGCAATGCTAATCTGTATGCCAATTCTCCAACTCTCTCAAGGATCTCAAATGGTCCGATATATCTCGGACTCAGCTTTCTTTTCCTTCCAAAACGAAAGATTCCCCGAGTAGGAGAAACCTTCAAAAGTACGTGGTCTCCAGTACTGAACTCCAATGGGCGACGACGCACGTCTGCGTAAGATTTCTGGCGACTTTGGGCGGTTAACAGCCTGTCACGAATCAAGGCTATCTTCTCTCGAGTCTGCACGATCAACTCTGGTTCTGTTCCGATCAAGTCTGATGAATCATCCCAGCATAGGGTCGATCTGCATCTCCTCCCGTATAATGCCTCGAATGGTGCCATCTTAATGGAAGCATGCCAACTATTTTTGTAGGTAAATTCAATCAATGGTAGATGAACTTCCCAATCGTTTGACCAATCTAAGGCACAAGCCCTCAGCATATCCTCCACCGTTTGAATGGTCCTCTCTGATTGTCCGTCAGTCTGCGGATGATAAGCTGTACTAAAGTTCAATTCGGTCCCCAAGGCCTTATGAACTGCTTTCCAAAAGTGAGACACAAAACGGCCGTCTCGATCAGAAATAATGGTCTTCGGCGTACCATGCAATCAAACTATCTCTGATATGAATACTCGTGCCAACCTCTTTGGTCCCCACGTATCCTTAATGCCTAGAAAATGAGCTGATTTGGTTAAACGATCAACTATCACCCAAATCATGTTCATTCCTGTCCTGGTTCTTGGCATATTAGTGATAAAGTCCATCGATATGTCTTCCCACTTCCATTCAGGAATCGGGAGTGGTTTCAACATTCCGGCAGGCCGTTGATGCTCGATCTTAACCTGCTGACAAGTCAAGCATTTCGAAACATAGTCCGCTACATCTTTCTTCATGTTGCCCCACCAGAAATTTTGCTTCAAGTCTTTATACATCTTACTGGTGCCTGGGTGGATAGAATAGGGCGAACTGTGAGCTTCCTTCATAATTATGCATTTGAACATCGACATCGGGAACACAGAGTCGGTTCTGAAATCTCAAAACTCCATCATCATGAATTATGAATCCGGGGGCCTTTCCCTTGATCACTTCATCACGTAACCGAATCATCAGAGGATCATCTGTCTGTCTAGATTTGATTTCTTCGGTTAATGATGAAGTTATCTCCATCACGTACAGTTGTCCTTGGACTCTTTGTAACCACACTTCAATTCCTTCTCGAATCATCTCTCGTTGAAGGCTAAGTTGGGAGGTCAGAGTCTCCAGCATCTGAATAGAAACAGGCTTGCGGCTGAGTGCATCGGCTACTACATTCGCTTTGCCTGGATGATACAAAATCTCCAAGTCATAGTCCTTAATCAGCTCTAACCATCTTCTTTGCCGCATGTTCAACTCTTTACATCAAGATGTATTTGAGACTCTTGTGATCCGTAAAGATCTGACAATGAGTCCCGTACAGGTAATGTCTCCAGATCTTCAAAGCAAAAACTACTGCTGCCAGCTCCAAATCATGTGTTGGGTAGTTCACTTCATAAGGTTTCAGCTGTCGTGAAGCATAAGCGATCACCTTATCATTCTGCATCAATACACATCCGAGTCCTTGGTCGAAGCATCACTGTAAACTATGAATCCTCCAGTCCCTTGTGGAAGTGATAAAATTGGTGCTTTCGTCAATCTCTTCTTCAATTCATCAAAACTAGTCTGACACGACTCGTTCCACTCGAACTTTTGAGTTTTCTGCAGGAGTCGAGTAAGTGGGCGGGAGATTTTGGAAAACCCTTCCACGAACCGACGATAATACCCAGCAAGTCCTAAGAAACTTCGGACTTCTTTCACGTTCTTTGGAGGTTTCCAATCCATAATTGCTTCGATTTTCTGAGGGTCAACTCGGACTCCTTTAGCTGATACCACATGGCCGAGGAACATTACTTCCTTCAGCCAAAATTCACACTTAGAGAGTTTGGCGTACAATTGCTCGTTTCTCAAAAGTTCCAATACTATCCGCAAATGCTGAGCATGCTCTTCCGGGCTCTTAGAATACACTAGAATGCCATCAATGAACACGACCAAAAATTTATCCAAATATTCGATGAACACTCGGTTCATCAATTGCATGAATAAAGCAGGCGCATTAGTGAGACCAAACGGCATCACTACAAACTCATAGTGTCCGTAGCGAGTTCTGAATGCTGATTTCGGAACATCAGATTCCTTAATCCTCAGCTGATGGTATCCTAATCTCAGATCGATTTTAGAAAATACTGTTGCCCCTTGCAACTGGTCAAACAGATCATCAATCCGTGGCAATGGATACTTGTTCTTAATCGTCATCTTGTTCAGCTCTCGATAGTCAATACACAGTCGGAGCGATCCATCCTTCTTTCGAACAAAAGAATCGGCGCTACCTGTGGTGAAACGCTTGGTGAATATAGCCCTTGTCCAAGAACTCCTCCATTGCTTCTTGATTCGTACATCTCAAGAGGTGCCATACGATACGGCGCCTTAGAAATTGGTGTAGCTCCGGGTTCCAGCTCAATGGTAAATTCTACATCCCTTCGTGGAGGTAGTCCAGGTAACTCGTCAGGAAATACATCTGGAAATTCATTCACAACAGGAATGGATGAAAGATTCATAATTTCATCTTCTTTCTTCATTGCATAGCACCAATACCCTATACAGCCTTGTTTCAACAATTTGACAGCTTTCATTGCTTTGATCAACTTTCCTGAGCTTCCTGGTTTCCATCCTTCAAACAGTACTTCGGAGCCATCATCAGCGATCAGCGAAATATTCCTCCTTCGGTAATTTACAATTGCTCCATATCGATTAAGCCAATCGTCTCCGAGTATTAGGTCATCTCCTTGCATTTATATTACGATCAGATTTGAGAGCCACTCTCTGCCTCCAAATGTTACAGGGAAATCCCTAGTCTCTAAGTTCCCAACAATCCTCTCTCCACTCGGTAAACTAACAACATAAGGTTTACAAGTATGAAACCGTAAATATTCAAACGATTTACACAAGATAAAGATATAAAAGAATGTGTAGCTCCTGTATCGAATAAAACGCTAACTGGCTGGGAAAGGATTTGGACAGTACCTGATGCGACAGCAGCATCCTGATCGTCTGTCCTCCTCATCTCATACAGACGTGGGGGAACAGATCCGGCACTCGATGTCCCCTTTCGGTCCCATTGTCCTCTGCCTCGTCCGCGGCCAAAATTTTGAGGCATCTGAACACTTTGCTGCGTCTGTTGGATACTAGCTTCCTTCTGAACTGGCTGTGATGAACGGGTTCCATTGTACTTAGTGGCGTCCTTACAAAACGTCGCACGGTGCCCTTCCTGTCCGCACTCAAAACATGTAACTGTAGTGCGCAAACAATCATGCCAAAGGTGGCCTGGGCGACCACAGTTAAAGCACTTCCTAGCTGTATCCGTCGTGGCTGACATTGTTCCGTAATTCTTTCCGCTCTTAGATGGGTGCGGAGGTTTCTTGAAGGAAAAAGAAGACTGGGCCTTGCGGGGCCCACTGCTCTAGTGCTCTGTAAAAGTACCAGAGACTTTCTGTTTCTTCGACTCCATAAACTTCTCCACTGCTGCTTCTTTTATTTCATACGCCAACGCCTTATCCTGGTATTGGCGGAGAGTGGTACATTCAAAACCGGACATATACCTCTGGATTTCTGGTTTCATTCTCATCTCAAAATGAATCATCATCTCCGCATCTGTTCTGACCAGATGTCGAACAAATGCTAACTGCTGGTTAAACGTCTTAATTGTCTGGGATACGGGTTCGTCTGATGGTTGAGCGGAGAAAAACTCCCGAATTTTGGCTTCCCTCACAGGACGAGGGCAATACTGAGCTTCCATCATCATTTTAAATTTTGTCCAATCGGCATCATGATCTGTAGGTCGGATAGCTTCCCACCACTCTGATGCTTCCCCTACCAGAAAGTACTGGGCAATAGGAGCTCTCCTGTCGTCCGGGCAATTAATTCCAGCAAAAATTTTCTCCAGTTCCTTCAACCAATGGTCCCAAGTGGGAGTCTCGGAAAAGCCGTCAAATTTGGGTGGTTGCATCTTTGCCACCTCTTGTAACCATCGGTCACCTCGATTTCCCATTTCTGGAATTCTTTGTTGTCCATCTCCCTGCTGAATTCCTGCCGCCACTTGCATTCGGTCCACGACCTGAGCGAACTGAGTCATCTGGTTCACGACTTGACGAAGGATTTCTGGTACACCAGGTTCCGGTTCGTTATTGATGGATTGCTGCAGCTCGCCTGAGCTATGACTAGCCTGATTAAAAGGCGACACCTCCCTTTCAGCATTCCTTCGTCCGCGTCCACGACCGCGACCACGTCCACGTCCGCCTCTCAACATACTGTAAGCACAAGTACTTAATATACAGGAAACAACATCGTTCTAATGTTCAAGTATAAAAAAAATACAACATGTAAAGAACGAGATAGAGTTTAGGAACTTACAACCACCGTTCACATGAAGACGTAGGCAGTACAGTGATGTCATTCACGGTCGGTTACCTCAAAAGACATAAATGACCCCTATTTTAACCCAACGGCCAAGATATCCATAATCTTAGCTCCGATACCATATTCTGTAACACCCCCGATATATTCAGGAATATTACAGCGCCGTAAATCCTTTACATAAGAATTTACAAGGCTGATTGAAGGAAAAGACAATCGCTGATACCGATTCATGAAATTTCTGAAATAAAATACAACCGTCTGGTTCAAAACCGAGAATACAAATATCCAATGGAGAGTTATTATTACATCACTAAAATCCAAACATTATAAATGGACGACGTACTCGAGTACTTATTGAAATAACCAACAAACAATGACAAGAAACCCTAGGAACATCACTCTGCACCCTCGTCGTCATGCATCTCCAGTGGTTGTTTCCCCGCTCTCCTGGATCCTGAACATACACAAATGTTCACCCCCGAAGGGGTTAGCACAACGATGCTAGTACAAGTACAATAATCATACAACAGTGATATAATCAACAATTATATCATAACAAGTTTCTCCAACGAGAAATATTCACAACACATATCATATCATAACAGTTTCAACATACTGATGGTATTCCAACGATCCAGCGCACACAGCTATAGATTCCCATGATGATCCCGTCGGACCAAAGCATGGTGGAACTACCTGTCCAACGATCCAGCGCACACAGCTATAGATTCCCATGATGATTCCCGTCGGAACAAAGCATGGTGGACATTTAATCACAAAACATAATACACAATACAATCACAATATACTTGTCATAATATGGACAATTCTAATTAGAGTACTTGCCTCGGTTCGTTGACAAGAATAAACTTCCACGAATATCAAAATACTCGAAGGTTGTCCCCTTCGATCAATCACGTGTTAAGCTCGATCCTTAACAAAACAAATATCACAGAATTCATTTCATGTCGTACGAACGTCTAACAATTCAACAATTACGGTAGGAAGTCCTTAATATGCAATCTGTGTGGATAGCTTAACGCACGCTACACATCCTATGTAACGTACGTTAATGCTACTCGTTAGCGCACGCAATACACACAACCTAGCGTATGCTAACCATGCACGGTCAGTACCTCACTGGTCAGCCGACTGACTCGCCTGACGACTTAGCGTACGCTAAGTTGTAAATGTGGCGTACGCTAAACATACACGATAGCGCACGTTAATTCACGTAGCTTAGCGCACGCTAAGAGTGCATGGCAGTTCACTGGAGGGCAGCAGATTATACAAATGGTGATGAAGTAAGCGAATTCCTCAGTGATTTGATGTTTGTTATCCGACTTCATGTTATGTTCATAACCCTTACGAATGATCTCAAGGATAATAACAACTTCGAGGTGCAAGTATATGTATAATCATCATAACACTATAATCCGTCTTGATTACAATTCTCATGCAAAGTTGGTGATCTCCAGTTGATGTATTAGATTCTACTATCATTATACATATTCAGACTTCATCTTGAGGTGAACTATCAATTCCAACTTATACGAAAGAATATTTCCTAAGATGATTCTTCCTTTAAGTTCTTATAATATCACCTCCAATTCATGATCACAAAGATAACATAAATCATACGGATTGTTTACTTCAGAATGTTTCTCTCATCATTTGAAGTACTAGGATTCCGACTTCAAGGTTCCAACAATAATATCGTAATTGTAGACATTCCAATCTTCTAAACATGATGTTGTTGAAATAATTCACTAATGCAATTCAATATCTCGTTAACATGATCATTTTATACCTTGGAATCCAAATCTAAGACTGGTGATAGGTTGAACATACCTTAATATGCCGAAATCACTGAACCACAAGGTAGAATCCGACTCCGGTTGGTTATGTGCCACTCCAAAGTGTTGCTTCTCTTCAATGATCACTCACAAGTGATAACCAATATTCAAGTATCACTAATATATGTTCTAAGTGTGTTAGAGGGATGATTAAAGTTCTCTGGCCTCTCAAGAATGAAGAATGGGCGAGAGAAATGAAAGCCAAAACGGGTTGTTGTCCCATTTATAATATTATGCATTATTAGCTAATTAGCGCACGCTACAATACATGCTTAGCGCGCGCTAATGAGCGTTGACTCCAAATCTGTCCAGGTTCGTCCGCGGGAATCTTATCCGGACCCATGTCCCGGCTGGCGCATGTGCTAGCCACCTACCTCAATAATTCAGTGTCTAGCGCACGCAACTCCTATACGTAGCGTGCGCTAGTTATAGCGGATAGCGCGCGTTAAGTGACCTTCTTAGCGTGCGCTATCACGAGTTTGCATGAGAATATTTACATGATGTTATACTTAAGTACGAAGATGCCAATGCAAGAAATATCATACTCCAATAATCAAGACCACAAATCCGAATAATACAGGGTCTGAATACAGGTAAAATACACAGTAATAAATCCGGATATTACACCTAGTTCAAAAGCCTCAAGCTATGAACCTCCTGACTGACCGACAGCCCACTGCAAGAGAGATCAAGAACTGGAGGAGATATGAACTGCTAAGATACTTTGTTGTACTTATCAGGGATTCCTCAATTTTCAATAGATGCAGGACGGTACAGGAAGCCGCAGAGGAGTTCAAGAAGAAGTTGGAACAAGGAATGCTCCCGCTACAACTGCAGATGAAGTCTAAACATAAACAAGGTCACTTGGTTACCCATCCAGAAGATTGGATCCTAGTCTTCGATAAATCGTATGAAGGACGAGCCATATATCTGTATCGAGACAAGGACGCTCATCAAAACTGGTGGAAGGGTATCAAGAATGACCCTAAAAATCCATGTAGACACTCAAGTTACAGGAGTTGAATCCTATGTTGTATTATTTTTGTAATTTTATTTTCAAAACAACAAAATATTGTACTCTTCGTTTCTATATCAATAAAATATTTGCCTGTCTTGAAAGATTACAACTCGTAATCTACTATGTTATTGTTTGTTTACAAAACACTTAATTTATCCTTGTTGTATTCAAGTATAAAACTTGTTTTTAATACATAAGTTGTAAGAACTTGTCTGCGAACAGTTCATAGCTTAAGTTGTACGTATCTAGAATACTATGTAGGATTGTGCCTGCGCGCCAATCATAAGTTTAAAGATGTAATACTCTTTTGATAAAAGCTGAACTTGCCTGCGAGCAGTTCTTAGTGTTAGGCCAAAATGCTGAAAGCCAGAACATTCGAACAGAAGACCAAGAAGTCTGCCCTCCTTCAAAAATTGTCAAAGTTTAGGCATCATCAAGGATGTTTGGAAAACATCATAAGGTTTTAAAAAGGAAGACTTAGAAGGACTTGGCAAATTATCAAAAAGAGGGAAATTGTTGGGATAACAATCCATGTATCAAGATTGTTGGGATAACAATCACTGTATCAAGATTGTCGGCATAACGATCCCTGTATCGAAAGATCTTGATAAGAGTGTTTTGACAATATGCTAATCTAGCATACAGCAAACAGCTGTATCGAAAAGCTGATCAAAAGATATCAACTTGTATCAAAGACTTCTCGCAGTCCCAGCATACAGTGAATCTATCATACAGCAAATGAGTCTTATAAAAACTAACTATGGAAGCTGTCTCGAATCAACAATACAGCTATCATTCCATACAGTATCCAAACAGGACAATAAGGAATCTTTGTTATTCGCTAAAGTCAAAGTCCCGTTTAAGAAGATATATTTAAATACTAAAGGATAAAGTATTTAAATATGAAGTCGTCAGAGATCTTCTTTCTAGCACAAAATACGGATCGTGTTTTATTCAAACACATCATCCCGTTGGAACAAAATCTTGCTCAACGGATTTATATATCCCCATCCTTTGAAGATCTACAGACACATAGACAATAAAACGAATAACTGAGATACACTTGCTACAACGAAGTTATCATCATATACATCTGAGCAAACATATCTCCCAAAGCATTCTGCTATTCTGAAAGAAGAGATATACAGTGCTCAAACTGTGAACAACACATCATCAGCTAAAAGCTCAGAAAGTCAAAGCTGTTGTTCAAACATTGTTCTAACCCTTGAACAAAACCCATCACCGTGTGGATCGAAAACCTTGCAATTCCTGAACTGTGTGACGGACTTGCATTGAAGAGACGAAGCTTGAACTGTGTGAAGAAGCCAGTCAAGTGAAAGCTTAAACCAATCTGTGTGAACGGTTGAAGGCTAAGATCATTATATCAATCTGTGTGAACGATATATTGATTAGGTTTGATTATAAATACGCAGTTGTGTACGTAGTATTTATAATAAACGTTTTACTCCTGTGTGGAGGACCAGTGGACGTAGAGGGGTTTGCCTCGAACCACTTTAATTACCGTGTCTTTTACCTTCTGCATTTACAGTTTTATTATTTGTGATTATTTTCAAGTATACACTTCATATCTAGTTGCTGTATTTACAACAACTCACTTTAACAAGACTTCCGCTACGCACTCAGATTTGAAAACCGCACAGCTTGTTGTTTAAAACACTTTCCAACCTGTATCATGTATACTTAGTGGCCAACAGTAACTGTCACTCAGAAATTTGTCACTCAGTAATAATCATTCATCATTCATGTTCATTCATTCGTGTTCATTGTTCGGCGTATATTAAGCCGTGTATCAGTTATCATTCGTTGTCCAACCCTATTTGGGAATCGAGACGAGAGTATTATCATAATCATCGTGATTGGTAGCCTTGTGTTGGAAGTATCATTATTGCGTATGATTGGACTTAATCATACTCATGCAAGTTATGTGCGTCGGATCATTCATCATTCGTATCGAGGAGGCGGAGTTTTCGCATTTCTTTTCCAGCTGAGAGTTACGGCCATAACCTATCATGCATTACGGCCGTAACATGCATTCGTTGGTTTCATGGCTTTGGACGAGGACGTCTTACGACCGTAAGTCTCGCTTGATACGGCCGTAAGAAGAGGAAGGTACGGCCGTAAGAAGTGGCAGGCTATGGCAGTACAATCGAGTACTGGGTTCGGGGGTGTCTCCACGAAGGATGCTTACGGCCGTAAGGGAGTTATTGTTATGGCCGTAAGTCGAGGATTTCGGTCGGCAGGATTGTTCGACGAAGTGAAGTTACGGCCGTAGAGGCCGAAGTGTTACGACCGTAAAACCATTGACTTGGAAAGTTACGGCCGTAAGGTGGCAGAGTTACGACTGTAACTCTGCACAGTATATAATGATCGGGACGGATCTTTCAACCTCATTTCATCATTTCTTCATTTGGTTCCGAGAGAGAGGTTCTTGGGAGAGGATTTTTCATCATCAATCACTTGGGTGTTCATGTTCTAACCATATATCTTCGATTGGGGAGATTGGATGGTCGATTAACTCGAGTTTCAACGGATTGAAGGGCTTGGATCTTCAAAGGTAATTTCTTCAAAATCTTATATTTCAATTTTGAGATGGAGTATAATGTTTTGGATGTTATAATCATGATATGTGAAAGGATATACATATGGTTATGAGTTTCTATGAATTATCATTGGATTGTTGGAGGATTATTCAAGAATATTTTGAATGTTGATTTTGGAATTGGGGGTTTCGATTAGATGTTGTCGTAATCTCGAATTGTGTATTCCTATGAGAATATTGATTGTATATAAGAGGTTTTGTTGCATTGAATCATTCATCGTAGGTTTGGTATCGATATAATTGAGATTAGTTGTAAACAATTGAAGATTGTTTACAACGTGTTTGTTGAATTGCCCCAATGAGTTGGGTAGTGTTGTATCGACCTTTTGAGTTGATTTTGATTATACGTGGATATGTATATTAAGCGAATTGTTGATAATTTTGTTATTCAAGGTTGTTCGAAGGACCGATAATTCCATTAAGGATGTTGATCGTGGAAGGACTTACTCACCGTCGGTTTAAGGCAAGTTTTATACTTGTACTACTCAAAGAGATTAATGTTATCATATATTTGTATGAAATGTGTTGTATCATTCCGAGACCTAGTCTCTTCATGAGTTCATTAATATTAAGGGATTGTTCGATACGATACTCTTCAGCAATTATGCCAAATGTTTATTATTGTTCGTTAATGGCCAGTTCAAGGCATTGGGATACTCGTTGTTAATGTTATTGTCGATAGCCTGTTCACGGTATCGATGTATCGATTATTGTTGTTGATATTGTAATCATTGTTATTGATGTTGGCGTTTTGTCATTGATGTTGTATTGGCCGATTGAAGGTATTGGCGTATTCATTTCTCATATTCGTCGTCGGTAACCGATTAAAGGTGTCGAGGCATTCTTAGTATCATTATTATCGATTGGTCGTTCTAAGGCAATCGAAGTGTTCAATCATTCATTGTATCATTGTTATCGATTGGCCGTTCTAAGGCAATCGAGGTGTCCAATCATTCATTGTATTAATGTTATCGATTGGCCGTTCTAAGGTAATCGAGGTGTATAATCATTTATTATATCATTGTTATCGATTGGCCGTTCTAAGGAAATCGAGGTGTTCATTCATTCATTGTGTCATTGTTATCGATTGACCGTTCTAAGGCAATCGAGGTGTTCAATCATTCATTGTATCATTGTTATCGATTGGCCGTTCTTAGGCAATCGAAGTGTTCAATCATTCATTGTATCATCGTCACTAGTTGGCCATTTTAAGGCAATCGAGGTATTGAATCATCCGTTGCATCATTGTTATCGGTAGGCCATTCTAAGCCAATCGAGGTACTGAATTGGGACTGTCGAGGACGGTGCCCATCCGTGAGTTACTGTCGTCGTGTTGGCCGACTCAAGGCAGCACACTATCATTCTTGTGAATTCGGTAATCTTTGAATCGTTGCCGTTTGTGGTTAATTGTGTTTTGGAGGCTAGTCTCGGCTAGTGCTCATTGGGTAAGCTTGGGGCTTGAACATTCGCGGTTGGTTTCCCAACACCTACAACTCAGTAGGTCACGGTCATGTTTATGATCTCATTATGGATAAGCTTGGGGCTTGAACCTTCGCGGTTGGTTTTTCAACACCTACAGCTCAGTAGGTCACGGTCATGTTTATGATCTCATTATGGGTAAGTTTGGGGCTTGAACCTTTGAGGTTGGTTTCCCAACACCTACAGTTCAGTAGGTCACGGCCATTGGATGGTCTCATTGTGATACGGCTTCGTGTCGTGGCTTCGGCCCTCATTGATACAGCTTCGGGCTGTTTTGGTTTTAGGTAATTGTGTTGTTTGACAGCTTCGGCTGAGTGGCCTTCAGGCCTTTGTGATGTCTTGGTATTTTCTTTGGAGCCTTCGGGGATTGTGATTCATATTTAATTTAGTTCTAGTTTGGTTCATGTTCGTGTAATTCATTGTGGTGCTCTATAATTATGACTCACCGTCGGGCACTTATGTTTTAACCTGTTGAGCAGGTATTAATAGTATGCCGCGGGCATAGTGTTTCACGAATGCTCGGTTCTTACCTTGGTTTGTGAGCATCTCGTATTATTAATATCATTGTACCGTTTCATTCTGTCTTTGGATGCATATCATGTTATACATGTATTTGATGTTCATTATCTGGATGACTGACCCCGTGGGGGCGGAACATGTTTTCATGTTTTAGGTGCTTGCGAGGAGAGAGTTGAGACACAGGGGCATGACGTTGGCGATGAGGCATTCGAGCGATACTAGTCCGAGTTGTTCATGTTGGTCAGTCAGTTGGAGTATACTCCAGTTTTGTCAGTTGTTGTCGTGTGGTATTATCCGAGCAAGGCTCGTGGATGTCATTTTATTTTATTTTGGCCATGTAGGCCCACTTTTATCGTTGAAATTCCTTATCGGAATATTGTGTCGGATATCATGGTAGGGACTGTGATTTCCCTTGTTGGTTAATTTAATGTATTTTAGTCGTGTCGCCTGGTGGATCTCCGGGTGTGGGGTCCACGGCACTGTAATAACCCAATGGAATTTGGGGGTGTTACAAATACTTCTACTGAAGTATTATATATTGCATCAAATAAAGGGACTTGTAAAGCCCCTTTATAAAAAGAACCGAATTACAATAATATAATTATCGGTTGGGGAATTGTTTCAATGTGAGTCGAAGCATTGCTCTTTTAGTCATATGCTTGTCTCAAAAATTAATTATCACATAATTAATTAAACAAAATATGAATCTGCCTGACAGTCAGGTATAAGATTAATATCCGATCAAATATCAAAAATCTGGAACATTGGCCCAGATGGCCGAGCGCTCTACACCAACACACGGCCACGCGGGTTCGAATCCCACCGGCCGCAAAAATCCATTTTAAAAATATTTATTTTGATACCAGGACGAGATGGCGAGATCAGGATGATGCGCTGGAACTCCGCGGGATTGAATCCCGCCGTTAGCTAAAAAATAATTTTTTTTTGATAAATCAGCGACCCGGCGGTCATGATTTTGCAGTACCATCGATCATGAAAAATAATCAACTTATAGTCTAACTTTATGGGGATTTTCTATGTATCCTGCATCTTCATAACCAAATATTTCATATTTGAGTTTTCAGATAAAAATAATCCCAAATCAGTCTATTAAGACCCTCATAGCATTTGCCTAGCCGTCCGATTCTGATGACCAAACATCTCGCCGAGATTTTTCATCATTTCCACGGTCGTGCCCATACTCTGATGCTGATGCTGCAATATATTTGCTCAAGAAGGCAAGATGTAATAGCGAGCAATCTCATCAGATTTCTTCCAATTGCGGTATTCTTTCACCTCATCAGATATTGAATCCGCTTCTAGTTCTAATCGGCGTTCCTCAATTAGAATAAACTTGTGTTCCTCAGCAGTCAGGACAATATTAAGGTTACGTTTCCAATCAGTAAAGTTAATGCCATCAAGTTTGTTTCTTTGAGAATTACAACTAGTGGATTGAAAGACATCTGAAATAAATTAAAACATTCATCACATAATGCATAGAAAAATATATTGAAAAATCTCAATATATATATATATAGGGATTGACTATGGTGGAAACACCCTTAATGGTGAAATCTAGAAACCAATTGCATTATTAAGTAATTTCATTGCATATTTGTTATTATTTGTTGCATCAAGCTGGTCGCTAGTATATGCAACAAATAATGCAATAAAAAAATACATAAATACATATAATTCTACTCATGTACAGCCATTAGATCACTAATATCAATGGCCTACAAAAGTTTCTAGATTTCACAAGGTAATTAGTTTTCATATGATCTATTTCCTATATATATATATATATATATATATATATATATATATATATATATATATGCTAGCAACCCACCCCTCGAAAAGTCCGTACATGTAAGCCATGATCGTGTGGACGTTTATATACACATTTTTAAAGTAAAGTTTTACGTCTTTAATTTTACTATCTAGTCAATTTATGTTATGACAAGTAAAAGTAGTAGTTGGTTCATCTTGGCTATGTAGCAATTAACATAGACTCCGATGAGCAGTTTATTAATTAATAAATCTAGGTGAACACCATAATTTAACAACCTTAAAATATTATTTATTTAAATAATTATTCTACATATGGAGAGGTCCTATAAGAAAAAACAATATTTAATTTTTGTCCTATCAGGTAAAAATATAGTAGATTTATTTACAAAAGCACTCCCTATGACCTTCGGAAAATATGTTCATAATATTGAGATGCAGCACTTACATAACTATACTCATTTTTCCGTATTATGCTTTGTCGCACATGATTTTTCTAATAAATAGTAGGAACGTTAATGTATCATCCAAAAAAACGAGGCATTATCCAATCCGTGCGATGCACGGTCTTTGGTTGAATATCTACGTGTTTTGTACGTAATGTTGGGGCAGACGGTTGAATGAGCAGATGGCGGAATTTAAATGCCTTTTAGAGAAGTTTATATATTTTTTTTATTGTTATTGTCCTTTTATTTTAGTCTATGTAATTAGTTATATGAAATGAGGCTTTACTAACCCGTATGTTGCTCCGGGGTTGTTTTTGGTTTATTCAACCCGTGCGATGCACCGATTGTATCTAAGATTTCATAGCTAAAATTTAACCATCTTATAATTTATACTTTCATTTAAAAGTTCATTTTAATCACCTTGTGAATTAGAAGGTGCATTTGCATTGTGATGTTTATCATAATTTTTGTATTTAAATTAGTTTATTTACTTTAAAAGTTACAATTAAAATAGTCTCTTCATATATTTACAATTAAAAGTTACAATTAAATCACCCTTCCACATTAAATTAAGGGGGTACGTATTATATAGTATAGTGAATTAGAATGTGCATTTGTATTGTGATGTTTATCATAACTTTTGTATTTAAATTAGTTTATTTACATTAAAAGTTACAATTAAAATAGTCTCTTCATATATTTACAATTAAAAGTTACAATTAAATCCCCCTTCCACATTAAATTAAAGGAGATAAGTATTATCTATACTATCTAAAGACTGAAGCCCTTAATTTAATGTGCAAGTGTAATGTGCACAAATGGGTGGTACGGTACAATGTAGTTTATGTAACACCCATCATATATGAATCCCACGCATTAACATCTACAACCTTGAATGTTTATATGGTTATAGAATATGAAAGGGCTTCACTTTTATAACCTCAAAGAATACAAAAGAAGATACAAATTAGCTAAGAAACTATGCAAGAAGTTTATTCGTGTGAGAGAAAATAAATAAATACTGCCTAATAATTGCATCCTCATTCATGTGTGAGACACCCAAAAGACTTCGTGTAACTAATTTTTTCCATCCCAACTTTCTTTCATCTTCTCAGAATTAAATGTCCCAAGAGATTGGGGATTGTATAAATAAGCCTACCTGCATCATATTGCTAGGCACATCACCACCATCAAACGAAACACCACCACCAAAGGTTTTGAAGGTTTTTCTCAATAGATCTAAAGTTTTTGATAGATCTAAAATGTTTTATTAGATACTAATTTTCTCAATCCTTTACAATAAAGGTAACAGTTCTATATGATTTTAGGGATCAACAAAGCTTTCTACATATCTATTAGACTAAAATTGTTCCTATTGTGTAATTAAAATAGCGAGAATGGTCCCTTACTGCACCATTTTGGGACTATATATGAAAATTGTATCGAGAAGGGACGAATTTCATTATTTTCATTAATCCATAGGGATGATAAACGTATGTAATCTACTCTCTCTTATGATCTTTTTTTTCATTTACGTGCTTTGCAGGGAGGATAATAGCTATTGTGATTTCCGTTGTTAGTACTTTAGCGGTTTTGGCAGTTGCTTTGATGATTGTATTAGATATTAGGATATATACAGCAGAAGAGAAAAGGTAGGATCATGTTTTGGAATACTCTTAAAACTTCGATACATGATATCTAAATTAAACTAATGATTTTAATGTTTCAGGTTCTTATGATGTCAAGCAAATGGCAAAGATTCTTACTGACAGTAGCTTGAACTTCGAATACGCCACTGTTCATAAAGCAACAGGAAACTGGGACGAGTCTAATAAACTCGGACAAGGAGGGTTTGGAACCGCTGCAAGATGCGTCGCCGCCACTGTTGAATCGCCGGAATATCATCCACTGCCACCACACGCTGATTTTTGTTGTATCAGTTACACGACGCCACACGGTTTAAATGTATTTATCGATCTTGAAGGTATTTTTTAATGATTTGTAGATTTTATATGTAGATATGAGTTTTAATAAAATATTGGAAACTTTTTTTCAGCCGCCGCCGCGCCCGCCATAATAGAACCCACCAGTAGGATTCTTGGGGTTCTTTGATGGTTATTCATTTAGATGTAAGTTTAAATTAGCTTCATCTGGATAAATGTTATAAGAATCATTAGCAGCATTTTTGTTGATTTTCTCCATCACTTTTGTATTAAAAACAATGTTGACAGGAAAATATCACCCACATGTTGGATAACCAAACCATTCCATTAAACGTTTTACAAAGAAAAGAGAAAATAAAGTTCCGTTTGAATTTGGACTTGAGCAAACTGCCAAACACCCCCTTAACCGACCTATTGGGCTAAAGATACGACTTTAGACCCCCTAAAATTAAAACGTTAAATATAGATATGAACTCGATATCGGCTTTGGTTGTTATAAGATCAGTACTAAATCAATAGTTAGGAACTCGATATAGACTTGGCACATTAAAAGATGAGTACAAAAATTAGTCATGACGATTAACAAAGAAAGAGCGAGGCCATATGAAAAGTAAAGCCGTTGACATAAACCCGATTTACGAGATAAAATGGTCATTTGTTAATAATGTAGCATTTTTATGTAACTTTTACCAAAAGTAGTTACTTTCGCCTTAAAAATGTAGCATGATTATTTGTATATAACATGTGTCCTTCTATTTCCTCAAAGCGGCGGTGTGAATATGTTGATCACTTGCAAAAGAATTAAGCTTCACTCATAAAATGGGAATACTAATTGCGCTAGAAAATAACCAAGAAGTCTTCATTATTTGATGTTTTGTTCCTTTTACTTGCTTACCTATCCACGACGATCATTGGATAATGTAAAATTTGAAAATGACTAATACATTTGACAATAAAAAGTAATGATCGATTAATTAAAGGTTTCCAAAGAGCATAGAAATTTTTATAGTTTCTTGAAATATTTAGAAAATTTATATAATTCGATCTAAATGTTCATGGTTTATTTGAAATAGTTTTAAGCATTTACGGTGAACAAAGCGTGCATCGAAGATTGGAATTCGAATATCGGAAATCGTTCATCGAAGATTGGAAATCGTGAAGAGTTTACGTGGAAGAGTACGTCAAATATTAATGGATATTAAAGATATACGAGCATTAATGCTTTTTGTGGAAATGGTAAAAATGTAACTTTTAGCTCTATTAGTGTTGTATCAAGTAATAACATGTGTTTTTTTTTTTGACGAAGATACGTTATGAAGTGTAATTTAAAGAAAAATGAGTTGTGTCGTCTATAAATTACAGTGTTACGTTTGTTTCATGTTGAAATTTACTATGCTATCAGGTAAGTTAAATCTTAAATTATGAAGAATTCCACTTACCATAGATGGACTAAAAATTTTGACTTTGGTCGAGTACTATGGATCAAAACTAATATATAATACTTAAATTCGCATAACCCTTGCAAAATCGATGATTTTTTATGGTGAACAAAGCACGTGCATCGCACGGGCCATGCTGTCTCGTATAGTATAGATTAGAGTAATCAAATTGTAATTAATTTTCCAATAAGAAAACATGCATAAAATTTTGCCCTGCATTGCATAGAAAAAGAAAGTGTAAAAGAGGAAAAAAGACGGGTGATGCTAGTTTTGAACCTAGGGACCTTGAAGAAGGTAGAAAAAAGGACAACAAAAATGGCCCATACAGGGGTCGAACCTGCGACCTTCGCGTTATTAGCACGACGCTCTAACCGACTGAGCTAATAGGCCAGATGCTGGAATGGTGCTTTTTGCTTCCTAAATTGCCTGTACATTTATTAATTATAAATTTCTATTTAATTTGTCTTAGAAAGGTGAGATAAATAATTACAACATTCAATTGGGCGGGATGTGAATTAGGGGTCTATGAAAGTGGGCTGAATTAAGGGTAGAAAGAAGGGGATTTTCATTTTTATTTATTTTTATAACTTATATTTTTAGTTGGTTTTGATAAATTGTAACAAAAAATATGCGTGTTCACAATATATCGTGTTGCATATTTGTTAATGTTATTATCAATACTGCGTGATAATTTTTTCAAAAAATACAGTAAAATTGTATTATACATATATATAATCCAATATTTATTTAATACGTATACACGTAGTGAGGCGGGTAGGGGAACATAATTACTTGATGTTTTTCTATAATTATGTGTTTGTACATTTATACCTAAGAGGTTGGATAAGAATCAAATTATACAATATGCATGTACTAACTTTTTAACCTGTAATTTTACCTATCAATATAAATTGATTTTTTGTTTAATATATTTAATATGGATATTTGTTTATCGATTATAAAATATGATTAATATTATATACTATGCAATAGAATCAGATGAAAAATAAGTAAGTTACTAGTGTATAGCCCGTCGAAACTCGACGGGTAATCACCTTTATATTGTAATTTATAAGTAAAATCCTAAAAATAATTTAATACTTTGTTAGGGTTCAACCACTTACAATCGTACAGAAATAATGGGGATGAAATTCAGCCACCCGAACTCATTTAGAATTTATGTATTTATACTCGTCCTAAACCCGATTGGAAGATAATTTTACTACTTATTCCAGTTCAGAACTCATATAGTAACACATGAAACAACGAATGTATGCTACAAATATCCAGACCTATTTAAAATCTTTATACACATATTCATCAAACTCGATTAAGATGACTTTATTATTCGTTTATATCTCATACCCCTATATAGTATATGCTAATTATTCAGCGTATTTACATTTATATAATTTATATAACTAAACATAAGTTGCTATAGTAATTGATTGGTTAATCCATCTCAATGAAAACTCAAATATTATAAAATAGATGCTAAGAATAAATATTATAAATGATAAAAAATTAAAAGTTAAATTCCTAGTATAATTTTAGAATTATACGATCTTCAAATATCCTTTACAATTTATATACATATACTTTGATGTGAGATTCAAGATTTTAGATAAATAAGAATAAAAAAATAAAAAACTTCATGTACGAGAGAGAGAGAGTTAACGTGGTACTCTGAACCCATATTACTATTAGATAGTTTATATATTTATTTGTAAGTGAAGATAATCGAGCTTCTTAAAAAATATAAAAATATAAAACTAATATTTATGCAAATATAAATTAGATATTAAAAAATAAATATGTACATATTTGTCTAATGAGGTTTAATTAATAATTTGCCAAATATAATTTTTTAAAAAGAATAAAATAATTCATTTGGCCAACTCAATAGATGATCAAATTAAAGTGGTGGAAAATAATTATGGATAAAATACATACTTATTTTAAATATTTATTTAGTTATTCAATGAGTGGAGTGTCATTGAAAATCAAGATGGATGGAATAAATAACTAAATAAGAATCTAGAAAATAAAAATACCACGTATGAGAGAGTTAATGTGGTGCTCCGAATACGTAACAGTATATATATAATAAAATTATATTTTAAATTAAATTTATTAATGCAAAAGCTCGCCAATTATACTTATTAGTTAGGTTCAGCTATTCGGAGTTCCTCACCGCAGCAGAACACCACGAAAACCAAAAAAATGAGGCAAAGATTCAGCCACTCGAACCCGTTTATAATTTATATTACCGTACCCGTCCAAAATCTGATTTAAAGGTGAATTTACTACAAGATTTCATCCTCAACCCATATAGTGATACCCGAAACAATACAGCCAGGGTTTAGTCATCTGAAACCCATTTATTTATAAATTATATAGCTATACCCATTCCAGAAAAATAATTTTCGTACATGCTCCCCTCGCAAATCTGTATAGTTATATGCACTAATTGCCAAATCTATTAAAATATACAAAATCTAAATAATTAAATTTAAGTTGTTATAATAATTGGTTGTTACGTCTGGCTTTTAAAACATTCAAATTTGCTCAAATTGCTATATATTGATAAAAAAAATAAACATCAATAAATTAGTCAAATTAATTTTTAATACCAAATACTTATATGGTCAACTTAATGATTTACCAAATTATATTTTTAATAAAAATAATACTACTTATTTGGTCAACTCAATAATTGGTCAAATTAATTGGTGATGAGAAATATGATGGTAAAATACATATTGATTATATGAATGAATTACCCAAATCTATTAAAACTTATAAAATCTACATAATCAAATATAAGTTGTTACAATAATTAGTTGTTATGTCTGACTTTAACAAAATTCAAATTCGCTTAAATTATTAGACATTGATAAATTGGACAAATTAAATTAAATAATAATCAAAATTTTCATAAAAAACTAAGATTATTTATTTGGTCAACTCAATAATTGTCCAAAGTTCATTTCCAATAAAATTAAAAAATTTATTTAGCCAACCCAATAATTGATCAAATTAATTGCATATGTGAAATGTGATGGTAAAATACAAATTGATTGCATTATATATATATATATATATATATGTAATATCCGGATTTATTACGGTGTATTTCATCTGTATTCAAACCCTGTATTATTCGGATTGGTGGTTTTGATTATTGGAGTATGATATTTCGTGCATTGATATCATTGTACATAAGTATAGAAACATGCAAAATTGCTCATGCAACCTCGTGATAGCGCACGCTAAGAATGTATCTTAACGCGCGCTATCGGGCTATTATTAGCGCACGCTATGCAGGTAGGAGTAACGTGCGCTAAGGACTCAATTATTGAGCGGACAATGAAGCACATGCGCCACCGAACATGGGTCCGGATAAGATTCCCGCGGACGCACCCGGACAATTCTGAAGTCAACCATTATTAGCGCACGCTAAGGAATGCTTAGTAGCGTGCGCTAACTTGTTAAAATGCAGAATATTATAAATAGGACAACAACTCGTTTTGGCTTACATTTTACTCGTTCCTTCTGCATACTTGAGAGGCCAGAGAGCTGAGATATCCTACTACATACTTAGAAACACATATTGTTGGTGTTTATATATTGGCTATCACTTGGGAGTAATCATTGAAGAGGAATAGCACCTTGGAGTGGCATACAATCAACCGGAATTGGATTCTACCTTACGGTTCAGTGATTTTCATCATATTAAGGTATGTTCAATCTATCTCAAGACTTAGAGTTGGATTCTAATGATTTGGATGATCATGTTAACAAGATATGGATTTTCATAGATGAATTATCCAAGTACATCATGTTTGGAATAGTGAGATGAATAAGCCTTAAGTACCTTGATTATAATCATCATGATTCGAATCTTATTACACTGAATATGTGAAGAGAAGCTTCTATCATTGGTAATTCGAATCTAGTAGATGACTTCATAATAATCATGGACTTGACTTTAACAATCATTATGGTTGGATAAATCTAAAGGATTGATCATGGAAAGATTTATCTAGTATAGATGGAACGTTTAAACAACTTCAGCATGATAATATTGATTGATATAAGGTGTTGATATCAACCGTTAAGCTTTTCGAATTGCCGTATGAAGATTTGTAATCGGGATGGAATATGGTTTTATATTGGTATGCATATCCTTGAATCCGAAGTTGTTGTTATCCGTAAGATCATTCATGATCGTATGTACATGATATTCATGGAAGTAACATGAAGTATCACGGAAGATTTCATTGTTTCGATCATGGCAAGAACAGTTTACTGCTCAGCAGTAAACTGCCATGCATAGATAGCGCACGCTATGCTATGAATATTAACGTGCGCTATCGAGCACGAGTTAGAGTGCGCTACGTTTGGTACGTAACGTACGCTAGACCACCAGACGAGTCAGTCGGCTGGTCAGTGAAATACTGACCATGCATAGTTAGCGTACGCTAGGCTTTGTTATTTGCGTGCGCTATCGGGCAAACTTAACGCACGCTACACAGAGCAGTTAGCGTGCGCTAAGCAGTTCAGTCAGATTTCATTTTATGAACTTTTGACCGTGAGTCGAATTGTTAAACATTCATACGACGTGAGATAAATCCTATATCATTTCTTTTGTTAAGGTTTGGTCTCGTTACGTGATTGATTGAGGAGGACGACCTTCGAGTGTTCATTTTCGTGGAAGTGTTGTTCTTGTCTTCAAATCAAGGCAAGTACTTTATTTGTTTTTATGTATTGTTGTTATACATATTGTCGTGCATGTATGTCGTTGTTGTATGTCCACCTCGTGTTGGTCCGACGGGATAATCGGGGGATCTATGCTAGCGTGCGCTGGATCATCGGACGGGTTTTTCCACCACGGGTTGGTCTGACGGGATCATCGTGGGTTCTAGGCAGTGAACGCTGGATCGACGGAATTACCATGTGTATGTTATGATATCATGTTGTGATTATCAATTATGTATGTCATTTATGAGTTTCTCGTAGGAGAAGACTCGTTGGTATTTTTCTTGTCGTTTATGTTATTCGTGTGATATGAATAATACGTTGTGGTACTTGTACTAGCATCGTTGTGCTAACCCCTTCGGGGGTGAACATTTTGTTTATGTTCAGGTTCCAGGAGAGCGGGAAAACAACCACTGGAGCTGCATGACGACGAGGGTGTAGAGTGATGTTTCGGCCGGGTTCATTTGTCTGTTGTTTTTTGGTTATTTTCAATAAGTACTCGAGTACGAAGTCATTTATGATGGATTTGAATTTGTTGATGTATTATTGAGTTCTGTTGAACAATTGTACTATTTTTGTATTTGGTCAGAACTGTTGCGTCGTAATTCCGTTATTTCCATTTGTTAGTACCTTTTAATACCTATTAAATTCTTCAGCCTTGTAAATCCTTATGTAAAGGATTTACGGCGCTGTAATATTCCTGAATATATCGGGGGTGTTACAGAATATGGTATCAGAGCTAAGATTATGGATATCTTGGCCGTTGGGTTAAAATAGGGGTCATTTATGTCTTTTGAGGTAACCGGCCGCGAACGACATCACTGCACTGCCTACGTCTTCATGCGAACGGTGGTTGTAAGTTCCTAAACTCTATCTCGTTCTTTACATGTTGTGTCTCTTTATACTCGAATATTAGAACGATGTTATTTCCTGTATATTGAGTATTTATGCTTACAGTATGTTGAGAGGCGGACGTGGACGTGGTCGCGGTCGTGGACGCGGACGGAGAAATGCTGAAAGGGAAGCGTCGCCTTCTAATCAAGCCAGTCATAGCTCAGGCGAACCGCAACAATCTATTAATAACGAACCAGATCCTGCTGTACCAGAGATCCTTCGTCAAGTGGTGAACTAGATGACTCAGTTCGCCCAGGTCGTGGACCGAATGCAAGTGGCGGTGGGACTACAGCAGGGAGAGAGACAGCAAGGGATCCCAGACATGGGAAATCGAGGTGACCGGTGGCTGCAAGAGGTGGCGAAGATGCAACCACCCAAATTCGACGGTATTTCTGAGACTCCCACCTGGGACCATTGGTTGAAGGAACTGGAGAAAATCTTTGCCAGAATTAACTGCCCAGACGACCGAAGAGCCTCTATCGCTCAATATTTTCTGATAGGGGAAGCATCCGAATGGTGGGAAGCCATCCGGCCTGTAGACCATGATGCCGATTGGACAGAGTTTAGATTGATGATGGAAGCTCAGTATTGCCCTCGTCCTGTGAGGGAAGCCAAAGTTCGGGAGTTTTTCTCCGCTCAGCCTTCTGATGTGCGTATCCCGTGCGATTAAGACGTTTAACTAAGAATGGCATTTGTTCGACATTTGGTCGTAATGTATGCGTAAATGATGATCCATTTCGATATGAGGATGAAACCGTAAATCCAGAGGTACATGTCCGGATTTGAATGTACCACACCGTCAATACGTGGATAAGGCGTTGGCATATGAGATCAAAGAAGCGGCCATGGAGAAATTTTCTAATCTAAGAAACAGAAAGTCTCGGTACTTTTACAGAGCACAAGAACAATGGGGCCGTAAGGCCCGTCATCCTTTCACTCTTTCAAGAAACCTCCGCACCCAGCTAGGAGCGGAAAGAACTTCTGAGTGACGTCGACTATTACCGATGTTACCAGAAATGCTTTAAGCTGCGCCAGACGGGGCACTATCGACGGAATTGCCCCCTTCCTGCCGTGACTTGTTTTGATTGTGGACGAGAGGGACATCGGGCAGTGTTTTGTGAAGAGGCTGCAAAGTCTTTTAGAGCCCGTACACCACAGCCAGTCCAGAAGGAAGCCAGTGTCCAACAGACGCAGCAAAGTGTTCAGATGCCTCAGAATTTTGGCCGCGGGCGAGGCAGAGGACAATGGGACCGAAAGGGGACATCGAGTGCCGGATCTGCTCCCCCACGTCTGTACGAGATGAGGAGGAAAGACGATCAGGATGCTGCTGTCGCATCAGGTACTGTTCAGATCCTTTCCTAGCCAGTTAGCGTTTTATTCGATACAGGAGCTACGCATTCTTTTATATCTTTGTCTTGTGTAAATCGTTTGAATATTTCCGGTTTTCATACTTGTGAACCTTATGTTGTTGGTTTACCGAGTGGAGAGAAGATTGTCGGAAATTTAGAAACTAGAAATTTCTCTGTATCATTTGGAGGCAGAGAGTGGCTCTCAAATCTGATCGTGATAGAAATGTAAGGAGACGACCTGATACTCGGAGACGATTGGCTTAATCGATATGGAGCAATTGTGAACTACCGAAGGAGGAATATCTCGCTGATCGCTGACGATGGTTCCGAAATTCTGTTTGAGGGATGGAAACCGGGAAGCTCAGGAAAATTGATCAAGGCGATGAAAGCTGTCAGATTGTTGAAACAGGGCTGTACCGGATATTGGTGTTATGCAATGAAGAAAGAAGATGAAATTGTGGAACTTTCATCCATTCATGTTGTGAACGAATTTCCAGATGTATTTCCTGACGAGTTACCTGGACTACCTCCACGAAGGGATGTAGAATTTACCATTGAGCTGGAACCCGGAGCTACACCAATTTCCAAGGCGCCGTATCGTATGGCACCTACTGAGATGTACGAACTGAAGAAGCAACTGGAGGAGTTACTGGACAAGGGCTATATTCAGCCAAGCATTTCACCATGGGGAGCGCCAGTTCTTTTTGTCCGAAAGAGGGATGGATCGCTTCGACTGTGTATTGACTATCGAGAGCTGAACAAAATGACGATTAAGAACAAGTATCTGTTGCCACGGATTGATGATCTGTTTGACCAGTTGCAAGGGGCAACGGTATTTTCTAAAATCGATCTGAGATAAGGGTATCATCAGCTGAGGATTAAGGAATCTGATGTTCCGAAATCAGCGTTCAGAACTCGCTACGGACATTATGAGTTTGTAGTGATGCCGTTTGGTCTCACTAACGCACCTGCTGTATTTATGCAATTGATGAACCGTGTGTTCATTGAATTTTTGGATAAATTTGTGGTCGTATTCATTGATGACATTTTGGTGTATTCTAAGAGCCCGGAGGAACATGCGCAGCATTTGCGGATTGTATTGGAACTTTTGAGAAACGAGCAATTGTACGCCAAACTCTCTAAGTGTGAATTCTGGCTAAAGGAAGTAATGTTCCTCGGCCATGTGGTGTCAGCTAAAGGAGTCCGGGTAGATCCTCAGAAGATCGAAGCAATTATGGATTGGAAGCCTCCAAAGAACGTGAAAGAAGTCCGAAGCTTCTTAGGACTTGCTGGATACTATCGTCGATTTGTGGAAGGGTTTTCTAAAATCTCCCGCCCACTTACTCGACTCTGAGAAAAACTCAAAAGTTTGAGTGGAATGAATTGTGTCAGATTAGCTTTGATGAATTGAAGAAGAGATTGACGACGGCACCGATTCTATCACTTCCGCAGGGAACTGGAGGATTCATAGTTTACATTGATGCTTCGAACCAAGGACTTGGGTGCGTATTGATGCAGAATGATAAGGTGATCGCTTATGCGTCGCGACAGCTGAAACCTTATGAAGTGAATTACCCGACACATGATTTGGAGCTAGCAGCAGTAGTTTTTGCTTTGAAGATCTGGAGGCATTATCTGTACGGGACTCACTGTCAGATATTTACGGATCATAAGAGTCTCAAGTACATATTCAGTCAGAAAGAGTTGAACATGCGGCAAAGAAGATGGTTAGAACTGATTAAGGACTATGACTTGGAAATTTTATATCATCCAGGCAAAGCGAATGTAGTGGCCGATGCACTTAGCCGCAAGCCTGTTTCTATTCGAATCTGGAGACGCTGACCTCCCAACTTAGCCTTCAACGAGAGATGATTCGTGAAGGAATCAAGTATGGTTACAAAGAGTCCAAGGACAACTGTGCGTGATGGAGATAACTTCATCATTAACCGAAGGAATCAAATCTAAATGCATGATGATCCTCTGATGATTCGGTTACGTGATGAAGTGATCGGAGGAAAGGCCCCGGATTCATAATTCATGATGATGGAGTTTTGAGATTTCGGAACCGACTTTGCGTTCCCGATGTAGATGTTCGAATCGACGATTATGAAGGAAGCTCACGGTTCGCCCTATTCTATCCACCCGGCACCGGTAAGATGTATAAGGACTTGAAGCAGAATTTCGGTGGGGCAACATGAAGAAAGATGTAGCGGACTATGTTTCAAATGCTTGACTTGTCGCAGGTTAAGATCGAGCATCAACGGCCTGCCGGAATGTTGAAGCCACTCCCGATTCCTGAATGGAAGTGGGAGGACATATCGATGGACTTTATCACTAATATGCCGAAAACCAGACAGAATGAACATGATCAGGTGATAGTTGATCGTTTAACCAAATCACTCATTTTCTAGGCATTAAGGATACGTGGGGACCAGAGAGGTTGGCACGAGTATTTATTTCGGAGATAGTTCGATTGCATGGTACGCCAAGACCATTGTTTCGATCGAGACGGCCGCTTTGTGTCTCACTTTGGAAAGCATTCATAAGGCCTTGGGGACCGAATTGAACTTTAGTACAAAGATATCACCCGCAGATCGACGGACAATCTGAGAGAACTATACAAACGGTGGAAGACATGCTAAGGGCATGTGCCTTAGATTGGTCAAACGATTGGGAAATTCATCTACCGTTGATTGAATTTACCTACAACAATAGTTGGCATGCTTCCATTAAGATGGCACCGTTTGAGGCATTATACGGAAGGAGATGCAGATCGCCCCTATGCTGGGACGATTCGTCAGACTTGATCGGAACAGAACCAGAGTTGATCGTGCAGACTCGAGAGAAGATAGCCTTGATTCGTGAAAGGCTGTTGACCGCCCAGAGTCGCCAGAAATCCTATGCGGACGTACGCCGTCGCCCATTGGAGTTCAATATTGGAGACCATGTACTTTTGAAGGTTTCTCCTACTCGAGGAATCTTTCGTTTCGGAAGGAAAGGAAAGCTGAGTCCGAGATATATCGGACCATTTGAGATCCTCGAGAGAGTTGGGGAGTTGGCATACAGATTGGCATTGCCACCGTCATTGTGCCATGTTCATAACGTGTTCCACGTATCCCAGTTACGGAGGTATATACCAGATCCCAGTCATATCATTGATTTCGGTGAGATCGAAGTCGCGCAGGATGGGACGTTTGAAGAAAGACCGGTTAAGATACTCGAGAGTCGAGTTAAGCAGCTGAGGAACAAATCAATCGTTTTGGTCAAAGTTCAATGGTCACGTCACGGAATGGAAGAAGCCACTTGGGAAACGGAAGCTGATATGAAGTCTAGATATCCCGAGTTATTTTCGTCTTGAGTTTCGGGACGAAACTCCTTTTTAGTAGGAGAGTATGTAATATCCGGATTTATTACGGTGTATTTCATCTGTATTCAAACCCTGTATTATTCGGATTGGTGGTTTTGATTATTGGAGTATGATATTTCGTGCATTGATATCATTTTACATAAGTATAGAAACATGCAAAATTGCTCATGCAACCTCGTGATAGCGCACGCTAAGAATGTATCTTAACGCGCGCTATCGGGCTATTATTAGCGCACGCTATGCAGGTAGGAGTAACGTGCGCTAAGGACTCAATTATTGAGCGACAATAGCACATGCGCCGTGACATGGGTCGGATAAGATTCATGACGCACCGGACAATTTCAAGTCAACCATTATTAGCGCACGCTAAGGAATGCTTAGTAGCGTGCGCTAACTTGTTAAAATGCAGAATATTATAAATAGGACAACAACTCGTTTTGGCTTACATTTTACTCGTTCCTTCTGCATACTTGAGAGGCCATAGAGCTGAGATATCCTACTACATACTTAGAAACACATATTGTTGGTGTTTATATATTGGCTATCACTTGGGAGTAATCATTGAAGAGGAATAGCACCTTGGAGTGGCATACAATCAACCGGAATTGGATTCTACCTTACGGTTCAGTGATTTTCATCATATTAAGGTATGTTCAATCTATCTCAAGACTTAGAGTTGGATTCTAATGATTTGGATGATCATGTTAACAAGATATGGATTTTCATAGATGAATTATCCAAGTACATCATGTTTGGAATAGTGAGATGAATAAGCCTTAAGTACCTTGATTATAATCATCATGATTCGAATCTTATTACACTGAATATGTGAAGAGAAGCTTCTATCATTGGTAATTCGAATCTAGTAGATGACTTCATAATAATCATGGACTTGACTTTAACAATCATTATGGTTGGATAAATCTAAAGGATTGATCATGGAAAGATTTATCTAGTATAGATGGAACGTTTAAACAACTTCAGCATGATAATATTGATTGATATAAGGTGTTGATATCAACCGTTAAGCTTTTCGAATTGCCGTATGAAGATTTGTAATCGGGATGGAATATGGTTTTATATTGGTATGCATATCCTTGAATCCGAAGTTGTTGTTATCCGTAAGATCATTCATGATCGTATGTACATGATATTCATGGAAGTAACATGAAGTATCACGGAAGATTTCATTGTTTCGATCATGGCAAGAACAGTTTTCGCTCGGAAGAAATCGCCATGCATAGATAGCGCACGCTATGCTATGAATATTAACGTGCGCTATCGAGCACGAGTTAGAGTGCGCTACGTTTGGTACGTAACGTACGCTAGACCACCAGACGAGTCAGTCGGCTGGTCAGTGAAGTACTGACCATGCATAGTTAGCGTACGCTAGGCTTTGTTATTTGCGTGCGCTATCGGGCAAACTTAACGCACGCTACACAGAGCAGTTAGCGTGCGCTAAGCAGTTCAGACAGATTTCATTTTATGAACTTTTTACCGTGAGTCGAATTGTTAAACATTCATACGACGTGAGATAAATCCTATATCATTTCTTTTGTTAAGGTTTGGTCTCGTTACGTGATTGATTGAGGAGGACGACCTTCGAGTGTTCATTTTCGTGGAAGTGTTGTTCTTGTCTTCAAATCAAGGCAAGTACTTTATTAGTTTTATGTATTGTTGTTATAAATATTGTCGTGCATGTATGTCGTTGTTGTATGTCCACCTCGTGTTGGTCCGACGGGATCATCGGGGGATCTATGCTAGCGTGCGCTGGATCATCGGACGGGTTTTTCCACCACGGGTTGGTCTGACGGGATCATCGTGGGTTCTAGGCAGTGAACGCTGGATCGACGGAATTACCATGTGTATGTTATGATATCATGTTGTGATTATCAGTTATGTATGTCATTTATGAGTTTCTTGTAGGAGAAGACTCGTTGGTATTTTTCTTGTCGTTTATGTTATTCGTGTGATATGAATAATACGTTGTGGTACTTGTACTAGCATCGTTGTGCTAACCCCTTCGGGGGTGAACATTTTGTTTATGTTCAGGATCCAGGAGAGCGGAAAACAACCACCGGAGCCGCATGACGACGAGGGTGCGAGTGATGTTTCTAGGGTTCATTTATGCATTGTTTATTGGTTATTTTCAATAAGTACTCGAGTACGAAGTCATTTATGATGGATTTGAATTTGTTGATGTATTATTGAGTTCTGTTGAACAATTGTACTATTTTTGTATTTGGTCAGAACTGTTGCGTCGTAATTCCGTTATTTCCATTTGTTAGTACCTTTTAATACCTGTTAAATTCTTCAGCCTTGTAAATCCTTATGTAAAGGATTTACGGCGCTGTAATATTCCTGAATATATCGGGGGTGTTACAATATATAAGTAAAATTGACTCAATCAATATTAGACAAATTTGTTATGCCTAGGTAGAAAAAATATGACCAAATTAAATTTTTCAATAAAAATAAAACTGTTAACTAGTGGTGCAAACAATTGTGAGGTGCAAAAAATGCATATTGCTTGTGACTATTTATTTTGGTTATCCAATCGTTGGAGACTGTTTAAAACCGATGTGGGATTTAATTTTTATATAAAAATATTATTAACACAAACCTAATAATTGGCCAAATTAAATTTTCAACAGTAATAGAACTATTTAGCTAGCTTAATAATAGGCCAAATTAATATTAGCCAAATTATTTTTTCAATAAAATCAAAACTATTAAACGTGCAAAGTTAAAAAATAACATTAATTTTATTTATTTAGTTCCCCAATCTACAGAGCCTCATTTAAGATCGACGTGGTATTCAAAATTTTAGATAAATTCGATTAACACAAATTTGATAATTTGTCAAATTAAATTCTCAAATATAAAATAAAGTAATTTATTTATTAATTGATATTATTAATATTAGCCAAACTAAAATTTTTAATTAAAATAAAAATACTAAATTAAACCGATGTGATACTCAAATTTTAATATAATTGATCAAATTAATTTTTCACTAAAAAATTAACTATTTATTTGTCCAACTTAATAATTGGACAAATTAAACACAATAAAAAATACAATTCTTAAGTTTGTATGTGAAATATAAATATGGAATTGAAAAATACATATTGAATTTTAAGTATTTATTTAAGTTCTTAATTGGTGAAGTTCTATTTTAAATCGATGTGGGATTCAAGACAATGAATTCTATTAATTTAGATTGTTTATTGGTTAAGTAACATTTTAAATAGATGTGGCATTCAAGATTTTAGATAAACAAGAATACAAAATTCAGAGAATGCCACAAGGAGAGAGATTCAATGTGGTGCTTCAAATCCGTAACGTTGTTATATATGTTTTTAATTATTATAAAACTACTATATTAAATAGATATGAGATTAACTTTAGACAAATAAAATTAATATAAATTTAATAATTGGCTCAATTAAATTTTCACTAAAAATTTAAACTATGTGTCCAACTTAATAACTGGCCAAATTAAACACAATAAAAATAATATTCTTAAGTGTGTATGTAAAATAACTATGTGGTTGAAAAATACAAATTGATTCTAAGTATTATTTAGGTTCTCCATGGAGTCCTATTTTAAATCGATGTGGGATTCAAGATATCGAATTCTATTTATTTGGATTGTTCATTGGTTGAGTATCATTTTAAATTGATGTGGGATTCAAGATTTTGGATAAGTAGGAATTCAAAATTAAGAGAATGCCACATAGGAGAAAGAATTAATCTAAGGCATCGAATCCATAATGCTAATATATATATAGGGATAAGTTCAGGTGAGACGCCCATATTTCGTGAGAAATGAGAATGAATTTGGGCCCCTGATTATTGTAGATCAATGGTCCATATCTATTTTCGATTGTGCAAAATATTTTAACTGTTTGTGCAATGATTTATTTATACAAGAATATCATTGCAAAAAGTGTATTCAGTTGTTGCACAAAATATATCCAGTTATTGCACAAAATATATTCAGTTGTTACACTATGATAATGTTGCACATAATGTATAAAGTTGTTGCACAATATTGTGCAACAACATTATTGATCTTGTGCCAAACAATTATACATTTTGTGCAACTTTCGTAACATTTAGCACATTCTCACGAAAAAATGCCTTCTCACGGTAACCAACCCATATATATATATATATATATATATAGAGAGAGAGAGAGAGAGAGAGAGATAAACAATGAAACTAGAGTTGAAAACATAAATGTGCAAGTGTCCTAATTTCTAAAAACTACACTGCAAAAATATCCTAATTTATAAATCTTCTTATTTTCTATTTAATTACTATTTTATTTGTATATTTACAAGAATAAACACGTTAAATAAGATGGTCAATATCTCGCCATCATTTAGGTTAGAGATCTTAGTATTGTGTAGTTTATTCGATAATAAGGACAGACAATTATGAAATTTTATGATTATTACTTCGTTTTAATTTTATTATATATAGTTCAGTATGGTTCGTTAGACTAATTTGTCCCAAATACAAGAACTCGTTTAGTCTAGGTCTTGGTTTCTCATTTCTTGATTGGTTTTGACCAATATTTTATGGATTAGTTGTCTACCCACGGTGATGAAACCGGTCTGATCGGTCACCAAGAATCGGATTAATCTCAAAAATTTATCTAAGAAAACCCAAGTATACGAAGTGCTCCTCTCTCTAAATGCTTCTCTCTCTCTTTAAAATGCCTATGATTTCTTAGGGTTGGGGGAAAGGCTTCTCCCTTATTTATAGAAGGGAGGAGCATCTTTCCTTGAAACTCTCTTCCTAGTTTTTAGGGAAAATCCCCGATATTCAGGGATTCGGGCTGCGGCCGCCAATCCCTGAATATGTGGTGATTTTGACTGTAGCTAGTCCATCCTTGGATTTACGGGATTATGCCAGATAGGTAAAATCCTAGCCTTTCAGGAGTCTTATCCCCTGGGGTAGGGTCGTGTAGGTCGGACTCTTTCATGAGGGGACTTCATTTGTCGGGATATTCCTTTCTTGACAAGAGGTCGGTAGGTCTTAGTCTCTATTGATATTCGCATAATGTCTATCGAGCTCAGGATAAGATCAGTCAGGTCGGACTCCTTTTGTCAGGGCCTCCATTTTTACCGAGAGGTCGGTGGGTCTGCCCGTTCTAGGGCCCCTTAGACTGGGTTTTTGGGAAATTTATATTTATCGCCTTATCAACCAGTCCCCCCTACTCTACTCGAGCTGTAAGACCGAGTAGAGTAAGGCTTACTTCAAACAGGCGACCTTGATATGATAATCCCTTGGAGATCTGGTTCCCAGGTAATGATGATTCGCCTCTGAATTCGTGTGCATTTATGGCCGCGCCGTTTCTTCTCTCAAGTCTCGCTTCCCAACCGTCGCACCTTTATACCTAGGTCCATGTGTCAACCTGCTATATGTCTATCAGGGCGGTGTTTGGATCCGGGCCGCTCATTTGAAAAGACCATTGTGTTAGGGTTGTATACATCAAAGCATACTTTATACTTGTATTACCTAATTTTCCGGTCTTTATCTATGAGAATATTTAATTCATTTATCACATGCTTTGCATATATATTCACGCTATGGTTATGCAAATGTTGTCTAAATTACTTTATATTGTAGATAATGTGGTGTGTCGAGTCACACAGAAGATCACATTATCGGTTCCTTATATAGTAATAATTAGTTCACAACCTATATAACATTAGACCGTTATGTGAGAGGTTGTAATACATGGTTGAGATTGGTTGGTCTTGACCATTAGCATATATTAGCGTATTCGGTATACGTTGAACATGATCGAGGTGAGATAGATTCTTCTGTACTGACTATAAGAAGAACGCACATCTCGGACAATTATTATTTCTTAATTCTAGTGATTAATATTTAATTATATATATTTAATATTTATTGATTTGATTTATCATGGGTGAGAGCCACAATGATTGACTCAATATGCTCGATATTTTGGGCAATATTATTAATATAATAATTAATATTATAGCTAGAAATCGTGTCCCGACCAGTTGGGTTGATCATGTCTCTTGAGGCACTCGAAAGGATTATTATATTACTCCCTGCAGGTGGAATTAATTTTCCGATATAATAATAAAAGTCGAGTGGTATACTCATGTATAACACATTAATTAATTAAAAGCTGTCAGTAGCTTAAATTAATTAATGGGCATGGAATATCTTAAACACGGGAAATAATTAATTCAAAAAGGAGCCCAATTCCGTAATTTGGGATTTTGGTAGGAAGTGCAATATCAACTTTTTAGTGGACTAAGTTGATATTAATAGAGTCTTCATATTAGGAAGAGTCATAATATTGGAAAGATGATCTCTATTGGGAGTCCTTACCTTATCCTCTTTAAAGTCCATAGAGTAGCCCAAAACACCTATAAATAGGAGCATGTGGGTGGCCCATTTTCTGACTTCTTGTAACAAGAAATTTTAGATTTTTTTCCTCTTATTTTGTGTTTAATTATGGATCTTGACTTGTGTCTTGGATTCCACAATTTAGCTAACACAATATTTTTCTAAATACATAAATATTCAAGAAAAATAGAGAGAAAAAATTGTGAGGTATTTCTTGAAGAATTTTCGGCCTATCCCATACTGCAAGTCCAAAATTGATTCGGTAGATTATTGCCCACACGATATCCGGATCTTAGGCGGGATATACTCTAGAATATCTTGATGTAGAAATACAAGAAGATCAAGGAGGAGTACGAGGGGGAGTTCGATCGACCTAGAAGGAATTTTTCACCACTTCACTTCAAAGGAATTACCAATTTCTACTGCGTAAATACATACATTTAAATTGTTAATTAATCTGTTTAATTAATTAATTGACAAGCCTAAATAGATCCACTATTTATGTTAGTTAGTTTATAAAACCTTCTATTCCATCTCGCTTCCGCTGCATTTTATACTCCAACAATTGGCATCGGAGCCGGTCTTTAGGTTCTGTTCAATTTGATTAATTTGTGATTAATTTGCTAGCAATATAAATATTCATATGGTATGATGTTTGGAATATTTTTGCTAGAAATTGTCTTGCAGGTGAATATGGTCCAATTATCATGGCTATGTGATTTTTTTATTTACTTACGCGTTTTGGTAATTTGGCCCAGTTTTGAGGCATGTATAAAGTTTTTCCCGTGAGAAAATCCACGGGTAGAATATGATTTATTTTTTCTTGTAATTTTTGTTGTAAATTCGATGTATTTTTTTTAGTATAAAATTTGTAATCGAATTGGAATACACAAAGTACTGAAGGAAAAGAAGTCCAGCGCGAAAAGGGGTCCTGATCGGACGAACCGACCGAGACGAGCTTGCTGCCAATCGGGACTCGGCCAGCTTGCTATCTCGGCCGAATATGGCCTGCCGCGCTCGGCCAACAGCAGGGTGCCGGGCCTCGGGTCGGGTCGGACAGCGGGTCGGGTCGGACAGCGGGTCGGGTTTTTGTCCGAGCAGGTTCGTTCGGTGTATGGTCCTATTCGTTTATCCGTCGTTCGTTGCGTCCGTTGAAGCACAATAATTTTAATTTAGAAATTTCTTGTGCAATTAATTTTGCATGGAAGAAAGTTTCTAAATTTGGCAATTTTTGTGCCCCAACCGGGAGGAGGTGACGAGATGCTTGAAGTAGTGGGAGCAAAAGAGCCGAGGATTTTCTCGTTATTCAAAACAAGGAATAAAAGCCATGATAACTGGATTTGATTATCCAATTTTTTTTTATGTTGGTTTTACTGTTTTGATGAATGGCATGTATGGATGTATGAGTGATATGTTTCTTGCATGTTAGGACGAGAAAATTAAAAACCTTAATTTTTCAAAATAACTAAGTGATTTTAATAATTAATTTTTCAAAATCAAATTGGCCTCCATAATTGGTTTAAATTGTGAAATAATTAGCATGCGCGTTGGCATTAGAGTCTTCCTCCACATCGGATGTGCTGATTATTGACTCACTAGTTTTAAACTTCAATTAGATAGCAAAAAGGTGAATATTATTTTTTATGATAGAACCTCTCCATCTGTAGGACTATTATCATTAAATAATATTCTAAGGATTGTTAAATTATGGTGCTCACTTAGGTGTATTAATTAATATGCCCCCCATCAGAGTCTATGTTAATTTAATACATGGCCAAGAGGAACCAACTATTAATTTTACTTGTCGAAACGCATCTTGACTAGATAGTAAAATTAAAGACATTAAAATCTACTTGAAAAATGTATATGTAAACGTCCACACTAACGTGGCTTACATGTGAGGTTTTTTTGAGGTGTTGGTTGACTGTATATATATTGTGTTTTAAGGTTTTTCAATATATTTTGCGTCGAATTATGTGATGAATGGTGTTTTAATTTTATTCTCATATGTCTTTCAATCCACTAGCTGTTATTCTCAAAGAAAATAAACTTGATGGCACTAGCTTTGCCGACTGGAAAAGAAATCTTGATATTGTCCTGACTGCCGAGGGGCATAAATTTGTTTTAACTGAGGAAAGTCCTCTGGAACCAGAACCGGATGCCCGTCCTGAAGAGTTGGCTGAATTCCGAAAATGGAAAAAGTCTGATGAGATGGCTCACTGTTATATTTTGGCTTCACTGACAAATATATTGCAGCATCAGCATCAGACGATGGCCTCAGCCGCGGAAATGATGAAAAATCTCACCCAGGTGTTTGGTCATCAGAACCGGCCGGCTAGGCAAAATGCAATGAGGGTGTTGATGACAACCCAAATGTCTGAAGGGACTCCAGTAAGGGATCATGTTCTGAAAATGATGTCTCATTTGAACGAACTGAGCATACTGGGGGCCACTATCGATGCCGAGTCGCAGGTCGATATTATCTTGGGCAGCTTGCCAAGAAGCTTTGAGCAGTTCCGCCTCAACTAAAATATGAATCGTAGGACTAACACTTTGGCGGAACTTCTGACAGAGCTTCAATCTACCGAAGGTCTCTTCAAACAAGGTTATCATCAAATTCTTGCGGCAACCGGTGCTAGTTCTTCAAAACCCAAATGGGAAAGAAGAAAAAGCAGGTTGGCCAGAATCAATTGGCAACCTTCAAAGCTAAGGCAAGGCTCCTCAGCCTGAGGCAAACAAAAAGCCGAAGGGCAAATGCTATAAGTGCGGTCTGAAGGGGCACTTCAAGAGTGACTGCCCTAAGAAAGGTACGTCTTATGCACTAGTAGTCAAAACATGTTTGGCTGCCCGTTCTATCACTTCGTGGATAGTAGATTCGGGCTCCACTGATCATATTTGGTATGACTCACAGGGGTTCCAAGTAACCAAGGTACTTAGTGCGGATGAGATTACTATTAGCTGGGGCGACTATTCCAGGCTGAAGGCTGTTGCAGTGGGAGTCGTGCAGTTAAAAGTTAATGATAGGATTCTAGTCCTAAATAATGTGTTATTAGTACCTGATTTTAGAATGAATTTAATTTCAGTTTCTTTTGAAGATAATGCAGTTATTAAAAGAAATGATGAATATGTTTGCACGAGTACTTATAATGAAGGACTTTATATCATTAATGCTGCACCAGCTCCCTTGCATAATTATAAATCACTTAATTCTTTGACTAATCCTAATAAAAGAAAAGAACTTTAGAGCATAAATCAAACATATTTGTGGCATTTACGATTGGGTCATATTAACCTTAGAAGGATTCAAAGATTGGTGAGCGATGGCCCACTGGATTCGCTCCAAGTTGAGTCATTTCCAATCTGCGAATCCTGTCTAGAAGGGAAAATAACTAAAAGGGCTTTCCAAAGCAAAGGAAATCGTGCACAAAATGTATTAAAATTAGTACACACCGATGTATGTGGTCCAATGAACATCCAGGCTAAGGGTGGTTTCGAATACTTCATCACGTTTATAGATGATTATTCGAGATATGGATACATCTATTTGATGTGACGTAAGTCTGAATCTTTTGATAAGTTCAATGAATTCAAGGCTGAAACGGAGAAGCGTCATGGACAGAGTATCAAGTCACTACGATCTGATCGTGGTGGCGAGTATCTTAGTGGAGAGTTTTTGGATTTCTTGGCACATGAGGGGATTACTTCCCAGCTCACTGCGCCTGGTACACCACAACAACATGGTGTTACTGAACGAAGAAATCGTACTTTATTAGAGATGGTTAGGTCAATGATGAGTTATTCTGATTTGCCTATTTCGTTTTGGGGATACGCCTTGGAAACAGCGGCGTACATTCTAAACTTGGTGCCTTAGAAATCAGTTCCAAAAACACCCACAAAACTGTGGAATGGGCGCAAGCCCAGTCTAGGACATGTTCGGATTTGGGGTTCACCAGCACACGTGCTGAATAAGGAAGCTGATAAGTTGGCATCTCGTACAGAAGTACGAGTGTTTGTAGGATATCCGAAGGGAATGAAGGTGGGTTATTCTACAGTCCTAAAGATCAGAAGGTCATTGTTAGCACCAATGCCCGGTTCTTAGAGGAGGACTATGTAATAAGCCACAAGCCTAGGAGTGAGGTAATTCTAGAAGAACTTAGGGGCGAGATTTCGATAATACTAATTGTACAAACACATAGTGTACCACGTATCGACACTATTGAGGATACGCAAACCAAGGACATGCCTCGTCGTAGTGGGAGGGTTGTTCGTTAACCTGAATGTTTCATCGGCGTGGGAGCGTCTTCGGACCACTCCCCGGATCAGGATGAAATGGATCCATGTACGTATAAGCAGACAGTTCAAGACAAGGATGCTGAATCCTGGCAAACAACAATGGAATCCAAAATGGGATCTATGGATTCTAATCAAGTGTGGGAGCTAGTAGAGCTACCCAATGGGGTAAAACCCATTGGAAGTAAGTGGGTCTACAAGCATAAGAGAGGATCGAAAGGGAAGGTTGAAACCTTCAAAGCAAGGTTTGTTGCAAAAGGTTACACTCAGAAGGAGGGCATCGACTACGATGAGACCTTTTCACCAGTAGCCATGCTTAAATCGATCCGGATTCTCTTAGCTATAGCTGCGCATTTGGATATGGAGATTTGGCAGATGGATGTCAAGACTGCATTCTTGAACGGGAGTCTTGATAAGGAAATATATATGCGCCAACCTGAGGGATTCATTGCTGAAGGAGAGGAGCATTTAGTGTGCAAGCTTAAAAGAGCCATTTATAGTCTCAAGCAAGCATCAAGGTCTTGGAACATGCGATTTGATGAGGTCATTCAATCATATGGTTTTGAACAGTGTCCTAGTGAGGTTTGTGTATACAAAAAGTGCGATAGAAATGTGCTAGTGTTTCTTGTACTGTACGTAGATGATATACTTCTAATTGGAAACAATGTGAAGGTATTATCAGACGTAAGGGTATGGCTACCTGAGCAATTTGATATGAAGGATTTGGGATAAGCTGGGCACATCCTTGGTATTAGGATCTTTTGAGATCGCAAGAAAATGATGTTGTGCTTATCTCAGGCATCCTATATCGATACGGTGCTAAAGCGGTTTAGTATGGAGAATTCCAAGAAAGGTTTCTTACCTTAAAGACATGGAATTCAGCTATCTAAGACTATGTGTCCTAGGACACAGAAGGAGATAGATGACATGAAGCTGGTCCCTTATGCTTCGGTAGTGGGAAGCCTCATGTATGCTATGCTTCGCACTAGGCCTCATATCTATCATGTTGTAGGCATGGTGGTGAGATATCAGTCGAACCCAGGACCGGGACATTGAATTGCTGTCAAGCATATACTCAAGTACCTGAGAAGGGCTAGGGAGCATATGCTTGTATATCAATCGGATACACTTTGTCCTTTGGGTTACACTGACTCAGATTTCAGTGCGGACAAAGAAAAGTCGAAATCAACTTCCGGATATGTTTTCACTTTGGGAGGTAGAGCCATCAGTTGGAGGAGTGTGAAGCAGAAATACATAGCGGACTCTACCTTGGAAGCCGAGTATGTAGCAGCCTTAGAGGCAGCTAAAGAGGCGGTATGGCTCAAGTACTTCCTAAAGGATTTGGGTGTGATTCCTAATTTGCCTATGAGTATTACACTTTATTGTGATAATACCGGTGCTGTTGCAAATTCGAAGGAACCACGGGCCCACAAAGCAAGCAAACATATCAAGCACAAATATCATATCATTCGAGATTTTATCATATCATTCGAGATTTTATCATATCATATCAAGCAAGCAAACATATCAAGCACAAATATCATATCATATCATTCGAGATTTTAGCATCTGAAGACAACCTAGCTGATCCTTTCACGAAAGGGTTGCCCTCAAAGTCATTTGAAGGGCATGTGGAAGGAATGTGGTTGAGATGTATGGCAGCATTGCTTTGAGTATAAGTGGGAGATAGATAGACATAGTCTGGATAGTATACTTCAAAAGCATGCTTTGAGTATAAGTGGGAGATTGTTAAGGTTGTATACATCAAAACATACTTTATACTTGTATTACCTAATTTCCCGGTCTTTATCTATGAGAATATTTAATTCATTTATCACATGCTTTGCATATTTATACACGCTATGGTTATGCAAATATTGTCTAAATTACTTTATATTGTAGATAATGTGGTGTGTCGAGTCACACAGAAGATCACATTATCGGTTCCTTATATAGTAATAATTAGTTCACAACCTATATAACATTAGACCGTTATGTGAGAGGTTGTAATACATGGTTGAGATTGGCTGGTCTTGACCATTAGCATATATTAGCATATTCGGTATACGTTGAATAGGATCGAGGTGAGATAGATTCTTCTGTACTGACTATAAGAAGAACGCACATCTCGGACAATTATTATTTCTTAATTCTAGTGATTAATATTTAATTATATATATATTTAATATTTATTGCTTTGATTTATCATGGGTGAGAGCCACAATGATTGACTCAATATGCTCGATATTTTGGGCAATATTATTTATATAATAATTAATATTATAGCTAGAAATCGTGTCCCGACCAGTCGAGTTGATCATGTCCCTTGAGGCACTCGAAAGGATTATTGTATTAAACCCTGCAAGTGGAATTAATTTTCTGATATAATAATAAAAGTCGAGTGGTATACTCATGTATAACACATTAATTAATTAAAAGCTGTCAGTAGCTTAAATTAATTAATGGACATGGAATATCTTAAACACGGGAAATAATTAATTCAAAAAGGAGCCCAATTTCGTAATTTGGGATTTTGGTAGGAAGTGCAATATCAACCTTTTAGTGGACTAAGTTGATATTAATAGAGTCTTCATATTAGGAAGAGTCTTAATATTGGAAAGATGATCTCTATTGGGAGTCCTTACCTTATCCTCCTTAAGGTCCCTAGAGTAGCCCAAAACACCTATAAATAGGAGCATATGGGTGGCCGATTTTCTGACTTCTTGTAACAAGGAATTTTAGATTTTTTCCTCTTATTTTGTGTTTAATTGTGGATCTTGACTTGTGTCTTGGATTCCACAATTTAGCTAACATAATATTTTTCTAAATACATAAATATTCAAGAAAAATAGAGAGAAAAATTTGTGAGGTATTTCTTGAAGAATTTTCGGCCTATCCCATACTGCAAGTCCAAGATTGATTCGGTAGATTATTCCCCACACGATATCCGGATCTTAGGCGGGATATACTCTAGAATATCTTGAGGTAGAAATACAAGAAGATCAAGGAGGAGTACGAAGGGGAGTTCGATCGACCTAGAAGGAATTTTCCACCACTTCGCTTCAAAGGTATGAATTACCAATTTCTACTGCGTAAATACATACATTTAAATTGTTAATTTATTTGTTTAATTAATTAATTGACAAGCCTAAATAGATCCGCTATTTATGTTGGTTAGTTTATAAAACATTTTATCCATCTCGCTTCCGCTGCGTTTTATACTCCAACACATTGGACGCTCCAGATCGTCCCTTTCCTTCTCGATTTTCATCCCTTTATTCTATAAAAGGAGTGCTACCCCCTCCTGGCTCATTTCTGCTCCCTGTTTTTTCTCGCACTTAGCACTTGCGACTTCTCCGGTATTTTTCGATCATATCTACTGTTTCCGGCGACACCCTTCCTCTCCATCTCCGCCGATCTTCTTCCTGCCCAACTCATGGGTATGTTTATCTAAGTACCCTCGCCTCTTCTCTTCTTTTATATCTTTCTTCTCTCTCCCCTCGTTTTTTCTCTTTTTATGATGTCCTATGCTTCCGACTCCCAACATATCTCCGGTCAATCGGCCGTGGATTCTTTTTTGGAAGGTTTATCTTCCTCCGATGGGGATTCGGGTGGTAGGTTGGAGCGATCTGTAGGCTCCTCCCTTTGTCTTGTAGACGAGCCTATCGGTAGTGTAGATTGGTCGGAGCTAGGTGATATACCTTCTAGCCTTCCTTCTGGCATCCCTCTCATTATTGTAGATCCCCGTCCCCTCCTCCTTCTGGCGAGATGACTATTACCGGCCTGTTAGCCGACTCTTATCAAGCAAGCGCGCGGGCTACGCATGTCCTTCCTCCCCATCCTTTATCTAGGAAGACCGGACGCATTATAGAGTTTTATAAGATTTCTTAGGCTTCCCCAGGGGTGGGATTTTGTCACACCCCAGGCTTTTGACATCCCTGATCACCCTCCTCCAGGTCACATCACTTGGTTTGTGGACCAGGTGAACAGTGACCTTCGCTTTCCTCTTCATCATTTCCTTGTTTCTATTTCTACTAAATACAATCTTCCTCTCAATCAATTTTCCCAAACTCCTTTCGATATATGGTCGGTTTTCTTGTGCTGTGTCACTACAAGAACGAGGAACCCGACCTAGATTTCTTTTATTTTTTGCTTCGGGCTGAAGAGCTTTAAAGGCTCTTTCTATTTGACTTCTCGGAATGACGCCCATTTCTTTACCCACCTCCCCTCCAACGTGAAGGATTGGAGATCACGTTTCTTTTTTCTCCATCTTCATTCTGGCGAATCTTGGGGCTTTCCCACGGAATGGGTACAGGCCACCCCAAGTCAGGCTCTGATCCCTAGACGTAGCTCTATCCGAGCGGTGTGGGTTAACAAGGTTCGGGAATGGAATGTCGTTTCCTATAATGCCTTCCAGTTGACGCATTTTCACGACCTGCTATTTCATTGTGGTTTGATTTCGAATACTTATTCGGACATTCCTGACATTGGTAGGTTTTAACGGCTTTGTTTATTATATTTCTGTCATCATTTTTTCTTTTGGCGTACAAGGGTGACTTAATGACCTATTATAATGTTTTTTGTAGATCGTTTTATGCGGACTTGTCAGTCTGATGCTACCAAGCCTGCTGAACCTACAAAGAACAAGGTTCCTAGGTCGGTGAATCCCCATAAAGAGAGGGCGGAGGGCTCATCTAAACCGAAACAGAGGCCTACTTCTACCAAGGGGGCCAAGGTCGGGGTAACCCTACCTTCTGACCTGTCTCCCCCCTTAACCACGGGGCGGGGTACTGCGAGCTCCTCTTTTACAGCTGCAGGTCACCAACAGAGCCCATTCACAAATCTCCTCCACTCCCGTGAAACGTCCCAAGGATACTAGTTCTTCCAGCTCGGGTATGGATACCCTGCTGCGCTGCAAGGAGTTTGAGAAATTCCTTTCTTTTTTCAACTCGGTGGTCCATGATAGGGAAAGAGAGATACTACGTAACTCTACGCAGCATACTCATCTAGACTTGATGATGATGTATTTTGGGAAGGTAACTACCTTTACTTAATTTTCTCTCTTTTCTACAATGTTTCTATTTTTTGCTTATATTTTGATGAAATCGTCCTTTTTGTTTTTATCTCTGCTCTACCCTGGTATGCTTGGCAGAAGAGAAGAAGAGCGGAGCTTCCTCTTCCCAAATAGCTCAGATGTCTGCTGAGTTTAAGCCCTGGAGGCGAAGGAGGATCTGGAGTTGAGGCTAGGTGAGAGGGAATATCGTTTGGATATTTCCCTAAAGAAGATCTCCGAACGGGAGACGGTTTTGGAGCGAGCCCAAATGGCTAATGTCCAGCTGAACCAAGAGCTAAAGCTTATGAAGGCTCAGGCTCAAGCAGAATCTGAGAAGGTCCTCCAGATCGAGGCTCATCTTCCAGAGGCTAAGGCTGCATCTGAGAGGATTGCGCAGCTTGAAGCTCAGCTCACGGAGGCTAGGTCTGAGGGGTCCTCGACCTATGAGCGGGGAGTCTTGGATGGCCAGCGTCGCTTCCTAAACAGCGACGTCAGGCAATACTTCTTGGGGGCCTATCGCTCAGCCCTTCTTGCTCATTACCATAACTCAACTGCTTACCTGGTTCGACTTTCTCCTACTGCCAAGCAGTACTTTGATTTTGCTCTATCCCGTGCTTGCGAGCAGCTAGCGGCTTTGGGTTTTGAGGGCGAGCTGAACATGGATGCCGCTTTGGAGGGAGCTCCTATCCCCTCGGGTAGGTCTGGTAATGTGAACAAGTCTCCCGATGCTGTTTGGTGGGAAAAGGCCCTCGGGGAGTCCATAACCGAGTCTGGTCCGGATTTGGAGCGGCCAATTGTCCCCCTTGTTCCATCCGGCCGGGCTGATGCTCCTGGTGCTCCGTCTGGGAGGACCGATCCCGAAGCTTCCCCCTCAGCTTCTCCCCGATCTCCCGAGCCGCAGCCCGTAGTTTAGTTTTGTTTGTATTTATGCTTATTCTCCTTGTTTTTTGTACTGGATTTAGCGAATGTAGCTCGAATATGTAATTTCCCAGTTAATGTAGTTCGGCTATGAGAGTAACCTCTTTTTTTTTTTTTTTTAATATAGCTCGTATCTAAGGACCACTTCTTAAAATCAATTATAGCTTTGGCTACTTCAAACAACTCTTTGAAGTAAACAATCTTTCAAAGTTAATATAGCTCGGCTACTTCAAACAACTCTTTGAAGTAAACAACCTTTTATAGCTCGGCTACTTCAGACAAAGTTTATCAAAGTTAATATAGCTCGGCTACTTTAAACAACGCTCTGAAGTTTAACAACCTTTTAACATAGCTCGGCTACTTCAAACAACTCTTTGAAGTAAACAACCTTTAAAAGTTAATATAGCTCGGATACTTCAGACAAAATTTTAACAACCTTTTAAAGTTAATATAGCTTGGCTACTTCAAACAACCCTTCGAAGTTTAATCTTTTAACATAGCTCGGCTACTTCAAACAACCTTAAAAGTTTAACCTGTTAACATAGCTCGGCTACTTCAAACAACTCTTTGAAGTTAATATAGCTCGACTTGTTTTTAACGTAGATTGTCTTTGCTTGAATTTGAGGGCGTTTCACCCGTTCATTTTTTTTAAGGGCAGTTCACCCTTGTTCGAATTTGAAGGCGTTTTACCCATTCAGATTTTTAAGGGCGGTTCACCCTTGTTTGAATTCTGAGGGCATTTCACCCTTTCATATTTTTAAGGGCAGTTCACCCTTATTTGAATCTGAGGGCGTTTCACCCGTTCAGATTAAGGGCGGTTCACCCTTGTTTGAATTCTGAAGGCGTTTCACCTTTTCATATTTTTAAGGGCAGTTCACCCTTTCTTGAATCTGAGAGCGTTTCACCCGTTCAGAATTTTGAGAGTAGAGTCTACAACTCAAATTTTCACATTTGGATTCTTTTGGTAATGGACTTTCATTAAAACATTACAGACTTTTTCCAACCTTCTTTTACACAAAATATTTTTCCAAATGGCATATGTTCCAAGCTCTTTTAATGGGGTATCCTTCCATACCTTCAAGTTCATAAGCACCCCCCGTAGATTCGAATTACCTTATAAGTACCTTCCTAGTTTGGTTCCATCTTCCCCGTTTTTTTGAGAGCGTCAGCTCGTCTGAGTACCAAGTCGCCTACTTGGAATTGTCTTCTCTTCACCTTCTTATCATGAGCTGCTTTTGTCATGTTCTTGTATCTCTCTGCTCGTGCCGCATCTATTTCCCACCTTTCCTCTATGGTATTCAGTGCTTCCTTCATCATTTATTCGCTTTCTTCTTCATTGAACCATCAAAATCGGTGTGACATTTCCCGACCTCTGCCGGGATTACTTCTTCGGACCCATACACCATACTGAATGGTGTTTCTCCTATTGACGACCTAGATTTGGTTCTGTAAGACCATATCACCGAGTTGAGTTCGTCAACCCATCCTCCTCCTGCTTTGTCCAGATGAGTTTTTATCCCTTATAAGATTCTTCTATTTGTTACTTCTACCTGTATGTTGATCTGCGGATGAGATACCGCGGCAAATTGTTGTTTGATGTGCATTCCTTCGCACCAGGATTGGGTTCTCTTTCCATTGAATTATGTCCCATTATCCGAGATGAGTATCTGGGGCTCCCCATATCTGCAGCAGATGTTGTTAAACAAAAAGTTTATGATCATTTGTTCGGTGATGGTGGCTACTGGCTCGACCTCCACCCATTTGCTGAAGCAGTCGATGGCTACTACCAAAAACTTCCTTCCTCCTTAGTCCACTGTGAATTGCCCCATAATGTCGATTCCCCATTTAGCAAATGGGCATGGTGCTCCCATAGTGATCATGTTTTCTGTTGGGATGTATATTAACGATGTGTGTATTTGACACTTTTAGCAACGTTTAACCATCTCGACCGCTTTCTGGCTCATCGTCAGCCAGAAAAAACCAGCCCTTAGCGTTTTGCTGATTAATGCCCTCCCCTTGGTGTGATCATCGAAGCATCCTTCATGAATCTCCTCTAGTATGTCCCCTCATTATTCTTTCCAGACACACCTCAGGTATGGTCCAAGGTATGATCTTTTGTATAGTTCACTATTAATACAACAAAATCTTGCTGCCCTGCGCAAGATTTTGGCTTTTTCCTGTTTCTCCTTTGGTAGCACTGCTCTGTTCAGATATGCTAATAATAGAGCTTGTCAATCCATTATTTTGTTTATTTCCATCACCTGCTTTGCAATACTACTCCGAGTTGCTCCTAAGATTGTTATTTCCCATGAGCGACAATCTACCAAGGAACTTCCCTTTTTTACCAAATAATCAGCTTTTACATTTTTCGCCCCGGGAATATGGATAAACTCCCATTCTCCTAGCTTCTTGGTGGCTTATTTCACCTCCTCAATGTACCTCTTCATCTGTTCATCCTTTATCTCAAAATTTCCCCTACTTGTTGTGTGACTAGGTGAGAGTCGGAGTAAGCAATGAGTCATTGCGCACCTAAGTCTATTCCTAGCTGCATTCCCTTGACGGGGGCTTCATACTCGGCTTCATTGTTGCTTGCTTTGAAATCAAACATCACGGAATACTCCAACTATTCTCCTTCCGGGTAGTGAGAATTATCCACGCTCCGGAGCCACATGTCGTGGTTGATCCATAAACATGTAAAAGCCAATGTCCCTCCGGCGGTGATGGTGTAGCTCCTTCCTGAATGAAATCTGTCAAAGCTTGAGCTTTGATTGCTGTTCTTGGTTCGTACTCCATGTCATATTCCCACATTTCCACCGCCCATTTTACCAGGCGACCTGATGCATTGGGTCGCCCTAGTGTTTCTCTCAAGGGTAAGTTGGTTCGTAACTTTATGCGGTGGGCTAGGAAATACGGTCTCAGCCGTCGAGCTGTAACTACTAATGCTAGGGGCTCCTTTCCAAATCAGAATAGTTCTGCCCTACTCCTAGTAAAATTCGGCTCGTATAATATATAGGCTTTTGCTGGTTTGCTTCTTCTCTCAACAGGACCGAGCTAACCGCCCCCTTTCCAACGGATAAGTATAGTACTAGCTCCTCTCCTGGTATCGGTTTGTTGAGCAGAGGTAAATCAGCTAAGTACTCTTTTAATTTGTCGAAAGCTACTTGTGCTTCGGGGGTCCACTCAAATTTATTTCCCTTTCTTAAGAGCTTAAAAAATGGGAATCCCTTCTCGACCGAACGAGAGATAAATCGGCTCAGCCCTGCTATCCTTCATGTCAATACCTGGATGTCTTTGATATTTTTTGGAGGGTTCATTTGCAATACTGCCTTTACCTTCTCCGGGTTGACTTCAATTCCTTGCTCTGTGACCACATACCCTAGAAACTTCCCCGATTTCACCCCAAAAGAACATTTCGATGAGTTGAGCTTCATTCCATATGCACGTAGATTTTCAAATGTTTCTTCTAGATCTTTTATATGCTCCCCTGCTTTTACATTTTTTACTAGCATGTCGTCCACATATACCTCCATATTCCTACCGATTTGAGATTTAAAGATTCTATCGACCATCATTTGATACATGGCTCCTGCATTTTTTAACCATACGTACATAACAGAAGGTTCCTTTTGATACCACGAAGCTGACTCTCTTTCTATCCTAGGGTGCCAGGGGGATCTGATGATATCCCTGAGAGGCATCCATCATGCTGAGAAATTCGCACCCCGAGGTTGAGTCGACCAGTTGATCTATGTGGGGCAATGGATAGTGATCCTTGGGACATACTTTGTTTAAGTCTCGGAAATCTATGCACATTCTCCATTTCCCTTGGCTTTTACCTACCATGACGGCATTGCATAGCCACTACGAAAACTGGATTTTTGTTATGTGTCCTGCTCGGAGGAGATTCTCAACTTCTTCTCCAATGATTCCATCCATCTCCGGCCCAAAGTGCCTCCTCTTCTGCTTTACCGGCCTTACGGTCGGGTCGATGTTTAATCTGTGCTCGGCAACTGCTGGACTTATCCCTACCAAATCTTCGGCTGCAAATGAGAAGATATCCACAAATTTTATTAACAAGTGAATCAGACTATCTCTTAGCCCGTTACCCAGCCGACTTCCTATGCGGGTTTTTGCTTCTAGCTTTCCTGGGACTAATTCTATCTCCATTAACTCCTCACTAGGCTTGACACCCTCCTCCTGAGCTTCCTCTACTGCTTTTAACTTCTTATTCTTTTTCCGCTCTGGATCCGAGCCTCTCAGCTCGGGTGTCCTTTTAGCTCTGCACCTTATGCTTCACTGTCGTTTGGTAGCAAGACCGGGAAACAAATTGATCCCCAGTTACTTCCCTTACCACGCTTCCTACGGGGAATTTCACTTTTATGTGGGAGGTAGATGCTAATGCCTCAAATTTGTTTACATTCGTCCTTGAGGTGTTTGCATTCGTCCGTCTTATGTCCATAATCATTGCGGAATCGACAATAAAGTTCTGACTTTGGTTGAGTAGGTCCATTAAAATGGGTTGTAGGCCAATCAATAACCCTTCCAATCTTGACCTCAACCGCCTCTAGGACCTGCGCTCTTCTCATTATTAGTGGGCTATATTGGTCGAACCTCGGTCGTTTCAGGTTGATCTCACTCCTCATTCGATCCGTGTTTCGATCCGTCCTTCCACGGAGCACTTCTCCCCGAGGAAGATTTCCTCGGAAGGTATACACCTCGTGCTGCACCACCCTACTGGTTCCTCTTTCTCCTCCCACAGATTTTTCTTGTGTTTCTTCCATATCTTTTTCGGCTTCTTCGACATTGATGTATTTGGAACATCGGGCTAGGATCTCGTCATACGTTCGGGCTGACTTTTTAGAGAGAGATGTGCGAAGTAATCCAGGCTGTAATTCTTGCGTCAGGGCGCTCACTTTCACTTCTTCCGACGATGAGGGTACCTCCAGACATGCTTTTGTAAACCGAGTTACATAAGTTCTCAATGCCTCCCCGGAGTATTGCTTGATACTGAATAAGGACATGAATATTTTTGATGTGCTCTGGCGCTTGCGAAGTGGGTTAGGAACGCCGAGCTGAAAGCTTTGAAGCTGGTAATCATCCCTGGTGGTATCTGGTGGAACGAGTCCTGAGCTGACTCTGTCAACATAGCCAAAAACGCTCTGCAGTTCACGGGGTCCGAATATAGATGTAGTACTGCCATGTTTTCGAACCAATATAAATGTCGGGTAGGATTCGAGAGCCCGTCGTAAGTAAAAGTGACCGCCCTGAATCCATACGAGAGTTCAGCCTGCAGTATCTCTTCCGAGAATGGATTGCCTGGATGGCTTTCTGATCCCTTCCCTGCGACCCTTTGTTGCAATCCTTCTAGCTCGTCCTGCATACTGGATATGAGGGTATCTAGTGCTTTCTCCTGTTTGGATCGTTCCCACATCCTTGGATGACTTTCTCCGTGTTCTTTCTGCTGACTGATTTCCTCCGGTCTGTCCGAGAGGATGGGTATTATTTTTCGCGGCATTTTTTGCTTTTTGACCTCCCGCTTTTTCTGAATTGCACTAGCGATTATGTCATCTAGTGCTTCCTTCGTCAAGATGATTGTGCTGGGCATAGCTTCTTCTCCAGGGGTGATGGGTGTTTTTTCTGGAATCGATTCCCCACCCGCAGCTGCTAGTTGCTCCTCCAAATTTTGGGGCACTAGTTCTCCGATTTTCTTCTGGACTATTTCTTCCGCCATTGTTGGTATGATGTCTCAACCCTGGTGTGACTCGATGTCACCTTTCCCACAGACGGCACCACTTGATGAAACCGAGCTGATCGGTCACCATGAACCGGGTTAATCTCAGAAGTTTATCTAAGAAAACCCAAGTATACGAAGTGCTTCTCTCTTTAAATGCTTCTCTCTTTTTAAAATGCCTCTGATTTCTTTGGGTTGGGGGAAAGGCTTCTCCCTTATTTATAGAAGGGAGGAACAGCCTTTCCTTGAAACCCTCTTCCTAGTTTTTAGGGGAAATCCCGGATATTCAGGGATTCGGGCTGCGGCCGCCAATCCCTGAATATCTGTAGATTTTGACTGTAGCTAGTCCATCCCTGGATTTCCGGAATCCTGTCAGATAGGTAAAATCCTAGCCTTTCAGGAGTCTTATCCTTCCCAGCTCGGGGTAGGGTCGTCTTGGTCGGACTCTTTCATGAGGGGACTTCCTTTGCCGGGATATTCCTTTCTTGACAAGAGGTCGGTAGGTCTGAGTCTCTACTGGTATTCACATAATGTCTACCGAGCTCAGGATAAGATCAGCCAGGTCGGACTCCTTTTGTCAGGACCTCCCTTTTTACCGAGAGGTCGGTGGGTCTGCCCGTTCTGAGGCTCCTTATTCGGGGTTTTTGGGAGGCTTACATTTATCACCTTATCACACGGGTAAGATATTTTATGCAAATGAAAAATATAAAAAATATCGAGTATTGGTATTTGTAAGGTACAATATGTACTTCTTCTGTCCTACAAAAACTGTAACTTTTATTTTGATTTATCCGAGTCAACATGTCATCATCATTAAGAAGTGCCCTCAATTTTAGTAATTACTGTTTTAAATTACACTTATAAAGTTAGGGTAAATATGAAACTACAAAATATATCTCATCTTATATTTTTATTTAATAATTTTCTTAATATTTAGAAAAGTCAAAGAGGAGAATATTCGTGGACTATGCGTTACTGATATAAAATGCGTAATTAAAATGCTACAATCTTAAAGGAGAAAAATGATGAACAATGAAAACTTTATACTCCCTCCGCTTCACAAGGGTGTACTCAATTTACTAATTTCGGCCGTCCCACAAGAGTGTCCCTATTCCCTTTTTAAAAAATACCTCTTATATTTTTACTCCACATTTTCGACATATTTACAACTATACCAGGGATGACATACACCATTTATTTTTTAATTAATCAACAACAATAATTAATATACTCCTACAATAATAAGTGGAACTCTACTCAAATCCAACACTACTTAATTTTTATTAAAACCCGTGCCAATAAAAAGTGAGCACACTCTTATGGGATGAAAGGAGTATTACATATAAAGTATGGTATAGTTGCTGCATTGATGGATTATAAATTTTTTAAACTCATTTTTAATGAGACAGAATGTAATATTCGTGATTTTCAGTATATTTTTCGCATATTTAGATTAATGTTAGAGATAATATATTTTAATTAAAAGTTATGTTAATATACCTTCCTTAAAGCAATGTAAACAATGTTAGAGTCTCTCCCTCAGGGATAGTGAAGAAAGACAAAGCTGTCATTACAAAATCATGATCCAATCCGGAAAAAACTCACCAATGGGGAAGATGAAGATATAGATTGGTTTGTTAACTTGTGAACCATATTAATTATGAGAAGTCAAACAAATATAATTTTAAGTTATTAACGTATCATCGTACAGAATGTTGTATCGAGTAGGGGATATCGTGGGTTACTAATAGAGATTACCTTTTTTTTTTTTTTTGAATGGCACTAATAGAGATTACTAATAGAGATTACTGCTAGTAGAAATTATTGAATTGAATGAGTGTGAATTAGATCTAGAAATTATTTTCTTGTCATGTTGAATAATCTCTGATATGACGGTTAGGGATAGGGCTGAGCACGGTTAGGGATAGGGCTGAGCACCGGGTCTGACCCGGCCCGGACCGACCCGGTCTGGAATAGCCCGGATTATAATTGGTCGGACTTTATCGGCCGGCTCTCGATTGAGCCGAAGGCCAACCGGTCCGACCAGTAAAACCGGGTCGGAAGCTAACCGGTTCTCGCCCGATTTTGTAAAATTTTTTTTTTTTTTTTTTTTTTTTTTGCATATTTAGTGTCCTTTTATTACATATAAAATGCTTTCTTCTTTACATACTCCCATAAAATACAATTATCAATCTTAATATCTTCATTTAGTCATCAAACTCCCAAGTTCAACAATATTTTAGTATAAATAAACTTAAGTAGAATAATGTGCAATCATAATCAAGCCATTAATCATCATTATTTCATCACCACCGAGGGTAAATTACAATAAAAAATATATTTTTTCGTATTTTTATTTTTATCGGGTCGTTCCGGGGTAGACCCGGATTTTCCGGGTTTTGACCCGATCCGGCCCGGAACCCGGTTTTACACAAAATGCAGACTCGGGACCCGGACCTAATTAACAGGTCCGGTCCGGGTTTGATCCGGGTCCGGACCATTTGTGCTCAGCCCCAGTTAGGGATATGTCCTCTGTGCCATTGTGGGGACCAGGGATAATGTATTATATTTGTAATATGAACTTCTATCTATTCACTAATAAAAGACACTTGTTATTTCTACATTTACTGATGTCAATGGTATCTACTATTTAGTATATAGAAGTGTAGTCCGTGCATGTGAGAGCAACTATTTCATTCCTCGTGGGTTAAAGAAGTAGGTACTGAGAGTGTTTAATGCTCAGTTGCTAAATAAATTCGCAAGCCACTATTAGCTCGACAATAAGTTTAGTCAAGACTTGTATAATGCGTGCTTCGACATGTAAAGTACTTGTCTTCAGTTAGTAATAGTGGAAACACATGTTATAGGTGCATTGATTGTTGGAGCAATATTGGTCGGTATCGCCGTTTGGAGATAGAGTTGTGAAACTCTTTCGCGTTGCAGAAGCGATTTAAATAAAGTGCAGAAAATAAATCGACACAAGGGTTTATAGAGGTTCGGCCAAACGTGCCTACGTCCTCTCTCGGTATCTTTTTCTATAGGTTAAAGATAAACCTATGCACCTCTCTTCTATCGGTCGAGGGATAACCGTTACAAGCTCGTCTTCTATCGGTCCGAGTAAATCGTTCTCTTACTTGTCTTTATGTCGGTCCAAGTTAAACCGGTTTTCTTTTCAATTGGACAAGGAATCAACCACTATAGCTTTCTATAGGTACTAGATAAACCTCACTTAGATATCGATTGCAATTCTAACAATGCCGGATCCTTGATCCTAATAACACCGAATCCAATCGTATCTTTTCTTTTTCCTCTTGTGTATGATTTAGTGTATAACACTCGATCACTAACAATTCAAGCTCAAGAACAACAACTATAATGTTTACAATGATATCTCAAGAGTATATGATTTGCTCAATGTTGTTGTATGGTTTGATACCAAGTAGTTTGGTATTTATAGCCATTTCCATCAAACTAGCCGTTACTGCCAGTTAAACTTAGCGTGCGCTAGCCTTCTTGCTTAGCGTGCGCTATCACGTGTTGTTGCCTTTACGTACGTAATGTATTGCATGTAGCGTACGTTATCGTCTTCCAGAATTAGTCCAGTGGCTACTGTCCCTTCTTGTTAGCGTGCGTTAATCATTCTTCTTAGCGTGCGCTAATCCATATATCCGTTGTATGATTTTGTCAAACTATCCGTTTGATGCTTCTGACTTTGACCGGCTTTTCCCAACGTTCACCAGTTTGAATTCGAACACTTTAACGTGAGCTATTAATCATTTATAGAGTGTGTTATGCCTTATGTCAGCACATACGTCATTCTGTATTGAAAGTCTTCACAACTGTAATACACCTTCGATAGCGTGCGTTATGCTTCATGTGTAGCGTGCGCTATCTTCATCAGGTAGGTTGTCTTCAGGCAACTTCGAACTCGTCAGATCTGCAGGCAGGACCCGTTAGCGTGCGCTAACTTATATGCCTAGCGTGCGCTAGCTTTGTATTTTGTCTAGTTTTTTGTGTCTTCGTCTGCTTCTTTATTTACGCTTCGCTTCTTTGTTGTTTTGTTTTGTTTAGCAACTTAATCATCAAAAATCTATTAATGAATATGTGGAATAAATATTCCAACAATCTCCCCATTTTTGATGATTACAAAACAACTCTTGAATTTGATAAAATCTGCAAAAATAGATATATGTATATTTATACGAATCAAAGTTTTCGGCTTTGATCGTTTCGTTAGTTTCTTCGATTTTTATTTTCTTGTCATTTTCGACTTCTCCTTTTCATTTTTTCAACTACTTTGTTTCTCCCCCTTTTTGTCTCATTTTCGAATTCTTCTTCTTTTATTATTTTTCGACTTCTTCGTCTTTTCTTTTCTCCTCCTTTTTGCATTTTATTTTTCTCGTCATTCTTCCATGACGCTTTTTATCAATTCAACTCCTTTCTCCCCCTTTTTGTATTCAGCAAAAAGTGTAATAAAAACGAGTAATAAATACCAATTGATGTATATAAAAAAATATGCATAAAATGAGTATAACTCCCCCTGACAAAAATATCCATTTAAAAAATCATACTCCCCCTGAGTAAAATACAAATTGTTAAAAATTAATTTTTGGGGATCCAACCGATAGTTGGTTTTTGTTTTGAAATATGGACGATGTTAGGAATAACAGGTCCTTTTGGAATCCAAATCTTTTTGATTTTAATCGTCCGTTTTGGGCTTTTGCAATTCGTAAAATGATGCCCAATTTTCAAACATTTTTCACATCGGGGTATTTTGAAATTTACGGATTCGTTTTTAGATCGTGGTTTGAATCCTATCCCCTGTTTGTTCAAAGTATATTTTTGAACCGAGAGCATTTGTTCAAATTTATCGTTTCCACACGAAAATTTCTTCGTTAAGTATTTCAGCTCGGTTTGACTTTTCAAAAGATCATTCTTTAAAATATTTTTGTTTTCAACGCATTTTGAATGATCGGTCTCGATAAATTTTCCCTTTTCAAGAATTTTGGAAATCTCGGTTTCCAATAATTTTTTTTTCGATTGTAGGGATTTAATCTCGGATAAAGAATTTTGGTAGTCCATATGTAATAACTCAAATGTTTCAAAAAGTTCATCATAGGAGTTACTTACTTGACTTTCGACGTCACTATCGTCGAATGAGCTTCGTGCCATGAGAGCGAGATTATTTTGATTGTTAAAATCATCATCTTCGTCTTCATCGCTCCCTGTTGCAATTAAAACCTCCTTCTTGGGTTTCGCTCGGCAATTCTTCGCAAAGTGGCCTGGTTTTCCACATAGTCGACAAGTATTGTTGAATTTTTTAGATTCGGCCACTTGGATGCCCTTCTTTCTCTGGTTTAATAAGTGTTGGAACTTATTAATATTCTTGGCATAATATGCCGATTCTTCGTCGCTATCATCCACCGTAATTTCTTCTCTGTTTGACATCTTAGCCTTCATGGCTATTGATCGTTCCTTCGACTTTGGCTTGACACTTCATGATTTTAAAACTATCGCATAATTAATTAGCAAACCAACAAGGGCGCTAAAATCAAGCGCATTGAGATCTTTAGATTCTATGATCGCAGTCACGGTGTCGTCCCATTCGCTAGGTAGTGATCGTAAAATTTTCTTTACTTTTTCACTACTAGATAATGGTTTTCCGAATGAAGCTAGCCCATTGGTGATGACCGAAAATCGGTCGAGCATGTTGGTGATGGACTCGTCACCCTTCATCATGAATAATTCATAGTCATGGAGAAGCATATTGATCTTCATCTCCTTGACTTGATTTGTGCCTTCGTGTGTGATTTCTAACATTTTCCAAATTTCTTTGGCACTATCACAAGACGATATCCGGTTGTGTTCTTCCGGATTTAATGGACAATATAATAATTACGTGGCTTTGCAATTATAATGATCATTTTTCCAATTCACGTCGTCATATTCTTCGAAAGATTTAAGCGTACCGTTGGACTTGATTGGAATTTTCGGACCAAAGCATATCACTTTCCAAAGCTCGATGTCATATGCTAGGATGAATATTGACATCTTTTTCTTCCAGGTCATGAAGTTCGAGCCATCAAAGAATGGTGGTCGGTTTAGAGCAAGGCCTTCGACTGGAGCAATTTGAAATGCCATTTGGATCGACTCCTCGGATGTTAAGCCGCTTATTGGAGGTACCGCTCCGACACCAATTGTTGGAGCAATATTGGTCGGTATCGCCGTTTGGATATAGAGTTGTGAAACTCTTTCGCGTTACGGAAGCGATTTAAATAAAGTGCAGAAAATAAATCGACACAAGGGTTCATAGAGGTTCGGCCAAACGTGCCTACGTCCTCTCTCGGTATCTTTTTCTATAGGTTAAAGATAAACCTTTGCACCTCTCTTCTATCGGTCGAGGGATAACCGTTACAAGCTCGTCTTCTATCGGTCCGAGTAAACCGTTCTCTTACTTGTCTTTATGTCGGTCCAAGTTTAACCGTTTTTCTTTTCAATTGGACACGGAATCAACCACTCTAGCTTTCGATCGGTACTAGATAAACCTCACTTAGATATCGATTGCGATTCTAACAATGCCGGATCCTTGATCCTAATAACACCGAATCCAATCGTGTCTTTTCTTTGTCCTCTCGTGTATGATTTAGTGTATAACACTCAATCACTAATAATTCAAGCTCAAGAACAACAACTAAAATGTTTACAATGATATCTCAAGAGTATATGATTTTCTCAATGTTGTTTTATGGTTTGATACCAAGTAGTTTGGTATTTATAGCCATTTCCATCAAACTAGCCGTTACTGCCAGTTAAACTTAGGGTGCGCTAGCCTTCTTGCTTAGCGTGCGCTATCGCGTGTTGTTGCCTTTACGTACGTAATGTATTGCATGTAGCGTACATTATTGTCTTCCAGAATTAGTCCAGTGGCTACTATCTCTTCTTGTTAGCGTGCGTTAATCATTCGTCTTAGCGTGCGCTAATCCATATATCCGTTGTATGATTTTGTCAAACTATCCGTTTGATGCTTCTGACTTTGACCGGCTTTTCCCAACGTTCATTTATTTGAATTCGAACACTTTAGCGTGTGCTATTAATCATTCATAGCATGCGCTATGCCTTATGTCAGCACATACGTCATTCTGTATTGAAAGTCTTCACGGTAATACACCTTCGATAGCGTGCGTTATGCTTCATGTGTAGCTTGCGCTATCTTCATCAGGTAGGTTGTCTTCAGGTAACTTCGAAATCGTCTGATCTGCAGGCAGGACCCGTTAGCGTGCGCTAACTTATATGTCTAGCGTGCGCTAGCTTTGCATTTTGTCCAACTTTTTGTTTCTTCGTCTGCTTTGTTGTTTTGCTTCGCCTCTTTGTTGTTTTGTTTTGTTTAGCAACTTAATCATCAAAACTCTATTAATGAATATGTGGAATAAATATTCCAGCACTGATGAGACTAGCGTACTCGACACGGTTCACCTCGATTTAGTCACACAAATTTTACTTTGGGATAGTTAATGACTGAATCTAGAGGTTTTGATAGGTACACATGAACCTTAGGCTTGAGGATCCGGTAGGAAATGTGTTTGTGATATTAAGTTAGTCTTCAGAGTAGTTCGATTCAATCACTTGGTGGCAGGGTCAATCTCAAAGTGCAACTTGACGGGCAAGTAATAGTCTCTACAGAAGACCAATAAAGGGTTCCCTTCTGTAAGGGAACAGGTCTGTGTCCTATGCAGTTAGGTGCAAATGAGATCTAAACTCTTTGGCCAAAGCATATGAGTGGGGTGATTTAATGTGAGATCCCAGATTTCTACTCCTAAATAACCTCTAATCTTCGACCTGTTTTATAAATTCTTTTGGCCATTTTGTTGAACTTGTAACCGTTGCCATTCTTCATTCTTAACCTATCGTTCAACCTTCGAGATTTTGAATATCGACGCGTATCGATTATACAACGTCCTCCGTGTTATCTTGAGACTATTGACTGATTGGCACTATTCTCGTTGCAAAACTCACGATTTCACTCGAACAACCCATTTCTTTTGTGTGTTGTATTTTATTTTGGTTTCGACTTACGTCGTTAACCTGAACTGTGTTAATACCGAGTATTATCGTGATGTTAGTAGTCATATCACATTCGTTAGGGTGCTTAGAGGTTGTCATTCAACCTTATGAAATTGCTTTAACATTTGAAGGTCCTTTCATCATCTTTCATCGTTCCTAAATCCGTCTTAGACTCGTCGATCGAGTTGTGATCACCAATTGGACCATGGGCAAGACGTGACCAAGGATAACTTACGTAATCAGCTGTGCTTAACGCACGTTATGATTCAACTGACTTAGGATTTCGAGAATGTTCTTGTTCTAATTTCGAACTCCCATAACGTACGTTAACCAATTTGATACTGGTCAAGTATGCATAATGTACGTCATGCAGTGACCGCCTTAAGGTTTCGAGATTTTTCTCGTTTCATGTCAGAACCTCCATAACATAAGTTAGCAACTGTAACACCCCAAATATGGCGACTATTATAATACCGTGGACCCCACACCAGGACCCACCAAGCGATACCGAAATACAAAATAATCATATCATAATTGTGGTACCGAACCACAAGGTAATAATTATTACTCCGACTAGGAGTTTACAAATCGTACAGCTAATAGCCTCATAATACACATGATCCAATACCAGTATAAACCATATGAAGATGGAATATACTCAAAATAATAGTACAACAAACAAGAGTTTAAATAAAGTGGAAAAGTAATATTACACGGTATAAGCATCACCGGACAACAAAAGACTTGGGCCCCCGAACTAGTATCCTTCAAACCCTTCGCCGTCACCGTGCTCTTCCCGTGTCTTGGCCTTGCCTCGACCTAAAATACAACACAAGTATTCTGCCCAAACCACAGGGTCAGATATACATGATAATGATTCTCAAGACATTATACAATTCACATATACTGGATATCAAGGAAATAACCCGACTATTGAACATACCCCTCGGGCGTATGAACAACCAATCGCAAACCGTCGGACATACCCAATCATATATGGAATGTGAATGACCAATCAATATGACTCAATACAAACATCACAGTACGCCCGATCCGAAAATGTGTCCGTGAACATATCCACCCTGTGTACGGAATCCAGGATATACGTGGGACAATGTACCTAATTAGCCTCACGACCCACGTCTCGTGTGCACAGTCCAATACGGAAACATCAACGCATGACCATATGTGCATGGCTAAAAATCCTACACATAACCAATCGGCACGCAGATATGACTCCAGATATGTCACGATACAACATGACAATGAATCTCAATAAATCACACATCCAGCCAAGAATCAAGAAACTCACCGAAGTGACAATAATGATCAACGAGACCAACGATACAAAGGTGATGAACTTGGGAATACAATCCCACAATGAAACGGTAATACGATCAAGAACAATATCACATTACAAATAATATATTCATAAAGCATTTCATATACACGAAACGTATAACGTTCACAAGAATTCAATCATCATTATAACCAAGCAAGATAACTTGCCTCAATACCGCAGACGAAAATAGTCCTTCTTAGATCTAACGAACAAACGGTTTCCTCGACTAACAACACTCACTCGAACAAGCAACCTTGAACGAAATGCAACTCATTCAATAACACATTCACAATATCGATATCGCATTTATAGGGAAGGACACCCGCAATTCAAACTGAATAGGTCCAACCTATCTCAATGAAATTATATCGCCTATTACCAAACTTCAATACACCCAATTCACCTTTTCTAATCGGATTATCATGTTCTTAAGGTTCTTCAACATTTATGATTGCCTATTACACAAGGATTGTCATTAATGAATTTAATTACCCAATCTATTATGACATTATCATCAACAATCATCATAATCTTCTTAAGAACACTATCTACCTTTAAATATGATGATTAATACAATCCTAATTCATCAAATCATCTGGTTTAACTTGAACATATCAAAACTATAATTGTTTTCTTCATAATCCATCATTATCTCCCAATAAATTTGTTAAACCCTCTAAAAAGTACGATTATATCATCTTAGAAATCTTCTAGCATTAAGAATATACTTCTACACTCTAATCAGCATGTTCTTATCATGATTTCCTAAGAATCAATAGTAATAACCAAGTTATCTTTCAACATTTTAACAATTCAATAAGTAATAACTATTAACATTATCATGTTCTTCACTTAGTTGTTCATAATCTTCATAATCAATATGTTATACTTGATTAATCTAACATCATATGAAGTAATCGTTATCAACATCATCATCAATATGGAATTAACATAAGTTTACATAACCAACCTCTTGGAAATGAAGAACAACTCCAAAGACTCCAAGAAGACACTTTAATCTTCAATCTTCTAGGTTCCAAACCAAGTTATGAAGCTCAAAGACAAGATGGAAGGGAATAAAATCGATCTAGGAGGGCAGAGGAACGATTTCTAGAGAGGGTATACGAGTTTGGTTCGTGCAAAATGAAAGAACAAGACATGTCTTTTATAAGCTGCATTCGCCATAACGTACGCTACTGTATAAAGTTAACATACGTTAGCCCATTTTATGTACGCTAACACATAAGTGTTACATACATAACGATCCTCCAGAAGCTACTGCCTCAATACACACACACACCATTATGTACGTTATAGCATAAGCATTATGTACGTAATGCCCGTTGACTTGGCTGTCTCGAAAAGCCAAATATCCTAATCATGCATGGCCCCACACGTCGAAAGTCGAGATGCGAAATGATTCCCTGTATTACGTACGTCTGTAACAGTTTACGTACGTAAAGTAACACACTTAACGTATGCTAAGCTACATTTGTAGCGTACGATAACTATTAAGGACATTGTAAGAAAATACAATTCTCCATACAACATCTAACAGTCAAACATAGTGCGAATGACAATTATAATTAATTCAATTCTAGTATATCTCAACATTATAATTATTACATTAAATGCAAACATGATATGACGATACTCGAATCATCCGAGTAATACAACAATAACTATGAAAAATTACAGTCGGATCCCCCCTAAAAAAGAGTTTTGTCCCCGAAACTAAGGAGAAAATAACTCGGGATATCTCTCCCGTATGCTATCCTCGATTTCCCATGTAGCTTCCTCAACTCCGTGTCGTGACCACTGAATCTTCAGTAGGGAAATCGTCTTGTTCCTCAACTATTTGATCCTCCTCTCGATTATCTATACGGGACGTTCCTCGTACGAATGATCATCGGCTATTTCGATCTCTTCGAACTAAAGTATATGGCTCGGATCAGCAACAAACTTCCTCAACTGGGAAACATGAAACACGTTTTGAATCCAACCTAAAGCCGGTGGCAATGCCAGACAATAAACATTCCAAAATCTTGAACGGTCCAATATACCTCGGACTCAACTTGACCCTCTTTCCAAAACGAAAAACACCTCAAGTAGGGGACACTTTCACTAACATATAGTCACCAGTCTCGAACTCAAGTGGTCGTCGACGGTTGTTTGCATACGATTTCTGCCAGCTTTGAGTCGTTAACAAACGAATCCTAATCAGAGTGATTTTCTCACGAGCTGCTAAAAACATATCGGGTTCCGTACCCGTAGATTCAGACAAGTCATCCCAACACAAAAGGGACCTACATTGACAACCATACAATGTCTCATAAGGTGCCATCTTAATCGAAGCATGCCAACTATTGTTGTAGGTGAACTCCACCAAAGGTAGTTGGGTTCCCAATTGTCCTTCCAATCGAGAGCACACGCCCTCAACATATCCACCAGAGTTTGGATAGTCCTCTCAGACTGGCCATTGGTCTGAGGATGAAATGTCGTACTGAAATTCCACTACGTACCCATCGTATGATGAACTGCCTTCCAGAAATATGACAAGAACCGTCCGTCACGATCTGATACAATACTCTTGGGAGTACCATGTAACCTTACAATCTCTTTGATGAACAGCTGGGCTCGGGACCCAACGTGTCTTTAATCTACCAGAAGTAGGTTGATTTGGTCAAACGATCCACAATCACCCAAATTGTGTTCATACTACAGCGACTCGTCGGCAAGTTAGTGATAATGTCCATCGATATGTCCTCCCATTTCCATTCGGGGATAGGAAGTGGTTTCAGCATACTTGCTGGTCGCTGATGCTCAATCTTAACCTGTTGACAAGTCAAACATCTCGAAACGAATTCTGCAATTTCTCATTTCATATTACCCCACCAATAATATTGCTTCAAATCTTTATACATCTTGCTAGAGCCCAGGTGAATGGAGTATAGGGTAGCATGAGCCTATTTCAGAATAGAGCTTCTCAACACTTCATCTGCCAGCTCACAAACTCGATTCTTGAAACGTATCAATACATCCTCGCAGATCACGAATCCATGAGCCTTCCACTGAGTTAGTTCATTCCGAATTTGAGATAAGAATGGGTCTGTAACGTGCTTCGATCTGATTATATCATCAAGGGATGATGAAATTTCAAGTGTGCAAAGTTGTTCCTGAACACGCCGTAACCAGACTTCAATCCCCGATCTCGCAAGTTCTAATTGTAATTCTCTTTGAACTGTCAAGCCGGCAAGCATTTGCTCCTACACTGTCTTACGGCTCAGGGCATCGACAACCACATTTGCCTTCCACGGATGGTATAGGATCTCAATGTCATAATCTTTAATCAACTCTAGCCACCTTCTCTGTATCATGTTCAACTCCTTCTGAGTAAAAATATACTTCATACTCTTGTGATCAGTAAAAATCTGACAGGTGACTCCATACAAGTAGTGGCGCCAAATCTTCAAAGCAAACACCATGGCTGCTAGCTCCAAGTCGTGGGTCGGGTAGTTGACCTGATAGGGTCGCAACTATCTTTATGCATAGGCAATCACTTTCCCATTCTGCATTAACACACATCCAAAACCCTGTCTTGATGCGTCACTATACACCACGAATCATTCGGTTCCTTGTGGTAAGACCAAAACTGGTGCTGAAATCAATCAACTTTTGAGTTCGTCAAAGATTTGTTGACATGACTCTGACCACGTATACTTCTTATCTTTCCTTAACATATTAGTCAGTGGTTGAGCAATCTTGGAAAAGCCTTCCACAAACCGTCTGTAATAACCTGCTAAACCAAGGAAACTACGAACTTCATTCACATTCTTCGGAGGTAGCCAATCACGGATAGCCTATGTCTTCTGTGGGTCCACACTAACTCCATCAACCGATATCACATGCCCAAGAAAAGTAACCTCAGGCATCCAGAACTCGCATTTGGAAAATTTTCCATAGAGTTGTTCTCGCCTCAGTACACCGAGAACCTGGCGGAGATGGTACTCGTGCTCTTCGCGGTCATAGGAGTAAATCAAAATGTCGTCGATGAAAATGACCATAAAATGATCCAGGTAATCAATGAAAACTCGATTAATCAATTTCATGAACACTGTCGGTGCGTTAGTCAGTCCAAACGGCATCACCACGAACTCATAATGCCCATAGCGAGTACGAAAAGCTGTCTTTGAGATATCGGACTCCCGAATCCTCAACTGATGATAACCGGATCTTAAGTCGATCTTGGAAAACACAATGGCACCTTGGATTTTATCCAACAAATCATCAATATGAGGCAACGGATATTTGTTCTTGATTGTTACCCTGTTCAACTCACGGTAGTCAAGATATAAACGCAGGTATCCATCCTTATTTCGTACAAATAACACTGGTGCTCCCCAAGGGGACGCACTAGGTTGAACATAACCCCTCTCGGTCAAATCCTCGAGCTGATTCTTCAACTCCTGCATCTCGGTTGGAGCCATGTGATACGGTGCTTTTGAAAGTGGGGACGTACCTAGCTCTAACTCAATGGTAAACTCTACCTCACAATGTGGAGGCAAGCCTAGCAACTCCTCTGGAAAAACATCTGGGTAGTCTCAGACCACCGGAATATCGGCCAACTCAGTTGGTCGATCTACTGCGGCACTGCCTTGGTCATGTAGCACCAATAACCAACACATCCCTGGTTAAGCAGTTTCACTGCTTTCATTGTGCTGATGATTCTCCCGGAACGGTTGGGATTATCACCCTGAAAAATGCACTTAAAACCATCATCAGAAGTGACGGTCACCATCCGCTTGCGGACGCTAAGTATGGCATCTTGGTGGTCCATCCAATCGATACCCAAGATTACATCATCTTTAGGTAAATCGACCACAATGAAGTCTGACAACCACTCACGGATGTTCATACGAATTGGATAGTTCTGAACTTCATGATTTCCAACAATTATTCTACCATCAGGTAGACCAATAATATAAGGCTCACAATTGATAACGTGATCCAATTGCAAACGACTCAAACAAGAAACAGATATAAGGGAGTGCGAAGCACCGGTATAAAAAAGAACACATACAGGCCGAGAGTGGATCTCGAGTGTACCTGTGATCATGCTGGCTTAGGGATCGTCGGTCCTCTTCATTTCGTAGATTCTGGGTTTTGCAGCTCCGGTACCAGATGTACCAGCTTGACTTCCATGGCCCATTCCCCTGTTTGCCCCTGTAGTCTGAGTGGGAGGCAGACGGATGTGCCCTGTCCTGAACTGAAGACTGAACTAGAGCATGAGAGGCTACTGGAGTACATCCCGACCCACCTCTGCAAAAACGAGCATGATGCCAAGTAATCCCACAAGTATGACATGCAACAGCCGGCTTCATACATTTGGAGCTGACGTGCCCCTGATCTCCATAGTTAAAACACACAATTGAAGAGCTGACTGCTCGAGAATGCGAACCTGTCGGTTTTGACGCCACATGTGGCCGCTCATAAAAAGTCGGTACGGATTGGGGCTTCTTAAACGTTTCCCGGTTACTATCAGCCTAAGTCTGGTTCCTCGATCTTTTATTCGTAGACGGGGCTGCTTCTTGGAAATCTCCTTCGCAGTAAGTTCGTATTCAAGAGCTCTCTCGATGAACTCTGGTAGAGTCGTGCAGTGGTGATTGAGCAACTGCATTCTCATCCGAGGTTTAAGCCTCTTAAGAATATACTTGATCTTATCAGCTTCCGTGCGAACAATCGTCGAGGCAAACAGAAGAAGTGCCTGGAATTTATCCGCAATTAATTACACATCATCGTCCTCATAGGGTCAGGTTCAGCAATTCTGACAGTTTGGCCTCAAGTAGTGGACCTGGATAATAACGATCCAACATGAGGTTCTTGAATTCCTCCCAAGTGCACACGCCATCAGCTGGTCTCACCGAAAGCCACCATGTATGGGCGCTCTTACTAAGGTAGTAAGCCGCCACGAAGACTCGATTCTCTTCCGAACATTCAACCATCTTGAACAATTTCTCGATATGCTCGATCCAGTGCATAATATCTGCAGGCTCAGAGGAGCCTTCAAAAGTCGGGGGTCGCTGACGAGAGATGTCGCTAATAATCCGACTCACGGTTCTGCCGTGCACTGGAGGCGGTGGATGAGGTCCCTGCTGCTGGCCAGTTGTAGCAGCCCTCTGCATAGTTTCCATCAATCGACCCATCTGGGTCATCTGGGTCATCATACCCTGCATAACAACATAAGGGTCGACGCGCGCATCCTCGTGTCGTTCGGCGTGGTGTGACTGGTTCTCATTAGGCGAATCAATACCTACTGAGCTTTGATCCACATTCGAACGTGTATTGGCTGGTGGCCTCGGGAGTCGGCCCCTTTTACAGCCTCGACCCCCTCTACCACGGCCTCTTAAATTTCTATCCATACTGAAAGAATCAAACAATAATCATAAGCACAGTTCATTACCGCATCTACGGCCAATCACAATTTCACGCTAAGTTAATAGCAACAATGAAACTACATGTTCAAGAAAATAGTTCATCATGAACTATCGACACTGATAGGACGACAAATGTAGACCTCCTAAAAACCCGGTCTGGAGAAGCCCAATATAAACCGACGTACCGATCTCTGAGTAAAGGAGGAGAGACCTAGACGAATGGAGTCCGACCTAGGGGCTCGGAGAAGAGTGTCCCGATCTAAGGGGTCTCGCCGACCTATGGAATCAGATAAGGGTGTCCCGACCTAAGGGATCTCGCCGACCTCTGAACTCAGATAAGAGTGTCCCGACCTAAGGGGCCCCTTTTATAATATGAACCGACCTGCCTAACCATATATGGGGTTGGAAATTGCCGGGCTCATGAAGGTTGAGCTCTCTAAAAGTTAGATCTTGACCTACCTGACAGAATCCCAGAAATTCAGGGGCTGGTAAACCACAGTCTTCAAATCCCGGATATCCAGGGATGGGAAATTGCAGCCTAAATCCCTGAATATCTGGGATCTTCCCTAAAATCAGGAAAATATCTCAAGGACAGTCAGCCCTCCCTTCTATAAATAGGGGAGAAGCCTTCCTTTCAAATCCAAGCATAATTTGGAGACTACAGAGAAGTATTTTAGAGAGAGAAAGAAATACACAGAGAGAAAGAGAGAGCAATACTGTACATCTTCGGGTTTTCTTAGATAAACTTCTGAGATTAACCCGGTTCTTGGTGACCGATCAGGTCGGTTCCATCAAGTGGCGTCGTCTGTGGGAACTTGTGACATCGAGTCACTCTTTGAGTTGAGACGTGAGATCAGTAATGGCGGAAGAAACAAACCAGAAGAAAATTGGGGAGCTGATACCCCGAAATTTGGAAGAAGAACTAGCAGCTGCGGGTGGAGAATTGACTCTGGAAAAAACACCCATCACCTCAGGATAAGAAGCTGCACCCAGCACAATCACACTGACAAATGAAGCCTTAGCCGACATAATTGCTAGTGCAATCCACAAAAGCCGGGAGGTCGAAAAATAAAAAATACCACGAAAAGTAATACCCATCCTCTCGGATGGGCCGGAGGAAATCGATCAGCAGGAAGAACATGGGGAGAGCTATCCAAGAGTATGGGAACGATCTAGACAGGAAAGAACGCTAGATCCCTTGATATCTAGTATGCAAGACGAGCTAGAGGAATTGCAACAAAGGGTTGCGGGGAAGGACGCATAGAGTCATCCAGGCCACCCCTTCCCGGAGAGCATACTACAAGCTGAACTCCCGTACGGGTTTAGGGCTGTCACCTTCACCTATGATGGGCTCTCAGATCCTACCCGACATTTATATCGGTTCGAGAACATGGCCGTATTACACCGATATTTGGATCCCGTAAGCTGTAGAGCATTCCAGGCTACACTGACAGAGTCAGCTCAGGACTGGTTCCACCAGATACCCCCAGGGATGATTACTAGCTTCAAGACTTTCATCTCGGTGTTCCTGACTCACTTCGCAAGCGCTAGGGCACACCAAAAGACATTCATGTCCTTTTTCAGTATCAAGCAGTACTCCGTAGAAGCACTGAGAGCTTATGTGACTCGGTTTACAAAAGCGTGTCTGGAGGTACCCTCGTCATCTGAAGAAGTGAAGATGAGTGGCTTGATGCAGGGACTAAAGCCTGGACTGCTACGCACCTCGTTGGCTAAAAAGCCATCCAGAACGTATGATGATGTCTTAGCCCGATGTTCAAAATACATCAATGTTGAAGAACCCGAGAAAGATATGGAGAAATTGCAAGAAAAATCCGAGGAGGGGGAAGGAGGAACTAACGGGGTGGTGCAGCACGAGGTATATACCTTTCGAGGAAATCTACTCCAGGAGGAAATGCTACGTGGAAAGATAGATCGGAACACGGACCGAAGGAAGAGCGATAACGGCCTAAAATGATCGAGATTTGACCAATACAGTCCATTAACAATGAGAAGAGCGCAGGTTTTGGAAGCAGTTGAGGGTAAGATGAATAGGGTTATTGAGTGGCCTACATCTCATTTTAATGGGCCTACTCAGCCAAAGTCCAAGCTTTATTGTCGATTCCAAAATGATTACGGACATAAGACAGACGATTGCAAACACCTCAAAGATGAGATCGAAAGGCTGGTCCGAGCGGGGCATCTAATGGCGTTCACATATCAGCAAAAGAATGGAGGCCGGAGGAAACCACCTATGCCCCAGGGGGGTATGGGGATGAACAGAGAAGCTCCTCGGGGACCCGCTGCTCTCCCAGCTGAGAAGGGAGTAATTCACATGATATCGGGAGGACCAACTGATGGAAGTTCTAATCAGGCCAGAAAAGCTCACACGCAAAAGGCTATGTCTCATTAGTTTAAAGAGTCGCCTCTGTGAGTAGCGGGCCTGTCATCCAATTTGGCCCTGCGGACTACAGCGGGATACATGCGCCCCATAACGACGCACTGATCATCACAGCAGAGATTGCTAGTTATGATGTCCAAAGAGTCTTCATCGATACGGGAAGCTCGGTGGATATATTGTTCTATGACTGTTTCAAACAAATGAACCTTGAAGTGGAATTAAAAAAGGTGGATATGGCACTTTATGGGTTCTGCATGACCGAGGTACAGCCAATCGTAGAGGTGGTAATCCCGGTAGCACTGGGCCGAATACCTCATCTGAAGGTCAAGACTCTCAGGTTTTTAGTGGTGGACACTAAATCGGCCTATAACGCTATTTTAGGGCGGCCAGGGCTCAACAAGTTCGAGGCGGTGGCGTCCACCTCGCACATGAAGGTAAAATTCCCTGTAGGAAGCGAGGTGGGGGAGGTAGCCGGGGATCAGTTTGTTTCCCGATCTTATTACCAAACAACGGTAAAACATGGAGTACAGCGTAGTAAAAGGGCGCCCGAGCTGAGAGGCCCGTATCCAGAGTTTAAGAAGAATAAAAAATCAAAAGCGCCCGAGGAAGCTGAGGAAGAAGGTGTCAAGCCTAAGGAGGAGTTGATGGAGATAGAATAAGTTCCAGGAAAGCTGGAGCCGAACTAGGAAGGCCCTTAAAAGGTAATCCGAATTTATGCAAGGGGAGCCTATGAGCTCGAGGATATGGAGGAACACCCCATTAAAAGACCTTGGAACATATACTATTTAAAAAAATATTTTATAAGAAGAAATGTTGGGAAAACTTGTAATGTTTTAGTAAAAGTCTATTACGAAAAAAAATCCGAATGTGCGGTTCGAACAAACTAGAAAGAAAATCTGATCAGGTGAAATGCCTTCAGATCCGAGCAAGGGTGAACTGCCCTAGAAAATCTGATCAGGTGAAATGCCTTCAGATCTGAGCAAGGGTGAACTGCCCTAGAAAATCTGACTAGGTGAAATGCCTTCAGATCCAAGCAGGGGTGAACTGCCCTAGAAAATATGATCAGGTGAAATGCCTTCAGATCCGAGCAAGGGTGAACTGCCCTAGTAAATCTGATCAGGTGAAATGCCTTCAGATCCGAGCAAGGGTGAACTGCCCTAGAAAATCTGACTAGGTGAAATGCCTTCAGATCCGAGCAAGGGTGAACTGCCCTAGAAAATCTGATTATGTGAAATGCCTTCAGATCCGAGTAAGGGTGAACTGCCCTAGAAAATCTGATCAGGTGAAATGCCTCCAGATCCGAGCAAGGGTGAACTGCCCTAGAAAATCTGACTAGGTGAAATGCCTTCAGATCCGAGCAAGGGTGAACTGCCCTAGAAAATTTGATCAGGTGAAATGCCTTCAGATCCGAACAAGGGTGAACTGCCCTAGAAAATCTGATCAGGTGAAATGCCTTCAGATTCAAACAAGGGTGAACTGCCCTAAAAAGTATGATCAGGTGAAATGCCTTCAGATTCAGACAAGGGTGAACTACCCTAAAAAAATCATACCAGGTGAAATACCCTTGGATTCAGAAAGGCAAACTGCCCTGAAACCTGAGCTCGGGAAAGTATCCTCAGACCTAAAGTTTGAACCGAGCTATATTCCACTCAAAAGAATTGGAAATATCCGAGCTATATTGACTTGAGGTCATTGAACTCCGAAAGAGTTTTCTACCCCAAAGAGTTATTTATAGCACCCGAGCTACATTAAACTCTGAAAGACTGTTCGAAATATCCGATATGTATTAAGGTCTTTGATAAAACCAAGTTGGGTTGACCTAAAGAAGTGGTTTAAAATATCCGAGCTATATTAATCTAAGAGTTATTTAAAGCAGCCGAGCTACATTAACTCCGAAAGGCTCCGATCTATATTAAGGTCGTCAATGAAGCCAAGTTGAGTCGACCTAAAGAAATTGTTTATAGTCGAGCTATATTAACTTTGAAAAAAGTGGTTCTTTCTAAGCTACGGTAACCTCAAAGAGTTGTTTGAAGTACGTGGGCTATGTTAAAAAAGGCATATCAACATCATACACATACGAACTGCATCCACATAAAGAGATTGTTCATTAAAAACATCAAAGACCAGTACAAAGATGATGAAAAAGATAAATATACAAGTAAAAGCTAAACTACAGGCTCGGGAGATTGGGGAGGAGGCGAGGAAGAAGCATCAGGGTTGGCCCAGTAGCATCGGGATCGGGAGTATCAGCCCTGACAGGCGAAGCAGAAGGGATAGAGGGCAGCTCCAAGTCCAGGCCGGATTCCTTTACAGACTCTCCAAGGGCGTCCTCCCACCACGCTGCTTCAGGAGATTCGTTCACATCGCCAGACCAACCTGAGGGGACAGGAGCCCCTTCCAAAGCCGCATCTCTGTACAGCTCCCCCATAAAGCCCAAAGTGGCCAGCTTCTCGCGGGCGCGAGATAGGGCGAAATCAAAATATTGCGTCGCAGCGGGAGCCAACCAAACTAGGTAGGCGGTAGAATTGTGGTAGCGATCTAGGAGAGAAGAGCGAAAGGCCTCCAGGAAAGATTGACCCATGTCGCTGGCCAGAAATCAGCGTTGGCCGTCCAAAATTCCTTGAGAATAGGCTGACGCCCTAGCCTCGGCGAGCTGAGCTTCAAGCTGGGTAATCTTCTCCGACTCAGCCTTAGCCTGTGGAAGCTGAGCTTCGAGCTGGGTAATCTTCTCAGATTCAGTCTTGGCCTCTTCTAACCGAGCTTCGAGATGGATAACCTTCTCCGATTCGGTTTGGGTCTAGGCTTTCGAAAGCTTTAGCTCTTGGTTCAGTTGAACATTGGCCATCTGAGCCCGCTCCAAAACTGTCTCCCGCTCCCTCTCTTTCAATCGGGAGGCGAGGTCATCTATAGCCTCCAAGGCAGCCTTAAGTTCTGCCGACTGGGTCATTTGGGAGGAAGATGAAGCCCCGTCCTTCTGCTCTTCTGTGAAGTCCACTAAAGTAGCGCAGAACTGAAAAAGAGGGGCGATCTCATCAAAAAACATAGGTAAGAACAAAATAGTAAATAAGGAGAGAAGGAAAAGTAAATGAAGAATACCTTCCCGAAATACATCATCATTAGATCTAGGCAGGTGTCCGGCGGAGAGCTGCGTAGTGACTGCCAATCCCTATCTGGGACTACCGAGCTGAAATACGGAAGGAGTTTCTCCCACTCCTTACAGCGCAGCAAGGTTTCCATAGTTGAGCTAGGAGGAGTCGCAGCCTTAGGTCGCTTATAAGGAGCGGAGGAGCTGGGGGAGCGGGCCCGCTTGATGACCTACAGCTGCGTAGAGGAGCTGGCTGGGCTCCGCTCCGTGGTTAACAGAGGGGCCAGGTTGGAAGGTAGAGTTACCCCAGCCTTGGGCTTGGATACAGGCCTCTATTTTGGTCTGGATGAACCCTCCGCCCTCTCCCTGGGAGGATTCGCCGACCTGGAAGCCTTGTCCTTCACAGGCTCAGCAGGCTTGGTGGCATCGGATTGACAGGTCCACATGAAATGATCTGCAGAAAAAATACAAGGTCAGTAAGCTCGCCGAAGAAAAAATAATTACAGAAGTATACCAAGGCAAAGCCATTAAAACCTACCAATGTCAGGAATAGCTGGATAAGGGTTCGAGCTCAGCCCATAATGAAATAAAAGGTCGTGAAAATGTGTCAGCTGGAAGGCATTATAGGAAACAGCATTCCATTCCTGAACCTTACTAACCCACCCAGCTCGGACAGAGCTGCGCCTAGGAATCGGAGCTTGGAGTGGCCTGTACCCATGCCGTGGGAAAGCCCCAAGAGTCACCTGAGGGGAGGCGAAGAAAAAAGTACCGCGGCCTCCAATCCTTCACATTGGAAGGGAGGTGGGTGAAGAAATGGGCATCGTTCCGAGAGGTTAAATAAAAGGAACCTTTGAAGCTCTTTAACCCGAAGCAAAAATAAATAAAAAAATCTAGGTCGGGTTCCACGTGTCTATAATGACATAACATAAGATAAACGACCATATAGCGAAAGGAATTGGGGGAAAACTGATTAAGTGGGAGGTTATATTTAATAGAAAAGGAAACAAGGAAGGGGTGAAGAGGAAAGCGAAGGCCGATATTCACCTGATCCACAAACCAAGTAATATGACCCGGGAGAGGGTGATCAGGGGTGTCAAAAGCCTGGGGTGTGACAAAATCCCACCCCGGAGGAAGCCGGAGAAATCTTATAAAGCTATCTAGGGCGGCTGGGCTAGTCCTAAATAAATGATGGGGAGGAAGGACACGCGTAGCCCCTGCGACCGACTGGTAAGGATCGGCTAGAAGGTCGGTAATAGTCACCTCATCCGAAGGGGGAGGAGACGGAGGATCTACGACAATCAGAGGGATGCCAGAGGGGAGGTCAGGAGGAATGTCGCCTAGCTCGGACCAGTCTATATCACCTAAAGGTTCGTCCCTAAGGCAAAGGGAGGAGCCTATAGCTCGCTCCGATCTATTCCCTGAATCCCCATCAGAAAAAGATAAACCTTCCAAAAAGGAATCTACGGCCGATTGACCGGAGATATTTTGGGAATCGGAGGTGGAAGACATGTCAAAAGGAGGAAAAAGGGGGAGATAAAAAAAATATATATATATAAAAGGGGGGGGGGAGTGAAAGTTACTCAGATGGACATACCCATAAAACTGGGTGGAAAGGAGATCGCCGGAGAGCAAGCGCGTCGCCAAAAACGGATAACTGTGATTGCTGGTATCACCGGAGAATTTTCGCATCAGAGGTTGAAGGTATAAAAAACGCATAAATGGTAGAGGAAGAAGAAGACCTCCTTTTATAGGAGGGAGGGGCGAAAACCAAGAAGGGTAAGGACAATCTGAAGCGTCCGATACCATATTCGAAAAGAACGGCCTAGATTCAACACCGCCTCAGCCAACCTATAGTAGGTTGACACCTGGGCCCAAGCGTGGGATGTGACAGTTGGAAAGAAAGGTTGGGAAAAGGAAAAGGCGTTGATATAAATGCACACAAATCTCGAGAATCCTCGTTACCTGGAAACTTGATTCCCAAGGATTACCGCATCGAGGTCGTCAATTTAAAATAACTCTTACTCTACTCGGTCTTACAGCTCCACTAGAGTAGGGGGAACTGGTAGATAGGACGACAAATGTAGACCTCCTAAAAACCCGGTCTGAAGAAGCCCAATATAAACCGACGTACTGATCTCTGAGTAAAAGAGGAGAGACCTAGACGAATAGAGTCCGACCTAGGGGCTCGGAGAAGAGTGTCCCGATCTAAAGGGTCTCGCCGACCTATGGACTCAGATAAGGGTGTCCCGACCTAAGGGATCTCGCCGACCTCTGGACTCAGATAAGAGTGTCCCGACCTAAGGGGCCCCTTATATAATATGAACCGACCTGCCTAAACCATGTCCGGGGCTGGAAATCGCCGGGCTCATGAAGGTTGAGCTCTCGAAAAGGTAGATCTTAACCGACCTGATAGAATCCCAGAAATTCAGGGGCTGGTAAACCATAGTCCCCAAATCCCGGATATCCAGGGATGGGAAATTGCAGCCTAAATCCCTGAATATCTGGGATCTTCCCTAAAATCAGGAAAAGATCTCAAGGACAGACAACCCTCCCTTCTATAAATAGGGGAGGAGCCTTCCTTTCAAAGCCAAGCATAATTTGGAGATTACAGAGAAGTATTTTAGAGAGAGAAAGAAATACACAGAGAGCGAGAGAGCAATACTGTACATCTTCGGGTTTTCTTAGATAAACTTCTGAGATTAACCCAGTTCTTGGTGACCGATCAGCTCGGTTCCATCAGACACCATGAGTGCTACACAAAATATCATATCGACATCAAGTCGAAACAATTTCAATCACATAATTAATTCAAAATTTCCCTCGAAATATCAATAAGATAAATTCCGCCACAAACATCTTGCCAGAAATTAAATCATGGCACAAAAGTAACATACCGTATTTGGCTCGTAGGGTAAGGGCTTGCACAGGTCACACATGACGCGAAGGTTTCTTGATACTAGTTCAATCTACAATGACTCTTAAAGAGAAACTACTCTCCGATACCATCTTCTGTAACACCCCAAATATGGCGACTATTACAGTGTCGTGGACCCCACACTGGAACACATTAAGCAATACCGAAACACAAAATAATCATATCATAATTGTGGTACCGAACCACAAGGTAATAATCATTACTCCGACTAGGAGTTTACAAATCGTACGGCTAATAGCCTCATAATACACAGGATCAAATACCAGTATAAACCATATGAAGATGGAATATACTCAAAATAATAGTACAACAAACAAGAATTTAAATGAAGCAGAAAAGTAATATTACACGGTTTAAGCATAATCGGACAACAAAAGACTTGGGCCCCCGAACTAGTATCCTTCAAAACCTTCGCCGTCATCGTGTTTTTCCCGTGCCTTGGCCTTGCCTCGACCTAAAATACAACACAAGTATTCCACCCGTCAGATATACATGATAATAATTCTCAAGACATTATAAAATTCACATATACTTGATCTCAAGAAAACAACCCGACTATTGAACATACCCCTCGGGAGTATGAACAACCAGTCACAAACCGTCGGACATACCCAATCATACATGGAATATAAACGACCAATCAATATGGATCAAGAAGAACATCACAGTACGCCCGATCCGTAAATGTGTCCGTGAACATGTCCACCCCATATACAGAATCCAGGATATACATGGGACAATGTACCTAATTAGCCTCACGAACTACGTCTCGTGTGCACAGTCCAATACGAAAACATCAACGCATTGTTGGAATATTCTATTCCACATAATTATAAAATGGTTTTGATGATGAGTTATTGATGTGTTGTTGATCGAAGAAAACAACAATAGAATGAACCCAAATAACAAAGAAGTCGAAGACGCATAAGCTGGGCAATTAAGCAGATAACGCACGCTAGTAAGCAAGAATAGCGCACGCTAAATGGAGCAGCTAATGTACGCTATTTATATAGTGTAACGCACGCTAAGAAAGTCACCTGATGTCTCACCTGAGTCACTTGATGGATAACGTATGCAACACAGTGTGAATAACACACGCTAAATGACTGAGTTAGCGCACGCTACATATATAAGTTAGCGCATGCTAACGAAGGAATATATCTGTTGTAAAGAATTTCAACGCGGAGATCACTCGGCCAGTCAACGAATCTGAAAAGTGAAGTTTGAATTAGATAGCGCACACTACAGAAGAATACTTAGCGCACTCTAAGGTTGAAATATATCCGTTGGACCGAAGACTTTCAAGCATCCGACCGTTGTAAACGAAGACTAGATAGCACACGCTAAGAGTGAAAGTTAGCGCACGCTAACGAAAGAAGCAGAAGTGACTGTACTGAAGAAAAGAGCAGTTAATGTACGTAACAATGCAACATTAACGTATGTGACATGGAATAGCGCACGCTAAATAGGAAAAATAGCGCACGCTAATGAAGACAGCAACTAACGGCTAGTTGAGAGAATTTGCCTATAAATACCAAGTCATTTGGTATCATTCGACACAACAACTCCAAGCAAATCACATATTGATCAGATATCACTATATTCATTATCGTTGTTGTATTTGTGCTTAATTGATAAGTGTTTGAGTGTTCATACACGAAAACATACACGAGAGGAAATATACGGATTGTAGATTGATTCGGTGTTGTTAGGATCGTTGATCCGGCATTATTAGAATCATATCTAAATCCAAGAGAGGTTTGTCTAGTACAAATAGAAAGCTAGATAGGTTGCTTCCTTGTCCAATAGAAAAGAAAAATGGTTTATCTTGAATCGACATAAAGACAAGAGTGGAACGGTTTATCTCGGACCGATAGAAGATGAGATTGTAACGGTTTACCTCGGAGCGATAGAAGACAAGGCGGAAAAGTTTGATCTTGAGCCTATAGAAAAAGACACGGAGAGAGGACGTAGGCATGTTTGGCCTAAATCTTGAGTCATTTACTTTCCGCAAGTTAATTACGCTTCCGCAATGTAAAAGAGTTTGAAAACTCTACTCCGCGGTATTATCCACCATTCTAAGTGGGGTGCCAATTTACCAACACGCATGACCATATGTGTCTGGCTAAAAAATCTACACATAATCAATCCGCACGCAGATATGACTCCAGATATGTCACGATGCAATATGACAACGAATCTCAATAAATCACACATCCAACCAAGAATCAAGAAACTAACCGAAGTGACAATAATGATCAACGAGACCAACGATACAAAGGCGTTGAACTTGGGAATACAATCCCACAATGAAACGATAATACGATCAAGAAAAATATCACATTACGAATCATAGGTTCATAAAGCATTTCATATACACGAAATGTATAACGTTCACATGAATTCAATCATCATTATAACCAAGCAAGATAACTTGCCTCAATACCGCAGACGAAAATAGTCCTTCTTCGATTGAACGAACGAACAGTTTCCTAGACTAACAACACTCACTCGAACAAGCAACCTTGAACAAAATACAACTCAATAACACATTCACAATATCGATATCGAATTTATGGGGAATGACACACGAAATTCAAACCGAATAGGTTCAACCTATCTCAATGAACATATATCGCCTATTACCGAACTTCAATACACCTAATTCACCTTTTCTAATCGGATTATCATGTTCTTAAGGTTCTTCAACATTTATGATTACCTATTACACAAGGATTATCATTAATGAATTCAATTACCCAATCTATTATGATATTATCATCAGCAATCATCATAATCTTCTTAAGAATACTATCCACCTTTAAATATGATGATTAATACAATCATAATTCATCAAATCATCTGGTTTAACTTGAGCATATCAAAACTATAATTGTTTTCTTCATAATTCATCATTATCTCCCAATGAATTTGTTAAACCCTCTAAAAAGTATGATTATATCATCTTACAAATCTTCTAGCATTAAGAACATACTTTTAAACTCTAATCAGCATGTTCTTATCATGATTTCATAAAAATCAATAGTAATAACCAAGTTATCTTACAACATTTCAAAAATTCAATAAGTAATAACTAATAACATTATCACGTTCTTTACTTAGTTGTTCATAATCTTCATAATCAACATGTTATACTTGATTAATCTAACATCATATGAAGTAATAATTATCAACATCATCATCAATATGGAATTAACATAAGTTTAGATAACCAACCTCTTGAAAATGAAGAACAACTCCAAAGACTCCAAGAACACACTCTCATCTTGAATCTTCTAGGCTCCAAACCAAGTTATGAAGCTCCAAGACAAGATAGAAGGGAATAAAATCGATCTAGGAAGGCACAGGAACAATTTCTGGAGAGTGCATGCGAGTTCGTTCATGCAAAATGAAAGATAAGACATGTCTTTTATAAGCTGCATTCGCCATAACGTATGCTACCGTATAAGGTTAACATATGTTATCCCCTTTTATGTACGCTAACATATAAGTGTTACGTACGTAACGATCCTCCAGAAGCTACTGCCTCAATACACACACACCATTACGTATGTTATAGCATAAGCATTACGTACGTAATGCCCGTTGACTTGGCTGTATCAAAAAGCCAAATATCATGATCATGCATGGCCCTAGACGCCGAAAGTCGAGATGCGATCTGATTCCCTGTATTACGTACGTAACCTCTAACACTTTACATACGTAAAGTAACACACTTAATGTACGATAAGCTACAATTGTAGCATACGTTAACTACTAAGGACCTAGTAAAAAAATGCAATTCTCCATACAACATCTAACAATCAAACATAGTGTGGATGACAATTATAATTAATTTTATTCTAGTATATTTCAACATTATAATCATTACACTAGATGCAAACATGATATGAAGATACTCAAATCATCCGAGTAATACAACAGTAAAGATGAAAAATTACAGCCGTATATTACAGCAACTATGCATAACGTACGTTATGCTGTCACCACCTTAACAATGGGCAGCAACCTATTTAAAGGTTGGTTATGGCCATTGTAGGCCAAATATCCTTAGCTTCGGCCCTCACCTTGGAATCCCATTCCGGCCCGGTTTCGGCCAGTTTAAATGTGTAATCAATGCCCGAGAATCAAATTAGAAAGTCCTCTTCAGCTATTTCAGCGATTTTCGCGGATTGAAGTAATCTGGCCCTGAACCTTAAACTTATTTTCCTAGATTCTTGATGAATTTGTTGTTTAGAATTCGTAAATGATTATATATTAAGTATCATGTGGCTGTTCTTATCGATTCTAGCGGAACAAAAATTAAATCTTTCGTTTGAATCATCATAATCGGACACCGTCCTCGAAGTGTTCGATAAAAGTTCCCTAAGGGATTCAATTAAAGTTTTCGATGTTATTTTGATTAGAATAAGTAGCCCTAATGTCGATTACCTCATATTCCTCATTGTAGGTCGTTCAGAGTTTCGAATCCTAATTACAACCATTCGAAACGTTCTTATCCTTAAAGTCGCCAGGCAAGTATTTGATCGTGCTTTATGTATAAATTGCAATTGAATATGTACAGATCTTGATTTTTGTATGGTTTTGTTCATGCTCTGAATTCAATAATTCTACATTTATATTTTGAAATGATTCGAAAATGATTTTTCATTCAAATTAATGACATTTAGTGTTTGAAAATGATTTTGAAATAAACTGTGTTTCGAAAGGATTTCGAAAATATTTTTGAAAATAATTTGAGAAAAATTCCTGTAAATAATTGATGACTGATCTTGATTACTATTTTATAGAATAATACCCTTTTATAAACAATTTATCGAGGGTGACTCGAAAAGTTAGTTCAAATGCGATTGAAAAGCAAAGTTGCTGAAAGTTTTGGATAATGCTTTGAGACTTGCGTTGTCAAAGTTATGTGACAACGTACTATGAAACGTGAAATGATGTGATTGGAAAATGATATTTTTGAAGTTGTACTAATATTGTGAAATTGTGTTTTGTGGTCGAGTAAAGCGGGGGACTGCCCTGACGAGGGCTCTATGATATGATGGGGTGCGAACCTTGTATCACTCGATGGGTTATACAACCGGGTACTGCCCTGACGAGGGCTCCGGGATACTATGAGGTGCGAACCTAGTATCAGTATAGCCCATGTGGTTATTGAAATGTGATATACGTATTATTCCGGAATAATGGCGTGACATGGTACTACTTATGCTTTTGGATGTGATGTTGTTGATGCATTTTTGCACAACAATGTCGTTGTCACAATACTGTTGAGGTGCTGGTACTTGGTGAGAATATTCTTCTTCTTAATATACTAATATAATCAGTCATCGCAATATTTCTTTTACTACACGTTATACATATTCCTGTTACCAAGTACTTGCACCGGTTGTTTGTTGACCCCTTCGGAGGTGAATATCTATTTGTGCATTTAGGTACAGATATTCATGGCGAGCAGGCACAGGAGGGGCACGAGGATGACTAGCAGTAGTGATATTGTCTCGGGTAGTCGTTGCCGTTTTATTCGTGTGTTTTGGTCTTGGTTTGTATATGTACTCGCGAGTACTGTTATTGTTGATGTTATGCCCGTGTGTGGCCTTGGGTACGGTCTTGGAGTTGTTATCTGCATGTTGAGTTGGATGTATTGTATTGTCGACCATGATGGTTGACATCTGTTGTTTTGGTTTTATGTTCAACCTGATTGGTCGTTGTGCGTGTGTATGTGTGTTAAACTGGTATTGCCTTATGGATCCCCAAAATGGATCCACGGTGCTGTAACAGTTCCAACTCAGGACGGGGTTGTTACAGAAAGTGGTATCGGAGCCTAGGTTCCTGAATACCTAGGCCGTCGATTGTTGGGTCTGTTTTATCGTGTCGTATTGTCGGTTGTTGTTTGTGTTGAGAAATATCACTGGCCGCCATAGTCTCGTGCGACCTGTGCTGTAAGTCTCTCTAATTCTTAATTTCTTTTCTAAACCTGTTTTAGTCTCTTTTTTTAAACTGTCTGGACTTTGTATTGAGATAAGGGCCCCTCTTGTGAACTGTATTTAATTGGAATCATGCCCATTGATTTTATTCTGATCTAATTTGAATCACGCGAGGAACTAGGGTAACGTGTTTGTATTTTGATCTCATTCGAACTGCGTTCATTACTTTTCCTTTCCCTATACATTTGAGGAGTTTGTGTATACTGGCGTATGCTGATGGTTACCAAGAACAAAATTCCTTGAGAACAGAAATAAATCGTGTCGATCTTTTATTCAAAATTAATACCTGCGAGGTTCTACTCATTGGACTAGAGATTCTAGATCTCAATGAGATAAGACAAAATCCTCCGAGGCAGCGAAGTTACTGTCAGGTTGAAATGCTCAGCGGTACTTAGGCTCGTGTATTTATTTGAATGCAGATAAGATATTTTACAACCCATGTTGTTACCATTTTCTTTCAAGATAATAGCAAAAAATTTCAAAACCTTTGAAAAAAAGAGAAAAAAATCAAGCATGACATTTTAAAAAAATAAATTTAATTCAAAATTTTGAACTAGATATTCTTATGAAACCCTGTATATTTCATTTTGGATTCCGATGTATGACAAGCAGACTTGTCATGCAGATTAAGTTATCTTGCAATACGATTTTGATGAGACATATCTTTTAAGTTCTTTCAGAAACAACGAGAATTAAGAAATAACATCATTTTGGGAAGATGTCGGCACTTCTCGATGATAGACGTCGAGTGTTTGTACTTTTCAAACCGAATGTTTTCAGGATAAAATAGAGAATTGATTTATGCACTAAGAACTCCTCGACGAGAGTATATACGTATAAACATAACATGTGAATATAAAAAGTTTCTTTCTGAAAAACAAATATACGAGCCCATGTACCGGAAGTAAGAGATGCATCATAGCTACAACGTGTAAGAGGGTCACATGAATGGTTGAGCACAGATTATTTACGTGCGACGTTGTTGGTGTGTAACGGCTAGAAAATGAGTTCAAAATTGGAGCTTTGTGATCTCATCGCTCCACTCAAGATGCGACATATTAACATTCCAACCTATTGCGGATGATTCTCTTTTTGGTGCTTTAAACATTTTTTCTCCTTTACCTTTCTTGAGAAGCAAGTTCTTTCCTTGTATCTAATTGAAATCTTTAAGCTGGAATCAGCTTTTAGTATTATACCACCCTCTCTTTGATACGTGGTCTTATGTGCGTCGAGTTGAACCTTGACGACATATTTTCTTGATAGCCCTTCATTATGGGCATGTCAGGTAGAGATCGGATTGTGGGGAATCGCGAGACTCATAATTTCCTGTGCGTATCTAGAACAAAGATCGATTTCTGAATTCTACTAACGTTGAGGTACTGGGCGAGGATTTAATCCACGATGAGGACCAGTTGGACAGTATAAAGCGATCACGAATCACCAAAATAGAACTGATTACTTTTGGGGAAATGATACGAGCTATGAAAGCGATGATATTGTTGAGGCGAAGCTGTACTAGCTACGAATGCTATGTGATGAAGCTTAAGAGTAGCAAAGCTTAATTATACTCGGTACCGGTTGTGAGCAAGCGAGTAGGCTGTCAGAATAATATCGAAGCCATGTTACAACCGTTATACATTACCTGTTATGGCCATAATGATGGCAGCTAGTTGACGACTCTATAAGCCGTGTTACGGCTATAACGAACCTTTACTTACGGACCTAACATAAAAACAAATTTATGAATCGTAATGCGAGTTGCTTCCCGCCAGTTTCGTTTTATTTTGATTCATCTTCGTTTCTTTCGGCTCACTGTCCTTGATGACTAATATCTAAGAGTTCTATCAATTCTTGACACCAGATATGAATATCATGAGTTTGTGATTATACCCTTTGGCCTAACCAATACTTTGGTCATATTTGCAAACTTGATGAACTCGAACCTTCTCCAGTAATTTCGATGAGCACATGGTTATCGTTTGTTGATGACTTCTTGACCTACTCGAGGAATGAGACAAGCATGCCAAGCGCTGCATATTGTGCAAACATATACTATCTGAATAAGAGTAAATTGTTATGTAAAATTACAATAGATACTATTTTCACGGTGACAACATGAACTTTTTAATTTTTTGGTAAAGGACGTGATCTTCAATTTTCTTTTCGAAAATCAAACTCTGTCACCTAAACAATTTTAATCCTATTCGGACCTTTGAAACTAACCCTTAGTTAATCATGCAAAGTAAGGCTTGATAAGTTAATTGTGACATGATGATCCAGTCGGGACAGCGAGATGGAAAATTCTTTATTGATTCATCTTGGGAAAATAATAGTAATATATGATCATAACTAAAGCAATTCTAGCTGGACATTTTCTTTTTGAGAAATTGATGCTTGTGTTAGAAACTTTTCAAAAAGAACATGAGAGTATAAACATAAGGAGGTAATTCATAACCGAGATTTTGTTGTCTGATTGTTCAAGTAAACTATGAGTTATTATTATTCAGACCCATTTTCCTGATATTCCCTTTTGTGCATATAATGCCTTTCTCATTTCACATATGGAGCCAACCAATTCTTATATCAGGCGGAACCTTTAATTTGGAACCGACTCTTATCATGATGTTATTCGTCCTCTTCTATTCATATTTTGTGTGTATGTCGATCTGTTCGTGAGCCCTTCGAGGTGAGTGCACCTAGCAGAACTCATACATTGACGACCAGTAGATACGGGACTTTCCTGGGTAAATGGGAGAGTCGGGATAAACTCAATTGCGAGAACTTATCGCCCGCCAAGAGAGTCTTAGTAAATGTTCCGAACTCGACGCCCATTGCTACAGCGCTGAGAGCTCGACCCTTGTATTGTGAAAACAATAACCTCATTGGAGTATCCCGAATTTACGTACTTAACCTCAGAGATTACTTCTTCATTCGACCACGTCTTCAGAGCATTTTTATCATTTTGAAAATTATTCAGACTCGAGAATTTGACCATGAACTGCATGGACAGGATTGTCGATGAAGCTGTCTATGGGATACGATCATATCCTGTACCCAGCCTGAGAAGTTTGATAACACTCATTTTTACACATATTTTTATAAGGTTTTTCCGGATTTTAAGATCCTAAAATGTGTAGAATTGTGTCGTTTGTGCTCATATTGTGTTTGTTAGACTCGATCACGCTTGGGTACATTTTATTTGATTTTATAGGTGTTTTAAGGCATTATCAAGCAAGAACGAAGTCTCAATCCCCAATACACATCAAGCAATGCGGAAACGAGAGATCGAGCCGAAAATGGAGTCAAAACGGACCAACACGGGCCGTATCACTGATGAACTTCCGGACGAAGGTTGTGGTGAAATATCCGCTTTTATGGCCAATATTGGAGTTTATGACGATCAAGAGCGAGAACGAGGCCTAAAACGATAAAGATTGAAGCACTACCTGTCGTATTATCTAATTTCCAGATTGGTTACTTCGAATCAGGACGTGTTCTATATATGTATGGATTCCTCATGAAATCAGCTTCGCAACGGTATATCATAAGATAAATTAAGAGGTGTATTGAGGAAGATATGGCTTCTAGACCACGGCTTCACAGTCGAGACTGCACACGGGCCGTGTCACATGACACGGCCGGGTCTGCTTTTCGGTGCAATTCCATTTTTTGACATTTTACACGGTTTGAATGGAATTTCTTGGCATTTTTGGCTTGATAAATGGCCTTATACCAGACTTTTGAAGCCATATGCTGAATATTAGAGAGATTAGAGAGAGAGAAACACAAGATTGAGGGCTTTTACTCCAAAAAGAAGGAGATTTGAAGGAAATTCTTGAAGAACACTTCAAGAACATTTGAAGGCTTCAACCGGGATCAATCAAGACACCATCCGAGTTTTATCTTCTTCCTATCTTTTATTTATTTTGTTGTTTTATTTAGCATGAACATGATGAACATGATGATTATTAATCTTCCTTTCATTACCATGTCCGGCTAAACTCGTTAGATTCCGGGCATGGGAGTACGTTGATTTGCTAAGGTTTTGAGGGATTGATAATTATATATATTTAGTGTGGTTTCTTTATCAAATACTTGATTTTGATTCATGTTTGGACACTTGATCAATGTTTTTACATGTTTAACTTAATTGCTCATAATTCGAGAGAAGAGGGCATTAATAGGTTTCGAGTATTTGACGTAGTAAATTACGAGATTGAGAAATCGGTGATGAACTATGATGATGTTTAATCTTATGAATATTTTGGAGTTAAATAATTTATAATAGACGGAGACGTTGTTATAGGTTGTGTAATCTACGTTTTAATGCATCTCGAGAGAGACTTTAGAATATTATCGTGATCATCGTTTTGGAGACGCACTTAGAACTTTTTGGAACCAATTCCGACTAAATTTAGTAATCAACGGAAACCTAGCCTTGGAATCTACGTTTATAAAATCTTGCAATTCGCTTTAAGTCGGATATTTTCAATTGTTTTAATTTATTGTGATCATTTTATTTTATTTCATTAACCATCCATTTTACCTTTCATTCGTCTAGATAAAACCGGAAACACTATAATCTAGTACTCAACACAATAAGAATATTTAGTCTCTGTGGAATACGACCTTGCTCGCCGCTTTCTACATATTCTCCGTACACTTGCAGATTGTTTAAAAATATAGCGAACAAGTTTTTGGCGCCGTTGCCGGGGACTAATTTATTTTTGTTAGTATTGATATTACGATAAGTGTTTCCGGTCTTACTTTAGACATATTTTTCTATTTTATTTTATTTTGTTACTTCCGTATTGTTTTTTGCTGTGTTGTAGGACGTACATGAACACCCGCTCCTCTCGAGAACCTTTGGAAAACTTTATTCCCAAAGTAGAGGCATTTGCTCGAAGAACAGGTGTTGCTACACGGAAATTACAAAGAGATCTATCTGACGAAATGGAAAGAACGGGAGACGCGATTGCCAACACGGGCAATGATAATATAATAACCCACAATCCAAACAATGGAGCGTGTGGGCTGAGCAGCCCGCAGTTCAAATTCAATCGATTCGGGACGGATTTCGGCCGAGGCTTGACCAAAATTATGGGGGAATTTCTCATATTCCTATCAACGTCCTAAATTTTGAATTGAAGCCGTCATTAATATCGATGGTTCAACAGAATCAATTTGGTGGACTTGCCACGGAGGATCCGCACGCCCATTTATTCCACTTTATTCAAATTTGTGACACCATAAAAATGAATGGGGTGTCAAGCGACGCAATAAGATTGAAGTTATTTCCGTTCTCTTTGAGAGAGAAGGCTCGTAGTTGGCTTGAAACCCTTGCTTCCGGGAGCATACGTACATGGGACGAGTTGGGTGAAAAATTTCTATTCAAATTCTTCCCTCCCAACAAGACCATGAGATTGAAAAGTGAAATCATGCAATTACGGCAAATGGATTCAGAAATGTTATATGAGGCGTGGGAACGCTTCAAATATTTGTTAAGACGATGTCCTCGTCATGGGTTTCCGGAAGACCAACAAATGTGTTTCTTTTATAATGGGTTGGCCGGAGAGATGAGAAATCTTGTTGACGCTTCGGCCGGAGGAGCTTTGCTAGCTAAAAGTGCTGAAGAAGCATATGAATTGATCGAGGAGATGGCCATGAATAGCTATCAATGGCCTACTGAGAGAACTAATGTGCGTAGAGTGGCTGAAGTTTCAGATTCGGATCCCATAAAGGCTTTTAATGCACAAATGTCGATTTTGACCAACCATTTAGGAGTTCTGACGAAGAGTGCAAATGAAAAAATAACTCCAAAAGGAAGTGCACCACCACCGGACCCGTTGGAGGAAGCTCATTACATCAATAGCCATAATTTCAATAACTATCGGAAAAATCCTCATCCTGGGTTTTATCATCCTTCAAATAGGAATCACGAGAATCTTAGCTATGGGAATTCGAGAAATGTGTTGCAACCACCGATGGGATTTAAAGTGTCGAATGGTGAGGTGATAGAAGAATCCAAGCCAAATTCTAATCTAGAGAATATTTTGGCTACTTTTATGATGGAAACAAAAAGTCGGTTTATCCAAGATGAAGAAAAACTTGATCGGATTGAAAATCATGTGACTCAATTAGCAACCAACGTTGGAGCTCAAATGAGAAACCTAGAAACGCAAATCGGTCAATTGGCTAAGATTGTGGGGAGCCAACATCAAAAGGGCTAATTTCCAAGCAACACCGAAGAAAATCCAAAAGCACAATGCAATGCCATTTTTTCGTGCACCATGAATGAAGAGCTACCGGAATCGGAGAATGAAGACGAAGATGCAATCGTGTTGTCTAATAATGCTGATTTGATAGTTTCCACTAATGAGGAGAAAGATCGGTCCGATATTGAACATATCGAGGTGAAGAAAATTTTTGAGGTTTTCGTGCAAGCCATGGCGTCAAAGAAAAAGGAATGGGAGCGCCTACCGCAAAAGCTTAAAGATCCAGGGAGTTTTTCAATTCCCTGCTCTATTCCGGGTTGTTCATTAAATGATGTATTTGTTGATCATGGTTCAAGTGTCAATATATTGCCTTTGTCTATTTTCAGGACACTTGGATTAGGAGAGTTGAGACCATCTCCAGTGAGCTTACAATTCATAGATCAATCTTTAGCTTACCCAAAGGGAATTGTGGAGGATGTAATTTTAAAAATTGATAAGTTCGCCTTCCCCGTTGATTTTATAGTGCTTGATGATGATGGGAAGCAAGATGGTCTAGTAATACTTGGACGTCCGTTCTTAGCCACTGCACGAGCTTTAATTGATGTGGATCGAGGAGAATTAACGATTAGGACATATAGTCAAAATGTTGTATTTTTGATGACCCCTCGATTTGATGGATTGACAAATGGAGAACCTCCCGATAAAATTACGCGTAAACCGGATTGTAAGAGCTCGTTGAATGATCCGGGATGAAGGAAACATGCGTCTGGCTGAAGACGTTAAATTTAGCTCTGGTTGGGAGGCAACCCAACACTTGCGTCCGGCTGAAGACGTTAAACTTAGCGCTAATTGGGAGGCAACCCAATGGTTCTTGTTAGTTTATTTTGTTCTTCTTTGCATTTTATTTTTATTTTTATTTTCACTTGATGAGGAACTGACCAGTTCAACTGTAGGTGTACAATTCGCAGGAAAAAGATCCGGAGACCAGAAGCGCACTTTCCAGGCTAGTACGACACGGGTCGTGTCATTTGACACGGTCGGGTCGGGCATACAGACGTTTTTTTGAGTTTCTGGGCAAATATGACACGGGCCGTGTCGTTTGACACGGTCAGGTCAGGTGGGCAGATGATTTTTGACAAATCTGAGCAGGTATGACACGAGGCATGTCCAACAAGGCCACTTCCCTCCGCCCAATCAATATGACCGGTTGTAAGTATTTCTTGACCCAAAAGTTTTTTTTGTTTAAATACTATACCCCCTTCGTGTGTACGTTCTTTAATTCAAGTTTGGGGGGAGATATTGGGTCAAGATATACTTATATTGTTCGTTTTTTTAACACCTTGTTTTGTTTGTTTATTTTATTGTTTGTTTGTTTCTATTTTTTTCGAATTTTGGTGTGAAGATTTGCTTGGATTTTGGTGTGAATTGTTGTTTTTGAACTTGGTGTGTTTTGACTATCATGTACTTGGATGAAACTCGAAAGAATGAACTCTTGTCTTGGATACCTCGGGATTTATTTTGTTATTTTGATATGCAAATCGAGGATAATTTGAAGAGAAAAAATTGTAGAATAATCAAAAGGGTGTGAAATTGAATAAATAGTTTAATATCTTGGAAATATGAACAAATCAAACTTGTGAGCTTTTGAGCCTTCGTGCATCATTAAATATGCAAGTTTCATTGTCGAGTGTATCATTCATGTTTTTAAGACTCTAGAACTTGCCTTGGTATCTTATTCAAAACTACAAGCGTGTGTGCAAATTAGTGAAAGTGATTTTAGGCAATTTTTTTTTATTTTCATGTGGTGGACAACATCATCATTATAATCACACCATTATTCCTTCAAATTTATTTTAATGAATCATTGCAATTGAACCAACAATCTTCCCAATCGCCTCCACACACCTTTTCATTCTTTTGCCAATTTGTTCTAATAAGCTCAAGTATAGGGACAAAAGTTTATAACGGAATGGAAATCTCATAATGTGGTTAACAAGAAATAAGCTTTAATCTCAATCGGGCTAACTAGGAATATAATTTTCGGGTTGGCCAAAAGATTTGAAGGGTTTCCAAAAAAAATCGCCTAAAATCACTTTCACTAATTTGCACACACGCTTGTAGTTTTGAATAAGATACCAAGGCAAGTTCTAGAGTCGTAAAAACATGAATGATACACTCGACAATGAAACTTGCATATTTAATGATGCACGAAGGCTCAAAAGCTCACAAGTTAGATTTGTTCATATTTCCAAGATATTAAACTATTTATTCAATTTCACACTCTTTTGACTATTCTACAATTTTTTCTCTTCAAATTATCCTCGATTTGCATATCAAAATAACAAAATAAATCCCGAGGTATCCAAGACAAGAGTTCATTCTTTCGAGTTTCATCCAAGTACATGATAGTCAAAACACACCAAGTTCAAAACCAACAATTCACACCAAAATCCAAGCAAATCTTCACACCAAAATTCGAAAAAAAAATAGAAACAAACAAACAATAAATAAACAAACAAAACAAGGTGTTAAAAAAAAACGAACAATATAAGTATATCTTGACCCAATATCTCCCCCCAAACTAGTGAAAGTTACTTTAGGCGATTTTTTTTGGCAACCCTTCAAATCTTTTGGCCAACCCGAAAATTATTTTCCTAGTTAGCCCGATTGATCTTAAAGCCTATTTCTTGTTAACCACGTTATGAGCTTTCCATTCCATTATAAACTTTTGTCCCTATACTTGAGCTTATTAGAACAAATTGGCAAAAGAATGAAAAGGTGTGTGGAGGCGATTGGGAAGATTGTTGGTTCAATTGCAATGATTCATCAAAATAAATTTGAAGGAAGAATGGTGTGATTATAATGATGATGTTGTCCACCACATGAAAAAAAAAAACAAAGAGTGGGCACCAAAAAAAAAGAAACGAGATTTATTGGAGCAATAAGGAGGAATAAGGTTGTGATTCTCACTTTCAAAAGTACTTAGTGCGATTATATTAAAATCAAGGGGTTGAAGGAAGCAAATTCCAAGGAAAATAAAATTTTGAGCTTCTAATTGAGCGAAGTGATTATTGAGATGATGTTCTAATTTGCTCAAGTCAAGTCACTTTAAGCCATACTTATCCTACCCTGACCAAGAAGCCTACATTACAACCAATAAAGTCCTTTTTGATTCACCAAATTTGCATGCACAAATAGTAGTAGAGATGTAGACGATTGGCAAGCCTATGGAGATTCTTATTTCATTGAATGAGTTTGAGCATCACTTATCCTATTATACACTTTGAGAGTGAGGGAATACACTTGACCGGTGAGGTTTATATTTTCCAAGTATTGATTATGATGTTAAGGAAGCACCCCAGAGATTTGAATACTTTTTAGAACTCGACTTATTTATTACTTGAGGCGTATTGATGAATTTTCATAATCATCCTTTGAGGTGTGTTGAGGGATGAGTTTCCTAAAGAGTGGTTATTTTGAAGTGCATTGCTCGGCACGATCAACGTTTAAGTTTAGGGGATTTTGATAACACTAATTGTTACACATATTTTTATAAGGTTTTTCCGGATTTTAAGATCCTAAAATGTGTAGAATTGTGTCGTTTGTGCTCATATTGTGTTTGTTGGACTCGATCACGCTTGGGTATATTTTATTTGATTTTATAGGTGTTTTAAGGATATTACAAGCAAGAACGAAGTCTCAATCCCCAATACACATCAAGCAATGCGGAAACGAGAGATCGAGCCGAAAATGGAGTCGAAATGGACCAACACGGGCCATGTCACTGATGAATATCCGAACGAAGATTTTGGTAAAATATGCGCTTTTATGGCCAATATTGGAGTTTATGACGATCAAGAGCGAGAACGAGGCCTAAAACGATAAGGATTGAAGCACTACCTGTTGTATTATCTAATTTCCACATTGATTACTTCGAATCAGGACGTGTTCTATATATGTATGGATTCCTCATGAAATCAGCTTCGCAACGGTATATCATACGCTAAATTCCGAGGTGTATTGAGGACGATATGGCTTCTAGACCACGGCTTCATAGTCCAGACTGCACACGGGCCGTGTCACATGACACGGGCCGTGTCATTTGACATGGGTCGTGTCACTTTTCGGTGCAATTCCATTTTTTTGACATTTTACATGGTTTGAATGGAATTTCTTGGCATTTTTGGCTTGATAAAAGGCCTTGGACCAGACTTTTGAAGCCATATTCTGAATATTGGAGAGATTAGAGAGAGAAAAACACAAGATTGAGAGCTTTTCATCCAAAAAGAAGGAGATTTGAAGGGAATTCTTGAAGAACACTTCAAGAACATTTGAAGGCTTCAATCGGGATCATTCAAGACACCATCCGAGTTTTATCTTCTTCCTATCTTTTATTCATTTTGATGTTTTATTTAGCATGAACATGATGAACATGATGATTATTAATCTTTCTTTCATTACCATGCCCGGCTAAACTCGTTAGATTCCGGGCATGGGAGTACGTTGATTGCTATGGTTTTGAGGGATTGATGATTATATATATCTAGTGTGATTTCTTTATCAAATACTTGGTTTTAGTTCATGTTTAGACACTTGATCAATATTTTTACATGTTTAACTTAATTGCTCATAATTCGAGAGAAGAGGGCATTAATAGGTTTCAAGTATTTGACGTAGTAAATTACGAGATTGAGAAATCGGTGATAAGCTATGATGATGTTTAAATCTTATGAATATTTTGGAGTTAGATAATTTATAGTGTTGCTACCCAAAATATTATCCGGAGATAGATATTGCTGGAATGGATGGATAGCAAACAAATGCGAGAACACTTCCGTGGGAAAAGTAAATGACACAAGATTTGCCGGGGTTGTTAGTCCCGGGCTTGAGTGCTCTCGCGAGATGTTATTAATACAAATATTCTGGGATACAAGTATTAATGTTAGAACACTATTACAATGAGTGTAACGATTCTAGTTATCTTAGCTAGCGAGCATGTAGATTACCGGAAGAGCCAGATATGATGCTCTGTGAGTTCTTGTAACAACGTTGATGAGCTGTGACAACCGTGAGAAATCGACAGTCTCTCACGGTGTGTAACTGTTGAATATTCAAGCTCCTGGGCTCGTGAACTTCTGTGAATCTGCACTGTGGAGACTTCTTACCTCTGCCGACCGTCTTCTGGTTGGGAGGTGCTGAGAGAGAGAAATCCTGAGATAGATTCGGGAAAGAAAGCCAGGAGCCTGAAAGTATGTATGTTTGTATGTATTTCCGTGAATGAATTCGGAACCTTTTGAAGAATGCGTGAACCCTTTTCCAGTTGTTGGGGGTTCTCTATTTATAGGACTGGGAGATGCCGGGCGATCGCCTCTGCTGTATTATAATAAGCGGGCGATCATCTTTCGCACATGGGCTGGTTCCCTTAAAGTCCGCAGGAGTTGCTGGCAGCCACCTGTGCGGTCCAATGAGTAGTCTGCACGCGTCTGAGTCGCTATCACGGGCGGTCCCACCTTGTACCTTTCGGCGGATCTGTCGGTAGGTGAAGCCGTCCTTGTCAGAGGCAGCTGTTGGTGGTCAATGATCCATGTTTCGCGGCGCCTTTTGTGGATCTGCACATGGGCGCTGGCTTTGAGATCCAGTCTTTGTAGACTTTGACGGACGATGGCCCTGATCATGGCATAGGTCGGTTGTCCTTGGTCGGGCACCAGGGTCAATCGCTAAGTGCCGAAAGGCGATCGCCTTGGGAGTCAATCACTGGATACTCGACGGTGGACTGTTATCTTCATTTAGGCAAGTTCGTCATTGCTTTATAGGTCGTGGACTCGGTCGCTCGGCCTTGTAGTCGATCGCCTGTCGATGAGAATAAATCTCGACACAACAATTGCCCCCCAGCTCGCTCCTATGTTGGAAACGTGGGGTGAGGTGGTTCTGCTGGCGATCACTGAGTTATGACGAGTGACTCTGTATTTTACTGAATTGGCGATCGTCTTTGAGCTGATATATTCTGAATTTGGATGACCTGGTAGGTCGCTGAAATGAGCGGGAAATGGCAGCGGATGCGGAAAAGTCTCCGGGACACGTGTCGGGTTCCTGTTGGGGGAGATCGACGGTCATTTATGACTCCTCGTCTGACGCGTCCTTGAAAAAACGCGTACGCGGGTTTCCAGGGAGTCATTAATAGCGACGGTTGCACTTTCGGCCCCTGATGTTCTCCTTAATTGCACGGGAGTCCCTTCCACCTCCTATAAAAAGGCACAGGGTTGCAGCGTAAAAACCCTTATGCATTTTATCGGAGAAGAAGACTTTTGCTGAAGATTTTTCCGGAGACTTTGCTGCCGATCGTCGATCGATTCAATCTCGGGTAAGAAGAACACTCATTTTCTCCTTATTTCTTCGAGAATGACTGGAACATCTTCTTCACTTGGAGTGGGCACCAGCTCTGCCGCCGGGGCATCGACTGTCCGGGGAGAATCCTCCGCAGATTTCCATCTGGAGACGGCCGCCGAGGCTATTCGGGCCGGAATTGACCCTGCGGAAGTCGAGGCGTTGTTCAATGAAGCCGACGTTGCCAAGGAGGCGGCGGTCGAGCGGAGACGCCCGCAGATGGAGAGAGATCTGGCGGTTAGGGCCTACTGGGAGCAGCACAGTGCTTTCGGCCTGGCCTATGTGGCCTTTGCCGAGATTATGGAGAGGTTGGCCGGTCCGTCTCCTCGATTCGACTACCGGGAGTATTCGATTACTCATCCTTATCAACCTCCTAAGTGATCGCAATTTCGGGCTGCTCAGCGATCTCTGTGGTCCCTCGGATAGATACGGAGCTCGGCGACCAGGAAAGACCTGGCCGTCTGGAGGACGAGGTTTCATATCCCTTCAGATGTAGATCTCTTTGTGCCGGTCGAGAATGAGCGAGCCGATCAGCCTCCGGAGGGGATGGTCGCTGTGAACGAGGCAATTATGGAGGCTGGGCTGCGGTTCCCTTTGTCGTTCTCCGTCTCCCATCTGCTGGCTGCTTGGAATGTGGCGCCACTCCAGCTGACGCCGAATGCTTGGCTCCAGATAATCTGCACTCTCACCTTGTTCGGCGGTCACCGACTGTACCGGCCTTCCTTCGCCATCGGAGATGAACCACCTGTTCAAGCTACACGAGCGCACGGGACATGAGCCCTTATTAAGGCTAACCTAAGCTCCTAAAGAGGCATATACGTATCTCTTATCATGAGACACATAGAAAGAGATAATAGAAGCTCCCTCATTTTTCCGCATCTAGCCATCGACTAAGGGTCAAGTAAAGAGGAGGATTTTTCTGGTCATCTCTGCGCATGATATGTAGAGATGATGTACGTTCGCCGTTAGATCATCTACAAGCTTCACACTTTCGATTCCATCATCACCTACACCACACAGTCGAATCATACTATGTATATCGACCATCTCTCATTCTTATTTGTGATTTCATATACAAATCGTGATCTTTCCCGATAGGATTCATTTGATTATTTTTGAATTCTCAAGCTGCATATTTTCGGCCCAAATTATAATAGTTGTATCAGTAGCGTCGTTGCATTTTGATTGCTATGATGATGTTGATTGTTGAATTGGATTTGTTTGAATAAATTGGATTTATTCATATAAAGTTGATTGCTCATGGTAATATTAGTTTTCATGATTTTATGTTCATTTTTTGTTCGGATTTTTCTTTTTTGAAAATCAGTTTAGCATCGAACATAAAAATCATAAGATTACAGAATTTAGAATTCTGGCCAAAATGAGTCGGGACAGTACGCGGCCTCCGGAGCTGCTAGACAGCGCTCAGCGCCAGTGTGCTTGATAACAACAATGAACTACTCGACAATCATGTCTAGCAATTGATGTCGGGCTGCCGGCATCAAGCCTTGTTTTTGTTTTCATAAATTAATTTTCCCATGGGTTTAATTTATTTAAAACAATTAATTTGAAGATTTTGTAAAATATAGAAACATTTATTTTTGATAGAAATTAAGAGTTTGGCAAAATCACCGTGATCAAAATGTAACACTCCAAATGACACAAGGGTCGTTACACGCCGTATAATCTTCCATGAAGGTCTACCTGGCTAACCACAACACACATATGGGCAAAGTCCCAAAATTTATAATACATCAAGAATAGTAATCAAGTTGTGGCCTCGGCCAATATAATTTGTTTAATGTACAACACGATAAATAAGTAAAGCAACATTTTGCCCATGTAGTGGACTTCAACGACAGTTAAGAATAAACATAATTTACTTATCCGAGTCTATTGAATGATAAATCATTTTAGGACTAAACCCGTAGACCCAAGCCTAATAACATCGAGGCGGACCATCCTTCGCATGCGCTTGCCGGGCTTGCTCATCGTACTGACTATTACCTGAAATGCATAAAAGGTATTTCCCGTTTTTAAGGGGTTAGCATTCTAATAGCTAGTGCAAATATAAAATTGCACACCATTATATACATGTGCACTCCAAATTCCATTTTCACACTTCTGAAAACATTAACAAGGCACTTTCCAGAATATTATATCACATCAAAAGCATCATCATCAAGAATAACAACTGACAAGGTAAGCCACGGCCATACTCCTTACAATCGACCCCAGAGATCCCATCGAACCGTCCCCATGTGGGAAACCACTATTAGGAATATATACTGCAAAGTATACTTTATGCTTGTATTACCTTATTTCTCTCTAACTACATATGAGAATATTAAATACATTTTATCACATGTTTTGTATATTAATTCACGTCATGGTTATGTAAATGTATTGTCTATTTTATTTTATATTGTAGATAATGTGGTGTGTTGGTGTCACACGAAATATCACATTATTGGTGCCTTAAAAAATAATATAATATTTCACAACCTACATAATTACTAGATAAATTATATGAAAGGTTGTTATGCATGCTTGAGATTAGTTGGTCTTGACTATTAGCATTCATTAGCATATTTTTCATACGTTGAACTGGATCGCGGTGAGATAGTGTCTTCTGTACGGACTGTAAGAAGAACGTAAATCTCATATAATTATTATTTCTCAATTATAAGTATATAATATTTAATTGTGTATTTATAATAATTATTGCTTTGATTTACCATGGGTGAGAGTCACAGTGATTAACTCAATATGCTTCGTATCTTCGGCAATAATATTATTTATATGACAATTATTATAATTAGAAAATTGTGTCCCGACTTGTGTGTGTTGATGATGTCCCCTTGAGGAGCTCGATAATGATTATCATATTAAACTCTGCAGGTGGATTTAATTTTGATATAATAATAAGATTCGAGTGGTACTACTCTTGGATAAGAAATTAATTAATTAATTAAAGCTGTCAGTTGCTTAAATTAATTAATAGACATTCGGTATTTTAAACACGAAAATAATATATTTAAATAAGGAGCCCAATTTCGTAAAATGGAATTTGGGTTGGAAGTGTAATATTAATTCTTTAGTGGAAACTCAACCATATTAAGAAGGGCTTAATGAGGAATGTTGTGTTATACTAGGAGTCTTAACCCTGATCATTCTTAAGATCCCTAGAGTAGTCCAAAGCCTATATATAGAATATTGGGAAGGGGGTTCGGCCGTGACATATATCCCTACACAAGAATTTTGATTTTTTCTTCTAAGTGTTTTATTGTGGATCTTGACTTGTATCTTTGATTCCACAATTGAGATCCACTTTAATTCTTGTTATAAATCGGGATTACTTGAAGAAAAAAATCGAGAGTTGAGAAATTTCAAGCAAGATTCGGTAGCTCGTTGCCCACACAACGTCCGGATTAAGGCAGGAACGTACTCTAGAAGGTTTTGAGGAAAAAATAAAAGCAGCAACCACTTCACTTCAAAATGTAAATATCATATGACCACTTGATCAAAATTAGGATATTTAGTTTACTAATAATATTATTTAATAAATAATAAATTATATTTAGATTACTATTACTCTTATTAATTAATTAATTAATTAAAATGCCTAAATAGATTTTGTGCTCGTGGATGCGTAAAAAGCTTTATTCAAAATCTTTCAAACTTTGCTTCCGCTGCGTTTTATTTCCAATAATTGGTATCGAAGCCAGATTATAGGCTTTTGCTATTTTAGTTTATTTTAGTGGTTAATTGCTAGCAGTTTAAATATTCATATAATATGATGTTAGAATATTTTGATAGAAGTTGTCTTGCAGGGAATATGATCCAATTATCATGGTTGTGGATGGTTATTTTTTATTATTTACGCAATTGTTGGTTTGGCCCGATTTTGAGGCATGGAATAGTTTTTCCCGTGAGAAAATCCACGGGTATATCGATGATTTTATTTTTTCATATAATTTTGTTGCAAGATGTATTTTCTTCTTTATGAAATTATAATCGAATTTGAAAAAGATAAAATCACGAACAAATAAAGCGAGAACAGGACACGGTGCTTCGACAATGCGGCAAGCGGCCCAGTGTTGGCGCCGCTGAAGCAGCACACGGCTGCTTGTCGAGCAGCGCCGAGCTGCCTCCGAGGGCCACAAACGGGCTGTTCTGGCCCGGTTCGCTGGTTCGGGTCGGGTTGTCCAATATTTGGTCCGCCCCATTTCATCGCCATTTGTTGCGTCCGCTAGAGAGTCGGGATTTTAAAATTAAATTTTTTTATGTAATTAATTGTTGCATAAAAGTGAAAATTTTAATTTTGGAAATCTACGGTCCAGCCGGGGAGGAGTGACGAGATGCTTGATCCAGTGCGAAATATCGAGTCAAAGATTTGCTCGGATTCAATTCAGGGACGAAGACCATGATAATTGGATAATTTTATTATTCTTGCGTTTATTTTTGGTTTTACTGCTTTAAATGTATGACCTGTATGAATTATGCGTGATATGTTTTCTTGAATGCTAGGACGGGAAAATTAAAAACCCTAGGGCTAAATAACTATGTGATTAAACTGATTAAATTTTTAGTAAGAAAATCAAATTGGAGTCCATAATTAATTTAAATTATGAAGTAGTTAATATGCGAGTTGACATTAGGGTCTTCCTCCATATCGGATGTACTAATTATAAGTTCACTGGTTTTAAAATGCTAGATAACAAAAATTAAATATTGTGTTTTCATATCGGACCTCTCCATATGTAGAATAATTATTTAAATGATAATATTTTAAGGTTGTTAAATTATGATGTTCACCTAGGTATATTAATTAATAAACTGCTCATCGGAGTCTATGTTAATTACTACATAGCCAAGAGGAACCAACTACTACTTTTACTTGTCATAACATAAATTGACTAGATAGCAAAATTAAAGACGTAAAACTCTACTTTAAAAATGTGTATATAAACATCCACACGATCATGGCTTACATGTACGGACTTTTCGAGGTGTGGGTTGCTAGCATATATATATATATATATATATATATATATATATATATATATATATTGAGATTTTTCAATATATTTTGCTATGCATTATGTGATGAATGTTCTTATTTTATCTCAGATGTCTTTCAATCCACTTGCCGTAATTCTCCAAGAAAACAAGCTTGATGGCATTAACTTTGTTGATTTGAAACATACCTTAATATTGTCCTGACTGTTGAAGAACACAAGTTTTTTCTAACTGAGGAATGCCCATTAGAACCACATGCAGATTCGATACCTGATGAGGTGAAAGAATACCGCAACTGGAAGAAATCTAATGAGATGGCTCATTGTTACATCTTGCCTTCTTTAGTAAATGTATTGCGGCATCAGCATCGGAGTATGGGCACGGCCGCAGCAATGATGAAAAATCTCGGCAAGATGTCTGGTCATCAGAACCGGGAGGCTAGGCAAATGCTATGAGGGTCTTGATGACGACCCAAATGCCTGAAGCAACCCCGGTAAGGGATCATGTTCTAAAGATGATTTCTCATCTAAACAAACTTGATATCTTAGAAGACACTATCGATGCGGAAACACATGTAGATATCATCTTAGGCAGTTTACCTAGAACCTTTGAGAAGTTCCGCCTAAATTACAATATGAATCGTAGGGAATATACCAAACACTGATTATTTTTCTTGCTGTTTTGAGGTGGTAACTCTTAAGAAGAATCACAACTTTGGCGAGCTATTCTTCTGTTGTAGTTTGAACTGTGGTTATTTTCAATGGGATCGCAACCAACAAACTGGCACGCTTCAAGAAGGTGAAGGAAGTTCTACAGTCGTTAACACTAGGGCGCGAGTAGAAAAAAGAGGAATGGTTGTCGTTCTAAAAATATTTTCACGTCAGACATTGCTAAAATGTTTTGAATGCTTAGGTGATTGAAAAATGTTGTACGTCGCTAGTGTACTTGAAATCTAACATTTGTTTTAGTTCTATTGTATTTGCAGTTGACATTACCAGCTAGATATGCTTAATTAGTCACTATTTTACGCGATCACAAATGTTGTACAAATATGAAGTTCAAAATGAAATTCTATGTAACATTAACCTGTGCAGCCATTACCATTAAATCATACTCAAATCAATCCCAAATGCAGTAACTATCGATTACGATTTATGCCTTGTCCGACAAATATCGTTTCTCACATGTGGAATGATTTAAAATCCTTAAGTTAAATGGAATCAGACATTATGGCCTTCGACATCATCTTCAGGGCGTGTTGTCAGGAACATTAGTATCATTTCATTGATCCCATATGAACCAAACATAAAGTTTCCGCTTGCAGAATTTCATGTATGATATATAATGAGCACCCTACAAATATATAATGTCAAACTGAGGAAGATGCTAATTATATATGCAAAATGTAGATGGTTCGTATGTTCATACTACTAAGTTAAGTAACATACACTGTTGTGAGTATGATAAAGGTGTCACCATGGGCATGTGCATTTCTTGAGTGCTTATAATCATAATCGGCTTAATGCCGGTATCAATTTGTATCGGTTGCTTGTATTTGTTCGCTTTCTTCCCAACATGCGTAACTCGTTTCAGAAATGTAAGAAAGTTTATGCAAAGGAAATTAATATAACAAACCTTTGTTTTTCGCGACCCTGTTTCCAACAGTCTTTTTTTTCGAAGTTTCCTCGGGGCGCCTTTTGTTTTTGAGCACTTTGGGTTCAATATCGTTTCGTTGGAGTACTTCAATGAAATGGGGCAATCATATGACATTTTTAGAGTGTTGATTGCACTAGCACTTCTAGTTAGATGGCTCTATATGTTCAACTCATTCATCTGTAGTTCAATCCATTCCATAAGCTTCAAGTGTGTTGTTCATCTCCAGATGCCACGTCTGCTAGTTTCCCAAATGCATGCGACAACCTGTCATATCTTACCTGTTCATGAATAGTAATCCAACCATTGTAATTGATCTTCAACCCGTGTAGTGCCTACTGACGTACCGCCGCCATCATCGGAAGATGTACTTATCAGGCAGTGCACCAACATCATGATTTTCCAATACAAGCAAGGCGTGCCTGCACACAATCCCTTTGAATTCGAATAAGTGGCAACTACACTCAATACCACAACCTTCTTCACGATACGTAACAGAATACTTGACCTTTTCTGTATACCCGTCAAGAATGATTTTTTCTACAACTTCGTTGTTCATGTACCTACCTTCAACAAAAATGGATAAAACCCGACAGTACAGCATACCAGTAATCTCAACTTGAAATTTCCTAAACTTATCATGAGTATATATTGCCTGGAATTGTTTCCAAGTCAAACTGAGTGGTACATGTCAACATCTGTGCAAATGATTTCCAGTATTATTGAAACTCTTTATCAACCTTAGTCCGCAACGCCCACTCATACTGCTCGACAAACTGCTTTAAAGAGGTTTTAGAATGTACATATCCATCAAAGAATGCATTCATGCTCTCATTTTGTTGTGTGGTTGACATACCTGCCCCAAATGTAGTTTTCAAGAAGCATGGAGCCCAACGGGTACGTTCTCGATATAGCCCCGTCAACCAATCATTCCCATGCAATGTATACAAATCGATCATGTTATTCCAGCCGCTTTCAAACTCAACAGGATTTTGTAAATCATACACCACGTTGTGTACAGTAGAAAGTATGGAAACTTTCTCACTATGGTATCTGTTGTTGCCCAAAATATTATCCGAAGATGAATATTGCTGGAATGGTCGAGCAACAGCAAATTGCGAGAGCACGTCCGTGGAGGTGCGAAATACACAAGATTTGTCGGGTTTGTTAGGCCCGGGCTTGAATGCTCTCGCGGGATGTTATTAATAAGAATACGTTTGAGTACAAATATTAATGTAAGGATGCAAATACAATGAGTGTAAAAGATCCTATCTATCTAACTCTTGAGCAAAGCTCTGCGTGTTTCGTCTCTGCCGACCGTCTTTCGTGTAAGAGGAGCTGAGAGAGAAGAAAAGCCGAGAGATAGCTGTTGCCAAGAGTAAGAAAGCCAAGTTTTGAGTTGAGATTCTGAACTGGACGTGAAGCAGCCCCTTTTCCAAGTGTAGGCAGCCTTCTATTTATAGGAGCTGAGATGCTCTTTTTCCGGCGGGCGATCGCCTTTTACGTAATATAATAAGGGGCGATCGTCTTTATGTCACATGAGCTGTCTGCCTTAAAGTCTGCGGCAGCTGCTGGCAGCCAGCTGTGCGGTCCAATGAGGAGCCTGCACGCGTCCTGAGTTGCTGTCACGGGCGGTCCCACGGTGCAACTTTCGGCGGGTCTGTCGGTTGGTGAGAAGATGCTGATAGACTGTGGTCAACGATCCATGTCTTGTGGCGCCTTTTCCGGATCTGCACATGGGTCCTTGCTTTGAGTTTCGGCCATCGTCGGCTGAACGGGCGATGGCTTCGCGTGGCATGAGGCGGTCGCCATTCGGTCGGTCACCAGGACTCGATCGCCAAGTACCGAGAGACGATCGCCTTAGATGTCGATCGCTCGGCACCGGGACTTGTCCTGGGACCTCTTGGCCGCCAATCTGCCTGGCTGCTGGCTCGCCTGGCCGCCGGTCTCTGAGACGATCGCCTGTTGAGACGTATAAATCTCGACGCAACAATTGCCCCCCAGCTTGCTCCGATGTTGAAGACATGGGGTGAGCTGGTTCTTGCTGGCGATCGTTGAGGACAAGGACGGGCGATCCGTTGAGTGGACTTTGGATTCGGACTTGGGCGATCTGGTCGATTGGCTAGCTATCTTCGGTCTTGTACCTGTAATAAACAATTTTGGCCGGCCCCTCATAGAAACTTGATAGTTTCGTCGCTGAGGAACCGTGCACAGTCGCGGACTTCGATGGACCGACTCCATGACCGTGTCTTTGTGCGCGAGCGACATTGTCTGTCTCGTGACTCATTTTATTGTGAGGGTCCTCTGTTAGGCTGCGCCTCGCCTCGTATTTAAACGAAGGGCGTGCGGTCTTGGTCTAGAGGAGTCCTTGCGCGGGGCGTCGTCGGATTAATCAACTCCACTTTCGCGGCTTATTAGCTCTGCTTCCACCTCTGCCAGCCATGAAGATGGAGACCCTCGACGGTGTACGTTGAGATGGGGGTAGGAACGCGTCGCATTGTCCGGGTCCACCAAGTTAGATGATGAACCTTTGAGGGCGGGCGAGCGTGTCCACTGATTAGTTTTGGAGGGCCCTCAGACTACGCCGGCCTCGTATTTAAACGAAGGGCGGGCGATCGTGGCCCAAAGGGACCTTGCATGGCCTAAGCAGTCGGTTCCATCAACCACCAGGACCATGGCTGCACTCTTCTACCTCGGATCGTCATGTAGATGCCGACCTTCGACGGTTTACGTTGTGCGGGGGAGGCGATCTCATGCCTTAGTCCATCATGTTAGATGGTGAACTGTAGATGGCGAATGAGTCCTCCGGTTTTGATGATGTTGCTTGATAATGGCGATCGGGCTAGAAGACTGGTGATCGTCGTTCGGCTGCCGATCGCGTTATTCATAGGTTGAAAAGTAACCTTTGCCTGGCCAGAAAGTCTGCGGCTTTAGCGCGGAAGATCGCGTAGGTCGGGGGATGGTCCTTCGTAAGATGCCTGAACATAGGCGAAAGACCATGGAATCCCCCTAGGACCGAGTAGAGGGTGATATCATCGCTTACGGGCACGCCGTTGAGGATGATCTCGTCTACCCGGTCGATGTAGTCTGCATCGGACTCTTCTTCTCCCTGCCTGATTTGCATCATGCGATGGGGACCTTCCGGCCGAGCGACCTTGGCGGCGAAGTAAGCTGTGAAGCTGTTCGCCAGTTGATCAAAGGAATTGATGGATCGCGTCGGCAATGAGGTGTACCACCTGTGGGCAAGGTCGTCCAGCGTCAGTGGGAACATTCGGCATCTGTTTGCGTCTGATGCCCCACACCCGGTCATATAGATTCGGAACTTGCCCAGGTGAGTCTCGGGGTCCGACCTCCCCTCGTACAGAGGTGTTTTGGGAGGAGCGATCCTACGCTGCACGGGGGCGAGATCGATGTGGACCGCGAGCGGCTCGCTCGGCCCGACGATCTTGATATCGGCGCCTGCCCCAGATTCTAGGAGCGCCTTCATGTCGTCGAGCTGGCGTTGCATCGCGGCCATCGCTGTAGCTTGGTTGCTTGGGTTCGGCTTCCGTAGTAGGAGCCGAGGAGATCGTGTACCGATCTCCTGACTCCGTGGTCGCCGACCTCGGTTCTTTGGCGAGGAGGAACCAGATGGTTGGCCTGCCTTCTGGGAGTTGGGTACGCCGAACTCCTGGTGACGGACTCGGGCTCCGTCGTCTCGTGGCTGGGGCCAGATTGCCCCGGTCGCCATGATGGGTCGCTGCCTAGGCGGCTGAAAACGGAGGTGTCCTGCCTTGCGGACGCCTTTTCTTGTGAATCGGGGCCACCTGGCGATCGCTCGGTCATTAAACCCTTGAACTTCCGCTTGCTCACGCGGCGGATGGCCGAGGGGGTTATAGCGGGCGCGTCGAATGCTCTCCATCGCTCCTGAAGGATGGCCATGGCCTCTTCGATCTGTTCCGCGGTTTGGAACCGATCGAGCGAGAGGCTTGGGCCGTCCCTCGGGGGCGGGATCGAGAGTCTCGGGTCGCCGCGGCTCCCCTCCACCATAGGCCGGGGCTCGGATTGAGATGGAATGAGGTGTCCGGCGGACCGGCCAGCAGCTTTCTTCGACGTGGAGGAAGAAGTCATGATTTTGAAAGCTTTTCTCTGAAGAACAGTGAGTGTTTCTTCAGGTATATGCCCCGGAGAACAGTGAGTGTTCTTCGAGACGGTAGGAATAAAAATGAAGGTTTAGATGCCCCTCCTTCTAGCGCCAATTGTTGTTGCCCAAAATATTATCCCAAGATGAATATTGCTGGAATGGTCGTGCAACAGCAAATTGCGAGAGCACGTCCGTGGGGGTGCGAAATACACAAGATTTGCTGGGTTTGTTAGGCCCGGGCTTGAATGCTCTCGCGAGATGTTAATAATAAGAATACGTTTGAGTACAAATATTAATGTAAGAATGCAAATACAATGAGTGTAAAATATCCTATCTATCTAACTCTTGAGCAAAGCTCTGCGTGTTTCGTCTCTGCCGACCGTCTTTCATGTAAGAGGAGCTGAGAGAGAAGAAAAGCCGAGAGATAGCTGTTTCCAAGAGTAAGAAAGCCAAGTTGTGAGTTGAGCTTCTGAACTGGACGTGAAGCAGCCCCTTTTCCAGTGTAGGCAGCCTTCTATTTATAAGAGCTGAGATGCTCTTTTTCTCGTGGGCAATCGCCTTTTACGTAATATAATAAGGGGCGATCGTCTTTATCTCACATGGGCTGTCTGCCCTAAAGTCTGCGGCTACTGCTGGCAGCCAGCTGTGCGGTCCAATGAGGAGCCTGCACGCGTCCTGAGTTGCTGTCACGGGCGGTCCCACTGTGCAACTTTCGGCGGGTCTGTCGGTTTGTGAGAAGATGCTGACAGGCTGTGGTCAACGATCCATGTCTTGTGGCGCCTTTTCCGGATCTGCACATGGGTCCTTTCTTCGAGTTTCAGCCATCGGCGGCTGGACGGGCGATGTCTTCGCGTGGCATGAGGCGGTCGCCATTCGGTCGGTCACCAGGAGTCGATCACCAAGTACCGAGAGACAATCGCCTTAGATGTCGATCGCTCGGCACCGGGACTTGTCCTGGGACCTTCAGTCGGCCAATCTGCCTTGGCTGCTGGGCTCTGGCTCGGTCGCCCGGTCTCTCAGACGATCGCCTGTTGAGACGTATAAATCTCGACGCAATAGTATCCAAACTTCTGCGGTAACTTCTTCAGGTTATGCCACAGACACTAGCTATCCCTTATGCTTGGCAAAACAATTTCAATAGCATTTTGCATTGTCCTATCTTGTTCAGTTATTATGCCTTTTGGGAGCACACCATCCATACACTCAAGCCATGTCTAAAAAGCCAGACGAATGTGTTACGACCCAAGGAGTGGGTCGATTTGGTGTGGTTTATAAAAGGCGCAAGTAATCAGAATTTAAAGTCTTAGGGGGTTAATAGTAATTAGTTTAAATTCTAGAATTTATCTATTTTCAGTATTTTTATCCTTTTAGAATTCCTTCGGTCCATGTTAGAGTCCTTTTAGGATTCTTTTTGTTTGCTATTTAAGTTACCCCCTGTATTCAGTTTTGATTTTTATCAAGGAAAAACTAATTGAGAATTTTCTCTGGGGAGTTACCTGTTGCTCGAAATACAGGAATGGTTTTCTGGTGTCTAACAATTTGGCATCGGAGCACTCATCGGTTCTGGCCATGGCGGGAAAACTCACCAACGCCGATCGCATCAGCATGTTGGCAGAAGGGTTAACGCAGATGAAGGAGGTGGTGGAGGCAAACCGGATCGATAATGCGATGCAGTTTCAGGAGGTCCTGCGCGCAATCAAGGATTTGAAGGAGGGGTCGGATAGCGGAGAAAAGAAGAAGAAGACAACAATTACGTTCGGCTCCTTCGCTGATAGGGACTACGGAGATGATGATGAGGAGGAATCAGACGGGTCGGGGAGAAGCACTGGGGAAAAGAAGGGAAATGATCCTTTACGGGACTGTCGAAAATTGAAGATGCCAATTTTCGAAGGAGAAGATGCTCATGACTGGATTTACCAGATTGAACGGTACTTTGAAATCCAGGGAATCAAGGCAAAAAACCAGCTCCGGGCAGCTTTTATTTGCATGGAAGGGTCGTCATCAGACACCGGATCAAGCTAGGACTCGCTCCGATCTTGGACAGGTTCAAACGCAAACTTATGGATCGCTTTCGGGCTTCACAGATGGTAGTGTCTATGAGCAATTCTTGAACATACAAAGAAGAGGGTACAGGGAATACGTCTACAAATTTGAAAAGTCAAGCGGTCACTTCTCGATTTACCAGAGAAGGTATTGGAGAGTACGTTTGTGAAGGGCCTAAAACCCAAACTTCGTTCGTCAATTAGGGTGATGGAACCTGATACCCTTGCTAAGGCCATGAGGGTTGCTGTTAAGATGGACGAAAACAGGAGTGGAGGGGCGTTCAAGGCAGGGGGCAGCACCCTCTCATCTCGAGGCGGGAGAGCAGCGGTCCGGTAAAAAGAAGTTACTCGTCAACGGCAGCCACAAACGTGGGCAAAAAGAAACCCACTTCCGATGGCCCAGGTGGTCAGTTTAAGCAGCTGACAGAGGCGGAGTTCGCTGAAAAGAAGGCAAAAGGCTTGTGTTTTAGGTGTGATGGCAAGTTTGGTCCAGGACATCGTTGTCCCAGCAAGACCCTTCAGGTCCTAATTATCGATGAAGAGAAGGAAAGAGAAGACGAGGAGGATGAAGAAGGCGGCCACGCCCACTTGGATAATATTAAGGTTTCGTTAAATTCTGTCAGTGGGTTCACCCCACCGCACACTATGAAGGTTAAGGGCGAGTTGGGGGGAATACAAGTCGTGGTATTGATCGATTGTGGTGCTACCCACAGTTTTATCTCAAAATGGGTAGTAAATTCTCTTGGGCTGGACGTGACTGGTACGGGAACTTTTGGAGTAACATTGGGCACGGGGTTGACCGATTGAGGTAGTGGGACGTGCAAAGGTGTGGTACTAAATCTTCCGGAAGTACAAATTATCGAAGATTTCTTTCCACTAAATCTGGGTGGGTCCGATTTGATACTGGGAATCACTTGGCTACGACGTCTGGGTGATATGGTAGTCAATTGGAAACAGTTGATCATGTAGTTCTGGGAAGGTGCCAGGCGGGTAACTATAACCGGAGACCCGAGCTTGTCAAGATCCTTGGTTTCGTGTAAATCCTTGTGCAAACTACTACAACAGGGGCCAGAAGCATATTTGGTGCAAGTGAGTGTTGAAGTAGACAAGACCGAGTCATTAAACTTGGCAGCTCCCATTCTAAAGATTCTCGAGAATTTTGATGAGGTTTTTCACATGCCAGCAGGTCTTCCTCCTCAAAGAAATCACGATCATGCGATAACGTTGCAGGAGGGAGTTGGTCCCATTAGTGTGAGACCATATCGGTATCCACATATTCAAAAGAATGAGATCGAAAGGCTAGTTGGGGAAATACTTGAAGCTGGGATCATCCAGCCTAGTACTAGTCCATTTTCTAGTCCAGTGTTGTTGGTGAAGAAGAAAGAGTTGGCGGTTTTGTGTCGACTACCGGTCTCTCAATAAAGCCACGGTGTTAGACAAGTTCCCTATACCTGTAATTGATGAACTTCTAGACGAGCTTCAAGGGGCAACCATTTTTTCTAAGTTGGATTTGAAATCGGGATATCATCAAATCAGGATGAAGCTCGAGGACATACCCAAAACGGCTTTCCGGACTCATGAAGGCCATTACGAGTTCTTAGTCATGCCGTTCGGGCTAACTAATGCGCCGGCGACTTTTCAAGCCGTCATGAACAAAGTATTCAAACCACTTCTACGTCGTTTTGTACTTGTCTTTTTCGATGATATCTTGATATACAGCAAAACCGAAACAGAACATGTTGACGACTTATCTACTATTTTGGTAGTGTTGCAACAAAACAAATTATATGCAAACAGGAAAAAGTGTTCGTTTGCCCAAGGGCAGATGGAGTACCTTGGACACATCGTGTCCAAGGATGGGGTATCTGCAGATCCGGCGAAAATTTAAGCCATGATAAAGTGGCCAATACCGAAAACCTTGCGTGAACTTAGGGGTTTTCTTGGATTGACCGGCTATTACCGAAAATTTGTCAAAAATTATGGGAAGATCGCATGGCCGCTAACGGAACAGTTGAAGAAGGATGGGTTTAAGTGGAATGAAGAAGCAACAGAAGCTTTTCGAGAACTCCAGTTAGCAATGACTCGAGTTCCTATTTTGGCGCTTCCCAATTTTTCCAAGGAATTTGTAGTTGATACGGATGCGTCGGGCTATGGTGTCGGAGCGGTACTCACGCAAGAAGGCCGACCGCTAGCATTTTTCAGTCATATGTTGGGCACTCGCGCAAGAGTGAAATCGATTCTGAGCGGAATTAATGGCGATTGTTATGGCTATCCGTATGGCACCCGTATCTTTTGGGTCGCAAATTCCTCGTTCGAACCGACCAAATGCTTAAAGTATCTCCTAGAACAACGAATCAGAATCAAGACCAGAAATGGTTATCCAAACTTCTGGGTTATAATTTTGATATTATTTATCGACCCGGCAACGAGAATCGAGTGGCAGACGCGTTATCACGCAAGCACAATGAAATTGAACTAAAATCAATCACGACGTCTTGGAAAATTGACTGGGATGAGTTGTGGAAGGAATTGAAATCAGACCCGGGGCTCAACATTATGAAACGGAAGATTATGGAAGGGAAAACGGTTTCAAATGGCTACTCAGTCGAGCATGACCGATTGGTTTTTCGAGGCCGTCTTGTGCTACCGGTGGGTTCACGTTGGATTCCAATGTTATTCAACGAGTTTCATGGGAGTATCGTTGGTGGTCACTCAGGGGTACAAAAGACATATCAAAGGATGACTCGGGAGATGTATTGGCCCGGCATGAAAGGTGATATCGCAAGGCGAATAGCTGAGTGTGATGTGTGTCAGCGACAAAAGTATTCTACCATGGCGCCCAGCGGCCTGTTGCAACCGTTGGAGTTACCAACTACTTTCTGGTCAGAGGTTACGATGGATTTTATAGACGGGCTACCTCGGTTCGAGGGGTTTACAGTCATTTATGTGGTCGTTGATAGGCTTAGCAAGTACGCGAACTTCATTCCCTTGAAACATCCGTATACTGCGCCGGTGATTGCAGGAGTTTTCATACGAGAAGTAGTTCGTTTGCATGGCGTTCCGGATTCAATTGTCTCTGATAGGGACAAAGTGTTCTTAAGTAAACTTTGGAAAGAGCTGTTCCGAATGTTGGGGACCACCCTTAAACGAAGTACTGCTTTCCATCCGCAGACCGATGGACAGACTGAGGTTGTTAATCGGTGTCTTGAAACTTACTTACGATGTTTTGTAGCAGATACGCCAAAAAAGTGGGTCACGTGGTTGCCTTGGGCAGAGTATTGGTACAATACGTCTTTCCATACGTCCACTAAGACAACTCCTTTTCGTGTCATGTATGGGCGCGATCCTCGACATTTACTTTATTACGGGAGTGCAAAAACACCAGTAAGCACAATTGATGAGTATTTAACAAAAAGGGACCAGGTCTTACAAGAGTTAAGAGCGTGTTTGTTTAAGGCACAGCAAAGTATGAAGACAGCTGCAGATGCACATCGTCGGGATGTGAATTTTGAAGTCGGAGATTGGGTGTATCTGAAATTAAGGCCCTACCGGCAATGATACGGTGGCAAGGCGTAAGAATGAAAAACTAGCCCCAAGGTACTTTGGACCTTTCGAGGTGTTGGAGAAAATTAGGCAAGTGGCATATCGATTAAAACTTCCAGATACTGCTCGTATACATGCTGTTTTTCATGTGTCACAGCTGAAAGACGCTATTGGAAACCGGGTAGCAATGCCGACTTTACCAGCTACCTTGACTGAAGAAATGGAAGTTTTGTTGCAACCGGGACAAGTTGAGGGAGTTCGTGAAGGTGTTGCTGGTCGTGAAGTGCTTATCAGGTGGAAAGACCTTCCAGAATATGAAGCAACATGGGAACCATTTGATGGCTTGGATCAGCAGTTTCCAGATATCAACCTTGAGGATAAGGTTCGTGTTTGGGAGGGGAGTAATGTTACGACCCAAGGAGTGGGTCGATTTGGTGTGGTTTATAAAAGGCGCAAGTAATCAGAATTTAAAGTCTTAGGGGGTTAATAGTAATTAGTTTAAATTCTAGTATTTATCTATTTTCAGTATTTTTATCCTTTTAGGATTCCTTCGGTCCATGTTAGAGTCCTTTTAGGATTCCTTGATAGTAATTGGTTTAAATTCTAGTATTTATCTATTTTTAGTATTTGTATCCTTTTAGGATCCCTTCGGTCCATGTTAGAGTCCTTTTAGGATTCCTTTTGTTTGCTATTTAAGTTACCCCCTGTATTCAGTTTTGATTTTTATCAAGGAAAAACTAATTGAGAATTTTCTCTGGGAAGTTACCTGTTGCTCGAAATACAGGAAGGGTTTTCTGGTGTCTAACAGAATGTTTGAATATCCTCGTTTGAAACTAAAACACAACCAAGCAGCATTGACAGTGATGGTTTACGCCATCAAAAGGGGCAAAAGGCATGCCATACTTATTAGTCAAGTATGTATTATCAAACGTCACAACCTCGCCAAATTCTTTATATGCTTCTCGACATCCGTTATCGCACCAAACATACATTTTTCAATCGTGAATCTTCATCCAAATCAGCACAGAATAAGAAACCAGGACAGAGTGATTGCATTTTTGAAAATTACACCTGAATAGCCGTTGCGCCCCCATCACCAAGTCTCAAACGCCTAACTTTGTCAATGTAATTTCTGCAATCCTTTTCAATAAATGTCATATTATGGTATCCACACACCTCAACCACTCCCGAGTTATAACTTTTGTGCATCAGAATACTAGCTATATCATTGACCTCCAGTCCCCGTTTCACAATCTCACTTAATTCTCGATTGCACCTAAATAGCCTAGACTCTGAAGGACTATTTTCATGATTATGTTATAAAATCACCTTGATTATTCGCCATATGTCACTACTTTCTTTCATAACTGGTATCCTGGACGGACACCCGATCCTCATAGTCGGTTGAGGCTTCACAGAATTTCCTGTAGAGTTACTTTTCCCCCTCGACCACATATAAATGTCACATACTTTGTCATTCCATCGTCACCCTTTCTTGAACTTCATTTTCTAATACGAAAACACACTTGATATGCGTAACTCTTGTAAAATTCAAGAATCTTGTTGACTCCATCAAACTTCATCCCAACAACATGCACTATTTGTTCATTCTCGTCTCCTAGCAATTTTTTAACGTCAACAAGAGATTTTTCCCCGCTTAACTCATTCAAATCGATAGTCTCTTCATCGTCGAAAGCATTACTCTTGTTTATTGTATTCACTCGCATAGAGAAATTGATTACCTATAATTGAATGAATAATTCAAGTTAAAGTGAGTAAAAGGTAGACAAGGCAAGTCCACAAATTACTTTATAGATATTAAATTAATTCTAATACATATATCATTGCATATCATTCGCAATACACCAAAATTACATTTCCCATATTCAGAGTACACATTTACTGAAATCTGCTCATTTTCTCCCTCACTAGTTCACACACCAATACACGTTGATTCAAGGCTGCCTGCATCATCGGAGTTTGGGTTCAAAGGAAACATACCTCTATCATCCGTTTCTCGTGCAGAATTCGGGCTAGTTCTGTTTCAGATCTGCTGTTGGAACATGAATTCTACAATGAGGACGGCCTATTTACACGGAGCATACAGAAGCCCAATGTACTAATCACGGCTGACGTGGCTCCTCATGTTCGTCGGTGGTAGCTAGATGGTGGTTGGTGGAATGGGTGAGCCCCCGTCGCCAGGAAGAGAGCTGGGCGGCAGATATTTCGAAGTTCAGTTCGGCTGTTTATTTCGAGTTAGTCGTAACACTCGAGATATTCAGGATTATTACAGCGCCGTAAATCCTTGATATAAGTATTTACTAGGCTAAGAATTTAAAACCAACATTTATTAAATACCAACCATAAAATTTATTATTACATCACAAGTCTGAAAAGTACAAATCAGCCAACACCCGAAAGTAAACCTCAAAAGACAAACAAAACAACAGCGTACTCGAGTACTTTATTAAAACAAAACACAACTGACAAACCATCCCGGCCGTAACATCACTCTGCACCCTCGTCATCATGCAGCTCTAGTGGTTGTTTCCCCGTCCTCCTGTATCCTGAACATAAAACAAATGTCCACCCCCAAAGGGGTTAGCACAACGATGCTAGTACAAGTACGATAAGTATACAACAACGGATTATTCAACATCTCACGAAGAATAAAGACAACATTATCAACGACAACAACAACAACGAGTCTCTACTACGAGAAGACTCACAATACCATACACAACATGATAACCACAGCATGACATCACGACATACACATGGTAATTTCGATGATCCAGCGTTCACTGCATAGATCCCAAGATGATCCCGTCGGGCCAACACGGGGTGGAAAAACTTGTCCAATTATCCAGCGCACGCTAGCATAGATCCCAAGATGATCCCGTCGGACCAACACGAGGTGGACATACAACAATGACACATATGCACGATGTTGCGATATTTCGTTAACGCAAGTGCACGTTATCGTAGACAAGTAATAAAGTGATGAGTGAGTTATCGTTCCCACGAGGACTGGATCACTAAGTACTGATTTATATGTATTTTAATTTTATTTGAACTGTCGAAGTTTAGGATGCAATTAATAACTAAAGAAAACCAATAAAAGAACTAACAGTAAAAACTATCGCTCGAAGAAAGAAAATCAAATGATGAATAAGTCTAGGATTGTGAATCCACCTTGGTTTATCCGAATTTACTCTCGATTATCTGAAGTTAATGATTTCCCCAATTTATTGAAGGCAAAGATTGCTAAAATACTCTACCGCCTCTCCCGAGGTCAATAGATTTTTCTAAAGGTGAATAACGCACTCTATCCCTAGGTGAATTAATTCGACAATAGGCAAAAAGCACAAAATCTTCAAAAGGCCACGTAGTCCCTATGAGTATATTCCTATCTCACAAGATAAAACGGTTCTCACCAATAGTTCCTCACCAACTCTCCTCTCCCGATTCGAGTTGCGTAATTAAAACAATCCAATTATTGGCCAGACAGTTGAAAGCATTAAAATCGATTGGGAAAACTCAACAGAAAAGGGAATTATATAGATAATCAAAAGCAAATTCGTCAAAACTTTGGTTTCATCAAAATCCTAGAACAAGGTTTTAGCCTGACATGCTAAAGGATAAAAATACAGAAATAATGAAAGGAAGCATCAAAATCAAACACAGATGAAGAACTCGGATTCCTCCGTTCTTCTGGCTTCCGCTCTCTGCTCCTTGGTGGTTTCTGCTTCTTCCCTTGATAATAATCGATCCTCCTCTGATAATCCTCAACCTTCCCTTGCATGCTTATTTATAACTCTCTTTTGCCTCAAAAACGCGTCCGTGTGATTAAGGCAAGAACAGGCTCCAAAACGGCCCAAAACCGCGCAGAATACTCCAAAACCGCCCCGTGGGCCGCGGCTCACTTAGTCTGTGCCGCGGCTCACGGTCTTCAGCGCATAGCCTGGGCGCGACATTTTCCTCCTGGGCCGCGGCTCAGCATACTTGTGCCGCGGCTCAGGGTACAGTTTGTTCGGCCCCTTTCAGGTCACCTTCATGTGCCGCGGCCCGCTTTCCTTGTGCCGCGGCCCGAGGCCAAAATTTGCCGTTTTCGCCCGTTTTCATCGTTTTAGCTTCCGGACTCCATTTTCCTGCCAATCATACAAGAATAGGGCATTACAAGCTCATTTATGCAGATTTACTCACAAAAAGAATACAAAATAATGATAAATAAGCGTATAAAAATACGCCTAACAAATACCGCCAAACTTGAGCATTTGCTTGTCCTCAAGCAAAAAGAATTGATTACAAATAAAAGAATACTCGTGAATAATCGTGCAAATCCAGTGTGCTCAACTTAATCAATACTACCCTGAAATTCTCTCTGAATAATACAAGTGTCGTAATAGCGGGTTACATCTAGGACACTGATTCCACAAAGTAACCAATTTTAGTCCTAATCAATCAATAATGAAGAAAATCAGGCTCAAAGATTAACAAGCGTGAATTTAATCGACCGTCAATATGAAAGGTTAAAATAAACAAGCTAACTCGCCCAGTTCCACAGTCTAATGGCAAAAATTTTACGAGTTTCATCAAAAATAACCCTCGGACAGTATTCCCTTATATATGCTCAAGAAGATGATTCGAGTTGACCACTAGGTTCGGATCTCGGGATGTTTCATCGGGATAATCCTAGGGTGGAATTCCATTCTCATGTATTGGGAAACCATTTGACGTAAAAGACACTCATGGGGTACATGGATGCTTCTAGTTACTAAGTTCCCCTCCACAGCGGAGAATCAACTCGAATAGCTATTCCCGCATGTCCGATTCAAGGTCGCTGTTTTACGCGAGAGTGAACAACGGGTCACGCGAATACCCCCGGTTATTAGGCTCCCTATCATCGGCACATGCGAAGTCTCTAAACCACTAGTCTAATCAGGGTTGTCTTTTTAAGCGAGAGTAAACAACGGGTTACGTGAATATCCCCGGTTACTAGACTTCCCATCATAAAACAAAAATATCTCGACTATTCGGGAAAAAAAACTGTCCGACTCTAAACTCAAATCAATTGCCAATACGACTCATGTTACTGGTCAACTAGATAACCGAAAAATGTAACCAAACGTCTATACGGCGATTTGAGAACACGTATGTCTCCTTTCTTATCTGCTAATATTTCTACAAAAAACGAAAAATTTTCGGACCTAAATGAATACTCAACAGAAACAGATATCACTGACTACACCTCGACTAAAACTCAACCGTTTCTTCAGAGAGAAATCAGTATCGTAACATCAGTTTTACACAAAAATAAGCACGAAAAATTCACGAATGCAATTAAAAACACGACAAGCAAGGCTAGCAACAAAAAATAACGAAAAATGATGAAAAATAACGAAAGTGCAAACGAATAAGTACAGCAATAAGTATATCAACATAAAGTAAACCCCCCCCCCCCCCCCAAACTTAGGACGTACATTGACCTCAATGGACAAAATATAATATGCAATAATAGAAGAAGGTCAAGTACTCCCCTACAGTCTGCTCACGAACTGGCGCCGGCGTCGTCCGGCGAGGAGGGTGGCGTGGCTGGGAGAACGAGTGGAGTGAAAGGACCGTCCGGGTGCATAATGTGGGCCGTCCATGCAGCGATGTGCTCCTGGTGGTAAGCATCTCTCGCCACCAGGCGCCTCGCCTCACGCCGGTTGGCCCGGCGGGCCTGCTCTCTCATCTCATCTCGGACGGCAACAATGATGCTCTCTCTCTCTCTCTGTCCGCCTCTCCTCTCTCAGGGCATCCAGAAGGCTCTATCTCTCTCTCCTCATCTCATCTCTCTTTCTCCTCATCTCCTCTCTCAGCTCGTCGAACATCGCCTGCAAGTGCTCTCTGTCGGGCGGCGGGCTGGACTCCATCTGCCCCTGCATCAGAAGAAGAGGCTCGGGGGACTGCTCATGTGCCTCATCAAGTAGAAATCCTCGCCCCCGAGTGTGTGCCGGCGCTCCTCCCCACTGGTCGAAATGTGAAATGATGTGATGGTCGATCGGGCCCTGGGGGGCTAACATCGGCTCGTCATCCGACCACGTCATCCCCGACTGCCGGCATAGAGCGCAGATGAGCAAGGAGTGCTTCAGCCCCGTCTTGGCCCCTCCCTGAATGCATAGAAGAATAGATCGGACCAGGAGAGGAGCCACATCGAATCGCAGCCCGGAAGTGATAGCATATAATGTACGGGCTCGAGAGAGTAAAACCGAGCGAATCTGCGAGGTAGGATCTATACGAGCGCAGATGAAATACAACACGGCTCGCCCGAGCCGACTGAGGCGCGAGCTCTTAAAGTAGAAGGTGGAAGAAGCCGGGGCGCGCCTCTCCCAGTCGGATCCGGGCTGTGTAAGAGTCTCGAGCAGAGCCTCCTTCGTGAGGCCACTCATAGCTTGCGTATAAGCTGTCTCATCCACCACCGGCAGCTCGAATAATCTCCGTATGGCAGTCACCGAAAAATCCACTGTAATGCCCCGAACAACGACCTGTGTCCGCGTATCAGACTGCGGTATCATCTGCACCGCTCGCATGTGCTTCAGCAGCGCGCTAGCATAAAACTCCTGCACTATGGAGATCACTGCCGGCTCGGGAGGTGCAGCAAAACGGACCCACCCCATCTCGTCTATCATCGTCAGAAGCTCCCCGTCCTGGGGGGCTGGGGTGAATCCCCTCTCCGGGATCAGAGGTCGAGGGCGAATCTTCTCATTGAAGATTTTATGAATCTTTGGGTCGGAGAATTGGTGCGCCTCCAACTCGGCTCAACTATGAGAAGTTTCCCCTCGTGTGGGGGACGAGTGAGTCCTGGCCCTTTTGCTAAGCTTTTTGGTTCTGGCCATAACGAGTTCCTGAAACGTTAAACACCGGAGTTTACTTACTTAAGCAATAATGAGAACAACATTACTCGGCTAAGGAAATCCAAAACTTGAATCAAGAATTTAACGAGCTAGCACCGCCGTTAGAGAAAAATAAAATTGAGCTTTAATGTTTAACATCGACGTAAGGGTTGGGGTTGCTGTAAATCCAGAAACGAATTCGTTGCACATGGTTTCAAAACATTGACTTAACAAGTAAGAATTTTTCATTCAAGCATTTCATCAAACACCTTGAAGGCATGAGTTCAAATGAAGAGCAATCATTGTAATAGCTCGATTCAAACCCCACAAATAACAATCTCACATCGATCATCATGACAAACGTAATCAATTCATTCGTAATCGAAAAATAATCATCAATAATCACTCAAAAACATCATATTCCCAACTCAATCTTTGATAGAACTTTGAAAAAAACAACAACATAATCAGTATTAAATGAAGAACAACATCTCATTTCGCAATTCATGAAGCAATTAATACAAAGGATTGAGAATTACCTTGATTAGCTATGAGGGATGCAAGACGAAAAATAAGATGAGAAAAAAAATTCTCGGCCGATCGCTTGTGCAGAGGAAGAGGAGGAAAAGTATACCAGTGTGTGTCGGCCAGTTCGTTTTATAAAAATACCTAGGCCGTTTAAATTCCGAACGGGGGCCGCGGCACAGCTTAAGTGAGCCGCGGCCCAGAGTACAGTTAGCCTGGGTGTATATGCTATGTCGACATGTGCCGCGGCTCAGAATGCGGGTGCCGCGGCACAGAGTGTTGATGTGCCGCGGCTCACTTGGTTTGTGCCGCGGCACAGAGTACAGCGTCCTGGGCTCATCATTTGGCAATTGGTGTGCCGCGGCTCAGCAGCAACGTGCCGCAGCTCAGGGATCAAGTGTACCGCGGCTCAGTAAGGTTGTGCCGCAGCACATAGTACAGGAAGTTTAGCCTTCTGGTTCGATTTGTGTGTGCCGCGGCTCAAGCATAAATTTTTCCCCTGGGACTTTTTCTGCACAGAATTTTCAAAGGAACATGTCAAGAACGAGAGGGATAAGCAAATCAAAGCAAAAATGATGAAAAATAAATATTCAAAAATGCAAGAAAATACTGAAACACAGAAATCTACTACTAAAACTCGGGTTGCCTCTCGAGAAGCGCTAAGTTTATAGTCTTCAGTCGGACCTATTGAAAAGTCAGTTCGCTTTTCGCAAACTCCATTTGAACTCCGCCCCGTCCATCGAACCGTTAATGTGTGTTTTAAAATTTTGACCATTGGTCCTTAACGATCCGATTTTCGGTTTGGATACCCAATGTTGTTTGCGAAAAGGTTTTGACACAAACAACTTTCCGAAGCACCCATTTTTCACATGATTTGGCATCCGTTTTACGTCCGGCTTATTCTCCTTTTTCTCGAACGAACTTATGACAGCATCGGAATTTTTCATTGTTGGATGAACGGTTGATGATGACGGCATGTCCACATGCTTGAGATATGCGACTCGTTCTACATTATTATTAGAAGTCGGACCCTCTGAAACGGATTCTGAGTTTTTCAACCGACGATTCTTCCGGTGTGTGTCTTTCGTAACGGTATCCACACTTTCAATTTGCGAGCTCTTCTCAACGCCACCTGGACACGGAAAGGATTTAAATACTTGGAAAGTGACATGCTCGTCTTGAACCCGCAGAGTCAGTTCCGCTTTTTCCACATCTATGAGAGTGCGGCCGGTCGCTAAGAATGGTCTTCCCAAAATAATTGGGATGTCTTGATCCTCCTCCATGTCGAGCACAATAAAATCAGCTGGAAAGATAAATTTATAAACTTTTACTAAGACGTCCTCTACCACTCCCCTCGGATACTTGATAGATCGATCTACTAATTGCAAGGAGACTGTCGTCGGCTTTGCTTCCCCAATTCCCAGCTTCTTGAAAATAGACAGAGGCATGAGATTAATACTAGCGCCGAGATCGCACAACGCCCTATCAAAAGAGAGGTTTCCTATGGTGCATGGTATGTTGAAACTTCCTGGATCCTTCAATTTTGGCGGAAGCTTTTTCTGAAGAATCGCGCTGCACTCCTCCGTCTATGCGACTGTCTCAAACTCCTCGAGCTTTCTTTTATTTGATAAGATCTCCTTCATGAACTTGACATAGCTCGGCAATTGCTCCAAGGCGTCGGCAAATGGAATGTTAATATGCAGTTTCTTGAAGACGTCGAGGAACTTAGAGAATTGCTTGTCCACCTTTTTCTGTTGTAATCGCTGCGGAAACGGGACGGGTGGCACATATGCCTTGATATTATCCAGAAACAGTATCGAGGGTCTCAAATCTTGTGATTCCTCAGTCGCTGAATTTTTCTTCCCCTCATCCTCACTTCTCTTTTTGTTCTGCCCGGGCAGCTCACCCAATTCTTTCCCACTTCTCAACCCAATGGCGTTGACACTCTCTCTGGGATTTGTTTCGGTCGTACTTGGCAAGGTACCTTCCGGGCGGGCTGTTAATACATTAGCAATCTGGCCCAGTTGGACTTCCAAGTTGCGTATAGAAGCAGAATGGTTTTGCAAGGTCGCTTCTGTACGAGCCATGAACTGGCTTGTATTCGCTGCCAATTTCGCAATTGCTTCCTCTAGAGAAACTTTTGGAGCGGGAGGAGGTTGCTGTTGGTGTTGAGCGAACGGAGGCTGGTTCGAGTTTTGTCAGTGTCTCCATGAGAAGTTAGGATGATTACGCCATCCCGAATTATACGTGTTGGAGTAAGGATTGTTTTGTCGATTCCCGTTTCCTACGAACTGAGCTTGTTCAATTGGGGGCTGCTCGAAAGGGTTTCCGACTTGGCACTCTGTGCTAGGGTGAGATCCGTTACACCAATTACAAGATTCAATGGTAACGGGGGAAGGAGCATGCGAAAATGCCTGAAGCTGCTGAGTTAATGCTGCGACTTGGGCCGTCAATGTAGAGATCAGATCATTATTCGAGATTTCCATAACTCGCTTCGGGATTACTCGTTCAGAAGGCCACTGATACGCATTTGCGGCCATAGCTTCCAAAAAAGAGAGTGCTTCAGCCATCGTTTTTCCCATCAAGGCTCCTCCAGTGGCTGCATCCACAAGAGTGCGTGTAGAAGCACTCAATCCGTTGTAAAATGTTTGAATTTGTATCCAGTCCGGAAGGCCGTGGTGTGGGCATCTCCGTAACAAATCTTTGTACCGCTCCCAAGCTTCGTGAAGCGACTCCATATCAAATTGACCAAAAGTAGTAATTTCGTTTCGTAACCTCGCTGTCTTCGAAGGTGGGAAGAATTTAGCAAGGAAGGCTTGCGCTAATTCTGCCCATGTCATGATAGAGCCCGACGGTAAAGAATTTAACCAAAATTTGGCTTTGTCCCTCAAAGAGAAAGGGAAGAGCCGTAGACGGATAGCATCATCGGTGACACCATTGTTCTTGAAGGTGTCACAAATCTCGAGAAACGACGCAATGTGTGCGTTGGGGTCATCGTTCGGCAATCCACAGAACTGGCTCGCTTGCACCATCTGAATAATTGCAGGCTTGATCTCGAAATTGTTCGCCTGCATGGTGGGACGCCGAATCCCCAAAAAGTTCGCGTTGATTTGCGGCATAGCATAATCGCGGAGTGCTAATGCCGGTTGAGCCTGCTGCACAAGATTATCTCCTCCGTGATTTTCGATATTATCGGCGATAGTGACTTACGCTGGTAACTCTCGTTTCTCCTTTTTGTTTCTCCGAAGAGTGCGCTCGAGTTCGGTATCCAAAGGTAGTAGGCCTTCGTTACCGAATTTTCTCATGCACTAACCGGAAACTCCTGAAAGGAAAAACAAATAAATAAAATTACAAGAAAACAATAAAAAAAATTGTCCAAACTAAGAGTAGAAATACTGAAATCGATATTAGTAAAAATTTCAGTCCCCGGCAACGGCGCCAAAAACTTGTTGCGATATTTCGTTAACGCAAGTGCATGTTATCGTAGACAAGTAATAAAGTGATGAGTGAGTTATCATTCCCACGAGGACTGGATCACTAAGTACCGATTTATATGTATTCTAATTTTATTTGAAATGTCGAAGTTTAGGATGCAACTAATAACTAAAGAAAACCAATAAAAGAACTAACAGTAAAAACTATCGCTCGAAGAAAGAAAATCAAATGATGAATAAGTCTAGGATTGTGAATCCACCTTGGTTTATCCGAATTTACTCTCGATTATCTGAAGTTAATGATTTCCCCAATTTATTGAAGGCGAAGATTGCTAAAATACTAAACCGCCTCTCCCGAGGTCAATAGATTTTTCTAAAGGCGAATCACGCACTCTATCCCTAGGTGAATTAATTCGACAATAGGCAAAAAGCACAAAATCTTCAAAAGGCCACGTAGTCCCTATGAGTATATTCCTATCTCACAAGATAAAACGGTTCTCACCAATAGTTCCTCACCAACTCTCCTCTCCCGATTCGAGTTGCGTAATTAAAACAATCCAATTATTGGCCAAACAATTGAAAGCATTAAAATCGATTGGGAAAACTCAACAGAAAAGGGAATTATATAGATAATCAAAAGAAAATTCGTCAAAACTTTGGTTTCATCAAAATCCTAGAACAAGGTTTTAGCCTGACATGCTAAAGGATAAAAATATAGAAATAATGAAAGGAAGCATCGAAATCAAACGCAGATGAAGAACTTGGATTCCTCCGTTCTTCTGGCTTCCGCTCTCTGCTCCTTGGTGGTTTCTGCTTCTTCCCTTGATAATGATCGATCCTCCTCTGATAATCCTCAATCTTCCCTTGCATGCTTATTTATAACTCTCTTTTGCCTCAAAAACGCGTCCGTGTGATTAAGGCGAGAACAGGCTCCAAAACGGCCCAAAACCGCGCAGAATACTCCAAAACCGCCCCGTGGGCCGCGGCTCACTTAGTCTGTGCCGCGGCTCACGGTCTTCAGCGCATAGCCTGGGCGCGACATTTTCCTCCTGGGCCGCGGCTCAGCATACTTGTGCCGCGGCTCAAGGTACAGTTTGTTCGGCCCCTTTCAGGTCACCTTCATGTGCCGCGGCCCACTTTCCTTGTGCCGCGGCCCCAGGCCAAAATTTGGCGTTTTCGCCCGTTTTCATCGTTTCAGCTTCTGGACTCCATTTTCCTGCCAATCATACAAGAATAGGGCACTACAAGCTCATTTATGCAGATTTACTCACAAAAAGAATACAAAATAATGATAAATAAGCGTATAAAAATACTCCTAACACACGACAACATATATAACATCAATACATAAAATATAATTAAAGTACTTGCCTTTGAAAGATGGCAAGAAATAAATACTTCAACGACTTTAACAAACTCGAAGACCGCTCCTTCGATCAACCGTTCATAAACCTCAAACCTTACACAAAAGGGAATAATGACAACTCAACTTACGTAACAATACTATCACACGAATATTCTAAACGTTCCAATAGTGACCGAGTATAATCATCATTGTCCGGCCGATTCCCGGTTAACTACTCAAAGAACACTACGTCGAACGAATACCATACTACATGCGAAACGAAAGGTCATAATGGGGATAACACTTTGATGTCTACGGGTTTACAGCATATTCAAATCGTTACAATTCACTTTTAAATCTGTCCAACTATTTCTAAACTATTTCTAATGCATGTGTCGGTTATCTAAATGAATTCATAATCATGAAAGTACGTTCAACCGAATTCTAAGTTAATCCCACTTATGATTCTCATTATTCCGCAAGTAAATTCATCTAATCCAAGTTCTACGTTCACCACGATTGTTACAACATGATCATATCGTTCTAACCATTCATATGAAGATTATCAATCCAAACAATCTTTACAAACCCTGGATTATACTCGAAGAACGATCCCTACGTTCATCATCTCGAATTCACCTAGTCTAGGTGATAACATAATCGATTCGTTCATCATATAATCATCACGAAATCATCATCAAGGTAGGTTAAAATCTTCGAAAATCACATCCTTATGATAGGCATAATCAAGGTTCAACTATTACCAGTAAAAACTCTACGTTCATCCAATCCAATCTTCCTAAACTTGTTATTTGATTCAATAATGTTCATAACAGACTCCATAATCTCGGTAGCATGTTCATAATCGACACTTATAAGGATATGAATTTCAGGTGGTTAAAGCATCACATACCTTACTACGGAAGAAAACGACGAAACACTTGATGAAACTCAACGTCGGATGCTTGAACACTAATCCCCAATGCTCCTCGTCTTCAACAATCGCATTGAGAGGCCTATATGAGGGCTTAATGTCGTGAGGGTAATTCTCCAAGTCGTAGAAGTCGGATAATGGACGAATGGTAGAGTGAGAAATGAAAAGAGATTGATGTCTATAAATAGAGTTTTAAACCTTATGTACGTTATCCAAAAGATATTACGTAGGTTAACGGTCTAACGTACGCTAGCAACAAATCCTTACGTACGCTATCGCTAGGTAGTAGCTCACTATCTCGTTTTCTGACCTCCATAACGTACGCTAACCAATTTTATGTACGTAATCTGATCAACGTAGCGTACGTTATTCTACCCCTCTTAACGTACGCTATGCTTTGTTGACTTGCTTTAACAAAAAGTTGTCCAGGTTCACGCTGTTGGTATAAAATCGGATATTTGCGCCGTTTGTTTGGAAGCGTAAATAAATTGCGGAAAATAAATCACACAAAGATTTATAGAGGTTCGGCTATTAACGACTACGTCCTCTCTCGATGTATCTTTTTCTTTAGGATTAAGATCAAAACCTCTACGCCTCTCTTCTATCGGTCGAGAGATTACCGTTAAAAGCTCGTCTTCTGTCGGTCCGAGTAAAACCATTTTTCCTTTTCTATTGTATAAGGAATCAACCACTCTAGCTTTCTATGGGTACTAGATAAACCTCACTTAGATATCGATTGTGATTCTAATAATGCCGGATCCTTGATCCTAATAACACCGAATTCAATCGTATCTTTTCTTTTACCTCTCGTGTATAATGTTGAATGTATAAACACTCAAACTAACAATATAAGCTCAATATCACAACAACAATGTAAGTATATGAATATAAGATCAATGTATCTCTTGCTTGAAGTTGTTGTATGGAATAATACCAAAGATGTGGTATTTATAGCCTTCATCTACCAAACTAGCCGTTAGTCTGTTTTGACTAATTAGCGTGCGCTAGGCTTTCTCATTAGCGTGCGCTAGTCTGTTCCAGTTTTAGTCTAGTAGCTTCGTTTCTCCTTTAGCGTATGTTATGCCTTCTTTGTTACGTACGTTATCTGACTTACTTAGCGTACGTTAACCATGATTGATTAGTGTGCGTTAACGTAATATATCTGTTGCCTTCACTTGTCAAACTATCTATTTGATGCTTGACTTTCCACCGAATCTTTCCAACGTTCTGATTGACTTGATTCAAACTGATATTTAGCGTGCGCTAAATATCATCCCTTGCGTGCGCTAATACTGACTTCATTGCATACGTTATTCTGTGTTTGAATATCTTCCCAATGGTAATATGACCTCGATAGCGTGCGCTAGTAAACTTGTGTAGCGTGCGCTATACTCATCAGATGACTTCACTTCCGGTAACTTCGAACTTGGCTGATATGCAGAGAACTCCCGTTAGCATGCGCTAATGTGTGATGACTTGCGTGCGCTAATGCAGTCCAGATTGCAACTTTTTGCATCTTCGTCTGCTTCGTCGTTTTGCTTCGCCTTGATGTTGTTTTGTTTTATTTAGCAACTTAATCATCAAAACATAATTTATTAATATGTGGAATAAATATTCCAACAATCTCCCCCTTTTTGATGATTACTAAACAACTCTTGAATTGGATAAAACCTGAAATATATATATATATATATATGTATATTTATACGAATCAAAGTTTTCGGCTTTGATCGTTTTGTTAGTTTCTCCAATCCTTTCTTTTTCTGTCATTTTCGACTACTTCGCATTTCATTTTTCAATTTTTCAACTCCTTCGTTTCTTCCCCTTTTTGTATGCTTTATTCTCCTTTTTATTCTTTATTTTTCTCGTCATATCTTTCATGACGCTTTTATCCGATTCAACTTCTTCTCACCCTTTCTATATTCAGAAAAAAAGTTTAAAAAATATAGAGGATACCAATGAAATATAAATATGCATGAAACTAATTAATGAATATGCATTAATAGGGTATAATCTCCCCCTGAAAGTATTATCTCCCCTTTTTAAAATATCAATTGTTAAAAATTAATTTTTGGGGATCCAACCTATAGTTGGCTTTTTATTTGAAACATAGACGATATTTGAAATAGTTGTTCCTTTAGGAACCCAAATTTTCTTGACTTTAATCGTCCGTCTTGGGCTTTTGCAATTCGAAATGTGATACCCAATTTTTAAACATTTTTCGCATCGGGGTAAATTGAAATTTAAGGATTCATTTTTAGAACGATGTGTGAATCCCATCCCCTGTTTATTTAAAGTATATTTTTGAACACCAAGCATTTGTTCAAATTTCTCGTTTCCGAGAGAAAATTTCTTCGTCAAATTTTTGAGCTCGGTTTGAACTTTAACAAGATCATTCTTTAAAATATTCTCGTTTTCAACGCATTTTGAATGATTGATCTCGACAAATTTTTCCTTTTCAAGAATAGGAATTTTCAATTTCCAAAGATTTATATTTAGTTTGAAGGGATTTAATTTCTTTTAAAGCATTTTGATTATCCGTATGTAACAACTCGAATTCTTCAAAAAGTTCATCGTAAGTATTACTTACTTGGATTTCGACGTCGCTGTCGTCGAATGAACTCCAGGCCATGAGTGCGAGATTATTTTGATTCATGAAATCATCATCAGGATCTTCGTCACTCCATGTTGCAACTAAGACTTCCTTTTGTTTTACTCGACAGTTCTTAGCAAAGTGGCCTGGTTTACCACATATTCGACGGGTGTTGTCCTTCTTCCTCCGGTTTCATAGGTGTTGGAACTTATTAATATTCTTGGCATAATATGCCGATTCTTCGTCGGTTTCGTCCACCGGGATTTCTTCTTTCTTTTTCGACATTTTAGCCTTCATGGCTATCGACCTCTCCTTCGGTTTCGGTTTGGCATTCCGAGATTTTAGAACAATCTCATAGTTGATAAGAGAACCAACAAGAGCACTAAAATCAAGATTATTTAAATCTTTAGATCCCATTATTGCCGTAACCGTACCGTCCCATTCTCGAGGTAGTGATCGGAGAATTTTCTTTACTTTCTCACTACTCGAAAGTGGTTTTCCGAAACATGCTAATCCATTAGTGATAACCGAAAATCGGTCAAGCATAATCGAGATGGATTCGTCGTCCTTCATTTGGAATAATTCATAATCGTGAAGGAGCATGTTTATCTTCATCTCTTTGACTTGAGACGTACCTTCGTGTGTTACCTCAAGCATTTTCCATATTTCTTTGGCACTATCACACGATGATATCCGGTTGTGTTTTTCTCGATTTAAAGCACAGTATGATAATTGCGTGGCTTTGCAATTATAATGGTCATTTTTCCAATCCGCATCATCATACTCTTCAAAGGTTTTGAGAGTTCCGTTTGAGTTCATCGAAATTTTGGGACCAAGGCATATCACCATCCATAATTCGATATCGTAAGCTCGGATGAAAATAGACATTTTCTTCTTCCAAGTCATGAAATTCGATCCATCAAAAAATGTTGGTCGGTTGAGAGCAAGGCCTTCGACTGGAGCCATTTGAAACGCCATTTTGGAACTTCTCCTCGGATGTTAAGCCGCGTATTGGAGTACCCGCTCCGATACCAATTGTTGGTATTAAATCGGATATTTGCGCCGTTTGTGCGGAAGCATAAATAAATTGCGGAAAATAAATCACACAAGGATTTATAGAGGTTCGGCTATTAACGAAGCCTACGTCCTCTCTCGATGTATCTTTTTCTTTAGGATTAAGATCAAAACCTCTACGCCTCTGTTCTATCGGTCGAGGGATTACCGTTACAAGCTCGTCTTCTATCGGTCCGAGTAAAACCATTTTTCCTTTTCTATTGGATAAGAAATCAACCACTCTAGCTTTCTATGGGTACTAGATAAACCTCACTTAGATATTAATTGTGATTCTAATAATGCCGGATCCTTGATCCTAATAACACCGAATCCAATCGTATCTTTTCTTTTACCTCTCGTGTATAATGTTGAATGTATAAACACTCAAACTAACAATATAAGCTCAATATCACAAAAACAATGTAAGTATATGAATATAAGATCAATGTATCTCTTGCTTGAAGTTGTTGTATGGAATAATACCAAAGATGTGGTATTTATAGCCTTCATCTACCAAACTAGCCATTAGTCTGTTTTGACTAATTAGCGTGCGCTAGGCTTTCTCATTAGCGTGCGCTAGTCTGTTCCAGTTTCAGTCCAGTAGCTTCGTTTCTCCTTTAGCGTACATTATGCCTTCTTTGTTACGTACGTTATCTGACTTACTTAGCGTACGTTAACCATGATTGAGTAGCGTGCGTTAACGTAATATATCTGTTGCCTTCACTTGTCAAACTATCTGTTTGATGCTTGACTTTCCGCCGAATCTTTACAACGTTCTGATTGACTTGATTCAAACTGATATTTAGCATGCGCTAAATATCATCCCTTGCATGCGCTAATACTGACTTCATTACATACGTCATTCTGTGTTTGAATATCTTCCCAACGGTAATATGACCTCGATAGAGTGCGCTAGTAAACATGTGTAGCGTGCGCTATACTCATCAGATGACTTCACTTCAGGTAACTTCGAACTTGGCTGATATGCAGAGAACTCCCGTTAGCGTGCGCTAACGTGTGATGACTTGCGTGCGCTAATGCAGTCCAGATTGCAGCTTTTTGCGTCTTCGTCTCCTTCATCGTTTTGCTTCGCCTTGATGTTGTTTTGTTTTGTTTAGAAACTTATCATCAAAACATAATTTATTAATATGTGGAATAAATATTCCAACACACGCGGGGAATTCGACAATATCCTCATCTGGCTCCCACACGGCGACCACACCTTATCTACCTTGACCGCCTATTACGTACGCTATGTTTCAACTGTAACGTACATTACCTGCAGTTCCTAGCGTATGCTATGTTTCAACCGTAATGTACATTACCTGTAGTTCCTAACGTACGCTATATAAAACTCTTAACGTACGTTAGTGTCATGCAGAAGCATGTATGAATTGACAAACTCCACACGATATGATCATGAATATCAGAATACGAATACGGAAAGAATCACACTTCGATTATCAGTACGACATAATCAAATACCACAAGGTCCAAATACAGATGAAAACACACAATAATTATCCGGATATTACATACCCCCCCTAAAAAGAAGTTTCGTCACGAAACTTAAGAGAGAAATAATTCCGGGTATCTAGCCTTCACACTGCCATCCATCTCCCAAGTTGCTTCTTCGACTCCATGCCGTGACCACTGAACTTAAACCAAGGAGATTGGTTTATTTCTCAGTTGCTTGATTCGACTCTCGAGTATCTTGATTGGCTTCTATTCGAACGTACCATCATTAGCTACTTCGATCTCGCCGAAATCGATGACATGACTGGAATCCGGTACATACTTCCGTAATTTGGACACATGAAACACATTATGAACGTGACTCAGCGATGGAGGTAAGGCCAAACTGTACGCCAACTCCCCAACTCTTTCAAGAATCTCGAATGGTCCAATATATCTTGGACTCAGCTTTCCTTTCCTTCCAAAATGAAAAATTCCTCAAGTAGGATAAAGTTTAAGAAATACATGATCCCCAATTTCAAATTCTAACGGGCGATGACGCACGTCTGCATAAGACTTCTGTCGACTCTGGGCAGTCAACAACCTTTCACGGATTAGAACTATCTTCTCTTGAGTCTGTATTATCAATTCTGGTTCTGTCCCAATTAAGTCAGATGAATCATCCCAGCATAAGGGTGATCTACATCTTCTCCCATACAACACTTCGAAGGGTGCCATCTTAATGGAAGCATGCCAACTATTATTGTAGGTGAACTCAATCAATGGCAGATGGATTTCCCAATCAGTCGACCAATCTAAGGCACAAGCCCTGAAGTTCAGCTCGTCCCAAGACTAGATGAACCGCTTTCCAAAAATGTGACACAAAGTGACCATATCGATCTGAAATGATGGTCTTCGGTGTACCATGAAATTGGACTATCTCCGCAATAAACACTCGTGCCAACCTCTCTGGTCCCCAATTATCCTTAGTGCCGATAAAATGAGCCGATTTGGTTAGGCGATCAACTATTACCCAAATCATATTCATTCCCATCCTAGTATTTGGCATATTGGTGATAAAGTCCATTGATATATCTTCCCACTTCCATTCAGGAATCGGAAGTGGCTTCAACATTTCGGGGGGTCGCTGATGTTCGATCTTAACTTGCTGACAGGTTAAACACTTCGAGACGTATTCTGCCACATATTTCTTCATGTTGCCCCACCAAAAATTCTGCTTCAGGTCCTTATACATCTTACTAGTACCTGGGTGAATAGAATAGGGCGTACCATGAGCTTCCTTCATGATTGTCTGCTTCAAAACATCAATATCGGGAACACAAAGTCGACTTTGGAATCTCAAAACTCCATCCTCACGAATCACAAATCCTGGGCCTTTCCCTTACCCACTTTATCACGTAAACGAATCATCAGAGGATCATCTAATTACTTAGATTTGATTTCTTCAATCAACGATGAAGTCAATTACATCACACATAATTGTCCTTGAACGCCTTGTAACCATACTTCAATTCCTTCACGGATCAATTCTTGATGTATGCTGGACTGGGACGTGAACGTCTCCAGCATTTGAATAGAAATGGGTTTGCGGCTCAGTGCATCAGCCACTACGTTCGCTTTTCCTGGATGATAAAGAATTTCCAAATCATAGTCTTTAATCAATTCCAGCCATCTCCTCTGTCGCATGTTTAATTCCTTCTGGCTGAAGATGTATTTAAGAATCTTATGATCTGTGAAGATCTGACAATGGGTCCCGTATGTTGTTACCCAAAATATTATCCGGAGATAATATTGCTGGAATGGATGAGTAACAAACAAAATGCGAGAGCACGTCCGTGGGGAAGTAAAAAACACAAGATTTGTCGGGGTTGTTAGTCCCGGGCTTGAATGCTCTCATGAGATATTATTAATACGAATACTTGAGAGTACAAATATTAATGTTAGAGTACAATTACAATGAGTGTAAAGACCCTAGTTATCTTAGCTCTTGAGTGCTGAAGATTGCCGGAAGAACCAGAGTTGATGCTCTGTGAGTTCTTGTAACAACGATGGAGTGCTGTGTTGACTATGAGAAATCGACGGTCTCTCACTGAGAGAATTAGCTGAACTCTCGTATGAAGTAGTTTCTGTACTTGTGGACCTTTAGATCTGGAGTTCTCTGAACTGTAGGGAGTTCTCGTTTCTACCGACCTTCTTTTGGTTAAGAGGTTCTGAGAGAGAAGTCATGGATAAATTCAAGAGAAAGCCGAGAGAGTGAATTTCTGAACCTTTCTCCAGTTGCTGGAGGTTCTCTATTTATAGGACTGGGAGTTGCTGGGCGATCGCCTCTGCTGTATTATAATAAGCGGGCGATCGTCTTTAGCACATGGGTTGGTCTCCTTAAAGTCCGCAGCAGCTGCTGGTAGCCGGATGTGCGAACCAATGAGAGGCCAACACGCGTCTATGTCGCTGTCTTGGGAGGCCCCACCTAGGACCTTTCGGCGGGTCTGTCGGTAGGTGAAGTCGTCCTTGTCACTGACAGCTGTTGATGGGCTGGAGTCAACGATCCGTGTTCTGCGGCGCCATTCGCGGATCTGCACATGGGTCCTTGCTTCGTGATCCAGTCTTTGTATACTTGACGGATGTTGGCTTTTCATGGTATGAGGCGGTCGTCCGTGATCGGGCACTTGAGACGATCGCTAGTTGCCGGGAGACGATCGCCTTGGGAGTCGATCGCTCGGCGCTGGGTCCTGTTCTGGGTCCTTCGATCGGCAAGTCTGCCTTGTTCTATTTGACTCTGGTTCGGTTGCCCGGTATTTGTGCCGATCGCCTGTTGAGGTGTATAAATCTCGACACAACAATTACCCCCCAGCTTGCTCCGATGTTGAAGACATGGGGTGAGGTGGCTCCACTGGCGATCGCTTTGATTTTAGACGAGCGACCTTCTATGAGTTTGTACGATCGTTTTTTGAGCGGACTGATTTTGAATTTGGACGACCTGGTCGGTCGCTGAAATGAGCGGGAAATGACAGCGGGCTCGAAACTCCGCGGGGGTACGTGTCGCGATGCGATTGGAGGAGTCCGACGGTTAGTTAAGACTCCTCGCCTGGCGTGTCCTTGAAACGACGTGTATGCGGGTTTCAAGGGGGGCATTGATTGCGACTTTATCTGGCGGTTGCACTTCAGCCCTCGAGATTTTCCTTATTTGCATGGAAGCCCCAGCATTCTCCTATAAAAAGGGTCTGGGTTACAGAGTTAAAAACCTTATGCGATTTCATCGGAGAGGAAGATAGCCGAAAATTTTCTGAAGCTTTTGTTTGCCGATCATCGATCGACTCAATCCTTCGGTAAGAAACAATCCTCTTTTTCCCTTTTCTTTGTTTTTGAGAATGTCTGGAGTACCTACAACGTATGAAACGTGCATCACCTCCGTCGCCGGGACTTCGACTGTCCGGGAAGGATCCTCTGCGGAATTCTATATGGAGACAGCTGCCGAGGCTATCCGCGCTGAAATTAATCCCGCGGAAGTCGAGGAACTATTCAACGAGGCCGATGATGCCAGGGAGGAGGCGGTTGAGCAAAAACGCTTGCTGGTGGAGAAGGAGTTGGCGGTGAGGGCATACTGGGAGCAACATAGCGCCTTCGGCCAAGCCTATTTAGCCTTTGCAGAAATCATGGAGAGACTGGGCGGTCCGTGCCCCAATTTCGACTATCGGGAGTACTCGATCGACCATCCCTATCAATCCGCGAAGCGGTCGCTGTTCCGGGTCGCGCAGCGCTCCCCGTGGTCCCTTGGCCAGATCAGGAGCTCGGCGACCAGGGAGGACTTGGCCATCTGGAGGTCGAGGTACCATGTCCCTTCTGATGTGGACCTTTTCGCGCCTACCGAGAATGAGCGAGCCGACCAACCTCCGGAGGGCATGGTCGCCGTGAATGAGGCGATAATGGAGGCCGGGCTATGGTTCCCACTATCGTTTGTCGTCTCCAATTTGCTGGTCGCCTAGAATGTGGCGCCGCTTCAGCTAACGCCGAACGCCTGGCTCCAGATTGTCTGTGCCCTCACTTTGTTCGGCGGTCACCGACTGTACCGCCTTCCCTCGCCATTGGAGATGAACCACCTATTCAAACTTGCGGTTCAGAAAGGGTCCGTATGCTCAGATATGTTCTGAACTTATCTAATTTGGTCTTCCTTTTGCAGGCTTCCATATTCCGGCGGTTGACGAGCTACCTTTTGACTTTCTGGTCGTCTGGGAGTGGATACGCAGTCTTCCGGACGATGATATAGATGCTCGCCGGATTAACAAAGAGAGTTGTTGGTTGTCTGCTCGGTTATTTCGTTTTCCGCGCCACCTTTTGGTCCCAGGTATGAATTTCCACGGTCTCCTTTTGCTTGGCGATCGTCCTGTTTGAGGAAGGTGTCTAACCATTGTTTGATCGTTTCTTTTTGCAGAGGTCCGTTTCCCTCGCTTCCTGGAGCCTCCGCCAGAGATTGCTATGTCGAACCCTGGAGTCTTAAGTCGCCTGCGCCAGAAGAAGTCGAGTCGAGTTCCCCCGGTGGCGCTACCTCTTATCCCGGAGGTGAGGCCTCATGTGGAGCCGATCGCTGCGGAGGAGGAGGTTCGGGAGGGGGGACTCCGGCTGAACCACAAGCGACAGAGGTCGGGGGAACCCCAGTCTCTGCCCCTGCTGGTGAGCCGCCGATTGCCGCGCCTCCGCTTACCGCGGTCTTCTTGGTGGATGAGCCTACGCCTTCGTCGGCTTTCCTGCAGGCCATGGCGATTGCCGAGGCCGAGACCCCTCGCGGAAAACCATTTTTCGGCCGCGACCCCGAGAAAGCCGAGAGGTAGGCTTTTGTTGTTTTGCCGAGTTGTCACTTGCGTAGGAGATGTGCTAACTCTTCTATTCTTGATGCAGGATCCGCTGCACCAACCCGAATTGCTCGCCGCTGGTAGTGGATTTCCTCGCAATCCGATCTCCTCGCGAGGCCAGTGATGTCCCGCAATACGTCTCCCGGGCTGTCTCTGCTCTGCCGAAGGCCTGGACGACCGATTTGGATGCGATCGCCCGCCAGCGATCCGGGGACACGATACAGGCGGCCTTCGCTCTATCCCTCCAGGCGGCGACGATGGCTGCCCAAGCTGTGAAGGACTTCGAAGGGCGCCCTTCTACTTCCCGTCTTCAGGCGGACCTCGAGGCTGTAACACCCCGAGATATTCGGAATAATTACAGCGCCGTAAACCCTTTGGGTAAGGATTTACAAGGCTAATTTTAAAAAGAGTGCAAATATAAACCAATCGTACAACTGAAGTTTAAAGACATATTTGATTCAACCGATCAAAGAGTTAATTTATACAACCATATCGAAAGGACATTATTAAAACAGACGTACTCGAGTACTAAACGAAACAAGAAAACAACTCTCGACAACAATAACATCAATCACATCACTGAGCCATCTCATCGTCTGCCGATGCATCTGTGTCGCCTCCGCTCCTCGGCTACCTGAACATCAAAACAATGTCCACCCCCGAAGGGGTTAGCAAAATGATGCTAGTACAAGTATCATAATACAATAAATCATCAATGCATCATAAAACATGCAAAACGGACTTCCGCTACGGAATCAACGATGCGAATCCTCACGATCCCATCAATACAATACAGGTAATCCAATGATCCAGGCGCCCTTGGTATAGATCCCCATGATGATCCCGTCGGACCAACACATGGTGGAAAACCCGTCCGGCGATCCAGCGCCCTCGGATAGATCCCCATGATGATCCCGTCGGACCAACGCATGGTGGACATTCGATCCAGCGCCCTCAAGATAGATCCTCATGACCCCTCGGATCATTTATACCATAATCAATCAATTATGCATACACATATGCATTTCAATATGTTCATCAACACGAACAAACAACAACGAATATCACGCGAATTTCCAGAAATACATCTCATATACAGAATATGAACAATACCATAAGCATGATAAATCAAACTCGACATATGATACTTGCCTCGAAAATGGCAAGACGAAATACTTCAAAGATCTCGACACACTCGAAGGCCGCCTCCTTCGATCAACGTAACAAGCTCGAACCTTAACAAAAGGAACGATATACAAATCATCTCAAGTCGAACGATGGCCTAACAATTCGGTCTATGGCCGAAAAGCTCAAAATAACCAATCGCTGATCTTAGCGTGCGCTACGTACTCTACGTAACGTGCGCTAAGCAGGCCTGTTAGCGTACGCTATCGTGAAAGACTAGCGTGCGCTAGTTACGAACTGGCAGTTTGCACCGGCCGATATATAACGTACGCTACGTACGTTTAATACGTTAACTGAACCCCGATAGCGCACGTTAACTCACACATGTTAGCGTGCGCTAATCTTGCATGGCAGAATACCGCAAACCGAAAACTGGGTTGAATGGTGAAGGACTCATGAATTCTACCATGATAATACAAGTTATCCTCGGGCATGTCATACTAATAAGGTTTGTGTAAGTTTTATGGTTATGAAATACGAATATACGGGTAGTCAACTCGACATCATAATTCATCTACAATCTCCAAGAAATAATCTAAGTTCCATTTGTTCTACGTTCCAAAACACATGATTCCATCGTATAAAACGTATCAACTGGGTAAAATATCCGGTTACTGATCATAACTCGATTGAACATGCTTAGGAGTCCTTATAATAAGATGGTTCAAAGGTTCATACGATATATAGTGCCGATACGTCAAAAGTATCCTTCTAACATGTGATGACCGATTAAAAACGAAATACCAGCTATCCAGACATGATTCAAACTTCCTTAGGAACATTACTAACATTGGTGAAGAATCACCTACCTCAAGTAGTGAAGAACACGGAGGAAAATGAAGCAATCCGACACCGAAAGCTTGAACACCAATCTCCAATGATATACGATCTTAAATCACGAATCAGGATGTTGATATGAAGTGTTTGGGGTGAAGGAAGTTATGTTCTAAGTGTAGGAATTCGGGTAATGAGAGTAGAGAAAACTGAAATCTCGAATAGGATGCTGTCCTATTTATAATAAATGGCTATTAGCGCGCGCTAGACCCTGTTCGTAGCGTGCGCTAACGGCTCACGCCTAAATCAGTACTCGGCACTTAGCGTGCGCTACGCATATACCATGGCGTGCGCTAAGGCGTTGACTCGCTTTTCCCAAAGCCGTCCAGTACATCCGACACAATCCGACAAGGGTCCCCGGCCAGATCTCACCTACCGCACGTCTCAATCGATTTGACCATGCATAGCGTGCGCTAATGACCCTCTCAGAAGCGTGCGCTATGAATCCCCGTTAGCGTACGCTACACTCGGCAGTAGCGTGCGCTACATGTACAGAATTTCAATCTCTAAAACACATACACGAAATTATACACTCGACAACATCGGATTATGAAATACGGAGAATAGTACTTAGACAAAAGTACAATCATTACAATATCACGAGTTCTAATTACATAACAGAAATCTCGGGTATTACATCCTTCCTCCCTAAAAAGAAGTTTCGTCCCGAAACTTAGGATGAAAACAACTCCGGATATTTAGCCTTCATACCGTCCTCCGTTTCCCAAGTGGCCTCTTCGACTCCATGTCGTGACCATTGTACTTTAACCAAATGTATTGGTTTATTCCTCAATTGCTTGATCCGGCTCTCAAGTATCTTGATTGGTCTCTCTTCGAAGGTGCCATCATTAGCCACCTCGATCTCGTCGAAATCAATGACGTGACTGGGGTCCGGTACATACTTCCGCAGTTGGGATACGTGAAACACATTGTGAACATGACTCAGCGATGGCGGTAAGGCCAACCGGTATGCTAAATCCCCAACTCTCTTTAGGATCTCAAATGGTCCGATATATCTCGGACTAAGCTTGCCTCTTCTCCCAAAACGGAAAATCCCTCGTGTAGGAGACACCTTCAATAGTACGTGGTCCCCAGCGTCGAACTCTAGAGGGCGACGACGTACATCGGCATAAGACTTCGCCGACTGGGGCCAGCAGTCTCTCTCGAATCAAGGCTATCTTCTCTTGAGTCTGAATAATCAATTCCGGTTCCGTCCCGATCAAATCCGAAGAATCATCCCAGCACAGGGGCGATCGGCATCTTCTCCCGTATAACGCTTCAAATGGTGCCATCTTAATTGAAGCATGCCAACTATTATTGTAGGTGAATTCAACTAATGGTAAATGAACTTCCCAATCAGTTGACCAATCCAAGGCACAGGCTCTAAGCATGTCTTCTACAGTCTGAATAGTCCTTTCGGATTGACCGTCCGTTTGGGGATGATAAGTTGTACTAAAATTGAGCTCAGTCCCCAAAGCCCTGTGAACAGCTTTCCAGAAGTGTGACACGAAGCGACCATCTCGATCCGAAATAATGGTCTTCGGCGTCCCGTGCAATCTGACTATCTCCGCAATAAATATTCGTGCCAATCTCTCGGGTCCCCAAGTATCTTTAATTCCCAGGAAATGAGCCGACTTGGTTAGTCGATCAACTACAACCCAAATCATGTTCATTCCCGTTCTAGTCCTTGGCATACTAGTAATGAAGTCCATCGAGATATCCTCCCACTTCCACTCAGGGATCGGAAGCGGTCTTAACATTCCGGCAGGTCGTTGATGTTCAATCTTAACCTGCTGACAAGTCAAACACTTTGAAACGTACTCCGCTACGTCCTTCTTCATATTCCCCACCGGAAGTTTTGCTTTAAATCTTTATACATCTTACTACCGCCTGGTGAATAGAATAGGGCGCGCTATGAGCTTCCTTCAAAATTGTCCGTCTCAAATAATCGTCTCTGAACGCAAAGTCGACTCTGAAATCTCGAATTCCATCGTCTTGTATCACGAATCCTGGGGCTTTTCCTTTCTTGACTTCGTCATATAATCGAAGAATCGGAGAATCGTTCGATTGTTTAGACTTGATCTCCTCGACTAGTGATGAAGTCAGTTCCATCACATAAAGTTGTCCTTGGATTCCCAGTACCCATACTTCAATCCCCTCGCGGATCAGTTCCCGTTGAATACTGGTTTGGGATGTAAGTGCTTCCAACACTCGGAGAGAAACGGGTTTTCGGCTCAAAGCATCGGCTACTACATTTGCTTTCCCCGGATGATAGAGAATCTCCAAGTCGTAATCCTTGATCAATTCCACCACCTTCTACGCCTCATGTTTAATTCTTTACATTGAAAATGTATTTGAGGCTCTTATGATCTGTAAAGATCGACAATGAGTGTCGTACAAATAATGTCGCGATTTTCAAGGCAAAGACCACACCGCTAGCTCCGGATCATGAGTCGGATAATTAACCCGTACGGTTTCAATTGTCGAGAAGCATAAGCAATCACTTTATCCTTACGCATCAACACACAACCCAAACCTTGATTTGAAGCGTCCAGTATACCATGAATCCATCGGTTCCCTCTCGGTGCTAATATAGGTGTCGTCGCCGTCTCCTCTTAAGTTCGTCAAAACCACTGACATTTCTCATTCCACGTGAACTTTTGAGTTTTCTCAGAATAAATGAGTGAGCGGACGAGCAATTTTGGAAAATCCCTCTACAAAGCGGCGATAATATCCGGCAAGTCCTAAGAAGCTTCGGACTTCTTTCACGTTTTAGAGCTTCCCACTCCAAGATTGCTTCGACTTTCTTGAGTCCACCTGAACTCCGTCGGATGATATCACATGCCCAAGGAAGGTTACTTCCTTAAGCCAAAATTCGCATTTAGAAAGCTTAGCATACAGCTGTTCCTTTCTCAAGATGCTCAAAACCACACGTAAATGTTCAGCATGTTCCTCTGCGTCCCTCGAATATATCAAGATGTCGTCAATGAAAACGACCACAAATTTATCCAAGTACTCCAAGAATACCCTATTCATCAATTGCATGAATACCGTAGGAGCATTGGTAAGTCCAAATGGCATCACTACAAATTCATAATGCCCGTACCGGGATCTGAAAGCAGATTTCGGTATATCCGATTCCTTAATTCTCAATCGATGGTATCACGATCGCAAGTCAATCTTCGAGAATACCCTTGCCCTTGCGTTGATCAAACAAGTCGTCGATCCGAGGTATAGGATACTTATTCTTGATCGTCATCTTGTTAAGCTCCTGTAATCAATACATCGGAGGGATCCGTCTTTCTTAGGACAAAGAGAACGGCGCTCCCAAGGAGAAACGCTAGGTTGAATATAGCCCTTCTACAACAATTCCGGTTGTTTCTTGAGTTCATACATCTCGGTTGGCGCCATGCGGTATGGTGCTCGAAATAGGAGCTGCTCCGTGCTCTAACTCGATGGTGAATTCCACTTCTCTTTGCGGAGGTAACCACAGTAGCTCGTCGGGAAATACATCTGAGAACTCATTCACAATTGAAATAGACGAGAGCTCTACTCCTTCCTCTTTCCTCATGGCATAACACCAAAGTCCATGACATCCCTGTTTCAGCAATTTCACGGCTCTCATTGCCTTGATCAATTTCCCCGAGCTTCCCGGTCTCCATCCTCGGAATAAGTGTTCAGATCCGTCATCAGCAATGATGGAAATGACTCTCTCTCGGTAATTCAGCACAGCTCCATAACGGTTGAGCCAATCATCTCCGAGAATTAAATCGTCACCGCAGATGTCAACCACAATAAGATTCGATGGCCAATCTCTTCCTTCTATAGATACTGGGAAATCCTTAGCTTCTAAGGTTCCCACAATTTTCTCTCCGCTCGGTAATCCCACAACATAAGGTTCACAATTATACAAGCACGAGATGTTCAAACGATTAACACAGTTCAAAGATATAAAAGAATGCGTGGCTCCTGAATCGAACAAGACACTAACTGGTTGCAAAAGGATCTGAATCGTACCTGATGCAACAGCTGTGTTCTGATCATCAGATTTCCTCATCTCGTACAGGCGTGGAGGAACGGACCCAGCACTGGATGCCTCTCTCTTCCCAACGTTCTGCTGCTGAAATCCACTCTGTTGCGTCTGGTTCACACTTGTTTCCTTCGGAACTAGCGCTGGAGTGCGAGTACCAAAGGATCGGGTCGCATTCCCACAAAATGTTGCGCGATGTCCTTCCTGTCCACACTCGAAACAGGTCACAGCAGGCGCGAAACAATCCCGTCGAACATGTCCCGCCTTGCCACAGTTGTAACACTTCTTCCCTATGTCGAAGCTTGATCGGTGCGGTCCGGAACTTCTTTCCTCCTCGACTAGGATGCGGAGGTCTCCTGGATGAGTGAAAAGAGGACTGACCCCGGCGGGGCCCGCTATTCTTATTCTCCGCGAAGTTGCCCGACACCTTCTGTTTCTTTGATTCCATCGATTTCTCTACTGCTGCTTCCTTCATATCGTAGGCCAACGCCTTGTCCACGAGCATCGCCTCAAGGTGGTACAATCAAATCCGGACATATATTGTGAATTTCCGCTTCATTCGCATGTCAAAATGGAAAATCCTTTCCGCCTCGGTCTGACTGTGTGGCGCACATAAGTCATTTGGTGATTAAAAGTCTTAATCACTTTCACGGATGCGTCCGAGTTTTGTGGGGAGAAAAACTCCCGAACTCGGGCCTCTCTAATCAGGCGAGGACAATACTGTGCCTCCATCATCAACTTGAAATCTGTCCAGTCAGCATTATGCTCCTCTGGTCGAATGGCCTCCCACCAGTCGAAAGCCTCCCCGGTCAAAAGATACTGGGCGACCGGAACCTTCCTCTCGTTGGGACAGTTAATCCCCGCAAAAATCTTCTCTAATTCCCTCAGCCAATGATCCCACGAAAGCGTCTCAGTGGAACCGTCAAATTTCGGAGGATGCAATTTGACCACCTCGGTAAGCCATTTATCTCCCCGATTATCCACGTTATTCTGCTGTCCCATCGCCGTCTGCATGCGATCCACAACTTGAGCAAACTGGTTTATCTGGGCAACCACCTGCTGAAGCACTCCCGGCACGTTAGGATCTGCATTATTATTTGCCGATCCCTGTTGTCCCCCGGAATGTGAATCCGTTTGACTAGCGGCTATCTCTGGGGTAGATACCGACTCTTCTTGCCTTGTGTTACCACATCCGCGTCCACGACCGCGTCCGCGTCCACGACCTCCTCTCAACATACTGTAAACATAAATACTCAATATCCAAGACAAACTTTCTCAAAGTACATTCATTAATGTTTACAAGACGCGAATTAAATAAAGCAGTAGTATTCGAGATTAGGAAACTTACAACCACAGTCCACACGACGATGCTGGCTCAGCAGTGATGTTACGAACGACCAATAATCAATAACGTAAACAGACCCAACTAACCCGACTGCCAAGATATCCATAAATCTTAGCTCCGATACCATATTCTGTAACACCCCGAGATATTCGGAATAATTACAGCGCCGTAAACCCTTTGGGTAAGGATTTACAAGGCTAATTTTAAAAAGAGTGCAAATATAAACCAATCGTACAACTGAAGTTTAAAGACATATTTGATTCAACCGATCAAAGAGTTAATTTATACAACCATATCGAAAGGACATTATTAAAACAGACGTACTCGAGTACTAAAAGAAACAAGAAAACAACTCTCGACAACAATAACATCAATCACATCACTGAGCCATCTCATCGTCTGCCGTTTGCATGGTCGCCTCCCCGCTCCTCGGCTACCTGAACATCAAAACAATGTCCACCCCCGAAGGGGTTAGCAAAACGATGCTAGTACAAGTATCATAATACAATAAATCATCAATGCATCATAAAACATGCAAAACGGACTTCCGCTACCGGAATCCAACGATGCGAATCCTCACGATCCCATCAATACAATACAGGGTAATCCAGCGATCCAGCGCCCTTGGTATAGATCCCCATGATGATCCCGTCGGACCAACACATGGTGGAAAACCCGTCCAGCGATCCAGCGCCCTCAGCATAGATCCCCATGATGATCCCGTCGGACCAACGCATGGTGGACATTCGATCCAGCGCCCTCAGCATAGATCCTCATGACCCCCTCGGATCATTTATACCATAATCAATCAATTATGCATACACATATGCATTTCAATATGTTCATCAACACGAACAAACAACAACGAATATCACGCGAATTTCCAGAAATACATCTCATATACAGAATATGAACAATACCATAAGCATGATAAATCAAACTCGACATATGATAGTTGCCTCGAAAATGGCAAGACGAAATACTTCAAAGATCTCGACACACTCGAAGGCCGCCTCCTTCGATCAACGTAACAAGCTCGAACCTTAACAAAAGGAATGATATATAAATCATCTCAAGTCGAACGATGGCCTAACAATTCGGTCTATGGCCGAAAAGCTCAAAATAACCAATCGCTGGATCATGAAGCGTGCGCTCATTTCTCGTAACGCGGCGCTAAGCAGCTCGTTAGCGACGCTATCGTGAAAGACTAGCGTGCGCTAGTTACGAATCGCGATTTGCACCGGCCGATATATAACGTGCGCTACGACGTTTAATACGATCTTGAACCCCGATAGCGCACGTTAACTCACACATGTTAGCGTGCGCTAATCTTGCATGGCAGAATACCGCAAACCGAAAACTGGGTTGAATGGTGAAGGACTCATGAATTCTACCATGATAATACAAGTTATCCTCGGGCATGTCATACTAATAAGGTTTGTGGAAGTTTTATGGTTATGAAATACGAATATACGGGTAGTCAACTCGACATCATAATTCATCTACAATCTCTAAGAAATAATCTAAGTTCCATTTGTTCTACGTTCCAAAACACATGATTCCATCGTATAAAACGTATCAACTGGGTAAAATATCCGGTTACTGATCATAACTCGATTGAACATGCTTAGGAGTCCTTATAATAAGATGGTTCAAAGGTTCATACGATATATAGTGCCGATACGTCAAAAGTATCCTTCTAACATGTGATGACCGATTAAAAACGAAATACCAGCTATCCAAACATGATTCAAACTTCCTTAGGAACATTACTAACATTGGTGAAGAATCACCTACCTCAAGTAGTGAAGAACACGGAGGAAAATGAAGCAATCCGACACCGAAAGCTTGAACACCAATCTCCAATGATATATGATCTTAAATCACGAATCAGGATGTTGATATGAAGTGTTTGTGGTGAAGGAAGTTATGTTCTAAGTGTAGGAATTCGGGTAATGAGAGTAGAGAAAACTGAAATCTCGAATAGGATGATGTCCTATTTATAATAAATGGCTATTAGCGCGCGCTAGACCCTGTTCGTAGCGTGCGCTAACGGCTCACAGTCTAAACTGTACTCGGCACTTAGCGTGCGCTACGCATATACCTGTAGCGTGCGCTAAGGCGTTGACTCGGCTTTTCCCGAAAGCCGTCCAGGTACATCCGACACAATCCGACAAGGGTCCCCCGGCCAGATCTCACCTACCGCACGTCTCAATCGATTTGACCATGCATAGCGTGCGCTAATGACCCTCTGTAGCGTGCGCTATGAATCCCCGTTAGCGTACGCTACACTCAGCCTGTAGCGTGCGCTACATGTACGGAATTTCAATCTCTAAAACACATACACGAAATTATACACTCGACAACATCGGATTATAAAATACGGAGAATAGTACTTAGACAAAAGTACAATCATTACAATATCACGAGTTCTAATTACATAACAGAAATCTCGGGTATTACAGAGGCTGCTCGGAAAAAGAACTCCGAGTTTGCCGACAGGATCGTGGCTATGGAGAAGGATTCCTTGGACGCGGCTAAATGGGCAAGTCAAGATTTTGAGCTGGCGAGACAGGATTCGGAGCGAGCCCGGGCGACGGTCGTACGCGGCTGCTCAGAAGGAAGCTAATCAGCTGAAGGTGACCGTCGCCCGGCTGACTAGCGAGCTGGCGTCGTCGAGGGGAGAAACGGCTGCTAAGGAGTCCGAGCTCCAAGGTGCGCATCAGGCGGTTGCGGAGTTGAAAGGAAAGCTGAAGGCGACCGAGGTCGATCCTTTTCTCAACATGGAGTTCGTCAGCGAGTTTGCCTACTACATGGCGTTCGCTGACTCACTCCGCGCCGCTAAGAAGGGAGGGTTGGAGGTCGGCCCTCTGGCTAAAAACTTCAAGGCTTATGCGCTGGAGCATCCTCTGCATCCCGCCTTCTCCGTGCCGATTCTTGGGCCTCTCGGATCTCGGCGTAGACCTGAGATGGTACCCGATTCCCGAAAATCTCGTTCATCTAAATGCCCCATAGAACGGGAAGGCAGTTCCGGAAGCCGGCGGGGGAGCACGGGCCGATCCAGCGGCCGAAGGTGAAGGCCAGGCCGGGGTAGCCTGAGGTTTTACATCCTTCTTTTTGTTTTATTTTGGCTTGTATTTTTTGTAGCTTTCCTTGTACTTCTGCCTTCGGGCGACCGTGATTGTACTTTTGTATTCCAAGTAATGAAATGAATATTTGCTTCTCTGATTTCTTGCTTGAATGATTGTCTTTCTGAGTCTTTGCATGACTTTATACAAGTGTGTGAGGAAAGATTGTTGCGTGTATAGCTCCAAGTGAATTGGCAAACTCATATTGATAACTTTTTACAACAAAGTCGATCGCTGCGCATACATCTGAACAATGTCGATCGCCGTACAAGTAATTGGGTAAGGACAAGCGTGGTATACATAGCTCCGCCCTTCCCCCTTGTTTTTGTTTACTTAGTGAAAGTAAGGGGACGAAAATAAATCGTTGAGTGAGCGGTCTTCAATTTTGCAGATTCCTCGAGGAAGGCCGACCATTCCGGCCTAGAGGAACCGTGTACGATCGCGGAGTTTGATGGAACCGACCTCCACGACCATATCTTGTGCGTGAGCGACATTCCGTCTGATGGCCAACTTCTCGCGACTCACTTAATTGTGAGGGTCCTCCGTAGGCTGCTCCCGCCTCGTATTTAAACAAAGGGCGTGCGGTCTTGGTCTAGAGGAGTCCTTGCACAGGGCGTCGTCGGATTAATCGACTCCACGACCGCGGCTTGTTAGCACTTTTGTACCTCGGACCGTCATGTTAGATGGCGATCCTCGACGGTATACGTTGTGAAGGGGGAGGGACGCGTCGCATTGTCCGGATCCACCATGTTAGGTGATGGACCTTTGAGGGCGAGCGAACGTGTCCACAGATCTGTTTTGGAGGGCCCTTTGGCTACGCCCACCTCGTATTTAAACGAAGGGCGAGCGATTTCTGCCCAAAGGGACCTTGAACGGGCACAGAGAACGGTTCCATCGTTCTCCATAGCCATGTCGACACTCTTCTACCTCGGATCGTCATGTCAGATGGCGATCTTCGACGGTATATGTTGTGTAAGGGGAGGCGATCGCTGCCTAGGCCCATCATGTTTAATGACGAACTTTAGAGGGCGAGTGAATCATCCTCTGATTTGTTTTGGAGGGTCCTTCGGCTACGCCCGCCTCATATTTAAATGAAGGGCGAGCTATCGCTGCCCAAAGGAACCTTGAATGGACGGATCGTCGGTTTCATCGACCTTCGCGACCATGGCGGCACTTTTCTACCTCGGACCGTCATGTTAATTGGCGATCCTCGACGGTATACGTTGTGCTAGGGAGGCGATCACTGCCTAGGTCCATCATGTTAAATGACGAACTTTAGGGGGCGAGCGGGTCGTCCTCTTTTTCGAAGCGTTGTTCAGGTAGTAGCCTTTGGTTTGACGTGGTGGGGATCGAGGAAAGACTTCCGAAGTTCCCACCTCTTGATTGAAGCATGCAGATCCGGCCGCCGAGGTTGATCGAGGGTCCGACTCGTATGAGCTTTCCGGCTTGTCGCGTTCGACTCTGGCGACTGTATCGGGAGATTGATGGGCCACCGGCTAAGTCAATAAACTGTCCAGCTTGCCCTCCTCGAACAATCTCCAGAGTTGTTTGAGGACGTCGCGGCATTGGTTGGTGATGTGGCTGGGACTCTTGTGGTACGCACAATATTTATTGTGGTCTAGATGATCGTTGTCCCTTATCGCCTTTGGATTTCTTAGTGGTTCGTGCCCCTTGATGGCGTAAAAAATGTGGGCCGGAGTTCGGTTGAACTTGTGGAGGATATGGGCTTCCACATCCTCGAAGGCCTTGAAATCGCCGGGTGGCTTGCCGACCGCCTTGTTGGTTTTGACGATCGCCGTCTTTCGGACGGGAGGCGGCGTCCCCTCACCTAGGCGGAGGGTGAGCAGCCTCTGCCTGGCCAGAAAATCAGCAGCCTTAGCGCGGAAGATCGCATAGGTCGGGGGTGTCCTTTGTGAGGTGTCTAAACATGGGTGAATGACCATAAAATCCCCCCAAGAACGAGTAGAGAGCGAGCTCGTCGCTGATGGGCTCGCCGGTGAGGACTATTTCATCCACCCGGTCGATGTAATCTGCGTCGGTCTCGTCTTTCCCCTGCCTGATTTTCATCATGCGGTGGGGGCCTTCTGGTCTGGCGACCTTGGCGGCGAAGAATGATGTGAAGTCGCTCGCCAGTTTCTCAAAGGAATTGACCGATCGCGGTGGCAGTGAGATGTACCACCTATGGGCCAGATCGCCCAATGTCAACGGGAATATTCGGCACCTGGTCGCATCTGATGCCCCACACCCGGTCATGTAGATCCGGAAGTTCCTTAGGTGAGTCTCGGGGTCCGATCTCCCTTCATACAAGGGTGTTTTGGGAGGGTAGATCCTTGGTTGCACGGGGGCAAGCTCGATGTGGACCGCGAGTGGCTCAGTCGGTCTGATGATCTTTCTACTGGAGCTTGCCCCAGTTTCCATGAGCGCTTTCATCTCGTCGAGCTGGCGCTGCATAGCGGACATTGCCGCGGCCTGGCTGCTCGCGGCTAGGCGCTCGGAGCGGGGGCCGAGGCGATCAAGTACTGACCCCCTGAATCCGCTGTCTATGATGTCCTTGCCGAGTGGCTTGACTTTTCGGCGGATGGGGGCTAAACGGTTGACCTGTATTTGGTTGGGAGTTGGGTATGCCGAACTCCTGGTGACGGACTCGGATTCTGTCGTCTCGTGGTTGGGGCCAGAATGCCCCGGTCGCCATGATGGGTCGCTTCCTAGCCGGCTGAAGACGGAACCGTCCCGCTTCGCGAGAGCCTTTTCTCATGAATCGGGGCTTTCTGACGATCGCTCGACCAGAAACCCCTTGAGCTTCCATTTGCCTGCGCGGCGGATGGTCGACGGGGTTATAGCGGGCGCTGCGCATGCTCTCCGTCGCTCCCTTAGGATGGCCATAGCCTCCTCGATCTGTTCCCCAGTTTGGAACTGGTCGAGCGAGAGGTTGGGGCCGTCCCTCAGGGGCGGGATCGAGAGTCTCGCGTCGCCGCGGCTACCCTCTGCCGTAGGTTGGGGCTCGGATTGAGTCCGGCGGATCGCAGAGAGGGTCTCTTCGATGTGGTGGCAGACGTCATGATTCTGAAGGTTTTTCTTTGAAGAATAGTGAGTGTTTCTTCAAGTATATGCCCCAGAGAACAGTGAGTGTTCTTCGAGACGGTCGGAATGAAAATGAAGGTTAAGAGCCCCTTCCTCTAGCGCTAATTGTTGTTACCCAAAATATTATCCGGAGATGATATTGCTGGAATGGATAAGTAACAAACAAAATGCGAGAGCACGCCCGTGAGGAAGTAAATAACACAAGATTTTCCGGGGTTGTTAGTCCCGGGCTTGAATGCTCTCGCGAGATATTATTAATACGAATACTTGAGAGTACAAATATTAATGTTAGAGTACAATTACAATGAGTGTAAAGACCCTAGTTATCTTAGCTCTTGAGTGCTGAAGATTGCCGGAAGAACCAGAGTTGATGCTCTGTGAGTTCTTGTAACAACGATGGAGTGCTGTGTTGACTATGAGAAATCGATGGTCTCTCACTGAGAGAATTAGCTGAACTCTCGTATGAAGTAGTTTCTGTACTTGTGGACCTTTAGATCTGGAGTTCTCTGAACTGTAGGGAGTTCTCGTTTCTACCGACCTTCTTTTGGTTAAGAGGTTCTGAGAGAGAAGTCCTGGATAGATTCAAGAGAAAGCTGAGAGAGTGAATTTCTGAACCTTTCTCCAGTTGCTGGAGGTTCTCTATTTATAGGACTGGGAGTTGCTGGGCGATCGCCTCTGCTGTATTATAATAAGCGGGCGATCGTCTTTAGCACATGGATTGGTCTCCTTAAAGTCCGCAGCAGCTGCTGGTAGCCGGATGTGCGAACCAATGAGAGGCCAACACGCGTCTATGTCGCTGTCTTGGGAGGGCCCACCTAGGACCTTTCGGCGGGTCTGTCGGTAGGTGAAGTCGTCCTTGTCACTGACAGCTGCTGATGGGCTGGAGTCAACGATCCGTGTTCTGCGGCGCCATTCGCGGATCTGCACATGGGTCCTTGCTTCGTGATCCAGTCTTTGTAGACTTGACGGATGTTGTCTTTTCATGGTATGAGGCGGTCGTCCGTGATCGGGCACTTGAAACGATCGCTAGTTGCCGGGAGACGATCGCCTTGGGAGTCGATCGCTCGGCGCTGGGTCCTGTTCTGGGTCCTTCGATCGGCAAGTCTGCCTTGTTCTATTTGACTCTGGTTCGGTTGCCCGGTATTTGTGCCGATCGCCTGTTGAGGTGTATAAATCTCGACACAACAATTACCCCCCAGCTTGCTCCGATGTTGAAGACATGGGGTGAGGTGGCTCCACTGGCGATCGCTTTGATTTTAGACGAGCGACCTTCTATGAGTTTATACGATCGTTTTTTGAGCGGACTGATTTTGAATTTGGACGACCTGGTCGGTCTGTGAAATGAACGGGAAATGACAGCGGGCTCGAAACTCCGCGGGGGTACGTGTCGCGATGCGATTGGAGGAGTCCGACGGTTAGTTAAGACTCCTCGCCTGGCGTGTCCTTGAAACGGCGCGTATGCGGGTTTCAAGGGGGGCATTGATTGCGACTTTATCCGGCGGTTGCACTTCAGCCCTCGAGATTTTCCTTATTTGCACGGAAGCCCCAGCATTCTCCTATAAAAAGGGTCTGGGTTATAGAGTTAAAAACCTTATGCGATTTCATCGGAGAGGAAGATAGCCGAAAATTTTCTGAAGCTTTTGTCTGCCGATCGTCGATCGACTCAATCCTTCGGTAAGAAACAATCCTCTTTTTCCCTTTTCTTTGTTTTTGAGAATGTCTGGAGTACCTACAATGTATGAAACGGGCATCACCTCCGTCGCCGGGACTTCGACTGTCCGGGAAGGATCCTCTGCAGAATTCTATATGGAGAGAGCTGCCGAAGCTATCCGCGCTGAAATTAATCCCGCGGAAGTCGAGGAACTATTCAACGAGGCCGATGATGCCAGGGAGGCGGCGGTTGAGCAAAAACGCTTGCCGGTGGAGAAGGAGTTGGCGGTGAGGGCATACTGGGAGCAACATAGCGCCTTCGGCCAAGCCTATTTAGCCTTTGCAGAAATCATGGAGAGATTGGGCGGTCTGTGCCCCAATTTCGACTATCGGGAGTACTCGATCGACCATCCCTATTAATCCGCGAAGCGGTCGCTGTTCCGGGTCGCGCAGCGCTCCCCGTGGTCCCTTGGCCAGATCAGGAGCTCGGCGACCAAGGAGGACTTGGCCATCTGGAGGTCGAGGTACCATGTCCCTTCTGATGTGGACCTTTTCGCGCCTGCCGAGAATGAGCGAGCCGACCAACCTCCGGAGGGCATGGTCGCCGTGAATGAGGTGATAATGGAGGTCGGGCTATGGTTCCCACTATCATTTGCCGTCTCCAATTTGCTGGTCGCCTAGAATGTGGCGCCGCTTCAGCTAACGCCGAACGCCTGGCTCCAGATTGTCTGTGCCCTCACTTTGTTCGGCGGTCACCGACTGTACCGCCTTCCCTCGCCGTTGGAGATGAACCACCTATTCAAACTTACGGTTCAGAAAGGGTCTGTATGCTCAGATATGTTCTGAACTTATCTAATTTGGTCTTCCTTTTGCAGGCTTCCATATTCCGGCGGTTGACGAGCTACCTTTTGACTTTACGGTCGTGCAGGAGTGGATCTGCGATCTTAGGACGATGATATAGATGCTCGCCGGATTAACAAAGAGAGTTGTTGGTTGTCTGCTCGGTTATTTCGTTTTCCGCGCCACCTTTTGGTCCCAGGTATGAATTTCCACGATCTCCTTTTGCTTGGCGATCGTCCTGTTTGAGGGAGGTGTCTAACCATTGTTTGATCGTTTCTTTTTTCAGAGGTCCGTTTCCCTCGCTTCCTGGAGCCTCCGCCAGAGATTGCTATGTCGAACCCTGGAGTCTTAAGTCGCCTGCGCCAGAAGAAGTCGAGTCGAGTTCCCCCGGTAGCGCTACCTCTTATCCCGGAGGTGAGGCCTCATGTGGAGCCGATCGCTGCGTAGGAGGAGGTTCGGGAGGGGGGACTCCGGCTGAACCGCAAGCGATAGAGGTCGGGGGAACCCCCAGTCTCTGCCCCTGCTGGTGAGCCGCCGATCGCCACGCCTCCGCTTACCGCGGTCTTCTTGGTGGATGAGCCTACGCCTTTGTCGGCTTTCCTGCAGGCCATGGCGATTGCCGAGGCCGAGACCCCTCGTGGGAAACCGTTTTTCAGCCGCGACCCCGAGAAAGCCGAGAGGTAGGCTTTTGTTGTTTTGCCGAGTTGTCACTTGCGTAGGAGATGTGCTAACTCTTCTATTCTTGATGCAGGATCCGCTGCACCAATCCGAATTGCTCGCCGTTGGTAGTGGATTTCCTCGCGATCCGATCTCCTCGCGAGGCCTGTGACGTCCCGCAATACGTCTCCCGGGCTGTCTCTGCTCTGCCGAAGGCCTGGACGACCGATTTGGATGCGATCGCCCACCAGCGATCCGGGGACTCGATACAGGCGGCCTTCGCTCTATCCCTCCAGGCGGCGACGATGGCTGCCCAAGCTGTGAAGGACTTCGAAGGGCGCCCTTCTACTTCCCGTCTTCAGGCGGACCTCGAGGCTGCTCGGAAAAAGAACTCCGAGTTTGCCGACAGGATCGTGGCTATGGAGAAGGATTCCTTGGACGCGGATAAATGGGCAAGTCAAGATTTTGAGCTGGCGAGACAGGATTCGGAGCGAGCCCGGGAGACGGTCGACCGGCTTCGGGATCAGATGACAGAGGCCCGTCGGTCGTACACGGCTGCTCAGAAGGAAGCCGATCAGCTGAAGGTGACCGTCGCCCGGATGACTAGCGAGCTGGCGTCGTCGAGGGGAGAAACGGCTGCTAAGAAGTCCGAGCTCCAGGGTGCGCATCAGGCGGTTGCGGAGTTGAAAGGAAAGCTGAAGGCGACCGAGGTCGATCCTTTTCTCAACATGGAGTTCGTCAGCGAGTTTGCCTACTACATGGAATTCGCTGACTCACTCCGCGCCGCTAAGAAGGGAGGGTTGGAGGTCGGCCCTCTGGCTAAAAACTCCAAGGCTTACGCGCTGGAGCATCCTCTGCATCCCGCCTTCTCCGTGCCGATTCTTGGGCCTCTCGGATCTCGACGTAGACCTGAGATGGTACCCGATTCCCGAAAATCTCGTTCATCTAAATGCCCCGGAGAACGGGGAGGCAGTTTCGGAAGCCGGCGGGGGAGCGCGGGCTGATCAAGCGGCCGAAGGTGAAGGCCAGGCCGGGGAAGCCTGAGGTTTTACGTCCTTCTTTTTGTTTTATTTTGGCTTGTATTTTTTGTAGCTTTCCTTGTACTTCTGCCTTCGGGCGACCGTGATTGTACTTTTTTATTCCAAGTAATGAAATGAATATTTGCTTCTCTGATTTCTTGCTTGAATGATTGTCTTTCTGAGTCATTGCATGACTTTATACAAGTGTGTGAGGAAAGATTGTTGCGTGTGTAGCTCCAAGTGAATTGGTAAACTCATATTGATAACTTTTTACAACAAAGTCGATCGCTGCGCATACATCTGAACAATGTCGATCGTCGTACAAGTAATTGGGTAGGGACAATCGTGGTATACATAGCTCCACCCTTCCCCCTTGTTTTTGTTTACTTAGTGAAAGTAAGGGGACGAAAATAAATCGTTGAGTGAGCGGTCTTCAATTTTGCAGATTCCTCGAGGAAGGCCGACCATTCCGGCCTAGAGGAACCGTGTACGATCGCGGAGTTTGATGGAACCGACCTCCACGACCATATCTTGTGCGTGAGCGACATTCCGTCTGATGGCCAACTTCTCGCGACTCACTTAATTGTGAGGGTCCTCCGTAGGCTGCTCCCGCCTCGTATTTAAACGAAGGGCGTGCGGTCTTGGTCTAGAGGAGTCCTTGCACAGGGCGTCGTCGGATTAATCGACTCCACGACCGCGGCTTGTTAGCACTTTTCTACCTCGGACCGTCATGTTAGATGGCGATCCTCGACGGTATACGTTGTGAAGGGGGAGGGATGCGTCGCATTGTCCGGATCCACCATGTTAGGTGATGGACCTTTGAGGGCGAGCGAACGTGTCCACAGATCTGTTTTGGAGGGCCCTTTGGCTACGCCCACCTCGTATTTAAACGAAGGGCGAGCGATTGCTGCCCAAAGGGACCTTGAACGGGCACAGAGAACGGTTCCATCGTTCTCCATAGCCATGTCGACACTCTTCTACCTCGGATCGTCATGTCAGATGGCGATTTTCGACGGTATATGTTGTGTAAGGGGAGGCGATCGCTGCCTAGGCCCATCATGTTTAATGACGAACTTTAGAGGGCGATCGAATCATTCTCTGATTTGTTTTAGAGGGTCCTTCGGCTACGCCCGCCTCGTATTTAAACGAAGGGCGAGCGATCACTTCCCAAAGGAACCTTGAATGGACGGATCGTCGGTTTCATCGACCTTCGCGACCATGGCGGCACTTTTCTACCTCGGACCGTCATGTTAATTGGCGATCCTCGACGGTATACGTTGTGCTAGGGAGGCGATCACTGCCTAGGTCCATCATGTTAAATGACGAACTTTAGGGGGCGAGCGGGTCGTCCTCTTTTTCGAAGCGTTGTTCAGGCAGTAGCCTTTGGTTTGACGTGGTGGGGATCGAGGAAAGACTTCCGAAGTTCCCACCTCTTGATTGAAGCATGCATATCCGGCCGCCGAGGTTGATCGAGGGTCCGACTCGTATGAGCTTTCCGGCTTGTCGCGTTCGACTCTAGCGACCGTATCGGGAGATTGATGGGGCACCGGCTAAGTCAATAAACTGTCCAGCTTGCCCTCCTCGAACAATCTCCAGAGTTGTTTGAGGAGGTCGCGGCATTGGTTGGTGATGTGGCCGGGACTCTTGTGGTACGCACAATATTTATTGTGGTCTAGATGATCGTTGTCCCTTATCGCCTTTGGCTTTCTTAGTGGTTCGTGCCCCTTGATGGCGTAAAAAATGTGGGCCGGAGTTGGGTTGAACTTGTGGAGGATATGGGCTTCCACATCCCCGAAGGCCTTGAAATCGTCGGGTGGCTTGGCGACCGCCTTGTTGGTTTTGACGATCGCCGTCTTTCGGACGGGAGGCGGCGTCCCCTCACCTAGGCGGAGGGTGAGCAGCCTCTGCCTGGCCAGAAAATCAGCAGCCTTAGCGCGGAAGATCGCATAGGTCGGGGGGTGTCCTTTGTGAGGTGTCTAAACATGGGTGAATGACCATAAAATCCCCCCAGGACCGAGTAGAGAGCGAGCTCGTCGCTGATGGGCTCGCCGGTGAGGACTATTTCATCCACCCGGTCCATGTAATCTGCGTCGGTCTCGTCTTCCCCCTGCCTGATTTTCATCATGCGGTGGGGGCCTTCTGGTCTGGCGACCTTGGCGGAGAAGAATGATGTGAAGTCGCTCGCCAGTTTCTCAAAGGAATTGACCGATCGCGGTGGCAGTGAGATGTACCACCTATGGGCCAGATCGCCCAATGTCAACGGGATTATTCGGCACCTGGTCGCATCTGATGCCCCACACCCGGTCATGTAGATCCGGAAGTTGCTTAGGTAAGTCTCGGGGTCCGATCTCCCTTCATACAAGGGTGTTTTGGGAGGGTAGATCCTTGGTTGCACGGGGGCAAGCTCGATGTGGACCGCGAGTGGCTCAGTCGGTCTGATGATCTTTCTACTGGCGCTTCCCCCAGTTTCCATGAGCGCTTTCATCTCGTCGAGCTGGCGCTGCATAGCGGCCATTGCCGCGGCCTGGCTGCTCGCGGCTAGGCGCTCGGAGCGGGGGCCGAGGCGATCAAGTACTGACCCCCTGGATCCGCTGTCTATGATGTCCTTGCCGAGTGGCTCGACTTTTCGGCAGATGGGGGCCAAACGGTTGACCTATATTTGGTTGGGAGTTGGGTATGCCGAACTCCTGGTGACGGACTCGGATTCTGTCGTCTCGTGGTTGGGGCCAGAATGCCCCGGTCGCCATGATGGGTCACTTCCTAGCCGGCTGAAGACGGAACCGTCCCGCTTCGCGAGAGCCTTTTCTCGTGAATCGGGGCTTCCTGACGATCGCTCGACCAGAAACCCCTTGAGCTTCCATTTGCCTGCGCGGCGGATGGTCGACGGGGTTATAGCGGGCGCTGCGCATGCTCTCCGTCGCTCCCTTAGGATGGCCATAGCCTCCTCGATCTGTTCCTCAGTTTGGAACTGGTCGAGCGAGAGGTTGGGGCCGTCCCTCAGGGGCGGGATCGAGAGTCTCGCGTCGCCGCGGCTACCCTCTGCCGTAGGTTGGGGCTCGGATTGAGTCCGGCGGATCGGAGAGAGGCTCTCTTCGATGTGGTGGCAGACGTCATGATTCTGAAGGTTTTTCTTTGAAGAATAGTGAGTGTTTCTTCAAGTATATGCCCCAGAGAACAGTGAGTGTTCTTCGAGACGGTCGGAATGAAAATGAAGGTTAAGAGCCCCTTCCTCTAGCGCTAATTGTTGTTACCCAAAATATTATCCGGAGATGATATTGCTGGAATGGATAAGTAACAAACAAAATGCGAGAGCACGCCCGTGGGGAAGTAAATAACACAAGATTTTCCGGGGTTGTTAGTCCCGGGCTTGAATGCTCTCGCGAGATATTATTAATACGAATACTTGAGAGTACAAATATTAATGTTAGAGTACAATTACAATGAGTGTAAAGACCCTAGTTATCTTAGCTCTTGAGTGCTGAAGATTGCCGGAAGAACCAGAGTTGATGCTCTGTGAGTTCTTGTAACAACGATGGAGTGCTGTTTTGACTATGAGAAATCGATGGTCTCTCACTGAGAGAATTAGCTGAACTCTCGTATGAAGTAGTTTCTGTACTTGTGGACCTTTAGATTTTGAGTTCTCTGAACTGTAAGGAGTTCTCGTTTCTGCCGACCGTCTTTTGGTTAAGAGGTTCTGAGAGAGAAGTCCTGGATAGATTCAAGAGAAAGCCGAGAGAGTGAATTTCTGAACCTTTCTCCAGTTGCTGGAGGTTCTCTATTTATAGGACTGGGAGTCGCTGTGCGATCGCCTATGCTGTATTATAATAAGCGGGCGATCGTCTTTAGCACATGGGTTGGTCTCCTTAAAGTCCGCAGCAGCTGCTGGTAGCCGGATGTGCGAACCAATGAGAGGCCAACACGCGTCTATGTCGCTGTCTTGGGAGGCCCTACATAGGACCTTTCGGCGGGTCTGTCGGTAGGTGAAGTCGTCCTTGTCACTGACAGCTGCTGATGGGCTGGAGTCAACGATTCGTGTTCTGCGGCGCCATTCGCGCATCTGCACATGGGTCCTTGCTTCGTGATCTAGTCTTTGTAGACTTGATGGATGTTGGCTTTTCATGGTATGAGGCGGTCGTCCGTGATCGGGCACTTGAGACGATCGCTAGTTGCCGGGAGACGATCGCCTTGGGAGTCGATCGCTCGGCGCTGGGTCCTGTTCTGGGTCCTTCGAACGGCAAGTCTGCCTTGGTCTATTTGACTCTGGTTCGGTCGCCCGGTATTTTTGCCGATCGCCTGTTGAGGTGTATAAATCTCGACACAACACCGTACAAATAGTGTCTCCATATCTTCAGGGCGAAAATAACAGCTGCCAATTCCAAATCGTGTGTTGGATAATTAACTTCATATGGCTTCAACTGCCGTGAAGGGTAGGCGATCACCTTCTCATTCTGCATCAGTACACAACTGAGACCTTGATTTGAAGCGTCATTGTAAACTATGAATCCTTCAGTTCCTTGTGGTAGTGTTAGAATTGGAGCCGTCGTCAATCTCTTCTTCAGTTAATCAAAACTGGCCTGACACATATCATTCCATTCAAACTTTTGGGTTTTCTGCAGTAATCGAGTAAGTGGACGGGTAATTTTGGAAAACCCTTCCATGAACCGACGATAATACCCAGCAAGTCCTAAGAAACTTCTGACTTCCTTCACGTTCTTAGGACACTTCCATTCAAAAATTGCCTCGACTTTCTGGGGATCTACTCGGACCCTTTCCGCTGATACCACGTGATCAAGGAACATCACTTCTTTTAGCCAGAATTCACATTTAGAAAGTTTGCCATATATATGCTCGCTCCTCAATAGGTCCAAAACGATCCGTAAGTGCTGCACATGCTCTTCCGGACTCTTAGAGTAGACCAAGATATCGTCGATAAACACAAATACGAATTTGTCCAAGTACTCTACGAATACTCGATTCATTAACTGCATAAACACAGCAGGCGCAGTAGTGAGACCAAACGGCATCACTACAAACTTATAGTGCCCGTAACGAGTTCTTAATGCTGACTTCGGAACATCGGATTCTTTAATCCTCAACTGATGGTATCCTAATCTCAAATCGAAAAAACACTGTAGCTCCTTGTAACTGGTCGAACAAATCATCAATCCGTGGCAATATGTACTTATTCTTGATCGTCATCCTGCTTAGCTCTCGGTAGTCGATGCACAATCGGAGCGATCCATCTTTCTTTCGAACAAATAGAACTGGTGCTCCCCAAGGCGAAACACTTGGATGAATATAGCCTCTGTCCAGCAATTCTCCCAGTTTCTTTTTCAGTTCATACATCTCGATAGGTGCCATTCGATATGGCGCCTTAGAAATTGGTGTAGCTCCCGACTCTAGCTCGATGGTAAACTCTACATATCGTTGTGGAGGTAGTCTAGGTAATTTGTCAGGGACCACGTCTGGAAATTCGCTCGCAAAAGCAATAGATGAAAGCTATACTCTTCCTTCTTCTTTCTTCATCGCATAACACCAGTACCCGGTACAGCCTTACTTTAGTAGTTTGACGGCTTTCATAGCATTGATCACTTTCCATGAGCTTCCTGGTCTCCATCCTTCGAATAATAATTCGAAACCATTTTCGGCTATCATCGAGATATTCCTCTTTCGGTAGTTCATAATATCTCCATAACGGCTAAGCCAATCATCTCCGAGAATCAGATCGTCTCCTTGTATCTCTACTACAATCAGATTTGAGGGTCACTCTTTGCCTCCAATTGATACAGGAAAATCTCTAGTTTCTAAATTCCCCACAATTATTTCCCCACTCGATAAACCCACAATATAAGGCTCACATTCATGAAAACAAGAAATGTTCAAACGATTAACACAAGACAATGATATAAATGAATGTGTAGCTCCTGTATCGAACAAAACACTAACTGGTTGCGAAAGGATCTGAAACCGTACCTGATGCGACAGCTGCATTATGATCGTCTGCCCTCCTCATCTCATAAAGGTGTGGAGGAGCGGACCCAGCACTCGATGCTTCTTTTCGATCGTACTGCCCTCTGCCTCTACCTCGGCCGAAATTCTAGGGTGGTTGAACACTCTGTTGCGTCTGAGGGACACTCGCCTCTTTCTGAATTGGCTGCGAAGTACGAGCTCCAAAATATTTTGCAGTCTCTTCACAGAACACCGCACGATGTCCTTCTCGTCCACAATCATAACACATCACGGAGGGAAGTGAGCAATCACGTCGATAATGTCCTGTCCTACCACAGTTAAATCATTTCCTAGTTGCATCTGCCATTGCTGAGACTGATCTGGAGTTCTTTCCACCTTTGGATGGATGCGGAGGCCTCTTGAATGAATGAAAGGATGACTGGGTTTTGCGGGGCCGGTCCCACTATTCTTGTGCTTTGCAAAACCACCAAAGACTTTCTATTTCTTGGACTCAGAGAACTTTTCCATAATTGCTTCTTTCATTTCATATGCCAGAGCTTTGTCTTGATACTGGCGTAGAGTGGTGCATTCAAAACCTAACATGTACCTCTGTATCTCCGGCTTCATTCTCGTATCAAAGTGAAGCATCATTTTTGCGTCCGTTCTGACCAGGTGTCGAACAAACGCCAGCTGCTAATTAAATGTCTTAATCATTTGGGCCACAGATACGTCCGAAGGTTGCGCGGAGAAGAACTCTCGAACCTTAGCTTCCCTCACCGGAGGAGGGCAGTATTGGGCTTCCATCATCAGTTTGAACTCTACCCCAATCGGCATCATGCTCAATAGGTCGGATGGCTTCCCACCACTCGGACGCTTTTCCCGTCAGGAAATATTGGGCAATGGGGGCTCTCCAGCCGTCCGGGCAGTTAATCCTGCAAATACTTTCTCCAGCTCTCTCAGCCAGTGATCCCATGTCGACGCCTCAGAAAAACCATCGAACTTCAGCGGATGCATCTTCGCCACCTCCTGTAGCCATCTATCTCCTCGATTTCCCAAGTTTGGGATGCCCTGCTGTCTCTCTCCCGGCTGCAATCCTACCGCCACTTGCATTCTGTCCACAACTTGAGAAAATTGGGTCATTTGGTTGACCACCTGACGAAGGATGTCTGGAACAACAGGTTCGGCATTTGCTTCCACGGTTTGCTATCATTCATTGTTGACGGACTCTTGTTGTTCGCCAGAACTGTGGTTAGCCAGATTTGACAGCGAATTAGGAACAGAGGGTGAATCTTCCCTCAGCATTTCTACGTCCGCGTCCACGACCGCGACCATGTCCACGTCATCCTCTCAACATACTGTAAGCGTAAATACTCAATATATAGGGAACAATATCGTCCTAACGTTCAATTATAAAAATGGTATAACATGAAAAAGACAAGATAGAGTTTAGGAAACTTACAACCGCCATTCACACGAAGACGTAGGCAGTATAGTGATGTTATTCGCGGCAGGTTACCTCAAAAGACACATATGAACCCTATTTTAACCCAACGGCCAAGATATCCATAATCTTAGCTCCGATTCCATATTCTGTAACACCCCGAGATATTCAGGATTATTACAGCGCCGTAAATCCTTAATATAAAGGATTTACTAGGCTATGAATTTAAAAACAACATTTATTAAATACCAACCGTAAAATTTATTATTACATCATAAGTCTGAAAAGTACAAATCAGCCAACACCCGTGGGTGAACCTCAAAAGACAAACAAAACAACAGCGTACTCGAGTACTTTATTAAAACACAATACAACTGACAAACCATCCCGGCTGTAACACCACTCTGCACCCTCGTCATCATGCATATCTAGTGGTTGTTTCCCCGTCCTCCTGTATCCTGAACATAAAACAAATGCCCACCCCCAAAGGGGTTAGCACAACGATGATAGTACAAGTACGATAATAATACAACAATAGATTATTCAACATCTCACGAAGAATAAAGACAACATCATCAACGACAACAATAACAACGAATCTCTACTACGAGAAGACTCACAATACCGTACACAACATGATAACCACAACATGACATCACAACATACACATGGTAATTCCGATGATCCAGCGTTCAGTGCATAGATCCCAAGATGATCCCGTTGGACCAACACGAGGTGGAAAAACATGTCCAATGATCCAGCACATGCTAGCATAGATCCCAAGATGATCCCGTCGGACCAACACTGTAACACCCCAAACTAGGTGGCTATCACAATGCCGTGGACCCCCAACTGAGACCCACTAGGCGAATGAAATACAATGATTTAAATAATATAATTGTAGTACCGAACCACATTATATTACCAATTACTCCGATGAGGAGTCTCAAGTACAATACACACAGGAATACAGAATACATATATATTTCATATGAAGATGAAATATACAACACCAAATTAAAATGAAAGTCCAAACGGAACTGCAGCGGAAAAAACACATGAATGAAACATGAATAGTTGGGAAGACTGGGGGCCCCTACTGGTATCACTGGAATTCCTCGCCGTCACCATTCTCTTCCAGTGCCTTTGCCTTGCCATGACCTAGAACAACTTCCCCAACGGGGTCAGTTACACAAAACAACAATCCTCAAGAGTTGAACAAATACAATAATCACATGTCTTAGTTATGAAATCAAGTCTGAAAGAGGGGCATCATAGTACGCCCGAGATGGGATGTGCAAGTTCACAAGTCGCCGAGTGTTCGGAAAACCCGCATAAACACACGCACTTGTGCCTAATTAGTCTCACGGAGGCACGTTACCATGTGCACAGTCCAATGTGTCGGATTACCCGCATAACACATGACCATCGTGTGCCCAACTAAAAATTCCACACATAACCAACCTGCAACGCAATATGATCCCGGAAGGTCACAAGAACAAAAGTGACTATGATGAATAATAATGAATAGAAATCCGATAAGGGCCAAGAATGACTCACCGAGGTTAGATAATAACACAATGAGTGATAGCTCAAATGAAATGATTGGAACCGTCGTTCCTCGTGAATTGAATGATTAGTTTGATAATTACAAGTCTCAACATGATTGATATAATATGAATGAATTATATGTATGAATGAAAAACAACGAAAGGAATGATTATCCTTTTAACTGAGCAAGAATTAACTTGCCTCAATACCGGTGAAGAAATGTCCTTCGTCGAACAAACGTCCCTAATGGAATTATCGGTCGCTCGAACAACCTTGAATAACACAATTACCAATAATTCGCTCAATATACGTATCAATTATGATCACAACCAACTCAAAAAGTCGATACAACAACTCAAAGTCGTTGGGGTAATTTAACAAACACGTTGTAAACAATCTTCTGTTTACAACCAATCTCAATTATATCGATACCAAGCCTCCAATGAGTGATTAAACCCAACCAAAACATCCTCAATACAATCAATAATCCAAAAGGAATAGACAATTTTATATTACGACAACATCTAATCGAAACCCCCAATCCCAAAATCAACATTCAAAATGTTCTTGAATAATCCTTCAACAATCCAATGATAATTCATAAAACTCATAATCATATGTATATACCTTCACATATCATGATTATAACATCCAAAACATCCTACTCCATCTCAAAATCGAAATCTAAGGTTTTGAAGAAATTGCCTTTGAAGATCCAAACTCTTCAATCCGTCGAACTCGTGTTTAATCGACTCTCCAAGCTCCACAATCGAAGATAGATGATTAGAACATGAACACAGAAGTGTTTTTATGATGAAAATCCTCTCCTAAGAAACTCTCTCTCGGACTGAAATGAAGAAATGAAGAAATGAGGCTGAAAAACCCGCACAGCTCCTTAAGTACTGCGTAGAGTTGTCCGTAACTCTCCTACCTTACGGCCGTAACTTTCCAAAGTCAACAACCTTATGGCCGTAACCTCATTTTCTTACGGGCGTAAGAAAGCTTCATCGAAAAATGAATAATGTCCAAACTCCCGGCCTTACGGCCGTAACACTTCGACCTTTACGGGCGTAACTACGCTACGTCGACAACACCCAGAACACCAAAATCATCTCTTACGGCCGTATCCTGCAACTCTTACGGCCGTAAGTTGGCTTTGGCAAAAATGTCCTTAAATCAACATACGGATGTTACGGCCGTAATGTAACCTATGTTACCGCCGTAACTCTCTGCTGGAGCAACTACTCCGCCTTCTCGTTACAAATGATGAATGATCCGACATACATAACTTGCATGAATATAATTAAGTCCAATAACACGCAATAAATGATACATCCAACACAAGGCTACCAATCACAATGATTATGATAATATTCTCGTCTCGATTCTCAAACAGGGTTGAACAATGAATGATAATTGATACGCGATTCAAAAAGACGTCGTATGATGAACACAAACGAATGAACATGAATGATGAATGATTATTAAAGAGTGAAAATTACTGAGTGACAATTACTGAATGATAATAAATGAATTCACAACCGGGTATTACATACTCCCCCCTTACAAAGAGTTTCCTCCTCGAAACGAAGGGTCAAACAATTCAAGATAACTCTCCCGCATATTATCCTCTGTTTCCCAAGTAGCCTCTTCGACTCCGTGTCTAGACCACTGAATTTTTACTAAGGGAATCGCCTTGTTTCTCAACTGTTTGATTCGTCGCTCTAAGACTCGTATAGGATGCTCCTCGTATGTATGGTCATCCGCGATCTCGATTTCATCGAACTGGAGTATGTGACTCGGGTCGGCAACATACTTCTGTAACTGAGAGACGTGAAACACATTATGAACTCGGCTCAAAGCCGGAGGTAAAGCCAATCGATAAGCCAGACTGCCTACTCGATCCAAAATTTCAAATGGTCCAATGAATCTCGGACTCAACTTTCCCCTCTTCCCAAAATGGAAAATACCTCGACTCGGGGATACCTTGACCAAAACGTGGTCACCTGCCTCGAACTCTAATGGTCGACGACGATTATCTTTATATGATTTTTGTCGACTCTGAGCAGTCAACAAACGACTCCTGATCAACGCTACCTTATCGCGGGCGGCTATTAGCATATCGGGTTCAGTGCCGATTGATTCTGATAAGTCATCCCAACATAAGGGAGATCGACAACGATGACCGTATAAGGCCTCGTAAGGTGCCATCTTAATCGAAACATGCCAATTGTTATTGTACGTGAACTCAATCAACGATAGCTGGGATTCCCAATCATCTTTCCAATCGAGAACATAAGCCCTCGACATGTCTTCCAACGTCTGAATAGTTCGCTCTGATTGTCCATCGGACTGAGGGTGAAAAGCTGTGCTGAAATTTAGCTGAGTTCCCATGGCACGATGAACGGATTTCCAAAAATGTGACACGAATCGCCCGTCACGATCAGAAACGATACTCTTAGGAGTACCATGCAATCTCACGATCTCTTTAATGAACAACTGGGTAAGTCTCTCGGGACCCCATGTATCCTTGATCTCAAGGAAATGAGCTGACTTAGTTAAATGGTCCACAATTACCAAAATCGTATTCATTGTAGGTCACAAGTCGTCCAGGAACAAGTCTAGAGGGGGGGTGAATAGACTTGTTGAAACTCTTGAACTCTTTTTCACGAAGAGTGAGTTTCTTCAGCTGATAATTAAACAAATGACTTGGAGTCGTTTGTTCTTGGATATGTGCGGAAGTCAGCTGATGACGAATAGAAATCAACTTAATGAAACACTTAACAATGTATGCAGCAATTAAAGTATGATGCAGTAAAACAGTAAATAACACACGCAATTATAGTGGTCTCAGAGGTGGTGTAATCCTCTACTAATCCACTTTTCTCCAAACCAGTTGGAGATGAATTCACTATAATTTTCAACCAGTGATAAATATTACAGTGATTCAAACCACACTACAACAGCTTCCAACCAGTGGAAATCCGTGCCGTTGTACACACTTGACTGCCTTGCACCTCTTGATCCTCGATCCTCGGATGCCTTTACAGTCTCTTACTTCAACCAGTGAAGTACCCCGTACTCAAGATTATAGACAAGAGTGTTTGTCTTCTCCAACTTAAGAGCTTCCTTAAGTATGAACTTTTAGATCTGCTCTTCTCACGATGCTATTGATTGCTTTAAATTGCTTGATTGCTTTGATCGCTTGAATGTATGTTCGCACCGGTAGTTGCTCAGCTTCAAATCTCCGGATATATATAGGTCACGATCTCTGAGCTTTTTCCTTGTAGCCGTTGCAAATCTTTTGAACAAATCCGTCCGTTGGAGGGAGACTTCATTGTTTAATCTTTCGAGCGTTGCAAGGTGGATTCCCATTATTTTATTTTATCTTCCGACCGTTGTGAAGACTTACGCATGTGAGCGCGAATCTTTTGAATATTAAAAGATTAAAGTCTTCAAGGTGGGTCAGGATGATTTATTTAAATCATATCTCTTGCGGGAATCACTCCAATTTGTCTCTTCACGTTGCATGTGAGCTTTCCGTAATACTTGACTTTTCAACGCATGCTGACGTGGACTTGGAGTACTAGGCTGCCTTCGAGTAGGCTGATATGCAGCTAACATCTCTGCAGATAGGTCCTCTCGGCTGTTCACTGTTTGTGACTTATCTGGTCAGGTGACTTCCCTGAGGTACCTAGTCGCAGCCAGTCAAACTTCTCTGATAAATTTTGTTGACCAGAGCTACTCTGACTGGACTCGGCTGTTCCTCTCTGATGGACTAAGCTGCACTTAGTACTTAGCCGTTTTTTCAGCCTAACAAATTTTTGGCCTACAGAAGATACTCATTTGGTTCTTCTTTACATTTTGCCAAGTTTTATACTTAACATATTTGGCCTATGGAAGATACTCATTTGGTTCTTCCTTACATTTTGCCAAGTTTTATACTTAACATTTGATTTTATATTAATGACATCATCAAAATCTAACAAGTATTCCTAACAAATTCCCCCTATTTTGATGATGGCAAAACTAAGTAAGAAATCAAATGACCAAGTCTGCACTTAAGTGCAAGACACAAACTGAAATCAGTCTAATATTGAGACAACTGGAGATTGTCATTCAACAGACTGTTATAAAACTTATTTTTACAAGTACATGTCTGAAGTTTACAAGAAAATTTTTAAGTACATAAAACATTACAAGTAAGAGAAATAACTAAGAGTCATCTGCCTCTTCCTCTGCCTCTTCGAATAGGCTGCTTGGCAGGTCTGATGGGTTTGGCTCCAATTGGTCTTATCTTGACTGGAGCAAGACCATATTTTCTTTTCACAACAAGTGCTGCGAAGTCTTGTTCTTGCTGGGATGTGAATCTGTTCTCAAGACACAATTGCTTGATTTCTCTTTGAAGTGCTAGTTCATCAAGTTCACCATCCAGTCGGGTTGGTGCTTCCTCTGCCCTGAATGAGGGAATCATAGGATAAGCATTTTGATCTTTAGCGTGCTTCTTCAGAACAGCCCAAAGCTTCGGATGGATTTCCTCCATGAAGTTTATGAAAATTTCTTGTGGGGAGAGTTTATCATCCTGGAGTAGTTCCCAGATGTAATAGTCTTTGATAAACCACTTCTTAGCAGATCCCCACATCTCAAAAGCTTCAAATGGAATGAAGTCCTCAACAAACCATAGCTCCTTCCCATCCCATTCTAAAGTAGGTCCAAAGCCACTTCTAGTTCTCCTTCTCTTTCCTCTAGGCTGGTCAGCCTGGTCATTTGGGTCCACAGCTTCCTTTCTCTTCAGAGTAGAGGGTCCTTCAATTTGAAGAACATCTTGCTTCTTCTTGCTTCTTATTTCTCTCTCTTCCCCCTGAACACTCTCTTCCCCCTTTTTGCCAGCATCAACAAGGGTAGTTAACTGCTGTTCCATCCTGCTCATCCAGTCAGACATGCCAAATGGCATTCTGTTGTTGGTAGGGGGAGGGGGCTGAGGAATTTCTCTCTGTAGAAGGGTATCTATCTTGGCATTTATTGACTGAAGGTCAGGAGTGACCTGAGTTGATAGCAGCTCTCCAATAGTATCTCTGACGATTTGCCTGATCAGCTCAGTCATGGTAGGAGTTATCTGAGCTGAAGGAGAGTGCTCTCCTGATCCTTCTTCCAAGGAACCACTAGACTGCAGGCTCCGGTCTGCAGCTGGTAGGTCAGAGAGGGTTTTCTCCGGGGTCCCCGACTGAGTCTTGACCACTCTGCCTAGCCGGTGTACCGGGCAGGTGCCACAGTCCTATCTGCAGCTTCGTGAGTAGGCTCTGGCTCCGGCTCTTGTTCTGGCTCCTTGTCTCCTTCTCTCTCTTCCTATTTCCCTTCTTCTTCCTTCTCTCCAGAGTTTTCTTTTTCTTTTTCCTCATCTTTTTCTTTTTCATTTTCCTTCTCTGCTCCTGCTTCTCCTCCATCATCATTATCATCATCATCATCATCATCATTCTTATCATCATCCTTCTCCTTCTTTTCTCCTTCATCATCCTCATCCTCCTTTTCTTCTTCATCTTTTTCCTGATCTACCTCCTCTCCTTCTTCTTCATCTCCTTCATCAGCCAATTCTTCTGTCTTCTCAATTTCTTCTTGCTGTTTTTCAACTGGAATATTTTCTTCTGTTTTTCTCTCTTCTTCTTCTTCTTCATCCACCAAATCAATAATTTCATTATCTCCATCTACTTCTTCAATCCTAATCTCTCTTTCAACTGCCTCCTCCTCCTCCTCCTCTCCAAAAACGCCATCAAAAATGCAAAGCATGATAGAATGGATAAAGCGGTCCATGTTTGTTTTAAAATGGGACATGAACCATTTATCCTGGAGGATTAATACTAAGTCTGATTCTTTAAAAAATTCAATCAGAACCTCCTCAGTGGCTTGGGGATATTCCCAACCACTAGTTGCAATGTAGTTTTGAAGATTTGTAAAAGTCATAGCTTTGAAAGATTTCCACTCTTCAAAAATATGTACAAAAGAGTGTTTTACTGCTTGTGGCTTAACAAGCTGAAGTTTTTCAATTGAAAGGTTGAAGGTATTATTTTCTAACAGGTTAAAAGTATAATCAGCTTCAGGAATAGAGATAATGAGACCTGCTTCTTCTTCTTCGGATATGTAGACTGGGGGGGTGAGAACAGGTACAATCCGAGTTTCAAGGGTGCCTGGGGCAGGCTGGTCTTCCTGATGAATTGGTGATCTGACAGAGGGGCTGGTATGGTGTTCAGATTGCTCTCCTTCGCTAAACTGCAGTTTCCTTGGCCTCTTAGGAGAGGGTTCCGGTGATGACTGCAGAGTAGAGGGTCCTTCTGGGGCTGGTCCCCGTCTCTTGAATTTGATAGCAATTGGTGTATTGTCGGATTCGGTGTCGGACTCGACTGCAGTTCCGATCTCAGCTGCAGGTCTGTCCGACTCCTCTGATGAATGATATCTTGGATATGACCTTGAGTCCGGCAGCTCCTTCAACAACTGAGCTGCTTTCCCAGTGCCTCCGACTTTCTTCTTCTCATGGTCCATATGACCAAGCCTCTTATTTGGGTGGAAAGGGTCAATGTTTCCCTTAGCCACTTCGGTCTTCTCCAAAAACTAACTAAGATGCGTTCCGAACGCCAACTTAGTCTTGAACTTCTTCTCATCGTCGAGCCACTCGACCTTGTTCACCTCACGCACGAGTTGCCTAAAAATATAGTCTGCCCAATCGATTTCCTCTTCCTGAATCAATGCACCCAACACCATGAATTTCGACGATGACAGTTGGTCATAACTGCCTGCCATCCCCATGACTATCTTGTTGGTAATATCCAACGCAACACGGTAAATCCTTTTTAACTCATTCCTCTTGGCTGTAAATTTCAATTTTTCTGGGATATTTTTGACTTTGATCGTTTTCCAGGTTTCGGCGGCGGATTGCTTGAGCGCTTCGACCGCCAAACCACGATGCTTCATCCCGAATACAGAACGAATCTTCTCTCGATCTATGCTGACAGGTACTCCGCCGACTGTGCTGTGAATCCCGTGCTGAATCAGATAAGCATTGCGATAGAACTCAACAACATCTTCCTTGAATAAATGTTGCGGGTTGATGTCGAGAAATGGGTAAATCCCATTAAGCTTCATTGCCCGGATTAAATTGAGCATGTCAAAGTCTTCCAGATTTGCTTCTAGTAAACCTTCGAAGTCGACAACCATGGAGAAAATGACCTGGTCCTTCACCGCCTTCAAATTCACTCCTTCGAAAGATGCCATTTCTGCAAAATAGAGTATTTTTAGTGTATATTTTTGCTCTGTAAATTCTAGGGTTTCTGTAAGCGTAAAAGGTAAAGTGAAAGGTCTTCTTTCCTTATAAAGAAGATGAAAAGACGTTTGTATTAGTTTATTATATATTTGAACGGTGGTATGCCTTTTGATATTCTTTTTGAATTTCAAATTTGAATCGGTGGCCCAATTTAAAATTATGATTGGCCACCGTAGAGGTTGATTTAATATGCGATTGACGCGTGTATTAAAATTGCCACTTGGTTTATAAAAATGTATATTTAAATGCCGTTTGTTAACCAAAGATTAATATAATAATATGACTGATAATAATTAAATATTCAGAGGTCAGTTTAGTAAACTTAGCTGGTCTGATTTGTTGACTGTTGACCACTCTGCAACAGGTGAGTTGACTTCTCGCCTGGTATTCCGAACAGCTAAGTTGCTTCGACTGGCCTTCGTCTTCTCGCCTGCATCAGTTAGGATCTGATTCTGGGGTCCGTCCTTCGATTTCTATGCTTTAACTTGCTTCAGTACTAGATTCCCAATCTAGTAATCCAAGGTCTCTGCTTAGCTCCAGGAATCTTTCTTCTGGCAAGGGTTTGGTGAAGATGTCAGCTATTTGGTAGTCTGTGCTGACTCTTTCAACTCTAACCCTTTTGTTAAGCACATGGTCTCTAATGAAATGGTGCTTAACATCAATGTGCTTCGTCCTTGAGTGCAAAACCGGATTGTTGGTTATTGCAATAGCACTATTGTTGTCACACCAGATCGGAACTTCATTTGCAATGATATTGTAGTCCCTTAGCTGCTGTCTAATCCATAAAATTTGTGCACAACAGCTACCTGCAGCTAGGTATTCTGACTCTGTAGTGGAGATAGAGTTAGAAACCTGCTTCTTGCTAAACCAGGATATCAGTCTGGTTCCTAGGAATTGACACGTTCCACTAGTGCTCTTCCTGTTGATTTTGCATCCTGCGAAATCCGCATCTGAGTATCCTGATAGCTCGAAGTTGTCATCCTTGGGATACCATAGTCCAACATTAATTGTAGACTTTAGGTACTTAATTATTCTCTTAGCTGCATCTAGGTGTGATTGCTTCGGCTTGGACTGGAATCTTGCACAAACTCCAACGGCATATGATATGTCTGGCCTGCTTGCAGTGAGGTACAGAAGAGATCCGATGAGTCCTCTGTAGTGGGCTGAGTCCACTGATATGCCTGCCTCGTCTGCATCCAGGTGAGTACTTGTGCTCATTGGAATTTTTGCGGGTTTGGCTGATTCCATTCCATATCTCTTGATAAGATCTCTGGTATATTTTGCTTGGTTGATGAAAATCCCTTTTTCCATCTGCTTAACTTGTAATCCGAGAAAGAAGTTAAGTTTTCCCATCATACTCATCTCAAATTCTCCTTGCATGAGGTTGGAGAATTTCTCGCATAGCTCTGGATTGGTTGACCCGAATATGATGTCATCCACATAAATCTGGACTATTAATATGTGGCCTTCGTGCTCCACTCTAAATAGGGTCTTGTCCACCTTCCCCTTGCAAAATCCATTTTTCTCAAGAAACACAGACAGTGTTTCATACCATGCTCTCGGTGCTTGCTTGAGTCCATACAGAGCCTTCAACAGCTTATAGACTTTGTCTCCTTTGACAAAACCTGGGGGTTGCTCTACATAGACTTCTTCTAGGATTCCGTTCAGAAAAGCACTTTTTACATCCATCTGGTAGACTTCAAAGTCCTTGAATGCAGCATATGCGAGGAATAGTCTGATGGCCTCTAGTCTTGCAACAGGTGCATAGGTTTCATCAAAATCTATTCCCTCACACTGTGCATAACCTTTTGCTACGAGCCTGGCTTTATTCCTAACAACAGCTCCGTCTTCATCACTCTTGTTTTTGTACACCCATTTGGTGCCAATAACTTTCTTGTGATCAGGTCTGTCTGTTAGTTCCCAAACTTTGTTTCTTTCCATCTGCTCCAATTCCTCTTGCATGGCATTAATCCACGAATAATCTTACAAGGCTTGTTCTGTAGTCTTGGGTTCAATTTGTGACATAAAACATGAGAACATCGCCATTCCTGCTGGTAGGGTTGACTGTCTTGTTTTAACTCCATCAGTCAACTTTCCGATAATTTGCTGAATTGGGTGATCCTTGAGCCATTTGGGGATCTCGTCCTCTTCTGGGTTTGTTCCCCCTGTTGGATTGCTCTGGTGATTATCTGCATCAGCTGGGTTCTGGTCTGCAGCTGGATCAGCTACCACCTTGTCAGCTGCAGCTTGGTTCTGATCTGCAGATGAGTCTTTGTCGACTCATTGGTCTTTCAAGAAGAATCGGATCAGATAGATTTGGTGGTCCTGTCTGATCTGCAGTTGGGTCTTCAGCAGCTGCAGTTGGGTCATCAGGCTGGTCTGCAAGTGAGTCCACCATTCCAGTGTCATGTATAATGACTTCTTCAAGGGTCGCTGATTTGAGCTTGTTCTCAATTAGCTCAACTTGTTTCCTGTACTCAACAGTAGATTCATCAAAAACAACATGGGGTGTTTCCTCCACAACTAAGGTTCTTTTGTTAAAAACTCTATAAGCCTTGCTTCTTTGGGAATATCCCATAAAGAGACCGTCATCAGTTTTAGCATCAAAGGCATTTAGCTGTGTTTTACCGTTGTTGTGGATGAAACACTTACAACCAAAAACATGAAAGTAAGCAACAGTAGGAGTTCTGCTATTCCAAACCTCATAGGGAGTTTTGCCATGCCTCCCTACTATCATACTCCTGCTCAGGTGTGACAGTGTTAATGACTTCACCCGAGAACCTTTTGGGTAGGTCCGCCGCAATCATGGACCTAGTGCTTCCTTCAGTGGTTCTGTTCCTTCTTTCAAGAACACCATTCTCGATGGGGCGTTTCCGAGAGAGCTCATCTTTGGATCCCATTCGATCAGCCAGAATCGCTATCGCCTTGTTGAGAAACTCTCCTCCTCTATCTGATCTGATCTTGATTATGGATAGAGATTTCTCATTCTGGATCCTTCTCAGCAGCTCAAGTAACTTGGTCAGGGTTTCACTTTTCTTGTATAGGAAAATGATCCAAGTGTACCTTGAATAATCATCTACTATGACAAGTGCATGCTTTCGGCCACTCAAAGTCCTTGGCTTGATAGGACCAAATAGATCCATGTGAAGTAGATCTAAGATCCTTGTTGTGAGCGTTGTAGGCTGAACTAGTTTGAACGATGCCTTGGTCTGCTTACCCTTCTGACATGCATCGCAGAGTGCTTCCTTCTTGAATGCTTCATTTGGAAGTCCTCTGACCAGCTTCTGAGAACTGATCTTGTTGATGGCTTTGAAGTTCAGGTGACATAGTCTTTTGTGCCACAGCCATCCATTCTCACTCTGATCTTGGATAGAAAACAGGAGTTAGGTGTTCCTGTGTTCCAATCAATCATGTAGACATCTCTTCTTCTGAATCCTTGTAGCTTTATTTCTCCAGATAAGATGTCTATCACCATACACTTCAAGATGGTGAAGACTACTAGATTCTTCTCGTCACAGAACTGGCTTATGCTCAGGAGGTTGTACTTGAGCCCTTTGACATAATGGACTTTGGATATCACAATGTTTCCTCGGTGCAGCTCTCCAAAGCCTTTCGTTTGTCCTCTAGAGCTATCTCCAAAGGTTACATCGGGACCTCTTTCTTTGATATATTTGGTCAGCATCTTCTTGTTCCCGGTCATATGCCTCGAGCATCCAGAGTCTACAAACCATTCTTCACCTCCAAAATTTGAGCTTGTGGAGATGTGTTTGTAGTCCTTCCACCTTTTCTGCAATCAGACAAGCAGAGATTTAGGTACCCAAATCTGTGTGGGTCCTTTGGGGTTAGCTGGTTTCCTGGAGAATTGATTTCTCCTTGGATTGTATGCATTGTTATTATTATTATAACCCTGATATGGTGTGTATGGTCGAGGTCTGAATCTTCTGGTTGGATTGTATACCGGATATTCCTCAAAATTTTGATAGTGTGAGCCATTTCTAAATCTAGGCTGAGACCATTTGTTAAATCTTTGAGGTCTCCACACTTGTTCATTTTGAAAATTGGGATAACCTTGAGGTTTCCATCTGCCCCTCCCATTATGAAATCGGTTTTTAGGGAGTTGTTGGTAATAGTGGGCATGTTGTCTGGGCTGCTGCTTTTGCCTGGGCCATTGCCTAGTCGCCTGTCTAGGTGGCTGCCTGGTGTAACCTGACTGCAGCCTAGACATTTGACTTGGCTGTTGCCTGTTTTTAAATATCGGTTTATATGTAGGCTCAGCAGTCGCGACAGTTGTTTCTCCCTTGACAAACTTGGTTTCAGAACTAGAGGGAGTGTGAGAATCATATCCAAGGCCTGATTTGGTATACAGTGACCTTTTATAGGTACACAATTCTCCCAGAGTTGAAGACGCCTTCAGGGAGGTTATTTCCTGCGCCTGAGTTTTATTTATCTGAGCCAGCTTAGTAAACTCGGCTTTGGCATGAGCAAGTGCAGCTGATTTTTCTTTAAGTAAAATAGTTAATCGGTTTATCTCAGCTGCATTATCATCAGCCTGGTTTTTAAAGTCAACTGTAGTTATCTCAACCTTATTCAGATCTAGGCTGAGTTTTTCGAAATCATTTTTCAGCTGCCTATTCTCATCTTGGTTTGAGTCTTCTCTACGTCTGACTTGGTGTGCAGATTTGAGTGTTTCAAAATCTTTAAATAACTGATTTACCGATTCATGTAAATCCATATCTTGTGACATGGCTGAGCTATTATTTGACCCGGTGGGTTTAGAAGTTACCTCTTCATCAGCTGGGTTTGCCATCAGGCAATCATACTCCTCGTCTTCATCAGAAAAGAAACCGCTGCTTGATTCAACATGCTCCTGGTCTTCTCCGATGAGGGCTTTTCTTCTATCTTCCTTTCTGCCCACCTCCTTCTTGGTTTCGTCCTTCTTGAGCTCGGGACAATCCATTTGGATGTGTCCTATTTTGTGACAGTTGTAGCATTCTACTTTCCAGCTTCCAGCCTTCTGGTTCCTTCTTGGATTCTCCTTGTAGTTTTTCTTATACTTGGAGTAGTTCTTTCTGAAATTGCTGAACCTTTGCATTATGAAAGTCATTTCTTCCTCAAAATCTAGTGGATTTGGAGGTTTCACATCAGATAGGCTCTTGGCAGGGGACTCGGCTGCAAATGCGATTCCCTTCTCTACAGGCTCAGTTGAGGATGAACTTGGAAGCTCGAACTCATAAGCCTTCAGATCAGAGAACAGCTCCTGAATTTTTATTTTATTCAGGTCCTTGGACTCTCTCATGGCTACGGCCTTCATGCTCCATTCGGGGTTGAGAGATCTGAGGACCTTTAGTGCCATTTCCCTGTTGCCATAGGTTTTTCCCAGGGAGTTGATCTCATTAATAATTTCAGTGAACCTTGTGTCCACTTGATCTATGGATTCACCATTCTTCATTTTAAAGTTGTCAAATTTTTGGATAGCAATTGACAGCTTGTTTTCCTTGATCAGCTCCGTTCCTTCACACATTAGAGCTAATGTGTCCCAAATTTCTTTGGCATTCTTACAGTTCTTGATCTTGACCATGGTGGATTTGTCAAGAGTTTGATATAACACATCTCTGGCCCGGTTATCAAGATTGGCCAGCTTCCTTTCTTCTGGAGTCAGCTCCGTCCTTTTCTTAGGGATCTTCTCTGGCCCACCTGCTGCGATCTCCTCTGGAGTGTTGTCCTTCTCGAAGATGAATGGACTATCCTCTATGATGCACCACATGTCGTCATGAATCGAAGATAAGTGTGCCTGCATCCTTATCTTCCAAAGATCATACTCGTCAACTGAAAACACAGGGAGTCTAGAGTGCATGTGTTCCATTATAACGTGAGAGTAAAGATATATATATCTGATATAGATCTGGTTCGTGAAATAATTGAACCAACCTCTCTGATACCACTTGTAGGTCACAAGTCGTCCAGGAACAAGTCTAGAGGGGGGGTGAATAGACTTGTTGAAACTCTTGAACTCTTTTTCACGAAGAGTGAGTTTCTTCAGCTGATAATTAAACAAATGACTTGGAGTCGTTTGTTCTTGGATATGTGCGGAAGTCAGCTGATGACGAATAGAAATCAACTTAATGAAACACTTAACAATGTATGCAGCAATTAAAGTATGATGCAGTAAACAGTAAATAACACAGGCAATTATAGTGGTCTCAGAGGTGGGGTAATCCTCTACTAATCCACTTTTCTCCAAACCAGTTGGAGATGAAATCACTATAATTTTCAACCAGTGATAAATATTACAGTGATTCAAACCACACTACAACAGCTTCCAACCAGTGGAAATCCGTGCCGTTGTACACACTTGACTGCCTTGCACCTCTTGATCCTCGATCCTCGGATGCCTTTACAGTCTCTTACTTCAACCAGTGAAGTACCACGTACTCAAGATTATAGACAAGAGTGTTTGTCTTCTCCAATTTAAGAGCTTCCTTAAGTATGAACTTTTAGATCTGCTCTTCTCACGATGCTATTGATTGCTTTAAATTGCTTGATTGCTTTGATCGCTTGAATGTATGTTCGCACCGGTAGTTGCTCAGCTTCAAATCTCCGGATATATATAGGTCACGATCATGAGCTTTTTCCTTGTAGCCGTTGCAAATCTTTTGAACAAATCCGTCCGTTGGAGGGAGACTTCATTGTTTAATCTTTCTGAACGTTGCAAGGCTGGATTCCCATTATTTTATTTTATCTTCCGACCGTTGTGAAGACTTCTGCATGTGAGCGCCGAATCTTTTGAATATTAAAAGATTAAAGTCTTCAAGGTGGGTCAGGATGATTTATTTAAATCATATCTCTTGCGGGAATCACTCCAATTTGTCTCTTCACGTTGCATGTGAGCTTTCCGTAATACTTGACTTTTCAACGCATGCTGACGTGGACTTGGAGTACTAGGTCGCCTTTCGAGTAGCCGATATGCGATTAACATCTCTGCAGATAGGTCCTCTCGACTGTTCACTGTTTGTGACTTATCTGGTCAGGTGACTTCCCTGAGGTACCTAGGCTGCAGTCTGGTCAAACTTCTCTGATAAATTTTGTTGACCAGAGCTACTCTGACTGGACTCGGCTGTTCCTCTCTGATAGACTAAGCTGCACTTAGTACTTAGCCGTTTTTTCAGCCTAACAAATTTTTGGCCTACAGAAGATACTCATTTGGTTCTTCTTTACATTTTGCCAAGTTTTATACTTAACATATTTGGCCTATGGAAGATACTCATTTGGTTCTTCCTTACATTTTGCCAAGTTTTATACTTAACATTTGATTTTATATTAATGACATCATCAAAATCTAACAAGTATTCCTAACATTCATGCCATGACGACTCGTTGGCAAACTCGTGATGAAGTCCATTGAAATATCCTCCCACTTCCATTCTGGGATAGAAGCGGTTTCAGCATAACCGTCGGTCGCTGATGTTCTATCTTGACTTGCTGACAGGTCAAACATCTCGAAACAAATTTTACGACTTCTCGCTTCATATTACTCCACCAATAATTTTGTTTCAAGTCTTTATACATTTTGCTAGACCCCGGGTGGATGGAATAAGGGGTAGCATTTGTAATACCCGAGATTTTAATTTCGGTTGCCTTGAACTATGTGTCAGTTGGTGTCGGTTATTTCGTGTCGTTGTCAGGAACGGTTTGACACACTCTGTTGTAGTATTTGTCGAGTACGACTTGTTGTTGCGTGCGTTTCTTTGATTAAATGTGTGCGTGTGGTGTGGTATGTTATGTTTCGTAATTTGCTCGTCATTGTTTTGAATCATAGCCGGTGCGTTAGTGTGACTAAGACGTTGTCGAATGCCTAACCGTACGGTCTGAACGATCGAGTCCCGACCGCAGGGCCTGGCCGAGTTACGGCCGAAATGCAGTGCCTGTTATAGCTGCAATGCATGGACGGTTACGGCCGCAATGCATGGCCGATTACGGCCGTAAGACACCCGCACAGGTTGGGCAGTAGCCCAGGGTTGATCGGTTACGGCCGCAATGCCCTGCCGGGTATGGCCGTAATGCCCTGTTATGGTCGTAAGGCATTGCCTGGTAACGGCCATAATATGCCGAGCGAATTGGACAGTAGGCTTGGGAAGGCCGATTACAACCGTAATACGCTGCCGATTACGGCTGTAATGGCTCGGCAGTTTGGGTATATAAGGGCTGGGCACGGGTGCAGTCGGCATTCTTCCTCATTTCTTCATCTCTTTTGCGATCCTTCAACAAGATTCGAGGGTTTTGACTGGCACATCCTTGAGGATCATTTGGAAATCTTGCTTGGTGTCTATTATCATCATCTTCCGAACCCTTATTGTCCGGATCGTAGGTAATCCCTTTTAATTTCCTAGAATTGATTTTTTGGAGGTTCTTTCAAGATTTTGTTGATTCATCTGATTCTGATGGAAAAGATGATGTTGTTGGGCATCGTGGATCATGATTTACGGATTTTAAATCCGTATCTTGAATTCGTTTGAGTCCAACCTTGATTTTCATGTTCATAGGGAGCCTTGAGCATTTAATGTCCGATTAAATGTCTCTAAGGGTTTTCCCTTGGTTCTTGGGTGCGTTTCTCGTCGTTGTTGACCATTATACTTGTAGTGATCATGTTTTCGTTGTTTTTGCCGGAGGATTTTAGGTGTTCGAAGTTTCCCGGTTGAGCCATGTTCGTCGGAGGGTTCGGTATCGGTTATTGAGGCAAGTATTCTTGTTTATACGGTTTATATTGTGCGAATTGGGGTTACATATGAAATTGTGTTGGTTTGTGCATGTTAGTTGATTGTGCCTTATGTGAATTATAGTAGTTGTTATGTGGTTATGGGAGATTAGTGTTGGTTCATTGCTTGGCATAGAGATATGTCAATAGAGACGTAGTGCCGGGTAGATACTACACTTAGACATGTGCTATAATGTTTTGGTTATCACCGGGTTGTGTGGGTTAAGTTGTGTGTTATAAGTTGGGTTACTCGTATTGGTTTGACCGGTTGTTATGTCCGTTGATGTGTGAAGATGCGTTTAGGATTGTTAGGTTGTCATATAGCTATGTCGGTCGTGGTTAAGTGTCAGAATAATGGTCGTTCTAGCAACTGCCTGGATCATATATATATATATATTGTGAATAACAATCGAGACTTGCAGTTTTGTAACGTGTGTGTATTGTTGTTCTTCCACCTGGGGTCGGACTGACGGGGCCTCTGGGGGTCGCTACTAAGGGGTACGACCGCAAAAGTGGTTTCCCACCTGGGGATGGCCCGACTGGGCCTCTGGGGGTCGATACTAAGGGGTACGACCACGGGTTACCAAGTATGGATTTGTGTTAGAGTAATGTGTTATTAAATTGCTTCGATGGCATATTTTCGATAATTGTGATATGTCCGGAATATCACAACGTTTTGGTTCTCGACGTTGATGTACATTATGTATTGAATTTTGGTACTTGGCTAGAATGGCACTAGGTTGTGTGTCGTAAGAGTTAGCTATTTGATTGTTAGGTTTTGGTATTAGAAAACAAACCTTGATATTGTTTTCGTGTATTTCAGTTTAAAAGATTTTGGTTTGAGATCCCTATGGTTGTGTAAATGTTAATTGTGGGAAATGACTTGGGCCGAAACCCAAATGTTTTAAAATGATTTCGTAATTAAGGACGTGAGGTCCAGAAGGATTTACTATTAATGAAAATGTTTGTTACATAAAAGAGATTTGGGTCGAGACCCTATTATTTTTAGAAAGGTTTTATAATCCCGGACTTGAAGTCCCAAAAGACTTTCTGTTGTTTTTTAAACCCCTGAGTTAATATATATTATTTTCGTAGACTTGAGTTGTACCTTATTGAAAACCTCTCAGGAATTTCTTTCACGACTGTTGTTATTTTATGGTAACTGAGATTGGCGTGATATATTTTGTATAGACTGAATACTTGTACTAGCCATTCAAATGCTAACCCCTTAAATGGGGGAAATGCGTATCATGCATTTCAGTGTGCATAGTTCGTTGGAGCAATCACAGGGACGACATGGAAGAAGACGAGCCGCGATACTAATCAAGAGTTCAGAGTCCAGTTCGATGTTGTCGTATTGTTGAGTTATTTTCAGTCTTCCGCTGTATTGTATTTTGACCCCTGCGTGAGTATGTACAATAATGAGTTTATTTTTTGTTTGATATAATCGTGAGACCTCATTGGTCAGTGTAACTAATATTTGACCTTATCGGTCTGTGTTAGTAAGTCGTTTGACCTCGGCCGGTCAAACGTTGTTCTTATCATGGTTGTTAGCTTGGTAGATCCTTATGGAAAAAGGGTCTACGACGTGTAATATTCCCGGTGGTTTCTGGGGGTGTTACATTTATGGTATCAGAGCTTAGGTTGTGGAAACCTAGGCTGTCGGGTCGAGTCGAGTCGTGTTTTGTTACGTCGTCCGAGTTCTCAGTTAACAAGTCAACTTGTGCGTTGTCATATCATGTCATTCGTGTTGTTCGTGGAGATTAGTATCGTGGGCGACCGTCATCTTCGTGCGACCTATGGATGTAAGTCTTCCCTTATATATATATATATATATTATATTTTGTGTTGTATGATTTTGTTTGCAAGTAAGAAGTAAAACAGAAACCATATTTGACATTTGTGGTATATTACGTGTGTAGTAATTGGGATTTACTGGTAGATTGAGTTTTGACTGGTACAACGTGTTGTGGATGTCTCTGAACATTACTATGTTCCAGAAAGCGTAGTGACGATAGATATTGTCTGAAACACAAACGGATGGTTTCGACGTATGTTTTAATATGAGATTATATACAAGAGTGGTATCGATTAGTATGATGATTTGAATGCTAGATGGGCATGTGTTTGAGAACCGAATATGTTTGATATTGTTGCTAATTGCTACAAATGTGTTTTTATTGATAACTGTGTCGACTACGCGTGTATTTGATAATATTTCTGAAAATTGCATAGACTTGAGTATGTTATGAAAATCAGATTTTCTCAAACATTTTACTAGTACGGTTGAACGGAAAATACAATGAATTTTAAAATTTTCTGAAATTCTGGACAAGCCTGCCGTGTATTTTCAAAGAAGAGCGTTGATTGATTGTTCCTTGCTATCACAGTGCACGCTCATCGTTAGCTATATCTGCTGTAAGTGTATTTTCAAATGACTTGCAATTGTTTCGCAATCTGGGTTAAACTAGAAAATTTTCGTGACTATTTTTATCGGTATGCATAAGTAATGACTTAGAGTATACATTGTTTTTAATCGTAAACATTTTGAGTTTTGGCAAAGTGATCATGCACTTTCATAGAAACCTTGCGACGAAATACGAAGGATATATTTTGAAGTACTTTCGATATTTTATAAGATGCCACCGTCGTCAACCTTTTGTCACATTTAAAAGAATTTTAGAATGGTTTTAGTCTATTGATGTTAATTTCTAATAGCTCGGGTTTACGATTTCAAAATCTTTCACACCACAAAATTTTTATATTCTAAACCAAAATGTGATTTTTATTTTCAAAAATTTAAAGATGGTGAGAGATGGAGAATCTTACTCGGCCTAAACTTTAAAACTCGGAATTGGAGTAGTTTTCTGAGTAGCTTGCTATAATTGTGGTAGTATCGAGTGTAGTACTGTGAGGTAGTATCCAGATCCAACATGACCACTGAGAGAGCCACTCCTATGATGGAGGCGGGTCCAGAAAGGAAGAGACAGAAGACCTCGGGTAACCTTTCCAGAGGTCAGAGAAGTGAGTTTCGTGAGCCTACTACTTTGCATTGTCCTTCTAGGAGCACTCCCCGTCCGTTTGGTCAGTCTAAGAATCTTGCTCCGGAGGTGAGTAATATGAGCGGTGTGAAGAGGTGTTTCAACTGTAGCTGTGTGGGCCATACTCGACAGAATTGTCGCTCGTCACAGGTTAACTGTTTCAAGTGTGGTCATTTGGCACATCAAGTGGTGCACTGCGAGACCGTTGAGATGTTCGGGAACCGGAGACCCGCTTCTGCCCGTGGAGGGGCCAGTGCGGCCCAGTGATATTATTGCGTGTTGTATTGTGGGTTATGTCTTGTGTGGAGATATAATATTGGTTGTGTGAACCTTTTTGCTTCGTTTGTATTCTACTGCGTTATTTTGTTTAAGTTTTGGGACGAAACTTATTTTTAGTGGGGTAGAATGTAATACCCGAGATTTTTATTACGGTTGCCTTGAACAATCTGTCAGTTGGTGTCGGTTATTTCCTGTCGTTGTGATTATGTGGAGTTCGTTTTTCTGTGAGGAATGGTTTGACACACTTTGTTGTAGTATTTGTCGAGTGCGACTTGTTGTTGCGTGCATTTCTTTGATTAAATGTGTTCGTGTGGTGTGGTATGTTATGTTTTGTAATTTGCTCGTTATTGTTTTGAATCATAGCTGGTGCGTCAGTGTGACCGAGACGTTGTCGAATGCCTAACCGGACTTTCGGAACGATCGAGTCCCGACCGCAGGGCCTGGCCGAGTTACAGCCAAAATGCAGTGCCTGTTACGGCCGCAATGCATGGCCGGTTACGACCGTAAGGCACCCGCACAGGTTGGGCAGTAGCCTAGGGTTGATCGGTTACGGCTGCAATGCCCTGCCGGGTACGGCCGTAATGCCCTGTTACAGTCGTAAGGCGTTGCCTGGTAACGGCCGTAATATGCCGAGCGAATTGGACAGTACGCTCAGGAAGGTCGATTACGGCCGTAATACACTGCCGATTACGGCCGTAATGGCTCGGCAGTTTGGGTGTATAAGGGCTGGGCACTGGTTCAGTCGGCATTCTTCCTCATTTCTTCATCTCTTTCGCAATCCTTCGACAAGATTCGAGGGTTTTGACTGGCACTGTAATACACACAGTATCGATTTTCGGTAATTTTCTTTTTTGGCGGGAGTCCGTTTTAACAGCTCGCTTGTGACCGTTCCGTCATTCTGAGAATGATTAATTTTGTACTTTACGACATCCGAGTTCGTTTCGGTGTCGCTTTGCTGAGTTCCGTGCTTTTTGGCGACTTTTCCGCATTTGAGTTCGATTCTTACGAATATCGTTCGAAACTGTCGTTTCGTATTTCCCGAAAGTCCGTTTAGCCTTGTTAGACGTGTTGTGAACTTTGGTTTGGTTATTCGATCATGTATCATGATTTTCGAACACTTGGGCCACTTTTGTAATTTCCTATAAGTTGGGGAATTTCATCATCGTTGTCGTATTTCGGATTCCCGGGTAGTCGGAATTGTATTTTCTTGTAACGCTTAGATTCGTCATCGAATATACTTCGTAACCATATTTTTGGTTCGATAGCAGGTCTGGGTTTCGGAGTCGTCCGAGCAGCCGGACAAGAAATGCTGCATCGATGAGGGTGTTACGGCCGTAACACCCCATCAGTTACGCCGTAATATGGCCATTGTTACGGCCGTAATGCATCACTTGTTACGGCCGTAATAGCCCGCTGTTTTAAGAACAGCGGGCAGAGGTCATAAACCTCATTTCACATCCCTTCTTTCGTTTTCTCCATCGGGCGACATCAGAGGGCGGTTTCTATCACATCGGATCCGTGTGTTCTTCGTTTTCCATCACAGTGGTGTTGTGGGAACATAGTATCATCAACGTAATCACCTTCCTCCGTCCGAATCAAGGTATAATCCTCATAACCCTATTTCGGGAAAATTTAGGAATTTGTCTTGATTTTGTGATTTGAATCCGAGATTGTTGATTTCGTGACATCTAGTCTTATTGATTATAATCCATGGTTTGAATTTCGTTTTTCATGAATTGTCGAGTCGATTCGTGTTCTTGGCCCTTTTGGGGAAACCCTTGAACTTTCATCGTTTGATCCTTTAATTCAGCGGCTTTGGGTCGTGCTTTGGAATTCACTTTCATTTTTGTTATTGTCATTTGTAGTTTATCGTCGCGGGTTGTCGCTTGGTGGAGTCGGCGGGTTCGTGGACGGTTCGGGTCTCCTCAGTTCGGTCGATTCTCCGCGCTTGTAATTATCCGAGGCAAGTATCTTGCCCATACTTTTCATGTTTCGTAGACGGAATCATTGATAAATGATTTTATGTGCAATCCGAATGTTTTAATGAACTTTTAAAAAGATCGGTATGTTCTCGATAATTGTTGTCTTTCAAAAGATAACTCGTATGCTTCGGGGATTAATGTGCTTTCGGAATATGTGCGTTAGTTTCGTATGTTGGAAGATGTTAAACATATTTAGTGAATTTAGTAGACCGTAATTATTTGCCGAGGATTGTGTATTGATATGTGTAATTGTTCGGTGAATATGTGATGTTGTGTGATATTAGTTGTTATTCCTTCGTAAGGAGGTTGTGACGCTTGGTGTTGTTTGGTATTGATATTTGCTTGTGGTTGTGTGACATTAGTTGTGAGTGTACGTCGACTAAAGTGGCCATTCTAGCGAAGTACCTAGCATTTGTATGCATATTCTAGTATTCAAATTATGGCTTCCCGTGGCGTTGTAGATGATATGTGTATGTTCACCTAGGGACGGTCTAACGAGGCCTCTATGGGTACGTTGTCGTGAGTTGCGTATCGCGAACTATGGTTAACTACCCAGGGATGTCCGACGGGGCGCTGCGGGGTACGGTGGCCGTGAGTCTCGTACAAAGGTTAACTTTGAAATGTTTTGTTGGAGAACTATGATTTTTGGCGCATATTTCGTCTTATTAGAATGGCAGTCCAAATGGTATCGTACTTGGCTGGAATGGCACCAGTAAATGTGTTGTGTGTGATTTGTCCCTTGACTGTGACAATTTGGTAAGAGTATATGAGTCATGTGGTTGCTCTGTATATTGTAGCTCTGTGGTGTGTTGAGTTCGACCGTATGGTCAAGTTGCAAAGTTGTGCTCTCTGTTGTCGTTCTGTGAGACTGTTGTCATGGTAATATTTGACATGGTGTAGTTTATGTCGGGTTATTCTTGTGAGTATGTGATGTGAATAAGTTGAGTCACGGACCCCGGTGCTTGTGGTTGGAATGTTATGATTGGTTCGTGGACCCCGTATTTTGTTATCGGAATCGTATTATGAAATAAATGATTTTTGGGCTGTGTCCCGAAGTGTTTCGAAAGGCTTGAAAATTCTTAAACCCCAAATGCTTTCAAAACTCCCGATATCGTAAAATGTTTTGTAAGATGTAAAATGGTTTTATTCCTATCTTTCATAATTCAAACTGTTTTGATCAAGTGAATTATCTCGGGAAGTATATTCACGATTTCTATGTTCTTGGAGTATGATATGTATGGCTTGCCTTTGTATTTATACTTGCACTAGCAAAACAGTGGAGTTTTGCTAACCCCCGAGTATTCGGGGGGTGGATGTCTGTATTGCGTCCAGGTATTTGCAGGTTGCTGGGGAGCAATTCATAGGATCGTTATGAAGGATGATGGAAGACGACGATACTAATCACATGAAGACCGGTGTTGAGTATTTTGGCGATGTCTTGTTGTTTTGTCCTTCCGTTGTGTCTATTATTCCCGTTTTACGGGAATGTTGATTTATGTTAGCCCCTGCGTGGATATGAGTTGCGAGAAAGAGTAATGTATGGTTGATATGTATGTTGTGGTAAAAGACCAAATCGGTCTAATGGTTCGTTATTTAGCCATGTCGGCATGTATTGTGTTGTTGTGTTTTCTATATTTAGCCTGGTAGATCCTCACGGAGAGGGTCTGCGGCGCTGTAATATTGCCGAATGGTTTGGGGGTGTTACAGAATATGGTATCAGAGCCAGGTTGCGGAAACCTAGGCTGTCGGGTCGAGTTTTGTGTTGTCAGGCCTTGTCTTGTCTTGTCTTGTCTTGTCAGATTTTGTCTGACTGAGTCGTGTCGCGACGCGTCGTCTGAGGTGTCGGTCGTGATTAGTATCGAGGTGCAACCATCATCTTCGTGCGATCTGTGGATGTAAGTCTCCCTACTTTGCTGTTTCTCGTGTTATACGAGTTTACGTGATTTTGTGTTATCATGAGGAGTTAAATGTGAATTGCGAATATGTAATCCAAGCTTGTTGATTCTCGTGTTGTGCTGGGATGAAGAGCGGTGCCGGTGTATGTAAGTATGTATGTATGTATGTATGTATGTATGTATATATATCCTTGTATAAACCGTTTTACAGGAGTAATGTTTTGGTGTGGTTACTCAATGAAGGTTTATCAGCGTGATATTTTAAAGACTTTAACTGTTTTGGGAAGTCACGTAAATTTTATTTTAGAACATCTTTCAGTAAAGGAAAGAGTTTGATTTTCGAATGATGACCTCGAGACAAAAAATTTTTTTTGAGAACTCAAACTATTTATATTTTATTTTCATTTTGCATTGCAAATTTTCAAATCTTGATTTCTAAAACTCAAATGAGGTCTATCAAAATTTACTTGAGACGTGACTTTCGCTTTCAACTTTTCGACTTCATAAAATTTTAGTAAAAAGGTATGTGGTAATGATGTTGTTGTCGTTTCGGCTATAATGCCCCGAGTTGTGATTAAAGTGGTGGCGTGAATGCCGAGTCGTTCGGTATGCATTCGTCGAGGTAGTTCTCTGGACCGAGAGGTGGGAATTCGGTTTGGAACGTTAGTTAACTTTTGATGGTTATTTGTGTAATGTTATAAGTATGTGAACTGTTGGCATTTAGATTTGTACGCTGTTGTTTATTCGTAACCTCCGGTCTAATACTGTTGGAAGGTGATTATGAATGGATTACCAAAATTGTGCAGATAGCGCACGCCATCTCTTGTCATGGAGCGCGCTTTCTAGCTGGGCAAAAGTTTTAGACTGCATTTTTCCGTTAGGACTAACTTTTGCAGTCGATCACCTGTGAGTGGATTTCATGTGTGCAGTAATATTGTTGTGTGTGATTATCTGACTTTCGTTGCGTTAGGTTGTTGCTTGATTAATATGCCGATGGGCAGAGGTCGTGGTGGAAACTGTGGTACAGATGGCCACGGGGATCAGGAGCATGATCAAGAGGATGTTGCCGGGAACGATATTGGTATGCATGTTGCTACCATATTGCAACAAATAGCAGCACGGCTGACTCAGTTGACCCAGGCGGTTCAACGCAACACTGATGCGATTCAAAAGATCGGGGCAAACCTATGGCTCGGAGAAGTAGTTAGCATGAAACCTCCTCGATTTGTTGGTGTGGCGGATGCATTGGGTTGGGATGGTTGGCTCCTTCAGCTAGAAAGGATATTCGAGGCTATTGATTGTCCCGAAGATCAGAAGGTTCCTATTGCTCAGTACCTTCTTAGCGAAGATGCTGCTCATTCGTGGGAAGCTGTCAAACCTCGAAATCGTGTCGTCATGTGGGCGGAGTTCCGAGAACTTCTGGAAGCTGGTTTTTGTCTGGAACTGACTAAAAAGCTGAGGAAGTTGGATGACGTTGTGGCTAGTACTGGAGTTGGTGGTTCTGGGTTGCAACGTCGTAGTCTTTCTGCTGTGAAGCTCCATCGCTCGATGCATAAGACTGAGAGTTCCAAGATGTCTACTTTGACTCCTGGTGAAGCTAGGAGGTGTTTTAACTGCAATGTATTGTGACATATTCGTGCACATTGTCCTTCTCCGCCAGTAACGTGTTACAAGTGCGGACTCAAGGGACACCGGGTTCAGTTTTGTGAATTGGTCGCCGAGCCTTCCAAGGCACGGACTTGAGCACTAATGTCAGGATCGACTCTGAGGAGCACCTGAGGGGTATAGTCTACCAGTTGTATGTTATGTTATTTCCTTGCTTTGCCGTTTCGAATTTCGGGGATAAACCTCTTTTATGAGAGATGGATCAGATTGTTGAACTTCTGTATTTTCGACTCTATCGATTTGTTTGTGTTTATTGATATTTTCTGAACTTGTTCTATCATTTGATTTTTGTTGTTCGAACGAGTTGTGGTATTGTTTCGGATTAATCTGTTTGTCGTTGTGACTTTTCCCAAATTTGGTTCCATGCCTATGAATCTTATGTGAATGCATATCTTGTCGTCCTTACCAGATCACCTATTGTATCGAGTCGAGGTGTGAACTTCGGAATTGTTGTTTGATTCTTGTTGTTCGTCGTGATTCGAGTATAATTGTTCGACCGTTGTCTCAGTCGCTGTGGTCCGATCGTTTGTTGTCCGATTTTTGTTGATCTCGTATCGTGATCTTTTGAGCATTCAGATCACTTTGTAATTTCCTTAAGTTCGGGAAATTAGCTTCGTATTCGACCTTCCAAACCTTGGGTGGGGTAATTTTGCATTTGTTCAGTAATTAACTCGCGTTCTGATTGCTGTACTACTTGGGTTGGTCAACCGTATTGATTTCTATTCGTTGTGTTTTGTTATCGTTCTGGTATAGCGATATGAATGGTAGCAGCTGCGTGTTGTATGTAAGCCGTTGCAAGTCGTCGGCAGCGGATAGCGTGTATTATCTGAGTTTGATTTGTGTTGTTCATTCTATGCTTTAAGTTTCGGGGACAAAACTTCTTTTAAGGGGGGTAGTATGTAATACCCGCAGTATTGATTTTCGGTAATTTTCTTTTTTGGCGGGAGTCCGTTTTAACGGCTTGCTTGTGACCATTCCGTCATTCTGAGAATGATTAATTCTATACTTTCCGACATCCGAGTTCGTTTCGGTGTCGCTTTGCTGAGTACCGTGCTTTTTGGCGACTTTTCCGCATTTGAGTTCGATTCTTACGAATATCGTTCAAAACTGTCGTTTCGTGTTTCCCGCAAGTCCGTTTAGCCTTGTTAGACATGTTGTGAACTTTGGTTTGGTTATTCGATCATGTATCGTGATTTTCGGACACTTGGGCCACTTTTGTAATTTCTTATAAGTTAGGGAATTTCATCGTCGTTGTGGTATTTCGGATTCCCGGGTAGTCGGAATTGTATTTTCTTGTAACGCTTAGATTCGTCATCGAATATACTTTGTAACCATATTTTTGGTTCGATAGCAGGTCCGGGTTTCGGAGTCGTCCGGAATAGTTCGGACAGCAGCTGCCTAGACTGCTGTCCAGTACGGTGTTACGGCCGTAACACCCCATCAGTTACGGCCGTAATATGGCCATTGTTATGGCCGTAATGCATCACTTGTTACGGCCGTAACAGCCCGCTGTTTTAAGAACAGCGGGCAGAGGTCAGAAACCTCATTTCACATCCCTTCTTTCGTTTTCTCCATCGAGCGACATCAGAGGGTGGTTTCTACCACCTCGGATCCGTGTGTTCTTCATTTTCCATCACAGTGGTGTTGTGGGAACATATCATCATCAACGTAATCACCTTCCTCCGTCCGAATCAAGGTACAATCCTCAGAACCCTATTTCGGGAAAATTTAGGAGTTTGTCTTGATTTCGTGATTTGAATCCGAGATTGTTGATTTCTTCATTGACATCTAGTTTTATTGATTATAATCCATGGTTTGAATTCCGTTTATTATGAATTGTCGAGTCGATTCGTGTTCTTGGCCGTTTTGGGGGAAACCCTTGAACTTTCGTCGTTTGATCCTTTAATTCAGCGGCTTTGGGTCGTGCTTTGGAATTCACTTTCATTTTTGTTATTGTCATTCGTAGTTTATCGTCGCGGGTTGTCGCTTGGCGGAGTCGGCGGGTTCGTAGACGGTTCGGGTCTCCTCACTTCGGTCGATTCTCCGCGCTTGTAATTATCCGAGGTAAGTATCTTGCCCATACTTTTCATGTTTCGTAGACGGAATCATTGATAAATGATTTTATGTGCAATCCGAATGTTTTTATGAACTTTTAAAAAGATCGGTATGTTCTCGATAATTTTTGTCTTTCAAAAGATAACTCGTATGCTTCGGGGATTAATGTGCTTTCGGAATATGTGCGTTAGTTTCGTATGTTGGAAGATGTTAAACATATTTAGTGAATTTAGTAGACCGTAATTATTTGCCGAGGATTGTGTATTGATATGTGTAATTGTTCGGTGAATATGTGACGTTGTGTGATATTAGTTGTTATTCCTTCGTAAGGAGGTTGTGACGCTTGGTGTTGTTTGGTATTGGTATTTGCTTGTGGTTATGTGACATTAGTTGTGAGTGTACGTCGACTAAAGTGGCCATTCTAGCGAAGTACCTAGCATTTGTATGCATATTCTAGTATTCGAATTATGGCTTCCCGTGGCGTTGTGGATGATATGTGTATGTTCATCTAGGGACGGTCGAACGAGGCCTCTAGGGGTACGTTGTCGTGAGTTGCGTATCGCGAACTATGGTTAACTACCCAGGGATGTCCGACGGGGCTCTGCGGGGTACGGTAGCCGTGAGTCTCGTACCAATGTTAACTTTGAAATGTTTTGTTGGAGAACTGTGTTTTTTGGCGCATATTTCGTGTGATTAGAATGTCAGTCCAAATGGTATCGCACTTGGCTGGAATGGCACCAGTAAATGTATTGTGTGTGATTTGTCCCTTGACTGTGACAATTTGGTAAGGGTATGTGAGTCATGTGGTTGCTCTGTGTATTGTAGCTCTGTGGTGTGTTGAGTTCGACCGTATGGTCAAGTTGCAAAGTTGTGCTCTCTGTTGTCGTTCTGTGAGACTGTTGTCATGGTAATATTTGACACGGTGTAGTTTATGTCGGGTTATTCTTGTGAGTATGTGATGTGAATAAGTTGAGTCACGGACCCCCGTGCTTGTGGTTGGAATGTTATGATTGGGTCGTGGACTCCGTATTTTGTTATCGGAATCGTATTATGAAATAAATGATTTTTGGGTTGTGTCCCTAAGTGTTTCGAAAGGCTTGAAAATTCTTAAACCCCAAATGCTTTCAAAACTCCCGAGATCGTAAAATGTTTGGTAATAAAATGGTTTTATTCCTATCTTTCATAATTCAAACTGTTTTGATCAAGTGAATTATCTCGGGAAGTATATTCACGATTTCTATGTTCTTGGAGTATGATATGTATGGCTTGCCTTTGTATTTATACTTGCACTAGCAAAACAGTGGAGTTTTGCTAACCCCCGAGTATTCGGGGGGTGGATGTATGTATTGCATCCAGGTATTTGCAGGTTGCTGGGGAGCAATTCACAGGATCGTTATGAAGGATGATGAAAGACGACGATACTAATCACATGAAGACCGGTGTTGAGTATTTTGGCGATATCTTGTTGTTTTGTCCTTCCGTTGTGTATATTATTCCCGTTTTACGAGAATGTTGATTTATGTTAGCCCCTGCGTGGGTATGAGTTGCGAGAAAGAGTAATGTATGGTTGATGTGTATGTTGTGGTAAAAGACCAAATCGGTCTAATGGTTCGTTATTTAGCCATGTCGGCATGTATTGTGTTGTTGTGTTTTCTGTATTTAGCCTGGTAGATCCTCACGGAGAGGGTCTGCGGCGCTGTAATATATTCCCGAACGGTTTTGGGGTGTTACAGGCACATCCTTGAGGATCATTTGGGAAGCTTGCTTGGTGTATATTTCATCATCTTCCAAACCCTTGTTGTCCGTATCGAAGGTAATCCCTTGTAATTTCCTAGAATTGATTTTTCGGAGGTTCTTTCTCGATTTTGTTGATTCATCCAATTCTGATGGAAAGGATGATGTTGTTGGGCATCGTGGATCATGATTTACGGATTTTAAATCTGTATCTTGAATTTGTTTGAGTCCAAACTTGATTTTCATGTTCATAGGGAGCCTTGAGCATTTAATGTCCGACTAAATGTCTCTAAGGGTTTTCCCTTGGTTCTTGGGTGCGTTTCTCGTCGTTGTTAACCATTATACTTGTAGTGATCATGTTTTCTTTGTTTTTGCCGGAGGATTTTAGGTGTTCGAGGTTTCCCGATTGAGCCGTGTTCGTCGGAGGGTTCAGTATCGGTTATCGAGGCAAGTATTCTTGTCTATACGATTTATATTATGCGAATTGGGGTTACATATGAAATTGTGTTGGTTTGTGCATGTTAGTTGATTGTGCCTTATGTGAATTATCGTAGTTGTTATGTGGTTATGGGAGATTAATGTTGGTTCATTGCTTGGCATAGAGATATGTCAATAGAGACGTAGTGCCGGGTAGATAGTATACTTAGACATGTGCTATAATGTTTTGGTGATCACCGGGTTGTGTGGGTTAAGTTGTGTGTTATAAGTTGGGTTAGTCATATTGGTTTGACCGGTTGTTATGTCCGTTGATGTGTGAAGATGCGTTTAGGAATGTTAGGTTGTCATATAGCTGTGTCGGTCGTGGTTAAGTGTCAGAATAATGGCCGTTCTAGCAAGTGCCTAGGTCATATATATATTGTGACTAACAATCGAGACTTGCAGTTTTGTAACGTGTGTGTGATGTTGTTCTTCCACCTGGGGACGGTCTGACGGGGCCTCTGGGGGTCGCTACTATGGGGTACGACCACAGAAGCGGTTTCCCACCTGGAGATGGTCCGACGGGGCCTCTGGGGGTCGATACTAAGGGGTACGACCACGGGTTACCAAGTATGGATTTGTGTTGGAGTAATGTGTTGTTAAACTGCTTCGATGGCATGTTTTCGATAATTATGCTATGTCCGGAATATCACAACGTTTTGGTTCTCGACGATGATGTACATTATATATTGAATTTAGGTACTTGGCAAGAATGGCACTAGGTTGTGTGTCGTAAGAGTTAGCTCTTTGATTGTAAGGTTTTGGTATTAGAAAACAAACCTTGATATTGTTTCCGTGTATTTTAGTTTGAAAAGTTTTGGGCTGAGATTCCTATGGTTGTGTAAATATTAATTGTGGGAATGACTTGGGCCGAAACCCAAATGTTTTAAAATGATTTCGTAATTAAGGACGTGAGGTCCGGAAGGATTTACTATTAATGAAAATGTTTGTTACATAAAAGAGATTTGGGTCGAGATCCTATTATTTTTAGAAAGGTTTTATAATCTCGAACTTGAAGTCCCAAAAGACTTTATGTTGTTTTCTAAAACCCCCGAGTTGATATATATTATTTTTGTAGACTTGAGTTGTACCTTAAATATTGAAAACCTCTCGAGAATTTCTTTCACGGCTGTTGTTATTTTATGGTAACTGAGATTGGCGCGATATATTTTGTATAGACTGAATACTTGTACTAGCCATTCAAATGCTAACCCCTTCAATGGGGGAAATGCGTATCATGCATTTCAGGTGTGCATAGTTCGTTGGAGCAATCACAGGTACCGCATGGAAGAAGACGAGCCGCGATACTAATCAAGAGTTCAGAGTCCAGTTCGATGTTGTCGTGTTGAGTTTGTTTCAGTCTTCCGATGTATTATATTTTGACCCGTGCGTGGGTATATACAATAATGAGTTTATTTTTGGTTTGATATAATCGTGAGACCTCATTGGTCAGTGTAACTAATATTTGATCTTATCGGTCTGTATTAGTAAGTCGTTTGACCTCGGCCGGTCAAACGTTGTTCGTATCATGGTTGTTAGCCTGGTAGATCCTTATGGAAAAAGGGTCTACGGCGTGTAATATTCCCGGTGGTAGCATAAGCCTCTATCAATATAGAAAGGACAGGCGCTGAATTTAAACGGCTCTGAGTTCCTCAGAACTCTGTTGACACGCGTCAGACCACGTGTATTTTTTATCCTTTCGCAAAAGGCTCATCAAAGGTTGAGCGGTTTTAGAAAACCCTTCCACAAATCGCCAGTAATAGCCTGCTAATCCGAGAAAGCTTCCGATTTCCTTAACATTCTTCGGAGGTTGCCAATATTGGATAGCCTCCGTCTTCTGAGGGTCGACACGTACCCCATCTAATGAAAGCACATGTCCGAGAAACGTCACCTCGGACATCCAGAACTTACATTTGGAAAATTTTCCATAGAGTTGCTCCCGTCTCAACACGTCGAGGACCTGATGAAGGTGAAGTTCGTGCTCCTCTAGGTCACGAGAATAAATTAAAATGTCATCTATGAAAACAACCACGAACTTATCTAAATAGTCGATGAAAACTCGGTTCATAAACTCCATAAATACGGCAGGTGCATTAGTTAACCCAAACGGCATCACTACAAACTCATAGTGCCCATAACGTGTTCGAAACGCCGTTCTTGCAATATCCGACTCTCGAATTCGCAACTGATGATACCCAGATCTTAAATCAATATTGGAAAATACTGAAGCTCCTTGGAGCTAATCTAAGACATCATCAATGCGGGTTAGGGTATATTTATTCTTGATCGTCACCCTGTTCAGCTCCCGATAATCAATGCACAAGCGAAATGAACCATCCTTCTTCTTGACAAATAACACTAGTGCTTCCCACGAGGATGAACTCGGATGGATATAACCCCTCTCGGTCAGTTCCTCCAGTTGATTCTCCAGTTCCTGCATTTCGGTCGGGGCCATACGATACGATGCTTTTGATAATGGGGACGTACCAAGCTCCAACTCTATCGTGAATTCCACATCTCTCTGTGGAGGTAGACCAGGTAACTCATCTAGAAACACATCGGCGTAGTCTCTCACTACAGGGATATCCACCAACGTCACTGATGATTTCTCGGTCTTGTTCATATAGCACCAATAACCGACACACCCCTGATTGAGTAATTTCACTACTTTCATCATATTAATAACTCTTCCGGAATGGTTGGGGTTACCCCCCTGAAATACACACTCGACTCCATCGTATGAAATGATAGTGACCATACGCTTACGGACACTAAGTACGGCATCATGATGATCCATCCAATCAATACCCAAGATTACACCGTCTTTAGGTAAGTCTACCACGATTAGGTCCGCCAACCATTCACAGCCATTAAACTGAATCGGATAGTTCTTAACTTCACAATTTCCGATAATTCTTCTACTGTCTGGTAGACCAATGACATAAGGTTCGCAACTAGTAGCACTATCCAGGTGTAGCCTGTTGTTACCAAAAATATTATCCGGAGATGATATGCTGGAATGGACGAGTAACAAACAAAGTGCGTGAGCACGTCCGTGGGGAAATAAATAACACAAGATTTGTCGGGGTTGTTAGCCCGAGCTTGAATACTCTCGCGAGATGTTATTAATATGAATACTAGTGAGTACAGATATTAATGTTAGAGTACAATTACAATGAGTGTAAAGACTCTAGTTATCTTAGCTATCGAGTGCTGAAGATTGCCGGAAGAACCAGAGTTGAAGCTCTGTGAGTTCTTGTTACAAAGATGGAGAGTTCTCCGTGTTGTTTGCTTTTAGTGTTATGTGTTCACGTTGTAAACTGTCTTTGCGTTAACATTCTAACCGTCCATTTTCCAAAGCTGGAGGCCTTCTATTTATAGGAGAAAGGGCTGTTGGGACGTCCCTGTCAACCGTGGGCGATCGCCGTTTCCTGCATTTAAATAAGGCGGGCGATCGTCCTAGCATGTGGGACTGTTTCCTTAAAGTCCGCAACTGCTGCTGGCAGCCAGATGCGCGAACCAATGAGGAGGCGACAGGTGCCTCTTCTCACTGTCCTGGGCGGTCCCACCTTAGGTCCTTTCGGCGGGTCTGTCGGTTGGTGAGGCCGTCCTTATCACTGACAGCTGCTGATGAGCTGGAGTAGGGCCTGTTCTTGCGGCGCCTTTTGCGGATCTGCACGTGGGTCTTCACCCGAGATTCGGTCTCCGCAGACTTTGACGGGTGTCGGATTCACACGTGGCATGGGACGATCGTCTCCAATCGGACATTAGAGGCGATCGCCAGATGCCAAAAGATGATCGCTTTAGACATCGACCGCTAGACGCTTGTCCAGCATCTTTCTTCTTTGGTTGACTCCTGACCATTATGCCGATCGCCATTGAGGCGTATAAATCGCCGCACAACAATTGCCCCCCAGATCACTCTGATGTTGAAGACGTGGGGTGAGGTGGCTCTGCTGGCGATCGCTTGTTTTAGGCGACTCATCTTCTTATGAAGCGGACGATCGTCCCTCGGACGAACTGATTTCGAATTTGGACGATCTCCTTGGATGCTGGAAAGAGCGGGAAGTGGAGGCGGGCTTTTAAAAAGTCACTGGGACACGCGCCGCGCTCCTGTTGGGGGAGTCCGACGGTTTTTTGCCAGACTTGTCATCTGGCGTGCCCTCGAAAGCAGCAGCGTCTGCGGGTTTCGAGGCAGTCATCTGCGGCCCACCGACGGTTGCACTCCAGCCCTCGAACTCCCGCCTATTTGCCCAGGAGTCCCTACTCTCGCCTATAAAAAGGCTAGGGCTACTGGGTTTCAGACCTTTATGCGCTCTTGCCTTTAGAAGAAGACTTGGCCGAAATTTCTTGAAGCTTTGTGCGCCGATCGTCGTTCTCTCTAGGTAAGAACAAAAAATTTTCTTCCCCATTTTCTCTTCGAACATGTCTGGAGGAGGATATAATGTGTACGAGGCGGGTAGCACTTCCGCCGCCGCGACTTCGGCCTCCAGGGATGAAACCTCCACGGATTTGCACGTGGAGACAGCCGTCGAGGCCATTCGCGTGGGGATTTCACCCGCGGAGGTTGAAGAGCTTTTCAACGAGGCTGACGCGGCGAGGTCGGCGGCGGCGGAGCAGAAGCACTCGCCGGTAAACGAGGATGAGGCGGTGAGATTGTATTGGGAGCAGAACAGTGTGTTCGGCCGGGCCTTTGTGGATTTTGCTGAGCTCATGGAGAGGCTGGCCGGACTACGTCCTCAGTTTGATTTTGGTGCATACTCGGTCGCCCACCCCTATGAGCCCGTGAAGCGGATGTCATTTCGGGCCGCGGACCGCTCCCCGTGGACCCTCGGTCAGATCAGGAGCTCGGCAACCAAGAAGGACTTGAGTCGTTGGAGGGCGGAGTTTAATATCCCTTCTGATGTCTCATTGTATGTGCCCGCGGAGAACGAGCGCGCCGACCAACCTCCCTAGGGTATGGTCGCCGTTAATGAATTGATCATGGGGGCCGGATTGCGGTTTCCATTGCCGTTCGCCATGTCATACCTGTTGACCGCCTGGAATGTGGCGCCGCTTCAACTGACGCCGAACGCCTGGTTGCAGATCGTCAGTACTTTGACTCTTTTTGGCGGTCACCGGTTGTTCCGTCTCCCTTCTGCGCTGGAAATGAACTACCTCTTCAAGCTGACGGCGCAGAAGGGTTCAGTTGGCGGCTACCACATTCAGGGTCGTATGGGCAGGGTGGTCCTCGGGGTGCCGAACAAGGTTCGGGGCGACCTGACAAAATGGTGTTGGGTCGGCGGAGCGTGGAGGTCGGCGGCGAGCGATAAACCAGAGGATGAGTTGGATATCCCCACCGGCTTTCGAGAGAGGAATCCGAGTAAGGGTTTTAACTCTCCCTTTGTTCGGATACATCTTGAACTGATCTAATTTGGTTTACTTTTGCAGGCTTCCTTGTTCCAGCGGCCGGCGACCTTCCATTTGACTTTCTGATCGTCTGGGAGCGAATCCGCGGTCTACCGGATAGCTACATCGACGCTCGCATGGTCAACAATGAAGCTCATTGGTTGGGCGCTCGATTGTTTCACTTCCCCCGCCACTTGAAGGTCCCAGGTATAAAATTTTACGATCCTCCTTTCTGCTTGACGATCGTCTTTGATTGAAAGAGATGTCTAACCTGGTAGAATGTCTTCTTTGACAGAGGTCTACTTCCCTCGCTACTACGAGCCGCCGCGGGAGATTGCTATGTCGAACCCTGGCCTTATCAATCGTCTCCGCCAAGGGAATAAGGCGGGTCGTGCCCCTGCAACGACGACCCGTCCTATCCCCAAGGCGAGACCTCTCCCGGTGCCGATCGTCGAGCCGGAGGTTCGGGAGGAGGAGCAGCTTCAGCGCAACTGCAAGAGGCGGAGGCCGGAGGAGCCCTTGCCAACTGTTGCTGCTGAGGCGTCCGTTGTGGTGCCGCTGGTCGCCGCGCCTCCTATTTCTGCTATTCTAATGGTGGAGGGGCCTAGGCCCTCATCGGCCTTCTTACAGACCATGGCGACTGCCGACGCCGAGACCCCGCGGGGCAAGCCTTTTTTCGGCCATGACCCCGAGAAGGTCGAAAGGTAAGACTGGTTTGATCTTGTTGAGTTAAGCCACTTGTGTGGGGTGCATACTAACTCCTTCGTTTTTTGTTGCAGGGTCCGCCTTGCCGACCCGAACACATCGCCGATGGTGCTGGACTTCCTGACGAGCAAGTCCCCCCGCGAGGCTTGCGACGTCCCTCACTATGTCTCCCAGGCTATCTCCACTCTTCCGAAGGCTTGGACGACCGACCTGGATGCGATCACGCACCGGCGGTCTGGAGATGCAATGCAGGCGACTCTTGCCTTGACCCTCCAAGCGGCGACGATGGCCGCTCAAGCTGTAAAGGATTATGAGGGGCGGCCCTCTACTGCTCGCCTCCATTCGGACCTTGAGGCTGCTCGAAACCAGAAAGCCGAGTTTGCCGATAGGATCGTGGCCATGGAGAAAGAGTATGCTGAGATGGCCAAGCGAGCTAAACAGGATCTTGACCGGATGAGGCAGGAGCTCGACCTGTCCCGTGCGGCAATCGGTCGGATGCGCGATCAGATGACGGAGGCCCATCGGTTGCATGCGGCCTCGCAAGAGGAGGTGACCGGGCTGAAGCCGGTGGTGGACCGGCTAAATGGCGAGTTGGAGTCGTCTAAGGGGGAGCTGGCCGCCAAGGTTGTCGAGCTCAAGGATGCGGACAAAACAGTTGCAGGGCTGAAGGAGAAGTTGGAGGCGATCGAGACCGATCCCTACCTCAAAGTGGAGTACGTCGGCGAATTTGCTTAATACATGGCTTACGCCGACGCCATCCGCGCTGCCAAGAAGGGAGGGCTCGAGGTCGGCCCTCTGATCGATAACTTCAAAGCCTACGTGCTTGGGCATCGCTTGCAGCCGGCCTTCTTTCAGCCGATCCTTGACCTCACCGACCCCGGGATCGATCTGAGCTGGTATCCATCGCCGGACAAACTTGTTCATCCGGAAGCCGGTGAGGAAGCGCACGCCGATCCAGCTGCTGGTGACGAAGGCCAGGCGGGGGCGCCTGAGTGAGACCGCTGTCATTTTGTATTTTCCTTGTAATTTTTAATTTTTTTTTTTAGTTTCTTCTTGTTTTGCCTTCGGGCGTATGTACAAATGACTTGAATGAAATAAAATATGTATTTGCATCCGATTATTTGTTTGTACGATCGCCTCTCTGAATGTTTCGCATACGAATTTACACAAGTGTTTATACAATTGCACCTGATGCCTTGCTTGTATGATCGTCTATCTGAATGTTTCGCATCATTTCGACTTTGCACAATTGTTTTGAGAGCGGCCTTGATATGAATAGCTCAGAATGTATTGGTATACTTGAAATTCTTACTTGTAAATTTCTTGAACAAAACTGATCGTCATATGTATGTTTGAACAAAGTCGATTGTGTGTGGTTCCGTCCTCCTGATCGCATGTGTGAATAGCTCCGCTTTGCCCCTTGTTTTCGTTTACTTAGTGAAAGTAAGGGAACGAAAATAATTCGTCTAGTGAGCTATCTTTAGTTCGGTTCTTGCGATCTTCCATTTTGTTGATTCCACGATGGAGGCCAAACGTCCCATCCTGGACAGACTTCGCATAGTCGCGGGGTTCGATGGAACCGACCCTGATAACTATGTCTTGTGCATGAGCGACATTCCGTCTGATGTTTAACTTCTCGCGACTCACTTTATTGTAAGGGTCCTCCGTAGGATACGTTTTGCCTCGCAAAGTAGCGATGGGCGGACGGTCTCTGCCTAGAGGATTCCTTGCACGGGGCGCCGTCGGATAAATCGACTTCGCTACCGTGGCTTGTTAGCACTTTTCTGCCTAAGAGGGCATACGTTGTGACGAGGGTAGGACGCGATCGCCTGCCTCGGACCATCAAATTAGATGATGGGTCTGAGGACGGGCGAGTGCGTCCATTGATTTGTTTTGGAGGGTCCTTCGGCTACGTCCTCCTCGTATTTAAACGAAAGGGTGGGAGATCTTTGCCCAAAGGAACCTTTCATGGACGGGCTATCGGTTCCATCGACTCCAAGGACCATGGCTGCACTTTTCTACCTCGGACCGCCATGTTAGATGACGATCCTCGATGGTATACGTTGTGCTTGGAGGGGCGATCGCTTGCATAGGTCCGTCAGGTTAGATGACGACCTCTTGTAGGGCGAGCGAGTCATCCTCTTTTTATTTGTTTGTTTTGTCGAGGCGAATCATATAGAGGATCAGAAAATATCATTAAACTCTTTGTACATTGGGTAACTGAATACAGAGTTTTTATTGGTAGTATTTCTTCAAATGTACGGCGTTCCAGGGATATTGGTCCGGAGTGCCGTCTAGGTGTTGGAGTTCGTAGGCTCCTCTGGTCAGCCATTTAGATACCCTGAAGGGCCCCTCCCAATTCGGGCCAAATACTCCCGTGTGAGTCTGGACCTTTTTGAGGACTAGGTCGCCCACTTGGAATCGCCTTTCCTTGACCTTCGAATTGAAGAATTTCTCGGATTTCCTTTTGTGGATCGTGTTCTTCATTTCCGAGGTCAGCCGTCGTTCTTCGAGCATATCCAAGTCGATCCGTCGGGCTACATCATTGTCCGTCGTCATTTCTTGTTCAGTTCGGTGGCTGAGGACGGCGATCTCTGAAGGGATCACTGCTTCTGTTCTGAAGGCGAGGGCGAACGGGGTTTCGCCGGTTGAATTTCGGGTCGTCGTTCAGTAGGACCACAAAACATCCGGGAGCTCGCTCGCCCATCGTCCTTGTTTGGATTCGAGTCTTGCTTTGATCGTGTGTTTGAGAATCTTGTTCACAGCCTCTACCTGCCCGTTCGTCTGAGGGTAGTAAGGGGCCGAGAACAACTTTTTAATTCCTCATTTCTCGCAGAATTGCATGACTTCCAAGCCGTCGAACTGCTTCCTGTTGTCCGAGATGATAGCCTGCGGTAGACCGAACCGGCATATGATGTTCTTCCAAATGAACTTGATTACTTGTTCTTGGCCGATCTTGTTGAGTGTCTCGGCCTCAGCCCATTTCGTGAAGTAATCGACCCCCACGATGGCAAATTTACATCCCCCTGGCGCCGTCGGCAAAGGACCGATGAGGTCGATGCCCCATTGGGCGAACGACCATGGACTGTACATAGAAGTGAGTTGTTCGGGGGAGAGCTTGATGTTCGGGCCCATCACTTGACACCTGTGACACGATCGGGCATAGGCGATCGCGTTTTTTGTAGTGTAGGCCAGAAAAAACCTTGCCTGGTCGTCTTGTGGATTAGAGCTCGCCCTCCAGCGTGATTCCCACAGATCCCGTCATGGATTTCGGCTAAAACGAGTCGGCCTTCCTCCGGCGTAATGCACTTGAGGAGAGGAAGGCTGAAGGCTCGCTTGTAAAGCCGGTCGTCCAATAGGGTGTATCTGGTTGCACAGAGCTGAAGCCGGCGAGCTTTGATACGATCGGAGGGGACCATTCCGTCCTTCAAGTATTTATGAACAGAGTCATCCAGTTCTCTTTGGTGATGGCAACTGTGGTGATCAGGCTCCTGTCGATCGCCGGCTTTGCTGACTTCGTGATTTGGATGTTAGAGAAGTCTGCCGCCCCATCTGACGATGCTAGTTTGGATAGGGCATCGTCCTGGGAGTTGTGCTCTCTCGAGACTTGTTCGATCAACACTTCTTCAAACTTTGTGCATATTTTGGCGACCAATTTTTGATATTTGATCATTTGTTCTCCGCGCGCCTCGTATTCCCCCTTGACTTGGTTCACGACCAAGAGGGAGTCTATGAAGATGTGGAGGCGTCGAACATCCAGGGCGAGTGCTAGATCGAGCCCGCCTACCAAGGCTTCGTACTCGGCTTCATTGTTGGTCGCACGGAACCCGAAACATACAGCATTTTTGAAACTTTAGCCATCGGGGCAGATGAGGACAATCCCTGCCCCTGCTCGCGAGTTGGTTGCCGAGCCATCTACGTACAATTTCCAAGCAGGATGGTCGACCTGGGTAGGACATGGCGGGAACGTTAATTCCACCACGAAGTCCGCCAAAGCTTGGCCTTTGATTGTCGTGCGAGGAGCGTACGTAATACCGTATTGAGCGATCTCCAGTGACCACTTGAGGAGTCGCCCGTTGGTATCTGGCCGGTGCAGAACTTGCCTTAGAGGGAGAGTCGTCAGAACCTCCACTTGGTGTTCGAAGAAGTAGGCACTCAGCTTGCGAACACTCATGACTAATGCGTAGGCGATCTTCTCCAGAGGCGTGTAACGCATTTCCGAGTCATGGAGCGCTTGACTAACGAAGTAGATCGACAAGTGGACTTGCCCCTCTGCTCGCACAAATACATCGCTCAGCGCGACCTCCGAGGCCGCCAGGTAGAGGAATAGCTTTTCGCCGGGGATCGGCTTCACCAAGATTTGGGGATTAGACAGATAGTCCTTGATTTTGGCGAACGCCACTTGACTTTACTTCGTCCACGCAAATTTCTTATTCTTTATGGTGGCGAAGAATGGCTTGCTTTGGTCTCCGATCCGAGAAATGAAACGGTTAAGGGCAGCTAGACAACCTGTGAGGCGTTGCACCTGTTTGACATTTTGTGGCTCCTGCATGTCGAGGATCGCCTGAATCTTGGTGGGGTTCGCCTCGATCCCTCTCTGGCTCACGATGTGCCCCAGGAACTTTCCGGAACTTACCTCGAAGTTGCATTTCTTGGGGTTCAGTTTCATGTTGAACTTCTCGAGGATGGCGAACGTCTCGGCAAGGTCATTGAGGTGATCTTCCTTTTTAAGGCTATTGACCACGATGTCGTCAATGTAAACCTCCATGGTCTTGCCGATCTGGTTGGCGAACATCCCGTTGACTAGCCGTTGGTAGGTCGCCCCCGCATTCTTCAGACCGAACGGCATTCGGACCCAAAAGTACACGTCTTTTTCCGTGTGGAACAATGTGTATTTTATGTTTTTCTCAGCCATTGGGATCTGATGGTACCCGGCGAAGGCGTCCATGAATGACATCATTTCGCAACCTGCCGTGCTATCGACCAAGTGGTCAATATGAGGCACTGGAAAGTGGTCTTTTGGACATGCCGCATTGAGGTCGGTGAAGTCGATGCATAACCTCCGGGAGTTGCTCGCCTTTTTAACGAGCACCGCATTAGCTACCCATTGTGGCTCGTCGGTAGCTACTCCGATTAGTTTGTTGTCTAGTAGCTTTTTGACTTTTGCGTCGAGCGCAGCGTACTTCTCAGGACCGAATTTCCTACGTTTCTAGTGAACAAGCTTCCTTGCCGGGTCAATATTTAGATAGTGGAAAGCGTGTTCAGGACTAATGCCGACCATATCTTGATGCGACCAGGCAAAGACTCCGATGTTCTTACGTAGTAAACTGATCAGATCGTCTTTTAACTCGAGACCGACGCTTGTGCCGATCTGCACCTCCCGGTCCGGGCAAGCCGGATCTATCGTTATACTTTCCAACTCTTCAATGGGGACGGTCGCTTCTCGTTTGGAATGATTTCCGGACTCGATCCTTGGATCAATGTCGAGGCTTGGCTCGAAACCGATCCTTGGCTCGATGTCGTCCGACAATCGATGTGAGATGTCGTCCTCTGAGTCGGGCTGGTATGAGGTGATTGGCTCGTCGATCTCCATTGGTTGAATGTCGATCGTCTCAATGTTATAAATGGTGTGGGAAGCGTTTAAAGAGGAAGTTACGACACAGGAGTAATTCAAACATTTCTTTGCCATTAGCTGGTCTCCTTTTATAGTACCGACTGTCCCATCGGCAGTGGGGAACTTGATACAGTGAAAGAAAGAAGAGGCGACCGCCTCGAAGGTTTCTAGAAAGGGGCGACCTAGGAACCCATTATATATGCTGGGACTATCTATGATTACAAAGTTGAGGTTCCTAGTGATCCTAACCTTGGGATCGTAACAACATATTAGCTCGACAGAGAGCTTGATCCTTCCATAGGCTTGGACCATGTTGTCGCCGAATCCTTGAAGCACGGTATCAAATGGCTTGATGAACTTGGTCAGGTTGCCGAGCTGGTTAAGAGCAGATTTGAATATGATATTGCAAAAGCTCTCATTGTCAACCAGCACGCGGTCGACCATTTTCCCAAGGATACATGCAGAGATTACCAATGCATCCTCTTTGGGGCACTGCACTCCCTCCCTATCCTTGTTGGAGAAGGTGATGAGCGCGTCTCTGGAGATGGTCGGCTCTGGGGGCACCACGACATGGACCCCGGCGAATGCCCTCAATTCGGCCTTCCGCTTTCTGTTTGACATGGTGGAAACCGGGGAAAGGCCTCCGAGGTTTCCACCTCCCGACTGAAGCATATTGATCCGGCCGCCGGGGTTGATCGGAGGGATTGACTCGTCTGAGTACTCCGGCTCGTTTTGCTCGATCCTAGCGACCGGATTGGGAGAGATTCCGTCGTTCTGATGGCGATCGCGTCCCCCGGCCCTTTATGCCTGGGGTTCTGGCTTGGTCACCAAGTTGTCCAACTTGCCTTCCTCAAACAGTCTCCAGAGTTTTCTGAGTAGGTCGCGTCACTGGCTGGTGTTGTGGCCGGGACTTTTGTGGTAGGCACAAAATTTGCTGCGGTCCAGATGACCGTTGTCCCTCATCGGCTTTGGCTTGCTAAGCTACTCGCGCCCCTTGATGGCGTTGAAGATATGGGCCGGAGACAGATTGAGGTTGCGGAGGAGGTGAACTTCCACATCCTCGAAGGCCTCGAACTCACCGGGTAGCTTTTCGACCGCCTTTCTGGTCTTGGCGACCGCCTTCTTCGGGATGGAAGATGGCGCCTTCCCTTCTCCGGTAGATCTCTCGCCTAAGCGAAGGGTGAGCATCCTCTGCCTAGCCAAAAAGTCGGCGGCCCTGACGCGGAAGATCGCGTAGGTCGGGGGGATGTCCTTCGTGAGGTGCCTGAACATGGGTGAATGGCCATAGAATCCCCCTAGGACCGAGTAGAGGGCGAGCTCATCGCTTATGGGCTCGCCGGTGAGGACTATTTCGTCCACTCGGTCGATGTAGTCTTAGTCGGGCTCGTCCTTGCCCTGCCTGATCTTCATCATGCGGTGGGGGCCTTCTGGCCGAGCGACTTTGGCGGCGAAATACGACGTGAAGTCATTCGCCAGTTTCTCAAAACAGTTGATTGAACGCGGTGGCAGTGAGATGTACCACCTATGGGCAAGATCGCCCAATGTTAATGGGAACATTCGGCACTTTGTGGCGTCCGATGCCCCGCATCCGGTCATGTATATCCGAAACTTGCACAAATGGGTCTCAGGATCCGATCTCCCCTCATATAGAGGTGTTTGAGAAGGAGCGATCTTCGGTTGCACGGGGGCGAGCTCGGTCTGGACCGCGAGTGGCTCATTTGGTCCGGCGATCGATCTCTTGGCGCCTGCCCCAGTTTCTATGAGCGCCTTCATTTCGTTGAGCTGGCGCTGCATTGCGACCATTGTGTAGCTTGACTGCTCGTGGATTGGCTCTCGGAGCGGGAGCCGAGGCAATCACATACCGATCTCCTGGCCCCGTGGTAGGTAACGAGTTCTCCGCCACCGAGCTCAATTCTGGGGCGAGTGGGAGCCCGTTGGCCGGCCTGTCTTGTGGGAGTTGGGTATGCCGAACTCCTGGTGACGGATTCGGATTCCGATGTCTCCCGGCTGGGGCCCGAATGCCCGGGTCGCCATGAGGGATCACTCCCTAGGCGGCTGAAGACGGAATCGTCCCGCCTTACGAGTGCATTTTCCTGCGGATTGGGGTTTTCTGACGATTTCTCGACATATTTCCCCTTGAGCTTCCGCTTGCCCGCACGGCGGATGGCTGATGGAGTAATGGTGGGCGAGTCGCATGCTCTCCGTCGCTCCCTTAGGATGGCCATGGCCTCCTCGATCTGTTCCGCGGTTTGGAACTGATTGAGTGAGAGGCTGGGGCCGTCCCTCGGGGGCGGGAGTGAGAGTCTAGCGTCGCCGCGGTCGCCTTCCGCCGCAGGTTGGGACTCGGTCTGGGCCGGAATAAGGTGTATGGCAGATCGTAGGGTGGCCCTTTTCGAGGTCGTGGCAGACGTCATGATTTTGAAGGTTTTTCTTTGAAGAACAGTGAGTGTTTCTTCAAGTATATACCCCGGAGAACAGTGAGTGTTCTTCGAGACGGTCGGAATAAAAAATGAAGGTTAAGATCCCCTTCCTCTAGCGCCAATTGTTGTTACCCAAAATATTATCCGGAGATGATATGCTGGAATGGACGAGTAACAAACAAAGTGCGAGAGCACGTCCGTGGGGAAATAAATAACACAAGATTTGCCGGGGTTGTTAGTCCCGGGCTTGAATGCTCTCGCGAGATGTTATTAATATGAATACTAGTGAGTACAGATATTAATGTTAGAGTACAATTACAATGAGTGTAAAGACTCTAGTTATCTTAGCTATCGAGTGCTGAAGATTGCCGGAAGAACCAGAGTTGAAGCTCTATGAGTTCTTGTTACAAAGATGGACACTTCTCCGTATTGTTTACTTTTAGTGTTATGTGTTCACGTTGTAAACTGTCTCTGTGTTAACGTTCTAACCGTCCCTTTGCCAAAGCTGGAGGCCTTCTATTTATAGGAGAAATGGCTGATGGGACGTCCCTATCAACCGCGGGCGATCGCCGTTTCCTGCATTTAAATAAGGCGGGCGATCGTCCTAGCATGTGGGACTGTTTCCTTAAAGTCCGCAGCTACTGCTGGAAGCCAGATGCGCGAACCAATGAGGAGGGGACAGGTACCTCTTCTCTCTGTCCTGGGCGGTCCCACCTTAGGTCCTTTCGGCGGGTCTGTCGGTTGGTGAGGCCGCCCTTATCACTGACAGCTGCTGATGGGCTGGAGTAGGGCCTGTTCTTGCGGCGCCTTTTGCGGATATGCACGTGGGTCTTCACCCGAGATTCGGTCTCCGCAGACTTTGACGAGTGTCGGATTCACACGTGGCATAGGACGATCGTCTCCAATCGGACATTAGAGGCGATCGCCAGATGCCAAAAGACGATCGCTTTAGAAATCGACCACTAGATGCTTTCCCAGCATCTGTCTTCTTTGGTTGGATCCTGACCATTATGCCGATCGCCATTGAGGCGTATAAATCGCCGCACAACATAGCCTACTCAAACATGACTCGGAAATGAATGAATGTGATGCGCCAGTATCAAAAAGGGTACACACAGGTTGAGAGAGAATTTCGAGTGTACCTGAGATCATTCAGGCCTCCGGATCGTCGGTCCTCTTCATCTCATAAATTCGGGGCTTGCCAGTCCCTGAACCGGATGCTCCTGTCTGATAATTATGGGTTCCATCTATATTCGCTCCCGTCGTCTTATACGACGCGGACTGAGTAGCCTGATTCTGAACATCCTACTGCTTCGGGGTCTTAGATGCCGTCGGAGCAGGTCTGGAATCTCTTCGGCAGAAACGGGCCTTATACCCGGCAATCCCACAGATGTTACACGTGACAGTCTGTCTCGAGCATTTAGTGCTGTAATGACCCTGTTCTCCACAGTTGAAACAGGTGATGACCGAACTGGCCGCTCTGGACTGAGATTCCGCAGGTTTAGGCGCCATAGGAGGTCGCTCAGAAAATGTAGAGCCCGTGCGAGGCTTCTTGAAGGTTGCCCGACTGCCCTCGGACTGATTATGATTCTTCGATTTCTTGCCAGCAGATGAAGGTTGTTCCTTAGCAATCTCCTTAGCGGTAAGCTCATGAGCAAGAGATTTCTCGATGAATTCGGCTAAGGTGGCGCAATGATAATTAAGCAATTGCATCCGCATACGAGGTTTCAACCTCTTACTGAAGTACTTGATTTTATCCGCCTCGGAGTGGATAACGGATGAGGCAAAGGGAAATAGCTCCTGAAACTTCTCGGCGATGGCGAGAACATCTTCTTCCGCTGAGGGGTCGGGACTGAGTAATTCCGATAACTTGGCCTCCCTGATTGGGGCCGGATAATATCTTTCTAACATGAGGGTCTTAAACTGGTCCCAAGTGCAAGATCCGTCGGTGGGATTCAAAGATAGCCACCATGAGTGAGCGCTCTTACTCAGATAGTAAGCCGTAACTGAAACTTTGTGCCCTTAGGGACACTCCACCATAGTGAATAGCTTCTCAAAATGATCAAGCCAGTGAACAATATCCGCCAGCTCAGATGAGCCCTCAAATGCAGGTGGTCTCTGGCGAGAGATGTCGCCGATTATACTGCTCACACTCCTCTCTTGCCTCTGAGGTGACGGCGGAGGAGCCTGCTGAGTCTGAGTGGTTGAATTCTGCATCGTCTCCATCAGACGTGCCATCTGAGTCATCTGGGCCATCATGCCCTGCATAAATATGAATGGGCAACCCGAACACCTTCCGATTGAGCTGCGTCTCGGGTACAACTCCCTGACAGTGAATGATTATCTACTGGTGAAAGAGTAGCATCGTCAGCTGAGTTGGCAGCATCGCTACTTGTTGAACTAATGACATCCCTCGCGTTCGCGTGGGTATTCACACGAGCTCCTGGGTTTCGGACCGCACAACGGCCTCTTCCCCTGCGTCCTCTGACAGCTCTATCCATACTGAAGTAGGAAAGTCACATGATAATTATAGCTCTCGTATGAATATTGCATTATGATTACGTTATGGAATGATAATAATGAGCATACACGCTCTAACTCAATGAACGCATTAATAATGCAGTAAATTGATCATCGACATTACGCCGGAATATGATAAGATCGCATGAAATATCAACTGAGGCGACATGATTATCTGATGAAATTCCTGAAATGATTATCTTGAACAATTTAACAAGATTGATAATACGATCCACGAGATCAACAACTGAGCAATGAGATTGACTGAGTGATTAATGAGTTAACATGATCGATAAGATCCAAAAGAAAACGATGATTGAGGATTGTTGACTGATGAATGATGAATGAGTTGATTCTTATTGCCAGAAATTATACCATGGCATCAGAAATCATACCGTCCTTTTTGGTCTGAGGGGCTTGGCGCTTGCACAGGTCACACGTGACGCGAAAGTCCAATTATACTATTCTGATGAATTATGATTTTCAATGAGACATGACTCATATGAGTAGTATTCAAAACCATTCTCTGATACCAACTATGTAACACCCCAAACTAGGCGGCTATCATAGTGCAGTGGACCCCCAAGTGGGACCCACCAGGCGAATGAAATACAATGATTTAAATAATATAACCGTAGTACCGAACCACATTATATTACCACATACTCCGATGAGGAGTCTCAAGTACAATACACACAGGAATACAGAATACATATATATTTCATATGAAGATGAAATATACAACACCAAATTAAAATGAAAGTCCAAACGGAACTGCAGCGGAAAACACACATGAATGAAACATGAATAGCTGGGAAGACTGGGTGCCCCTACTAGTATCACTGGAACTCCTCGCCGTCACCGTTCTCTTCCCGTGCCTTTGCCTTGCCATGACCTAGAACAACATCCCCAATGAGGTCAGTTACACAAAACAACAATCCTCAAGAGTTGAACAAATACAATAATCACATGTCTTAGTTATGAAATCAAGTCTGAAAGAGGGGCATCATAGTACGCCCGAGATGGGATGTGCAAGTGCACAAGTCACCGAGTGTTCGGAAAACCCACATAAACACACGCACTTGTGCCTAATTAGTCTCGCGGAGGCACGTTACCGTGTGCACAGTCCAATGTGTCGGATTACCCGCATAACACATGACCATCGTGTGCCCGACTAAAAATTCCACACATAACCAACCGGCAACGCAATATGATCCCGTAAGGTCACAAGAACAAAATTGACCATGATGAATAATAATGAATAGAAATCCGACAAGGGCCAAGAATGACTCACCGAGGTGAAATAATAACGCAATGAGTGATAGCTCAAATGAAATGATTGGAACCATCGTTCCTCGTGAATTGAATGATTAGTTTGATAATTACAAGTCTCAACATGATTGATATACTATGAATGAATTATATGTATAAATGAACAACAACGAAAGGAATGATTATCCTTTTAACTGAGCAAGAATTAACTTGCCTCAATACCGGTGAAGAAATGTCCTTCCTCGAACAAACGTCCCTAATGGAATTATCGGTCGCTCGAACAACCTTGAATAACATAATTACCAACAATTCGCTTAATATACGTATCAAGTATGATCACAACCAACTCAAAAAGTCGACACGACAACCCAAACTCGTTGGGGCAATTTAACAAACACGTTGTAAACAATCTTCAATTGTATACAACCAATCTCAATTATATCGATACCAAGCCTCCAATGAGTGATTCAATCCAATCAAAACATCCTCACTACAATCAATAATCCAAAAGGAATACACAATCCAAGATTACGACAACATCTAATCGAAGCCCCCAATTCCAAAATCAACATTCAAAGTGTTCTTGAATAATCCTCCAACAATCCAATGATAATACATAAAACTCATAATTATATGTATATCCCTTCACATATCATGATTATAACATCCAAAACATCCTACTCCATCTGAAAATCGAAATCTAAGGTTTTGAAGAAATTACCTTTGAAGATCCAAACTCTTTGATCCGTCGAACTCGTGTTTAATCGACTCTCCAAGCTCCACAATCGAAGATAGGTGATTAGAACATGAACACACAAGTGTTTTGATGATGAAAATCCTCTCCAAATAAACTCTCTCTCGAACTGACATGAAGAAATGAAGAAATGAGGCTGAAAACCCGCACAGCTCCTTAAGTACTGCGCAGAGTTACGGCTGTAACTCTCCCACCTTACGGCCGTAACTTTCCAAGGTCAACGACCTTACGGACGTAACCTCCTTTTCTTACGGGCGTAAGAAAGCTTCGTCGAAAAATGAATAATGTCCAAACTCCTGGCCTTACGGCCGTAACACTTCGTCCTTTACGGGCGTAACTACGCTTCTTCGACAACACCCAGAACACCAAAATCATCTCTTACGACCATATCCTGCAACTCTTACGGCCGTAAGTTGGCTTCGGCAAAAATGTCCTTAAATCAACGTACCCATATTACGGCCGTAATGTAACCTATGTTACGGCCGTAACTCTCTGCTGGAGCAACTACTCCGCCTTCTCGTTACAAATGATGAATGATCCGACATACATAACTTGCATGAATATAATTAAGTCCAATAACATGCAATAAATGATACATCCAATACAAGGCTACCAATCACAATGATTATGATAATATTCTCGTCTCGATTCTCAAACAGGGTTGAACGATGAATGATAACTGATACACGATTCAAAAATACGCCGTACGATGAACACAAACGAATGAACATGAATGATGAATGATTATTAAAGAGTGAAAATTACTGAGTGACAATTACTGAATGATAATAAATGAATTCACAATCGGGTATTACAAACACGAGGTGGAGATACAACAACGACACATATGCACGACAGCATGTATAACATCAATACATAAAATATAATTAAAGTACTTATCTTTGAAAGATGGCAAGAAATAAATACTTCAGCGACTTCAACAAACTCGAAGGCCGCTCCTTCGATCAACCGTTCGTAAACCTCGAACCTTACACAAAAGGAAATAACGACAACTCAACTGAACATTCTAAACGTTCCAATAGTGACCGGGTATAATCATCATTGTACGGTCGATTCCCGGTTAACTACTCAAAGAACGCTACGTCGAACGAATACCATACTACATGCGAAACGAAAGGTCATAACGGGGATAACACGTTGATGTCTATGGGATTCCAGCATATTCAAATCGTTAGAATTCAATTTTAAATCTGTCCAACTTTTTCTAATACATGTGTTGGTTATCTAAACGAATTCATAATCATGAAAATACGTTCAACCGAATTCTAAGTTAATCCCACTTATGAGTCTCATTCTTCCACAAGTAAATTCATCTAATCCAAGTTCTACGTTCACCAGAATTGTTACAACATGATCATATCATTCTAACCATTCATATGAAGATTATCCATCCAAATAATCTCTACAAACCCTGGATTATACTCGAAGAACGATCCCTACGTTCATCATCTCGAATTCACCTAGTCTAGGTGATAACATAATTGATTCGTTCTTCATATAATCATCATGAAATCATCATCAAGGCAGGTTAAAATATTCGAAAATCACATCCTTATGATAGGCATAATCAAGGTTCAACTATTACCAATGAAAAGTCTACGTTCATCCAATCCAATCTTCCTAAACTTGTTGTTTGATTCAATAATGTTCATAACAAACTCATAATCTTAGTAGCATGTTAATAATCGACACTAAGGATATGAATTTCAGGTGGTTAAAGCATCACATACCTTACTACGGAAGGAAACGACGAAACACTTGATGAAACTCAACGTCGGATGCTTGAACACTAATCCCCAATGCCCCTCATCTTCAACAATCGCATTCAGAGGCCGATATGAGGGGTTAATGTCGTGAGGGTAACTCTCCAAGTCGTAGAAGTCGGATAATGGACGAAGAGTAGAGTGAGAAATGAAAAGAGGTTGTTGTCTATAAATAGGGTTTTAAACCTTAGGTACGTTATCCAAAAGATATTACGTACATTAACGGTCTAACGTACGCTAGCAACAAATCCTTACGTACGCTATCGCCGGGCAGTAGCTCACTGTCTCATTTTCTGACCTCCATAACGTACGCTAACCAATTTTACGTACGCAATCTGATCAACATAGCATACGTTATTCTACCCCTCTTAACGTACGCTATGCTTTGTTGACTTGCTTTAACAAAAAGTTGTCCAGGTTCACGCGGTGAATCCGACAATATCCTCATCTGGCCCCACACGCCGACCACACCTTATCTGCCTTGACCGCCTATTACGTACGCTATGTTTCAATCATAACGTACGTTACCTATAGTTCCTAGCGTACAATATGTACAACTCTTAACGTACGTTAGTGTCATGCAGAAGCATGTATGAATTGACAAACTCCACACGATATGATCATGAATATCGGAATACAAATACGGAAAGAATCACACTTCGATTATCAATACGACATAATCAAATACCACAAGGTTCAAATACATATGAAGACACACAACAATTATCCGGGTACTACATTAGCCAAATTGTATTATTTTTCAAAATATCAGGGCCAATGAATTTCTCACCGAAAATCACGATATATCGCGATATATCGCGTGTTAGTCAAATTTTTAGTCATGTGTGTTAGTCATAGTAGAATAATTCAAAAAGTAGAGAGAGAAATGCGAAATAGAAGGCGACAACATGTAGTACAGAAGAAGACTAAAGAAAAAATCTTTAATTTACAAATAAAGTGATATTAGCTTAAACCTTGAGAAGGCGCCACATGTTTTTGAGAGTATTTTGCGACTCTTTTTTAGTATTACTTCACCTGCCTCTAAAATTTGTGTTTGGAATCTTCAATATCAATTTTAATAAAAGCTTATTGAGTGTATCGTATCATTTTGATCATTTGGATATCAAACCGATTTTGATATCATATACTCTCTCCGTCTCAGTCCAAATGCAACATTCATAAGGAATTTGGTGTATTTTAGGTGAACGATTTGATGTGATAAATGTGTAAGTTTTGTAAGTATTGATGATGAGCGTGTGATGTAGATTAAAAGGTAAAAAGTATTGATGATGAGTGCATAATGGAAATTAAAAAGTTAAAACTGGTTGCTTGATATGATTCGAAGTATTCAATGAAATATATTTTACTCAAAGGACTTTTTTTTTGGACTGAATGCTGGACGAATATTCAATGGAGAATCGATTACGATGGTTCGGTCATGTGAGAAGGAGACCTGTTGATGCCCCAGTGAGGAGGCTAGAAAGTTGGGGAACAAGTAATATTGTGAAAGGTAGAGGAAGACCCAAGAAAACTTGGATAAAGATGATTGAAATGATATGCAGTTTCTTGGAATTGGAGAAAGTATGGCGATGGAGAGGCAAATGTGGCGGGAAAAAATACGGATGGTGGATGGAATCTATTTTTTTTCCTATTTTCTTTTATTTCATATTATCTTTTAATTTATTTTTCAGGATTTTTCTTCTTCTTTTTTGTTAACATTCATTCTCTTTTTTTTTTCTCTATGTTTTTTACTCTTTTTTTTTCTTTTATGTTATTTATATAACGATCATTGACGGTTTCAAAGTTTGATTCATGTTAGCCGACTCCAAATCATTTTGGGACTAAGGCTTAGATGATGACCGTTGTAATGGTTCTGCTGCCACCATCCATTCTCGAAAAGACAAAGTAGGGCTGTCAGAAATCATTTTTTTTTTTGCAGGAACCGAAACCGAACCGAATTGTGTATTTCGGGTTCAGTTCCATATTTTTTTTCATTCGGAACCGAACACAACCCAAACCGAAATTTTCGGTTCGGTTCCGATAATATTTCGGTTTTATTTTTTTCATGTCTATATGAATCTATTAATCTGTTTCAATCTAAAAAATTCAATTTTTAACAACAATAGTCTTTAAAAACAAAGTTTGACTCCAATTTAAATTTCTAAACAACAATAATTCAATTAAAAACAAGATAGTGAAGATACAATATTGAATGTTTAGTTGATACTAGGGGTGTGCATCGGGTGAAACCGATCCGATCCGATCCGAATTTCGGATTAATCCGAAAATTCGGACAAGGTTTTGGACAACCCGAAATCCGAACCGAAATTTCGGATTGGATTCGGATCAGTCCGAAACCGGATCGGATTTTTCGGTTCCAATCCGAAATATCAGATTTTTTTTTGATTGCAAAAGATCAACGCAAAATCAAAGTACTAGAATTTAAAGAATTGGAGTTGTAAACAAATTCTGACAATAGAAAATTTAGATTTTAGATGAGATTCAACAAAATTTTCCAAGATCGAGAATTTAAATCATCAATCATCAATATTTCTCTACCCATCTTCGTCTTCCTCCATCATCAATCATCCAAATCCGACGAAAATTGCAGAAAAACTGTTACGAGATGAATTTCAGAAAACCAACAAAATCCACAAAAACTAGAAAATCAAACTAAAATAAACCCAAAAATGAGGTTTCAGGCGCGAATCTAAGGTCTCAGGCCTCTTCTCCGCCGTCGGGTGACCGCTGTCTGGTCCGTAAAAGCATGCACTTATTCTATTTCTGGGGTCGTAGTGAGAAGTGGCTATTTCTGAGGCCGTAGTGGGAAGTGGGAAGGAACTGGGAATATTTGGATCTGGAGTGGAGGCGCCGGGATGGGTGGTGTGGGAAATGGGATGTTTCTGATATTTAAAAGACAATTGGGGAATGAGCAAGTAGGGGTGTCACGGTCAGAAGGAAAAATGAATCATCTCACCTCACTCTCACGGTCAAACACCTACCTAACACATTTAATGATGGCACCGCCCACCTACCCATGTCACCTCCCCCCCCCCCCCCCCAAAGTCTGATATTGATATGTAAATTTTTTTATTTTTTAATTTCGGATCGAATCGGATTAATTCGAAAACCCGTGGATTTAATCCGATCCGATCCGAAATTTTCGGATCTGAAAAATGCAGATCCGAAATCCGATCCGACGATACCGGATCAGGTCGGTTTGGATCGGATTATCGGATTTTCGGATTGAATTTTCGGGTTCGGTTTATATGCACACCCTAGTTGATACAATCAAAATATCAAACAAAACGAAGCAACAAAAGAGTAACTTGAACTTCAATAATTAAGTAAGACGGTATACTTCTAGGATTTTTTTTATTTTTCTTTATAAATTAACTAATGTTAATAAAAAAAGGTAAATAGGTAATTTCGGGTTATTGTGAATTTTTTTTGCAGGAACCGAGCCCGAATCGAATTTATAAATTCGGGTTCGATTCCAAAAAAATAAATAATTTCAACACTCAGAAACCGAATCTCCGATCGGTTCCACGGGTTTGGGATTGAAAATTCTCAGCCCTAAGACAAAGTACCCCGAACGCCGCAACTTTTTATCCCAAAGATATTATGGTCAAACTCGACCTTTACCCTTCAACTCAACTCAAACAAAATTTGCACACAACAGTGATATTCTCCTGAAAATCCAAAGACTCGACCTTTACGACGTTGTCTGAAAGCTTTTCCCTTTTTCTTTTTCCCCTTTTCCCCTCGAAATCTCCGTTGTGAGTTTTTCTTTTTCCCCTGCCCATGTCTGTACAGTTATACTACTGTTGAACTTCAATTGGATCAATTATTGCTTACAGATAGGCATATTCACACAGTCTGGAGACTGTGTTGTGCTATTTTGGGGGCATTTTTGTTCGGTTACAGAGGGGATGACGAGTTGGAGGAGAGTTTTCAAGTCTCTCCAAGTTGTTGTGGCTCATGGGTTGCTTTTCTTTTTCACTCTTATTCTCTCTCTGAAGCTCCATCATGCTGTTAATTACTCTTGGTGGTTTGTGCTTTTGTTTTCCCTCCTCCTCCTCCTCCTCCTCTCTCTCTCTCTCTCTCTCTCTTCTTTTGTATTTGCTTGTGAAGTGATGAAAATTTATGTTGTACAGGTGTTTTATGTTTAATTTGATGGATGGTGGATTTTGATTTGGCTGAGGTTGAGAAAATGGGCATTTTCTTTCATTTCAGATTTGTGTGTGTGTGTTTGTACCCGATTTTCAGGTCTATGTTACTAAATTGTAGCTAACTTTGTTATGCTTTTCCTGATTGATCTATTAATCGATTTTTCATTGGTATGATTATAGTCGAGATTGTTGTGATTACAACGTGTTATGTTTTTCTGAAGCTTAGTACAAGAATGTCTCTTCTATTTAAATCATATCTAACTAGAAAAATGTGAACTTTCTTTGTTTGGGATATTATTATTATTATGGTTATCTAGTTTTTTATATTCGTTTTCATAACGATAGTCTTAAAGGTTTTTAGCTAGATATTATGGGAGTTTAGACAAGATGAAGAAGATCGGATTGTGTTTTTTTTGTAGATGTGAATTTCACATGGTGTCACTCCCAATTCCCATTATGTTTGGTGAGTTATGCCTCTTGGTTGGTAGGAAAAGAGCGGGCTTCAGCCTCACCAACATCATCAACTGCACCTTAATCCCAACTAGGGTTGTAAACGAAGTGAAGCGAAGCGAATACCACTGTTTTCGATTCGTATTCGTGAAACTATTCGAACTATTCGATCCGATTCACAACTATTTTCGAGTAGTAAAAGTTGATCCGAATTCGATTCATGGATATTCGAATATATTCGATTTGATTCGAAATTCGAAATTATTATATTTTTTCTAATTGAATTACTTAGATATATAACTAAAAATAAATATAACAAATATATAGTATATGATAAAAGTATATTTGATAAATATATAAAAAAATCTGTATATATTTATATGTGTATATATATATGTATATTATATAATAAAACTATATTTAATAAGTATATATATATATATTATATTATGTAAAAGTATTATATATAAGACGAATCGAATATTCGAAATAATTGAATCGAATACTTATACTGTTATATTTGTATTCGGATTCGAATATTATACGAATATAAAAAATGATTCTTATTCGAATATGAATTCGAATTTTTCGAATTCGAGTCAAGTTAAACAAATTCGAGTCACGAATCGAATCAAAATAATTTGATTTGTCAACAACCCTAATTCTAATTATGTTGGGGTCCGTGGCATGAAGATTATAGTACCAATTAGTTGTTTAAAATTAGTTAACACTACAATTCATGCAGAAAAACAAAGTGACAAAGTTTTGCGCTAGATGTCCTTCCTGTAGCAACCTTCATATGAAGGAGAAATGAGACGAAATTCCAAAACCATCAATCTCATAGGTTCTTACAGTTACATGGAAAATATCATGAGACAGTGATGAGTCGAAGTAATTGATATAGTCATGTCACATTACGTGATTGATATTGTAAAAAAAAAAAAAGAAAAACTAGTTTAAGACCACCCCTGTCCTAAGTTTTACTATTTTAGCCCATCCTTTAGTGGAATCATGGGTCGCCTCTGTCCGGTGGAAGGCTAGAGAAGGGAATGTTAATTACTAGGGGCATGATCGTAATTTCTACTTGCTTAGTGTGTGGTATTTTGTAGGAAAAAAGTATTTTTTTTTTTTAATTTTTGTTCTCCTTTTTCGTTCTCAAAATTTTGAGTGAAGCTCATACACACACACACCCTACTGACCCTAGACGGTCCAAATATGCAAAAAAACGTCTTTTTTTTTCCGCGAACATTTGTGGTTATATTGTCAACTTTTTGGAGTAATTTCATTTGACTTTCTATTCTACCAGGAGATATTATTTGCATTTCTGTGTTGAATTATCCTAGTATGACAAATGGAATATTAAGCTGCATGACAGTTGATCTTTATATATGCGGTCTTGATCGTTTGAAACTCGAATACGTCTTTATTTCATTTTTTAATCGTGTTTACAGTGATATGGGGCATTGGATATGAAAAATTCGTGAAAAATATAGTACTACGTATAATACTTTGAAAGGGAATTGACTTATGAGCGAGACTATCTCTGCATTCCTTAATTCCTAATTACTTAATTTGTGTAATCGCGGGACGACAAAAAAAATTCTTTAAGTAGTCTTTTTATTAGGTTGGGTTCTCCCTTTTTCTGTGTTGTCCGTGGTTCTAATTATTTCCAATCAATTTAGCCAATAAATGATGAGTTTCATATACTTTCGGCATTTTTTTTTTGTATTTTATTTCTAATTGATTTTAATTTTGTAGGTTGATCTTTTCGCCTCTCTGGTTATTTCATGTGGTTGTGGCAAGAGGCAGATTCTCTTTACCTGCCCCATCAATGCCTCATGGTCGCTACGTATGGATGAAATATACTCTGTTTAATTTTATCATGTGGAAAACCGAAAACTGTCATTCCCCAAACTTAATTATTGCTTCTATTTTGTCATTGTTGGACAGTGGGCACCTTTTCATGCCATTGTGGCTACTCCATTGCTCATCGCGTTCGAACTTCTCCTTTGTGTACATCTTGAGAGAAATTACGGTAAATTTTCTCATCCCTCATGTATATTAGGTAGAGTGTTTGCAAACACTAAATAGAAAACAATATTAATTTTTAGTTTTTTTGGACTTTTTAAACTTTTTCACTAATCTTTAATTATTATTCTCAATATTTGAATGATATTTTCTCTTGATTCAGTTTGATTTTTCTTTACACTTCGTATTTTTATTTATTTATTTATTTCTTAGTTTTTTTTGTTGCTACTAATTGATTTTTTTCCTTCTAAATATCTTTAAAAAGGACGTTTTTCACTTTTTATGACTTCCATAACTTTATTTGTAGATTGACGATTTATCGTGCTTTGCTTTTCTTTTTTCCCTTTTATTTTATTTATGTAACCCGTCGTTGATGGTTCCAAAGGTTGATTCATGTTAGCGGTTCCCAAATCATTAAACTTATACTTCAAACAAAGCACTTTCACGATTTATTCTCCAAACACTCTTTAAACTTATTCGATATGTACAAACACTACTATTTTTTTTTTTATTCCTAACTACATTTCGCTTTGGCTCAATAAATCACTTTTTCTAAAAATCGAAGCTTTTGCACATTCCATTTCATGATTCTCCATTTCTTTGCTCAAACATCTGTCTCCATACTCCTTTAGATATTGTTCGTTTTCTCATCGTGAACTTATCGAACTTATCTAGTTTAATATGTGATAAATGACAGCTGTAAATTTGAAGATTGTATTTATGCCTCTGATAGCTCTGGAAATAGCAATTTTGGTTGATAATATTAGGTAATAGTACTTCCCATCCTTATAAAGAACGGTATTTTTGACTTTTACTCCTCTAAAAACTTTCGAGCCCTGAGTTATGTGATTCTTCTACTCAGGATGTGTAGGGCACTTATGCCGAGAGAAGAAGAAAACATCACCGATGAGGCAATATGGGAAACTCTTCCTGTAAGTTTTAATCATCTGTTGAATAATCGGAGATCCTAATTTCATTCATATTTAAATATTTCGACTCCTGTAGTTGTGAAATAGAAAATCAAATAATCTTAAGTTTAGAGAATAAAGAAAGGAAAGAAGTATGAATTGTGTGATTGGATATGGGACAAAAATATAATGGTAAAGGTTAGATGTAATATAAAAATAATAATGATTGAATATAACCGGCGATTCGTAATGTGTGAGTGAATAGTGAAATTTGTGAGAAATATATAATAATGATTGGTGATTGGATTTTTGTGTTTCAAAACTTTTAACTGAATAGTGCATATTTCGAGTAATGTCTGCAAAAAGCGGTAATTATAGGTAATGATAAAAAAAGAAGCATAAAGAAGCCGAAAATATATGATAAACTATAAATGGCCCATGCAGGTCTTGAACCTGCGACCTTCGCGTTATTATCACGATGCTCTAACCAACTGAGCTAATAGGCCTTGATGCTGCATGTTGGGTTTAGGAACTTCTTTACTATAATGTTTTTTTTTTTTTTTTTTTTGGGTAATAACATAGTCTACACTTTTGACTAATTAAACAAGGACACTAAGAAATAGATTCTTGCACCTTGTTCATCCAAGGAGTTGATTGCCCTCTTTGGTAACAGAGACACGCATGGACACGAGTGTACGCTTATTTTAACGTAAATAGTATAGGACACGGCAAGGCTAGAATCCAAGTATGAAGTGTCCATGCTTCAAAAAAAAAAAATCTTTCCTTGACGCTTGATGTGTGTAAGTAATTTGTTTTGAAATATCATATTATCTGCCCACTCGATCAACTGAAGGTTTCATGATTTATTTTTCAGCATTTTTGGGTTTCCATTTCAATGGTGTTCTTCATTGCTGCAACAACATTTACGCTTCTCAAGCTAAGTGGTAATCCAGCCTTTTTTTTTGTTTAAAGAAAATTGAGTGCAGTTCTTGTTCTTTTTGGATTTCCTAATATGAGACAAAATGACCTTGGATATAGTTTACATTGCCGATATAATTAGATGTCTGTGTAGCTGAAGATATTTTACTTTGATTTTTCCAAATTATTTAGATTTGATTTTTCAAATAATAATAATAATAATAATATTAAAATATAAATAAGTACGATTTTTTTTTTTTTGTAAAATCAAATGAATTTTCGATTTTGGTATAGAGATATAAAAGTGGGCTTTTTCTTCTATTTGGATACATGGTGTTGCAGGTGATGTAGCCGCTCTTGGTTGGTGGGATCTATTTATCAATTATGGGTACATAAGATTTTTCCTTGAAATAATTACAGAGTTACCTCTAGGTTTAACTGAATTACAAAATAAATCCAGTTATCATTTAAATTACAAAAAAAAAAATCTTGAGTTTTTCATTGTACAAAGTGAGAATCAATTTTTAATACCAAACTTATAAAATTAACAAGTTATATATCCTCCTTCATAGAGTAGAAGTTATTGATACCATTTTGGTTAAAAAGACTAAAGTACCCTTACTTTCCACCGAGTGCACATCTAGCGTGTCCACGATCGCTGCACACGACTGTGGCACAAGATCGCATCCCACTGTGTGCAACGATTGTGCCCTTGCCAACGATCGCTGCATACGATCGTGTGCCACCATGTGTAGCGATCATGTCCTTGCCCACGATCTCTGCACACAATCGCATTCCACCATGTGCAACGATCATGGGCAAGGACACGATTGATGCACACGATCACATCCCACCGTGTGCAGCGATCATGTCTAAGGCTGAATTTGTGCTTCGATCGGTTTTAAGGTTAATGTCTTTGGTATCAAAAACTTCTACTATTATAGATAAGGATATATAACTTGTATATTTTATTAATTGGTATTAAAAAAGATATGACCCTTGTACAAATTACCCCTTTGAAGAGGTGCAAATTCTACATACGAGACATATGTCAAGGGGGTAGTTGTAATTTAAATAAACATAATTGGGTCTTTTGAAATTACGCTAAACCACAAGGGTAGTACTTGTAATCATCCCCGTTCCTTTTTTCTTTTTTCCTTTTTTCCTTCACTCCTAAATAACCGTCCCATCTAGCGCATACTACATTAGTTCACTATTAATTTCTCAGTATTGCAGAGTGCTTTGCGTTTCTTGTTTGCACGAAATGGTATAATCCTGCAATTCATAGACGTCCTCATATTACGGCAACAACTTCATCTGCTACGAGTTCTAGACATCTTAGCTGGAATAACGGTTCCTTGATTTCTTCCGAAGAAGACCATCAAGATAATAATAGAATGTGCAATTTGCAAGACATTGGTGGCCATATCATGAAAATCCCATTTGTTGGTTTTCAAGTCATGCTCTTCATGTACTTGGAGGTATGCTCTCTGATTTGGATAATTTCAAAAATTACATTTTGAGGTTTGACCTAACTATAATTAATAAATAAATAAATAAATAAAAATCCAATTGTCTTCCAAAATTACAAATGACCCTTTGGTTCTATTTGAATTGATGGATTTGGAACCAAAAAGTTTATATCGTAAATAATTAATTTATTGAGTTCATTCAGATAAGTTCATTTCACGATATAATTTGAATCCTTAAGCTCCTATTATAAGCTATTTTGAATAATTATGTTGATTTTCGTTATTGGTTAAGCTAGGTGCAGTCTTGTCTAGTTCTCACTCGTCTTCCATTTTCCTTCGGCAACCTGCTTGCCGTCGCAATGAGTGGACGTGGTGCCCTTGTTTTCTTGTCAAAGCCTCTAACATAGACGAACCTGAAAAAATGATAACTAACAGGGTAAATTGGACGAATGAACTTCTTGAGGTTGTGTTGAGTCTGGAGAATGGAGATGCAATAATAATTGAAACAATATAATTTGTTACTGTTGAAGCATTAACTCTACATCGGGTAATTACAAGTCTTGCACTTAATATATAAGGATCATGGACTACTCCTCTCATTGCCAATTGGTTTTAAGATGGAACCCCAGACTTTAACATGGTATCGGAGCGGGCTCTCTACACGTGCGAGCCCAACGCCCACGATGTTCTAGTTCCTCGCCACCCGAGTTAAAAAAGTCCACGTTGTAAGCCTTGACTCCGGCTACGCGTGCATGTTTAAGCATTAATCCCACATCGGATAATTGCAAGCATTGCACTTAATATATAAAGATCATGGACTACTCTCATTGCCAATTGGTTTTAAGATGGAACCCCAGACTTTAACAGTTACGAACTAACACGATGTACATTTGAAAGCAAGATCATGCTGGCATCTTGTGCAACTTTTATCAAATTTAGTTTGATGCTGGGAAGTATCAGTTTGTGTGGTTATAGTAAAACTATCGTGTTGAGTTCTCCTTGCTCAAACTATTTCTGCGTGGCATGCAGGGATACCATATCCTAATAAAATAGAGAAGAGTGATGTTTAACAAGTATAATTTGCTCAGTTGAACCAAGAGTTCGAGTTGAAATGCAACTCTTTCTATTCATGTTCCTTAAGAGAACAATTTATCTATCTAAATCACAATATAGTTAGGATAATGATTTACCATCACTCCTTGCAAATGGACAAATTATACTTGTTAAGCATCACCATTTGCTGTTTTATTTGGCTATGGTGTCCTCCATAGCCACGCAGAAATAATGCGAGCAAGGAGAACTGAGCATGATAGTTTTATTATAACCACACGAGACTTTTATTATAACCACACAAGACTGATACTTCCTAGCAACAAAATAAATTTGATAATAACTGCAGAGGTTGCTCATGAGCTTGCTTTCAAATGTAAATCGGTTTAAATCATAATAAATTATAGTGTTTCAATTCTTATTGCTCCATTTCTTAGACTCAACACAACCTATAGAAGTTCATTTGCACTGTCAGTGCTATCATTTTTTCACGATTTGTTTGTGTGAGAGGCTTTGACAAGAAAACAAGAGCACCACATCCCCTCATTGCCAGAATGCACTTTTGTGAAAGCATGTTGGCCAAAGGGAAGATGGGTGAGAACTAGACTGGACTTGGTTTAACCAATGGTAAACCATGAGGAACTAAAGTCATTTGAGAAATAATAACAATTCCAGAGGGTCTACTTTTTTTTTTGGTCCCAATTCGGGCACAATTTTTCAAAGTTCTCAATTTGAGGCTAGAATTTTGTTTTTTTCTCTAATCACTAATCAGTAACCAATTTTTGCTTATGAATTGAGAAAAAAAGTCGTTCTGGATTGAGAATTAAGAAACAAAAGTTGAGTCTTGATTTGGAAAGAATAAAATTAAGCCCTGAATTGAGACAAAAACGAAAATTTTGTGCCTTGAGATGGAATTCCCCAAAATCTCTCCTCGAATCCAATTTCTTCCAATTTAAATGCAGCCTTAACGTACCACAGACACCACATTGAAGTTTGCATTTTCTTAACAAATATCCCGCTATTAAATCGTAAGTGAATAACAGAAACAAAATCAAATGAATATTTTTTTAATTTTGATTAAAACTCTGCCTGTGGGTGTCTTCTTGACATTCATTGCCGGTCCCAAGCCCGGATAAAAGAGGAGGGTTGCTGTAGGTTAGTGGCAGCTAACGTAAAATTCGTCACATTTTATGGACATGAATCAAATTTTGAAAATCGTTGGGGTGTCTCCTCAGAAGCGACGCGCTGCATTTCATATGCCCCGGTGCAGTGAAAAGTATGCGAGGGTTGCTAGGTCGTCGCCCAGAAGCGGCGCGCCACCTTTACATCTGAGGGTGGTGTCAAATGAGCAAGGATGCGCTACACTTCATAGGCCCGGGTGTAGTGGAAAATATGTAATGGTTGCTAGGTCGTCGCCCGGAAGCGGCGCGCCACCTCGAAGTATGGGGGTGGTGTCAAAATGTGCAAGGATCCTTGCAGCGTGGACGGGGACAGACAGAGAAGTTAGTTCATGCGGCTAGTAAGGGTAGTAAGGTGCGGTTTGGAACTTGGAACGTTGGCTCTTTGACGGGGAGATCAGCAGAAGTGGGGGAGGTTATGAAAAGGAGGAGGATTCACATAATATGTCTACAAGAGACTAAGTGGGTTGGTGAAAAGGCAAGAGTGTTAGCTCCTTGGGGTTACAAGATTTGGTACTCTGGAAATGATAGAAGTAGAAATGGAGTGGGTATCGTCATTGATAAAGAAATCATATGATGTGGTGGAAGTGTCAATAAAGAGCGATAGAATAATGAGTATTAAGCTTGTGACAGGGGGTGAGTTTCTAACTATCATAAGTGCTTATGCACCACAAGTAGGATTGGATGCATCGATCAAACAAGAATTCTGGGAAGATTTGGAGAGGTTGTTGAACCAATTCCTATGGGTGAGAAATTGATCATTGGTGGTGACCTCAATGAGCATGTCGGTGTTAGCAGAGATGGTTTTGAGAGCGTTCATGGTGGCTTTGGTTTTGGGGATACGAATGAAGCAGGAAATGGTATATTGGATTTCGCATTAGCTTATGACTTGGGTATTATGAACACTTGGTTTGAGAAAAAGGACTCTCATTTGGTGACATATAGAAACGGAGGTAATGCAAGTCAGATTGATTTCTTTTTAGTAAGGAATGTTTGGAGGAAAAGTTTTACTAATTGCAAGGTGATACCCGGTGAGAGTGCTGCAACGCGGCATATGGTTGTGGTACTTGACTTTCAAGGTAAGAGGCAATTAAGAAAGAGAAGACCACAACTTGACCCTCGAATTAAGTGGTGGAAGCTCCAAGGAGAGAGTCGACATACTTTTGTGGCTAAGATTGCTGATAGTGGTATATTGCACGGAGATGGATATAGATTCGATGTGGAACTTGTTGGAGCATAATATAAAGGAAGTTGCAAAAGAAGTCCTAGGAGAATCTAAAGGAAACAGACCATCAAGTAAGGACACATCTTGGTGGAATGATGAAGTTAAGCAAGCGATAAAGACCAAACGTGAATGTTATAAGGTACTGGGTAAATGCTCGAGCGATGAGAATTATGAGAAGTACAAGAAAGCTCGAACAGAAGCTAAAAAGTCAGTGCGAAATGCCCGATCAAAGGTCAGTCAAGAATTATATGCAAGATTAGATACAAAAGAGGGGGAAAAATATATCTATAAACTTGATCGAATGATATAGAAGAAGACGCGAGATATTGAAAAAATTAAATGTGTGAAAGATACTGACTAAAAAGTTTTGGTTCAAGATAAAGAGATAAAAGAGAGATAGAGGTCATACTTTGATACCCTATTCAATGGCCATCAAGAACAAGATACTGGGAATTTAAACATCACCTCAAGTATGGTTAATCGAGAGTTTAAGAGGAGAATTCAAAAGGGTGAAGTGACAATGGCATTAAAGAAGATGGGGTCAAAGAAAGCAGAAGGACCAGATGGTATACCTATTGAAGTTTGGAGGTGTTTGGGGGAGAGAGGGATCGAATGGGTAACTATGCTTTTCAATAAGATTTGAAGAAGCAATAAGATGCCATCAGCATGGAGGAAAAGTATTCTCGTCCCTTTGTATAAGAACAAAGGTGATGTTCAAGATTGTTCTAATTATCGCGGAATTAAACTAATGAGTCATACCATGAAGTTGTGGGAACGAGTGATTGAACAAAGGATCAGGAAATGTGTGGAGATAACAGAAAATCACTTTGGATTTATGCCTGGAAGATCGACCATGGAAGCAATTTATTTTATCCGGCAGTTGATGGAACATTATCGAGATTAAAAGAAAGATCTACATATGGTTTTTATTGATTTAGAGAAGACATGATAAAGTACCAAGGGAAGTATTTTGGTGGGCCTTAACAAAGAAGGGTGTATCGCGGAAATATATTGACATTATAAAGGACATGTATGAGGGAGCTAGTACAAGTGTACGTACTATTGTTGGGAGGACAGAAGAATTCCCTATTACGATTGGGGTGCATCAGGGATCTGCTCTTAGTCCTTTTCTCTTTACCATAGTCATGGACGAATTGACAAGAGTAATTCAAAATGACGTTTCGTGGCATATGATGTTCGCAGATGATATTGTGTTGATTGATGAAACGAAGGTTGGAGTGCAACAGAAATTGGAACTTTGGAGGATACTTTGGAAGCTCGAGGCTTTAGGCTGAGTAGAAGTAAGACTGAATATATGGAGTGTAGGTTTAGCGAAAACAGTGATAGAGGGGCGGGGATGATCACATTTGATGGGAAAGTTGTTCATGGATCCACTTTCTTTCGGTCTTGGATCTATTATTCAAAAGGATGGAGAGCTAGATGGCGATGTGGCTCACAGAATAAAGGCAGGGTGGTTGAAGTGGAAGAGTGTCACAGGGGTTTTATGTGATCCTGATATGCCTCATAGATTAAAGGGTAAATTTTACCGCACGGCAATTAGGCCTGCACTGTTATATGGCACCGAGTGTTGGGCTGTAAAACAGTGTCACGTTCAAAAGATGAATGTGGCGGAGTTGCGTATGCTACGATGGATGTGTGGTCATACATGTTGTGTCGAGAATTATACTCTCCGACCGGCGATCGCCTCGGAGATCGGGCGACCTAGCCACTGCCGAGCAGCCGAGGCAGAACTGCCGACCAGCGACTAGGCGACCTAGCCTTAACCCAGCAGACAAGACAAATCGGCCAACCGAAGGTCCCAGGACAAGTCCCAGTGCCGAGCGATCGACATCAAATACGATCGTCTCTCGGTACTTGGCGACCGACTCTTGGCGACCGACTAGCGGACGATCATCTCCCGGCACTTGCCGACCGACCCTTGGTGACCGACCGATGCCGACCCTCAGCGACTGGCCGATGACGACCTCGGTGACCAGCTAGAGACGACCGCCTCATGCTGATCAGAGCCGATAGCCATCCAGTCGGCAAAGGCCGAGCCTCCGGACAGATACCACGTGCAGAGCCGAGACAAGATCCGCAATTCACGGATCGTTGACCACAGCCTGTCAAGCATCCGTCCACCAGCCGACAAGCCCGCCGAAAGTTGTCAGTAGGACCGCATGTGACAGTGACTCCAGACGCGTGCTGGCTCCTCATTGGACCGCACAGCTGGCTGCCAGCATCTACCTTGGACTTTAGGCCGACAGCCCGTGTGATCGCCCCATTATAATATTGGCCGGTAGACGATCGCCCCATTATTATAATGGCCGGAAGGCGATCGCCCGCCAGAAGACAAGGCACCGCTGCCCCTATATATACAAGGCTCCCTGCACTTCAACTCCTCTCGGATTTTTGCTCACTAAGCTAGCATTATCGCGATTTCAGCATACAATACACAGCACTTGGCTATCTCCTACTCTTGGCAACAGCTATCATTCGGTTCTTTCTTCTCTCGGCCTCTCTCATTCAGCAGACGATCGGCAGGGACGAAGAACACCGAGCTTCGCTCAAGAACTGGATTAACAGAGTCTTTTTACACTCATTGTATTTAGATTTCTCACATTAATACTTGTATCTACGAATATTTGTATTAATAACATCTCGCGAGAGCATTCAAGCCCGGGCCTAACAAACCCGGCAAATCTTGTGTTTATTCATATTCTCTCGGAAGTGCTCACGCAAATTGTTGTTTGTTGTCCGTCTTCCAGCAGTATTTAATCTTCGGATAAATATTTTGGGCAACAACAATTGGCGCTGGAAGGAGGGGATCTAACCCTCAAATTTTTATTCCTACCGTCTCGAAGAACACTCACTGTTCTCGGGGCATATACTTGAAGTGACACTCACTGCGTTTCAAAGAAATCTTTCAGAAATCATGTCTTAGCCTCGCGTCGAAGAAAGCCGCGGCCGGCCAGACGCCACGCGTTCCGTCGATCAGTCACGGCCCGATGGTGGAAGGTAGCGCCGCGGTCGAGACGCTCGATCCGTCCACGGACGGCGGCCCAACCTCTCGCTCGATCGATTCGAACCAAGGAAGCAGATCGAAGAGGCCATGGCCGTCCTTCGAGCGACGGAGTGCTCTCGACGCGCCTCCCGCTATCACCCCCTCGGCCGTCGCCAAGTCAGCGGAAGCTCAAGGCGCAGGCCGAGCCGCCATCGAGAGGCTCTCGTCGCAAGAAGAGGCGCTCGCCCGGGGCACCTCGGTTTTCGATCGCACAGTCGGTGACCCGTCTTGGCGGCCAAGGCGATCGGCCCGGCTACGAGGCAGCGGAGTTTGAGTCCGTCACCGAGCTCGGCTGCAGACTCCCGAGGGCGGCCAGTGATCGGCTTCCTCGCCAAATAGCCGAGGTCGGCAGCAGCGGAGTCCGGAGATCGGTACACGATCGCCTCGGCTCCCGCTCCCAAAGCCGATCCGCGAGCGACCGAGCCACGGCGATGGCCGCGATGCAACGTCAGCTCGACGACATGAAGGCGCTCCTGGAATCCGGGACAGGCGCCAAGAAGACGATCGCCGAGCCGAGCGAGCCGCTCGCGGTCAACATCGAGCTCGCCCCCGTGCAACACAAGATCGCTCCTCCGCAAACACCTTTGTACGAGGGGAGATCGGACCCCGAAACACACCTGAACAAGTTCAACATCTACATGTCCGGGTGTGGGGTATGTGACGCGACCAGGTGCCGAATGTTCCCTATGACGCTGGACGACCTCGCCTACAGGTACACCTTATTGCCACCTCGGTCCATTGGCTCCTTTAACCAGCTGGCGCACGTCTTCACGGAGTACTTCGCCACCAGGGTCGCCCGGCCAGAAGGTCCCCTTCGCATGATGCAAATCAAGCAGGGAGAAGAAGAGTCCGACTCGGACTACATCGACCGAGTAGACGTGATCATCCTCAACGACGAGCCCGTAAGCGATGAGATCGCCCTCCACACGGTCCTAGCAGGTTTCAATGGCTTTTCGCCTATGTTCAGGCATCTTACGAAGAACCAACCTGCGACCTACGCAGCCTTCCGAGCTAGAGCCGCAGATTTTCGGGCCAGGCAAAGGTTTCTTCTTAGCCTGTGAGCAGCGCGATCGGCGCCCGAACGACGATCTCCCGCCCGATCGCCGATATCGACCTACGAATAACGCGATCGGCAGCCGAGCGACGATCGCCAGTCTTCCAGCCCGATCGCCGATCATCACGCTACATCAGCAACCCGGAGGACACGATCGCCATCGACAGTCCACCATTTAACATGACGGACTAAGGCATGAAGATCGCCTCCACCGCACATCATAAAGCCATGGTCCTGGTAGTCGATGGAACCGGCTGCTTCGGCCATGCAAGGTCCCTTTGGGCCGAGATCGCCCGCCCTTCGTTTAAATACGAGGCCGGCGTAGTCTGAGGGCCCTCCAAAATTAATCAGTGGACACGATCGCCCGCCCTCAAGGTACATCATTTAACATGGTGAACCCGGACAAAGCGACACGTGCCACAACCCCCGTCTCAACGTACACCGTCGAGGTTCGCCATCTTCATGGTGAACCGAGGTGGAAGCAGAGCTAACAAGCCGCGGGCGTGGAGTTGAATCATCTGACGCTGCCCCGCGCAAGGACTCCTCTAGACCGAGACCGTACACCCTTCGTTTAAATACGAGGCGAGGCGCAGCCTAACAGAGGACCCTCATAATAAAGTGAGTCACGAGACACTCAATGTCTTCGCGCACCAAGACACGGTCATGGGGTCGGTCCATCGAACTCCGCGACTGTGCACGGTTCCTCAGCGACGAAACAACCAAGTTTCTACGAGGGATCGGCCAATGTTGTTTTTTGCAGGTACAAGACCGAAAGATAGCTAGCCAATCGACCATGATAGCCCAAGTCCGAATCCTAAGTCAGCTCAACCGGATCGCCTGTCCTCATCTTACACGATCGCCAGCAAGAACCACCTCGCCCCATGTCTTCAACATCGGAGCAAGCTGGGGGGCAATTGTTGTGTCGAGAATTATACTCTCCGACCGGCGATCGCCTCGGAGATCGGGCGACCTAGCCACTGCCGGCAGTAGGCGAAGCTGCGACCAGCGACTAGGCGACCTAGCCTTAGCCCAGCAGACAAGACAAATCGGCCAACCGAAGGTCCCAGGACAAGTCCCGGTGCCGAGCGATCGACATCAAATACGATCGTCTCTCGGTACTTGGCGACCGACTCTTGGCGACCGACTAGCGGACGATCATCTCCCGGCACTTGCCGACCGACCCTTGGTGACCGACCGATGCCGACCCTCAGCGACTGGCCGATGACGACCTCGGTGACCAGCTAGAGACGACCGCCTCATGCCGATCAGAGCCGATGGCCATTCAGTCGGCAAAGGCCGAGCCTCCGGACAGACACCACGTGCAGAGCCGAGACAAGATCCGCAATTCACGGATCGTTGACCACAGCCTGTCAAGCATCCGTCCACCAGCCGACAAGCCCGCCGAAAGTTGTCAGTAGGACCGCATGTGACAGTGACTCCAGACGCGTGCTGGCTCCTCATTGGACCGCACAGCTGGCTGCCAGCATCTACCTTGGACTTTAGGCCGACGGCCCGTGTGATCGCCCCATTATAATATTGGCCGGCAGACGATCGCCCCATTATTATAATGGTCGGAAGGCGATCGCCCGCCAGAAGACAAGGCACCGCTGCCCCTATATATACAAGGCTCCCTGCACTTCAACTCCTCTCGGATTTTTGCTCACTAAGCTAGCATTATCGCGATTTCAGCATACAATACACAGCACTTGGCTATCTCCTACTTTTGGCAACAGCTATTATTCGGTTCTTTCTTCTCTCGGCCTCTCTCATTCAGCAGACGATCGGCAGGGACGAAGAACACCGAGCTTCGCTCAAGAGCTGGATTAACAGTCTTTTTACACTCATTGTATTTAGATTTCTCACATTAATACTTGTATCCACGAATATTTGTATTAATAACATCTCGCGAGAGCATTCAAGCCCGGGCCTAACAAACCCGGCAAATCTTGTGTTTATTCATTTTCTCTCGGAAGTGCTCCCGCAAATTGTTGTTTGTTGTCCGTCTTCCAGCAGTATTTAATCTTCGGATAAATATTTTGGGCAACAACAATACAAAAAAGGATCGGCTCAGAGATGAGGTGATTAGAGAGAAGGTAAGAGTTGCGTCTATAGAAGACAAGATGATGGAGAATCGATTACGATGGTTTGGTCATGTGAGAAGAAAACATGTTGATGTCCCAGTGAGGAGGTTAGAAAGTTGGGGAACAAGTAATATTGTGAAAGGTAGAGAAAGACCCAAGAAAACTTAGATAAAGATGATTGAAAATGATATGCGGTTTCTTGGAATTTGAGAAAGTATGGCGATGGAGAGGCAAATGTGGCGGGAAAGAATACGGATGGTGGATGGAATCTGATTCTTTTTTTTTATTCCTATTTTCTTTTATTTCATGTTATCTTTTAATTTATTTTTCAGGATTTTTTTTTTTTGGCTTTTTTCTCTACTTTTTTCCCTCTTTTTTTCCTTTTATGTTATTTATGTAATGATCATTGACGGTTTCAAAGTTTGATTCATGTTAGCCGACCCCAAATCATTTTGGGACTAAGGCTTAGATGTTGTTGATTAAAACTAGTCTCAACGTCTCTTTTGGGTAATTAGTCCTTTGTGGTTTAAGTGCCATCGAGTTGTGTATGACTAATCAGTCGTCAACTTTTTTCTTTTTTGATTCCAGGGAACTCCACCTGGTGCTAAATGTATTCCTATCCCACTTTTATTTTCTCCCCTTCTTCTGCTGCAAGGAGCTGGATTTTTCTTTGCAATATATCGATTTTTCGAGAAAATTAGTCTCTTACTACGTGTTGAAGATGATACAGGAAGCACGTTTAGACTTCCGACATCCGCTTATGACTACATGGGATTTTTGCGTCGTGGATCGAGGTTATGACTGTATATTTAATGCAACGAGTCCCATACTTTTTTAATTCATTTTTTTTGGTAAATGATTTGATATTTTAATCTTATCAGGTTTACTGGTTTTACTAATTTTATTTATATATTTGTAATCAGGTTACTGGGTTGGTGGTCAATTGATGAAGGAAGTCGAGAGGAACAAGCTCGGCTATATTCTGCATTGGAATCGGGGTATGTACTCTGTATTTCTGAAATTGAAGTTTCGACCCCATTTCACTTCACGTTAATTTGCAGTCGTGTCCTTTATTCCTCCATTAATATTATTATTACTTTTCTCTTTAAAAAGCATAATATTGAGCTTCGATCGTCATTTGATCTATTTAAATTTTACTTCCGAAAAAAAAGTAATACTAGAACTGCCTGGTTAAATGGCTGCTATATGTTTTGCTTGTGTTTTCCACTGCTACACAAATTTATTTTTAAATATTTATATATAAAAAAACGTGCCTGTATTATGCTCATGAACATTCTTCATTCCTAACAGGTACAACACATTTGCACCTGATATTGTGAAGAAAATGCCAAAAGCTGAGCTCGCGAATGAGGTGATTTATCTTTAATTTATCGTTGACGCACTCTCACGGTTTGATAGATCTTGACCCATCAGGCCATCACAGTCTCCTAAAATTAAATCTTAAAATAAAAAATACAAGAAAACTTAAAATTCTCAAAAAAACAAAATCAAAAACTGAAAAAACCTAAGGAAAAACCAAAAGAGCTAAAAAGACTCTAAAACTGGTAAAAAAAATCGGAGAAACTAAAATTTGAACTTCTCTCACTGTTGGTCTGACACGACTTTTTTACTTGACCTTTATATTCAACAACCGTCGGCACCTTGCAAAAGAATGATAATACTCCACAGTTGAGGTGATGTTTTTGCTATTTTCTCAGATATTGAGGCTTAGATCAGCACTTGTTTCGCAAATGGAGATCACAAATATCAGCCAGGAGGAGTGTGAAAGACTTCGAAATGTAAACATTCCGACTTTTATGTGATTTCAGTTTCAGACTGTTTAGAGAGTTTGCTTAACTTTTTTTGGGAAGTAGGATAATAAGTTCGTCGGTAGGATATTCCAAGGGAATCAAGCCCTGTTCTTTTGGACTTATTTTTTAGTTTTGATTCGATTCGATTCGAGTCCATTCGATTCGAGTCGCAGTCGATTCAGGTCTTATTTTTATTAATAATAATAATAATAATCTTAATTATTATTATTGTTATTATTATTAATAATATTTACTATTATCGTTGTTGTTGTTGATTTCTATTATTATTATTATTATTATTATTATTATTATTTACCATTATTATCAGTGTTATTATTAATATTATTATTATTATTATTATTATTTATCTTAATTATTATTATTGTTATTATTACTAATAATATTTACTATTATTATTAATAATATTTATTATTATCGTTGTTGTTGTTGATTACTATTATTATTATTTACCATTATTATCAGTGTTATTATTATTATTGTTATTATTATTATAGTTATTATCGTTATTGTTATTAATATCATTAATATTATTATAATTTACCTTATCAAATATCTCAATTTATCATTTATATTTTATTATATTATTATTATTGTTTTATTTTTATTATTATTATTATTTTATTATATTTATTATTATTATTATTATTTACCCTTAATATATATTTCAGTTCAGGTCCATTCAGTTCAGTTCACTTCAGTTCAGTTTAGATTCATTCAGTCCAAAAGAACAGAGCCTTAGTACTATTGGCGATTGTTCGTCGTGTCAAAATTTGTTCTATCATGAGTGTGCTGTGTGCCTCAAGCAGTGTTTTCAATAACACTTTTTATGTGTGTAGTGTTTTTGTTCCACCGTGGCGTAGCATAAATAGCGTGGGCATAGAGTAAGCTATTCGAGCATGTCAATTAATTGTTTAATATATATATATATATATATATATATTAGCAAATAAATGAGATAAATAACGATACAACAATAATAGTTAATCATTACATTCCAAAATGTAGGATTTTCTGAAGTATCTTGATCTGAAATGTAGGGTTTTCTGAAGTATCGCAATGGATTTTCTGAATAGTCGATTATCTCAGTTTTTTCTTTTGGAGTTCTGAAAAGTAGGGTTTTGTTTTGGAGTTCTTAAGTGTGGCGATGGAGTTCATGGAGTTCTGTATACCTGCGATTCTAAATTAACATCATGCCCTCCAAGAATTCCAGCAGTTTTTTTTAACATATAGCGTGCGCTATATGTTCTTTCACGTAATAGCGTACGCTATTTACGCTATTACCTGCGTCACGGTTATTTAGCGTGCGCTATTCGTGGCGCGCTACGACTCGCGCGAAAGCGCGGGTTTGGAAACACTGGCCTCAAGTGAAAATAGGTTGTAGTTGGTATCAAGTAAAATCGGCAAATTCTAAGCGACTACCATAAAAATGAAGAAATACCATACTCTCTCCAAATCCCACTTCAAGAGTCTACTTTCGTGAAGGTACAACTTTTTTATTTTCGTCATTTTAACGAAGACACAATTCGTTTAAAACCATGTATTCTTATTTTTTTTAACTTTTTTTCAATCAACTAATCATGTAATTTATATAACAACAAATTTTAATGTTGAGAAATATTACTCCCTCGGTCCCACTTGAAGAGGGTAATTTTAAAACATGAGTTTGTCCCACTTTCAGAAGGTACTTTCAGAATAAAATCCCAAGATCTAACCTAAATTTATATAATATTTCTTAAAATTAAAGTTTTAAGGTTATATAAATTACAATATTAGTTTATTGGAAAAGTAAATAAAAAATGAGTGAAAATAGATGGTTTCTAAAATTATCTTCATTAAAATGACTAAAATGAAAAAGTTGTACCTTAATTATATTACCCTCTTCAAGTTGGACGGAGGGAATATATAAATTATAATTAGATATTAATGTTTTATTTTTGAAATTAGAATATTTTATTAGGACAAAATCATGTGCTGAAAGTAGACTTCTTCTGTAATGAGGTTTACTACTAACCGTTACTAATATGTAGTACGTATTTGCTTTTTTCGTCAGGAAAAAATACTGTGTCGAGTTTGCTTTGATGAACAAATAAAAGTCGTCCTGCTGCCTTGTAGGCATTACGTTCTCTGCAGGTATTGAAAATCTTTGTTTTCCTCTTTTCCATTCTTTCCTTCTCTTGTCTGAAGTATGAATATACGACGGAGCATTGCCAATGTAATTATGTATGGCAAAAACTTGTGTCAGGCGGTTAGACGGGCAGTAACGTCAGACGGATCTTGACACAGTCCCTAAAACTAAATCCTCAAATAAAACTGAAAAACAGGCAGACCTCCCCAATCAACCAAATTAAGCCTTATCCCACTACAGTGGGGTCGGCTATATGGATATGAATTATGACGTCTCCAACCAGCTCTCCTAGGTCATCTCGTCAGTAAGTTCATCTGCTGTATGTCCCTTCTAATAGTTTCCCTCCAATTCTTCTTCGGCCTCCCTCCCTTCTAAAAATGAACATTCAAGAAAAATTTGATGATAAGACTGTAAAAATCTCTTCCCCTTTTACCTGCAAAAATACCGAAAAAAACTCTATTTAAATGATTTGCTGGATACTCGTTCGTCGGTAACTACGGTAACTACATCTTTAACCCTAGTAAAAAAAACTGATCAGACTTGGATATGTATATTATGTGCAGCACCTGCTGTGAAAAGTGCAAGAGATGCCCAATCTGCCGTGTATATGTTGAAGAACGATTACTCGTATACGATGATGCATAGCTCCCTGCGTATATGCTACAGGGCTCTCGTGATGTCTCGAGTCCTTTCCTGTCTATATTTAAGCATTGGGTGTTGATAATTGCAGTTTTATTTAGTCATTTCACCATTATAAACTACTGGGACAAATTCATACGAGTATGTTATTTCAGACGAACCATGAACCGGTCCATATACTAGGTTTTATATTATCTTGTTTAAAAGTTTTAACATGTTGATAGACGGAATTGAAATTCAAGTTCTTATGATATCTTCAATGAAAAAGTAAAGCAAGAGTTTACTTATTCTTATGATATCTTATGATATCTGCTACAATGTGTATCCGCCCCTATACCCACTTCGCTTGCTACAAGCGGTTCGATTACTCATTTTTGCGGTTCGGATCGGATCAATTTTCTCGGAATTTTTTAACAGCCCTAGTGTTCATGTGCGGTTTTGTAATTATATTATGTGTTAAATTTTTGATTAATTACTAAATATCGTCTGTGCGCGCGCGCATGTGTGGAGAGAATCCTAAACTCTTCATTGATTTTGCCTATGAGCAGTTGAAACCTGCCTGGCCACGCCCGGTACCATGAATAGAGAAAACTAATGGACGACCGTGACAGCGTCTTGAGCACGGAGAAAACTAATGATTCGACACGTCGACGGGGACGTCGACGAAATGGGCGGGGGAGAGTGTCACGACAGAAAGTTGACGACAGGACAGACGTGCACGTCCGGTCGCACGAGGTGCTGAAGATCAAGCACGAGCAAGATGCCGTGAAAGGCATCGGGTTGGAAATGGAGGTTCAGCCTTATAAGCAGCATGGTCGGACGGACAACCATGTGAAGAAGCCGTGGCGCCGCTATAGGAGGCGGTTCGCCCAAGGGACAACGTGCCTTAGTGTTCAGGACACTTGGGCATTCCGGTCGGGACATGTGCGGGACTGTCCGGCAGTGCATGGAGCACGGGTAAGGCCGGTCGAGCAAGCAGTGCTCGGAATAAGGAAAGATGACGAGGCGAGGTCGAGTCGCGAGGCAAGACTCAAGCAAGGATGTCGGGCGCAGGCATGGGATGTCGGACGCGGCCGACAGGTGCGGGCGCGCGCGCGCAGGGTGCGAGAGAGACCCTCCCCCCTATAATAGGCTTAGCGGGATATACCCTTGTGGGGGCAGTGGATGCTGAAAAGCTGAGGAACCACGCTGCGGGGAAGACTCGACCAGAGCGGCAAAGTGCGGACGTAATGGCCAGAAGGTTCAGGAAGACTCCAGAAGGTTGCGGAAGTAAGAGGACTGTGTCGGGCCGATGCGGGCCGAGACGGGCCGAAGCGGGCCGAGACGGACTGGAACGAGCTGGAGCGCCCGGATGAATGTAGAACCCTCGAGAACCTTCAAGAAAGGTTGGATCTTAGGAGGCTTGTGGAATAGCCTAGAAATATCATATAAGTCTTGAAATGTAAAGATATGTATGGAATGTTCTAGTGTATTCTTATTATGTAAAGATAGGAGAAAAGTTGGAGATTTCTCTAGAACCCTCCATAAGAGGAGGTGGGAGATGTATAAATAGGGGGAGCTCATTTGCTCCAAGACCATCAAGAAGTATCATCAAGAAGAAGATCATCAAGATCAAGAAGTATAATCAAGAAGTGCTTGTAATCTTTGAAGTTCATATAATACAAAACCTCTTCTTACCTTGTAGTCTTCAACCCTTGGTTTCTTGCTTTCCAAGTCCGTTAGAACATTGTAGGGAGTGGAGTTAGCCTGACTTAGCTAGAAGTGAGCTAAGTGGCACACGAGATCGGCTAGTCGTAAAGTCATCCCGTGACAACGTGGTATCGGAGCCTCGGTTCGCGGAAAGTAAAGACTATGGTTACGGAAGGAACTAGTGAAGTTGCCAACATTCCGCCACTTGTTGAAGGAGTGGAAAAGGAGAAGAAGGCAAAATCCAAGAAGAGGGAGCAGTCGGTAGATACCTTGGCCAGCTTTGACAATAGGCTGACAAGGGTCGAGATTAACGTCGGTGAGACCTTGGAGTGGAAGGATACCATCGACCAATTCGCTGCAGAGATAAGTGACACGAGCGATGGATTGAAAGATGCCATCGGTGTCATGAAGGAAGAAGTACTTGGGCTTATCAATGCCCTAAGACATGAGTTCCGGGAGAAGACAAGCGCTTTGGAAGTTGAAGTAAACTTGTGCAAGGCGGCGATTGCCGCAGGAGCCATTACCAAGAGGACGCCGCACTTCTCCGCTAGACTGGAAAGTTAATTGGGCCTATTTGGCCCGATGGTCTGGCGGGCCAATCAATTCTATTTTATTTCTAAGCATGGGCCAGACTTGGGTTCAAAAATAGTTTTGGATGGAAGTAAATTCTATTTTGGCTTGGGTTGTGGCTGGTTGGAGCTTGGGCCGCATGGTGTGCTGGGCTGGGTCATGGGTTCATTTGGGCTTGGCTTTTAAAAGACTGGCTTAGGTTTGAGCTTGGGTTGGAAAAATCCCATTCCATAACCCGCACATCATAATAATTTGGTTGGACTCATTTTGGGTTGGGTCAAAGCAAACTGACTCACCAAACACCGAAAATTGGATTTTGGTCTAGCCCAACCCATCGGTCACCTATAGACTTAACGCGGGAAATGCACAGAGACGGAACACTAATGAGGTTTAATTTGGTAGTTGTTCTTGATGATTGTGGTTCTGAGAACGAGGATGATGAGAATTCTAAAAAATATAAGGGTGTGTTCTCTTTGCTGTTTTAAGGTTAATTTCTGTTTTTATTTTTAAAAACACTAAAAACGTGTTCTTTTTATCATTTTTGAAAATGCATTTTGGAAAATGGAAAAAATATTTGTACACAAAACGCAAAATGGCCAAAACTTCGTTTTGAGCATTTTGTGTATTTCAACAAAAAATATGCTCAAAATGTATTTTGAGTTTTTTTTTTGGATTATCCTAATTTGAAACTAAGTCTAAAATAAAGATTTATGAATTTAATATTAATATTACAAAAAAAATATTTTGCAATATAAATTTAACAGAACGCGTTTTCAGTAATTTTGAAAACAAAAATAAAAACAGAAAAATACAAAATATTTTTCAAAATGAAAATACAAAATGAAATACAAACAGAATGCAGCATAAACATCTTACAATTTGTCGAATACCAAGCATAATGTAGGTGGCGGTCCTAGAATCGATTAGTCTAAAAGATGGAGAAAGCCTTAAAGTCTTCTTTGCATTAGTGAGTTTTTATTTTATTTTTCTTGGGTAATATTTTTATTTGCCTCGAAAACGATCGGAAGTCTTGAAAATCCGACTTGTCAATCAACACATGTATTTGTAGAATTCAAAAAACCTTAGGCTGTGTTTAGCACTAGCTTATCTTCACCATTGACTAAACAAAACTCGTTTCGTAAACGACTAGCTTCTCAAATCAGCTAGCTGATTGATAAGCTAATTTTTCAAGCTTATGAAAAAAAGAAGCTAACTTCTCATCTTTATATATTCCATATATGTACGTGACCTAAATAAAAATATATTTTCCTAAATAAAGTTCGCTGCAGCTTTGATATAGGGAAGTGGTGATCTAGCTTAGTTTGTTCTTTTTTAGACCATATGGAAGTTCATTAAAAGTTTGTGTTCGATTTATCTTTTATCTTTTACGAGATCTTTTTGATACATATTGTTGTTGTGAACTTGTTCGTAATTAAAATAACTATTATTATACACACAAGTCCTATTCAACGACAATTTTAAACCATCAAAACCAAATTATCAATGACTTTTCTAAGTGACAGTGAACTGTGAATAATACATATATGTAATTTAGAGGTAGTATATATTAAAATAATAATAAATAAAAATATTATTTATTTTATTTTATAACAATTATTGTTATAATATAATGAGAAAGTTTAAAAAATAATACAAAAATAAAAGTGATGTCATTTTATGTAATTTTATAAAAAAAATAGCTAGCTTATCAGCTAATTTGCTAAACATCTACATTGAAATCAGCTAGCTTATCAACTACTTAATCAGCTACATAATCAGCTAGCTTATCAGCTGCTCAATCAGCTATCAGCTAGCTTATCAGCTACCAGCTAGTTTTCCAAACAGACCTTAGAAAGAATTTGGAGAGATTAAGAAAATACTGGATTTATTAAACCATATGAACATCTCATTCTTATCTTTCTAGGGATATAAGAATCAGCTCAATCCGACATCTGAGTTTCTTCAGCCTTGGTCCCTGGAAGGGTGATATTATCTGTTTACGTGGCTGATGTAGATATTTTAATATAAAAAAATAGTAGGGGCGATACAAAAACACCCCTACTATCAAAACCTTACTACATATACAGCATCCGGTACAACCCCTACAAAGCATGGTGTAGATAGTAGAGGTGTTTTTGTATCACCCCTACTATTTTTTTATATTAAAATATACCACATCAGCGCCTAGTAGGCGCCACATCAGCGCCACGTAGGCGCTGGTATAATACCACCCTTCCAGATGCTGGGACTGGAAGGGTGCCGATCCGACATCGGATCAAAATATAATGCCCAAGTTAGGCAAATCGATGCCGCTATGTCTACGCACGGGAATGGCCTTTCGCTTCGACACTTTGCCCGTGCGTTTCAATTCGACACTTGATACTTTTACGGCTCGAAGTCACGGAAGAAATAAACGTATAACTCGATTAAGAATTTCTTTCGGTTTCCACTTTCTTTTGTACCTATTGGAACTTGGAAAGTGAGATCCTGTTGAATGTGTGTTGTCCGGAACTTGGGATGGTGGTTCTTCAAATACTCATGAACAATACCGGACAGTGTTGCAGGTCATTTAAAGTTGTCAGACATGAAGGAAAGGGACTTCTTCTGGGCCTAGTCCTAGATTGACAAAACAAATAGACTGATGGGCCTAGCAGGTAAATAATTGGTAGGGGCCTAAAGAACACGTATTTGAGGGAAAGTGACGTTTTTAGAAAGATAAAGAAATAATTAGGCACCTGAACCATATAAAAGCTGGAGGAAAGTTAATTGAAATAACATGACAAATGGGCCATCTTTTTGTGTCCGAAAATGCCCCTTGGATTAACGTTGTTTTTGTAGGGTTCTTTACATATTTATATAATATTTATAAATTAATGATATAAATTTAATATAAAGAAAATAATTTTAAAATTAATATATTGAATACTTGTAATTAATAGTTTGATTTCTTATCGGGAAAAAATAGTTTGGTTACTTGAAATAATATATTTAGATATCAGTTTCTTTGTAGTTTAATAGTCTCCATTGAAGCATATTGCATTTATATACTTACAAATAATAGGTTGGTTACCTGATATAATGTATTTGAATGCCAATTCAAATCATGATTTTTGTAATTATTTTAATTTTGTGATGTTTTTATAATATTTTTATGAAATGTACACCCTCCGTCCACCAAGAGTATGTTCGTTTTAACGGGTCAAAATTCATAAACTGTGACCATAAATTGCAATCAACATATAAAAAACCTACAGTTATGTAAGTATTTGCTTGATTTGTTTCAATGTGTAGTTTTCAAATATTATGTTTTTTTTATAATTTTTATTAATATCTAATTAAAATTATTAATAGTCAAATGTGTATTTGCAGAGATCGATCAAAATTAAAATAAGTATTTTTAATGGACGGATAAAGTATTAGATAGTGGATTTTGTCTTATTTTTATTGTTCTTCCATTTGCCGTGGTAATAATAACAATGAAGGGCCTTGACAACATGAGAAATGCACATGGATGAAACACAATGAGGTTCAATTTGGTGGTGTTCTTGATGATGGTGGTTCTGGGAATGAGGATGATGAGAATTTTAAAAAAGTTTGTGATGATTTTAATTTTTTACTGTTTTAGTTAATAATGTTGCTCCTGGTTTTATTAGGCCCGGGAAAAATCCGTTTCGCTGTAGAAAATAAAGGAATCGGAATTGAATCGTTGCAAAAAATATTGGTATGGTTTTACTAATTTTTTTTAGTTGGAATCGTGCTATAACCGAATTGAAAAAACTGGCGGTCCAAACGGTTCCTTGGTTCTAAGATCTGGAAAAAAATATCTATAAGTCGATTTTTTATTTGGTTCCAGCACAGTTCCGTTCGGTTTCGGTGCGGTTCTGTTTGGTTCATTTCAATTCCTGCACGGCTTTGATTGGTTCGACAATGCGATTCCGACAAAAATGTCCATTAAAATTTTTAATTAAATTCATAATATCCATTCTACAGTTGTTACATTTTCTTTTTTGTTTCTAACAGGAATCCCGAACCAACTGTCATAGAAAGAACCAAACCATCTAAGAAATATAAATTTTCCTTGCAGGAATCGAATCGAACCATCGATTTCTGTACGATTCAGATAAGTTCGGCAATTCTCGATTTTGTAAAGTCCCAAGCCTAGGTTCTACGAAGGGGATTGGAAGAAACATATTTCTAAAAGTACTCTCACTTGTTGGAATCGTTAATGATTTTAATTTTATTTTGTACAATTAAATATCATAGGATCGATCTACGTCCCGAGTAGATGATCATGGTATATTCACTTTCTCTAAACCGATTCCCGGTGAGTGAGAAATAGTGAATTAAAGTTTGTCACATAATTGTGAATAAATGAGGGATGGCTATCCCACATTGAATAATGAGCTATCATTGTTCGAGTATATAAGGAGTTACCATTATTCATGTAATAATTAATGACACATGTATGGGCTTGAAGACCACACGCGTGCACAGGCGTGCGCCGCCGCCTCGGCTGCGGCCGCGAGCCGCGTGTCGTCGACCGTGGACCGTGATTCAAACAAAAAACGGGCAGTAGCCACTGCATTTGAATTTTGTAACTCCAGTGTTCAATGCATACATAAATGCCTGCATTATGACAGCCATTAGTGCTGTGTTTAAACTCCCTGCAGGTGAGATGGCCTATAAATAGGTGCATGCTCATGGCATTCCAAACACTTGCAAAAAACGAACATACACACAAACAGTTTTCAGCATACGCTACATTTCATAAGTCGGAGCTTTGTACTCACCTCTTCCAGTTCATCGGAGCTCGTTTGGCTTTGTGGTGCTACTACCTTCGAGACGAAGCCTTTTATCTTTGGGGACGACATGCCTGAACCGAGAGCACTACCGGGGAAAGAGGCCTTCTTCGACTCGGCTATTAGTTTTATACGGTTTTTCTATTTTTTTTCTTGTAATTTCAATTTATTTCGAGTTCTGTAATTTCTTTTTTACGTTCGTCTTCTGTAATTTCTGGTTTTCGAGTTGTACTTTTGTTTTTCGGTTTTAATTTAGTTTTTTCCGGCAAGTTTCTACAAACAGTTTCGAACAAGCGCAAGACGAGATACATTACTTGTTGTCTTTACTAAATTCCTCAACTGGAGATGTCGACTGCCGCTTCCACCGACTTGAACACCACTGCTGCCACTGCCTCCGTGACCGCCGCCTCGACCATGGCAAACTTTTTTGCTGCAACTATGTCAAATCTGATGAGCTCAACTACCTCAACAACAATTCCATGGGTGTTTTCGAACCCCTTTCTGACTACTGATGGATCTACCTCGAGTGGCACAGTTGGTTCCACTTTCAGTGGTACCGTAGGATCCATGTTGGGATCTACTGTTGGAGCCTATAGGTTCAACACAAGTGGTTCCTTTTTTGGAACAACCTCGTGGCCAAGGATGATGCCTATCGTCGAGAAGCCACCAAAGTTTGGTGGAGCCGACTTTAAAAGGTGGCAACAAAAGATGTTGTTCTATTTGACAACATTGGGCTTTGCTAATTTCCTTAAGGAAGATGAGCCACCAGCGCCAAGTGCACAAGAGACAAGTTTCACTGTCCGAGCTGCCTATGACAACTGGCACAATGGAGATTATCTTTGTAAAAACTTTTTTCTGAATTCTTTAGAGGATAGTTTGTACAATGTATACTCTGTTGTAAATACATCAAAAGAGATATGGGATACACTTGAAAAGAAGTGCCGTAGTGATGATGAAGGTACAAAGAAGTTTGTAGTCACCAAGTATTTGGACTACAAGATGGTTGACTCAAGACCAATCATGGAACAAGTGCAAGATTTCCAACTCATCATTCATGATGTCAATGCCGAGGGAATGGTCCTGTCGGACGCTTTCACTGTTGCAACTGTGATCGAGAAGTTGCCCTCCAGTTGGAAATACTTCAAGAGCTACCTCAAGCACAAGCGAAAGGAGATGACTCTTGAAGACTTGATTGTGAAATTGGGCAACGAGTGAGACGTGCGCAAGAATGATCATAAACCAAAAGGTATGATCGATGCTAAGGCCAATCTGTTGGAGCAAGGCGGTCCCTCCAATAAACGAGCTCGCCCAAGTGTCCAAAACGAACAACGGGAAGCAACCAGCCAAGAAGTTTGATGGCGATTGCTTCAACTGTGGCAAACATGGGCATGCGGCAAAGGACTGCCGAAAGCCGAAGGCCAACAAGAAGAAGAAACATGTTGCCAACATCGCCGAGATTAACGGCATGTGGAAAGAGGACGATATTGCAAGTGGGTTCTTAGCCATTTTTAGAGAGATATAGTTTCTGTTGGAACATTTTGTTCCATACATTCATTAATAGAGTTTTGATGATTAAGTTGATAAACAAAGCAAAACAACAAAGAAGCGAAGCAAAGCATCGAAGAAATCGAAGTCGCAAAAAGCTGGTCTGAAGGAAGATAACGTACGCTATGCAGATAGCTTAACGTATGTAAGAGTGGAAGGTTAACGTATGTAACACATGTTACTTAACGTACATAATGGAATGTTTCTGAGTTCAAACGAGATGAACATTGGAGATGATGTCATGGCATAGGTCAGCATGCAACGAACATATTGACTATATATAACGTACGTAATGGGTGTTTGATTAACTTACGTAATGATCAAAACGAAATCTACTGGACTGAAACTGGAAGATGTTAACGTACGTAACTAAGAGGAGCTAACGTACGTAACATAGCTAATGTACGTAAGGAGGAGGCTTTAACGTACGTAATAGAGTCATAGAAGTCTAACAGCTAGTTGGAAGAGAAATGGCTATAAATACCACTTCAAATGGTATTCATCCTACAACAATGCAAAACAAACGATTCAATGATTATATATTGTTATACACATTCTTGTTGTTGTAATTGTGCTTATATTGATAGTTTGAGTGTTTATACATTCAATATATATACAAGAGGTAAAAGAAAATATACGATTGGATTTGGTGTTATTAGGATCAAGGATCCGGTATTGTTGGGATCGCAATCGATATCTAAGTAAGGTTTATCTAGTACCGATAGAAAGCTAGAGTGGTTGATTCCTTCTCCAATAGAAAAAGAAAACGGTTTAACTTGGACCGACACAAAGACAAGTACCCACGGTAATATCTCGACCGATAGAAGAGAGATTGAACGGTTTACTCGGACCAATAGAAGACGAGCTTGTAACGGTTATCCCTCGACTGATAGAAGAGAGGTGCAGAGGTTGATCTTCATACTATTGAAAAAGATACCGATAGAGGACGGAGGCACGTTTGGCCGAACCTCTATAAATCCTTGTGTCGATTTATTTTCTGCACTTTATTTAAATCGCTTCCGCAACGCGAAAGAGTTTCACATCTCTATCTCTAAACTGCGATACCGACCAATATTGCTCCAACAATTGGTATCAGAGCGGTATCTCCTAGAAGCGGCTTAACATCCGAGGAGAAGATCCAAATGGCGTTCCAATTTGCTCCGGTCGAAAGTCTTGCTTTGAACCGACCACCATTCTTTGATGGATCAAATTATATGACATGGAAGAAAAAGATGTCGATCTTTATTCGTGCCTATGATATAGAGATTTGGAAGATCATTTGTCTTGGCCCGAAAGTTCCAATAAAAACCGACGGATCTCTTAAGAGTTTCGAAGAATATAATGACGAGGATTAGAAGAACGACCATCTAAATTGTAAGGCCACTCAACTTCTATATTGTGCCTTAAATCCAGAAGAGGTGAATCGTATCTCATCGTGTGAAAGTGCTAAAGAGATATGGAAAATTCTTGAAATCACACACGAAGGGACAACTCAAGTCAAGGAGACGAAGATCAATATGCTTCTCCATGACTACGAGCTATTCATGATGAAGGGTGACAAGTCCATCACTAACATGCTCGACCGATTTGCTGTCATCACAAATGGACTTGCTTCGTTCGGTAAACCATTATCAAGTAGTGAGAAAGTCAAGAAAATCTTAAGATCACTACCTGTTGAATGGGACGGCACGGTTACGGCGATAATGGAATCTAAAGATTTAAACAATCTTGATTTTAGTACTCTCGTTGGTTCACTCATAAACTACGAGATTGTCCTAAAATCTCGGAACGCTAAACCAAAGCCAAAGGAAATATCGATAGCCTTGAAGGCTAAGATGTCAAAAAGAGAAGAAATCCCGATTGATGAAAGCGACGAAGAATCGACATATTATGCCAAAAATATTAATAAGTTTCAAACCTTATTAAATCGGAGAAAGAAAGATATCTCGGGCGAATCTAAGAAATTCGACAATAATTGTCGATTATGTGGTAAACCAGGCCACTTTGCAAAAAATTGCCGAGCAAAACCTAAGAAGGAGGTTCTCGTTGCAACATGGAGCGATGAAGATGAAGATGTTTTTATCAATCAAAATAATCTCGCTCTCATGGCACGAAGTTCATTCAACGATAGCGATGTCGAAAGTCAAGTAAGTACATCGTCTCACGATGAATTATTTGAAGCATTTGAATTACTGCATACCGATTTTCAAAATGATTTATCCGAGATTAATTCCCTTAAATCTAAATATAAAACATTGGAAATTGAAAATTCCAAAATTCTTGAAAAGGGAAAATTTGTCGAGACCGATCATTCAAAATGCATTGAAAACAAAAATATGTTAAAGGATGATCTCTTGAAAGTTCAAACCGAGCTCAAATATTTAACAAAGAAATTCTCGTGTGGAAACGAGAAATTTGAGCAAATGTGCTCGGTTCAAAAATATACTTTGAATAAACAGGGGTTAGGATACAAACCACATTCTAAAAACGAATCCGTAAATTTCAAAATATCCCATTGCGAAAAATATTTGAAAATTGGGCACCACATTTCGAATTGCAAAAGCCCACGCAGGACGATAAAAACTAAAAAGATTTGGATTCCCAAAGGAACTTTTATTCCGAATATCGTCTATGTGTCAAAAGAAAAACCAACTCTGTTGTATCTCCAAAAATTGATTTTTATCAAATTAATTTTTTACAAAGGGGGAGATAATATTTTCAGGGGGAGTTATACTCTTATCATGCACATTTTCCATCAATTAGTATCACATATTTTTATATACATCTATTGGTATTTTATTCATTTTTATTACACTTTTTGCTGAATACAAAAAGGGGGAGAGAAAAGCGATGAATGAAATAAAAAGCGTCATGGAAGAATGACGAGAAAAATAAAATGCAAAAAGATGGAGAAAAGAAAAAGACGAAGAAGTCGAAAAATATAGATCACGTGAAAAATAAAAAGGGGAGAGAAAAGGTCGAAAAATCAACAATGACAACGAAGAAGTCGAAAAGGACAGAAAAAGAAAAGTTGGGAGAACTAAAAAAACGATCAAAGCCGAAAACTTTGATTCGTAGATATATACATATATTTTACTTTTGCAGGTATTTATCCATTAATGGGTGTTGTTTTGTAATCATCAAAAATGGGGAGATTGTTGGAATATTTTGTTCCATACATTCATTAATAGAGTTTTGGTGATTAAGTTGATAAACAAAGCAAAACAACAAAGAAGCGAAGCAAAGCATCGAAGAAATTGAAGTCGCAACAGGCTAGTCTGAAGGAAGATAACATACGCTATGCAGATAGCTTAACGTACGTAAGAGTGGAAGATTAACGTACGTAACACATGTTACTTAGCGTACGTAATGGAATGTTTCTGAGTTCAAACGAGATGAACGTTGGAGATGATGTCATGGCATAGGTCAGCATGCAACGGACATATTGACTATATATAACGTACGTAATGGGTGTTTGATTAACGTACGTAATGACCAAAACGAAAGCTACTGGACTGAAACTGGAAGATGTTAATGTACGTAACTAAGAGGAGATAACGTACGTAACATAGCTAACGTACGTAAGGAGGAGGATTTAACGTACGTAATAGAGTCAGAGAAGGCTAACGGCTAGTTGGAAGAGAAATGGCTATAAATACCACTTCAAATACAACAACGCAAAGCAAACGATTCAGTGATCATATATTGTTATACACATTCTTGTTGTTGTAATTGTGCTTATATTGATAGTTTGAGTGTTTATACGTTCAACATATACACGAGAGGTAAAAGAAAAGATACGATTGGATTCTGTGTTATTAGGATCAAGGATCCGGCATTGTTAGAATCGCAATCGATATCTAAATAAGGTTTATCTAGTACCGATAGAAAGCTAGAGTGGTTGATTCCTTGTCCAATAGAAAAGGAAAACGGTTTAACTTGGACTGACACAAAGACAAGTACACACGGTAATATCTCGACTGATAGAAGAGAGATTTAACGGTTTACTCGGACCGATAGAAGACGAGCTTGTAACGGTTATCCCTCGATCGATAGAAGAGAGGTGCAGAGGTTGATCTTCATCCTATCGAAAAAGATACCGAGAGAGGACGTAGGCATGTTTGGTCGAACCTCTATTAATCATTGTGTCGATTTATTTTCTGCACTTTATTTAAATCGCTTCCGCAACGCGAAAGAGTTTCACAACTCTATCTCTAAACTGCGATACCGACCAATATTGCTCTAGCAGTTTCGTGTCTCTGCATAGATTTTGACAAGATTGAATTAGTGACTTGTTTTATTATGACTGAGTATAGAATATAAGGGAATGTATAATTCTTGTCTCGGCTCCCACTAAATTTATCGGAATTATACACTCCCATGTTATAATCCGGAAGTCATGGTAAGATCGACTTCTTAGTGGTGATCAAGTTTTTTTACAAATTTTAACAGACGCAACCTGTCAAGTTTCTTGCCAATTAATTTCTGTAAAGTGGTGTCTAGCACCAACCCGTCCAACGGATGATTTGATCTTCTTTTACCCCTATTCTTCATGCCCTCAACCTATCAGGTTTCTTGGCAATCCAGACTATCTAAGTTGTTGACCATCAACGTCTATCAGTTTGACTATTGAATCTCACCCGGCAACCTATCCGATTTCTAGGGGCGAAATTTATCACCAACTGAAGGCATCTAATGCACTCAAGAATTTTTTCAACCTCTACCAAATGTACTACCCCGATAACTCGGAAGCATAGCACACCAGCTTGGGTATCAATTTTCTACGAGTTTGATGGAGGGTAGGAAACCTCGTAACCTTTTTCAAACTTAGTCTGTTTGTTGTCGGGAGAATTTCGCGATTAATGTTACACTTTGCACATTAATACATTTATAAGCGCGTTTGTGTGTCAATCATTCAAAATGAAAAACAGTAAATAGCAACCTAGTTACTACCAACATATAGCTCATGGACCTTTTCCTAAGTACTAGGCCAAGCGAATGACCCAATAAAGAAAAATAAAATAGTCTTCGATTCTTCGTATTGGGGCTGTCTAGGTGGCTGTCTGGTGTAACCTGACTGCAGCCTAGACGTTTGACTTGGCTGTTGCCTGTTTTTGAAAGTCGGTTTATACACAGGCTCAGCAGTCGAGACCATTGTTTCTCCCTTGATAAACTTGGTTTCAGAACTAGAGGGAGTGTGAGAATCATATCCAAGGCCTGATTTGGTATATAATGACCTTTTATAAGTACACACCCGCCGAGTTGAAGACGCCTTCAGGGAGGTTATTTCCTGCGCCTGAGTTTTATTTAACTGTGCCAGCTTAGTAAACTCAGCTTTGGCATGAGTAAGTGCAGCTGACTTTTCTTTAAGTAAAATATTTAGCCGGTCTATCTCAGCTGTATTGGCACTTGCCTGGTTTTCAAAATCAGCTGTATTTGTCTCAGCCTTATCTAAATCTAGGCTGAGTTTTTCGAAATCATTTTTCAGCTGCCTATTCTCATCTTGCAGCTTAGTCTTCTATGCTGATACAGCTTGGTGTGCAGATTTAAGTGTTTCAAAATCCTTGAATAATTGATTTACCGATTCATGTAGATCCATATCTTGTGACATGGCTGAGCTATTATTTGAACCGGTAGGTTTAGAGGTTACCTCTTCATCAGCCAAGTTTGCCATCAGGCAATCATATTCCTCGTCGTCATCAGAAAAGAAACCGCCGCTTGATTCGACATGCTCCTGGTCTTCTCCGATGAGAGCTTTTCTTCTATCTTCCTTTCTGGCCACCTCCTTCTTGGTTTCATCCTTCTTGAGCTCGGGACAATCCATTTGGATGTGTCCTATTTTATGACAGTTGTAGCATTCAACTTTCCAGCCTTCCAAATTTTCCGGTTCCTTCGGGTTCTCCTTGTAGTTTTTCTTATACTTGGAGTAGTTCTTTCAAGTTCTTGAACCTTTGCATAATGAAAGCCATTTCCTCCTCAAAATCTAGCGGATTTGGAGGTTTCACATCAGACAGTGCTCTTAGCAGGGACTCACTGCAAATGCGATTCCCTTCTCTCGCAGCTCGATTGAGGATGAGCTTGGAAGCTCGAACTCATAAGCCTTTAGATCGAGAACAGCCTCCGAATCTTTATCTTATTCAGGTCTTTGGACTCTCTCATAGCTACGACCTTCATGCTCCATTCTCGGATTTAGAGATCTCGAGGACCTTATGCCATTTCCTGTTGCCATAGGTTTTGCCCAGGAGTTGATTTCATTGATAATTTCAGTGAACCTTGTGTCCACTTGGTCTATTGATTCTCCATTCTTCATTTTAAAGTTGTCAAACTTTTGGATAGCTATTGACAACTTGTTCTCCTTGATCAGCTCCGTTCCTTCACACATTAGAGCTAATGTGTCCCAAATCTCTTTGGCATTCTTACAATTTTTGATCTTGACCATTGTGGATTTGTCAAGAGTTTGGTATAGCACATCTCTGGCCCTGTTGTCAAGATTGGCCAGCTTTCTCTCTTCGGGGGTCAGCTCCGTTCTCTTCTTGGGAATCTTTTCGGGCCTCCCAACTGCGATTTCCTCGGGTGTGTTGTCCTTCTCGAAAATGAATGGACCGTCTTCAATGATGCACCACATGTCGTCATGGATTGAAGATAAATGTGCCTGCATTCTTATCTTCCAGAGATCATACTCGTCAACTGAAAAGACAGGTAGTATAGAGTGCATGTGTTCCATTATAACGTGAGAGTTAAGATATATATCTTAATATAGATCTGGTTCGTGAAAAAAAAATGAACCAACCTCTCTGATACCACTTGTAGGTCACAAGTCGTCCAGGAACAAGTCTAGAGGGGGGGTGAATAGACTTGTTGAAACTCTTGAACTCTTTTTCCGAAGAGTGAGTTTCTTCAGCTGATAATCAAACAAATGACTTGGAGTCGTTTGTTCTTGAATAAGTGCGGAAGTCAGCTGATGACGAATATAAATTAATCTTAATGAAACACTTAACAATGTATGCAACAGTTAGAGTATGATGCAAAGAAACAAGAAATAACACAGCGATTATAGTGGTCTCAGAGGTGGGGTAATCCTCTACTAATCCACTTTTCTCCAAACCAGTTGGAGATGAATTCACTATAATTCTCAACCAGTGATAAATATTACAGTGATTCACTACACACTACAACAGCTTCCAACCAGTGGAATTCCGTGCCGTTGTACACACACTTGACTGCCTTGCACCTCTTGATCCTCGATCCTCGGATGCCTTTACAGTCACTTACTTCAACCAGTGAAGTACCCCGTACTCAAGTTTTATAGACAAGAGTGTTTGTCTTCTCCAACTTAAGAGCTTCCTTGAATATGATTTTTTTGGATCTGCTCTTTTTCACGATGCTATTTGATTGCTTGAGATTGCTTTGTTTGCTTTGATCGCTAGAGTATATGTTCGCACCTGATTTGCTCGCTTCAAATCTTCGGATATATATAGATCACGATCTCTCGAGCTTCTTCCTTGTAGCCGTTGCAAATCGAACAAATCCGTCCGTTGGAGAGAGACTTCATTGTTTAATCTTTCAACGTTGCAAGGTTGGATTCCCATTATTTAATTTTATCTTCCGACCGTTGTGAGGACTTACGCATGTGAGCGCCGAATCTTTTGAATATAAAAGGATTAAAGTCTTCACGGTGGGTCGATGATTTAATTAAATCATATCTCTTGGGAATCACTCCAATTTGTCTCTTCACGTTGCATGTGAGTTTTCCGTAATATTTGACTTTTCAAAGCATGCTGACGTGGACTTGGAGTACTAGGCTGTAGTTGAGTAGGCTGTGGTGCAGCTTACATCTTTGCAGGTAGGTTCTCTTGGTCAGATATCGTTTGAGACTTGTCCGATCAGTGACTTCCCCGAGGTTCCTCATCTGATCGTCAAACTTCTCCGATAAATTTTAGTTGACCTGTGGCTACTCGATTGAGTCATACTGTACTTCTCTGATAGACTAGACTGTACTTTAGCCGATTTTCAGCCTAACTAACTTTGGCCTATAGAAGACACTCATTTGGTTCTTCTTTACATATTGCCAATTTTATACTTAACACATTTTGGCCTATGGAAGATACTCATTTGGTTCTTCCTTACATTTCGCCAATTAATAAACATTTGATTTTTAAATTAATGACATCATCAAAATCTAACAAGTATTCCTAACAGGTCCTCCATTAGGCTGCGCCCGCCTTGTATTTAAACGAAAGGCGAGCGGTCTTGGTATGGAGGAGTCCTTGCACGGGGCGTCGTCGGTTAATTCAACTCCACGTCCGCGGCTTGTTAGAACTTTTCTACCTCGGGTCGCCATGTTAGATGGCGACCCTCGACGGTATACGTTGTGACGGGGTAGGGACGCGTCGCCTTGTCCGG